>CM036772.1:5147846-6347846 GCA_020796225.1 Arion vulgaris | reverse complement strand
TTCATGTTACTATTAATATTTATTTATTGTTCTTATAAGTATTATTATTGCAATTGTGACATGGCACCTGCGCCTCCACAGTCATTAGTCTGATGCGCTCCGATATAAATACATTGGATAGCACTTTTGTACTGGGACCTGTTTGTAGAATGTAGTAAGTCAGCCTCAACGTTCTGGATCATACTTAAAGACGACCCTACCCTTTGTAACTTCCTAACCAGGCTATCACATTCCTAACCAGGCTATAACATTCCAAGCTATGCAGTTATATATTCATTTAACTACCTTTCTCTCTTGTGTGCCATAGAACATTCTAAGTCTGGTCTGAGAATGGATGAGAATTTCTTACTGTACCTGAGTGCTATTTATATCTAAGGAAGTTGTGAATGAATATAAGGAGGCAGATCTGTCAACATGCAGTTATCAGTTATATAAGAACTATCATCATAGCACTCCAGACATGTCCAAAGGTGTCAACATGCAATTGTCAGTTATATTAGGACTATCATCATAGCACTCCAGACATGTCCTTAGGTGTGAACATGCAGACACAACCAGACCAATTACCTGTTTGTTCTAAATAGATTGATTCCAAGGAATAATGGAAAGAGAGAACCAGACATATTTGAAAGATGGGCACAGGTGTCCATGGTTGTGTGACATTATCTTTGAGAGACTTCTACACTCAAGAGTAGTAAGAGGGCATCTACGTAAACCATGTTTTGACCATCTCTCTCGCTCTCTCTCTCTCTCTAGTTATATTTAGGCTCATATTTAGTATAAATCTGCGCAAGTTGCTGTGGCTAAGCTGTTACACCCTTGCCTTGCGAGTCGAAGGTTGTGGGTTCGAATCTGGACCACAACATTCTGTTCCCTGTGTATTTTTCCAGAGACGTGGCAGGTGGTGTGCCATTTCTGCAGAGAGGGACCGAGCCATATGGGGTAAAACTCGGTGCAAGGAAGTCAATCTTTCTGCTTTAAAATTCCCTTTAAGTTGCTATACTTATTACTGTTAATCACGTCTATTGTTGACTTGATAAATATTATGCAGTGTTTGGCTATTTGTTTCCCACAGTTAATCTTGTTTATTTCTTTCTTACATTTTAGCAATCCATTTTTTACCCATTGACAAGTTCACAACATCAACAAAATAAACATCTGCAACAGCGGTGTGCACATCAGAAAGGTGAGCTCATATATTTTGTCTATCATAACAAACAGTTGTGGTTTTTTTTGTGAGTGTTTATTCTGATGAGATCATTGAGTATCTTGACATCAACAAATTTTCTATTATCAGTTACATTGTCCTCCTCTTGTCTGTGTGATATATTTTCTAACAAACTATGTTTTGTCCTTCTCTGACTGTTTCCTTTTGTCTTGTTCTTGTCTCATATTTACTGAGGTGTAATCACGTTTGTTTTTAGATTGCATCAAATATGTTGGAAAATCACTGCCCTGGCAAAATTCATTAGCCAATTGTTTTGGAAATAAAATTTCTGACAGGTTCCCTCGTCGTTGCTACAAAGTTTGTTCACTGTTACTGAGATTTTTCTGTGTAAGAAAGATATTGAAGCACACATGGTTGCTCATCGAAGTGCAGTGTTGATGGTCCAATCAATCAAAACCCTCTTATGCAGAGAGTTATACCAAAAGAATTTTAAGTCCATTCATTGAGGATCATCGCTGGTACTACGGAGTTTGTGCATCTGTGATGGAGTCTTCCTGAGTGTTTGTTATCGTCGTGTGGTGAGATTTTGGTTTGCTTAGTTACATATTGGACCAGTGTATTTACAACATTAAGAGTAAACACAGGAGCAAAAGATGGCATAGGACAAGGCAAAGCAAGAGTACTGATGCGTGAAGAATACATCTTAATTATGTCTGTTTGGGAACAAACAATATTTGCATTCTGTACTGAAATTGTGCGAGTGTTATTTTGGTTTTGGACATATAATTGTTGCTTTCCTTAGCAAAGCCATCCACATGTACGTTTGTAGCTCTTTTGTATGTTTTTCATTCTTTTATGACTTATGACTGGTAGTATTTTCTTCAGTCTTTTACAAGATGCCATCATTTTGTGAGCTCTTTCCATATTTTCCTGTATATTACTTAGTTCTGTCACATTTAGGTTAGATGAGATTTGTACCATTTTTCTTTGTGCTGCTGTGGCTTTTTCATGTAAGTGTTGTAGCTCCCTGGTCCAGAATAATTCATTTTTTCTCCTTCTGGGGATTGATTGTTGAGCTGCTTTGAGTATGATGTATGTGAAGTATTGTGATGTTTTTCCTTGATGTTCTTTGTTGGATGTGTCTCTGTTTTCACTTTTATATTGTGTATATCGTGCCTGTCTTGGTTGAGTTCTTTCATATTTAAATCACTCTTGTGATAGATCTTTGAGTGCATGTACATGGGAGATAGAAATAAAGAGAAAGAAGAGAGATAATGTTCTTACCTAAGTGCTCTGCAGAGTCAGGTATTGTTGAGTACATCAGGAAGTTAAGTATTGAACTAACATTGTGGGTTACATGAATCATGACAGATAATCGTTGCTAGACTTTCAAATTGATGATTCTAAATGTGCTTTGTTCATTTGGGGAGATGAGTATTTAGGTTTAGGAAATAGAATTATTTGTTTGCTTGTTATGTAGATTATGAGGGGACTCCTAGAGTAGTTGATAGTAGCTCGGCCTGCTAGCTGTGAGACGCTCATAGCTCGGGTTCGAACCTACTGTCCGGCATTTGTTCGAGTCCCTGGTCTTACTCAGGACGATAACGTGAGTACCTCTGAAGTCGGAGAAAATCTGCCTTTATGGCGAGGGAATACTAATTACGAGTACATTGAGCACACGGCTGCCAGTGTAAAGTAATTTACAATGTGCACGCTGCTGCCATTGTAAGAAATTGGAAAACGGATTTTCACGCAACAATCAGTTTCAGAGATGAAACTTCGTCTGAGTTGAAAGCGGACGAAAAAAAAAAAAAAAAAAATGTAGATTATGAAAGCCTCTTTAAGCTGGTGCACAATCTTTTCAACCTAAGGACAGGCTTTTTGTTGATTATATCAGAGCGTGTAGGCCAACAAACATGAAAAAACAAGAATTAGTTTCTTGTGGAGAATCCAAGACTAGTATAGTACTATTAATGTTATATTTTGCAATTTATGTATTATTGTGTCATGATAAATTCATTTTGGTAAATAGTAAATGGTTTCATGAAGAAGTAAATTATATCCTAATGCAGTTCTAGAAGTAGATGTGTGTAAATTTATGTTATTGTGATTTACATTGATATGTATATAGAACATTTTTCTATGGTGAGATATGTTAAACATCATCATCAAGTAGCATGTCACTTTCCTCACAGCTTATCTAAAAAACTATATTTTAATGTAAGTGTGCTCAGTATGTTCTTACATAAGCAACAGTAAGATCTTCAAGTGATATTTAAAACTACTGTCATCATTTCGTAACTTTGCAACAATCGTTGGCCCATAACTTGAACAAAGGGGGATATAACCCTCAGTTAGAGGATATAACTATAATAGTCCTACTGGTACACCAGGTGGTGGGAATAATTTGGGCTATTTATTCAGCGATCTCTGGTCATGCGCCTAATCAATCCACTGTGGACAGTCAGCTTCAGGTCTGCCAGGTTCCCCAAAGCTTAGTTTTCAGGTCGACTGGGTGTGGTTACATGAGGCTTCTCAGCTCATCCAAGAGAGTGTAGATAGTCTTGCAGGACATGCTCCATTGCCTGTTGACACTGGCAGAAAGCTGTTTGATTTATTCTTAGTATATGTAAGGAGTTTTGGGCTTATTCCCAGCTTCTGTCTGGCAGGCTGTACACAGAAGGAACCCACAATAAAAATAAGAGTGCTAGAAGGAGTTGTGAGTTGGTTGTATGCAGGATGTGATAATCTCTCAGTGAGAAATCTCTTTCAACAAATAATCTGTGACAAGATCTCAACAAAAGCGGTGAAAAAGGGCTGAAGAACTATGTGCAATGAATGGCTACACATTTTTATTTTTTCTGTTGTCTCTAGTAGCGACATGAATGGTATGAAGGCAGACTCATTGTCAAGTCCAACTGGAAGCCAGCATTTTTCCTTCTCTCGCACAAGCAGCAATGGTTCTATCCCTGCCGTGGGATGTACATCATCTGCATCCTCTGCTCAGAACTCAGGTACATGACTTTCATAATTTCTCTCGCTCTTTCTGTGTGTGTCTGTCTTGTGAGTGTGTAACAAGAATATAGATTGCTGGATGTATAATTAAACAATACTGGACCCTTGTTGATGCTGACACACTGTATATATGACATAATATGTTATAGCCAGACAGTGTCATCTTCGTGGTAGAGAGAGAAGATTACTAATCAACTTCTCATGGGTGCGGTGAGCAAGTGGACTTTGGGATGGCTGCTACAGCGGAGGATGGAGCATGCATGATAATGCCCAATATACCATGACATCAACCAAATAACATAACTGAGTTATGGAGGGGTAGATAATGAGGAAGACAACCTGTCCTCCAAAAGCTAAAGTTAAGTACAGTAAGACCTCTAACATTTCACACAATGCTTCATGGTGTTTTCGGATATTGCTTCATGGTGTTTTAACACTGTGTGATAAATTAAAGAATACAATGGTAGGTCCATATGTTTTATTTAACCAACAGACTCCCAAGTCAAAGTACCAGTTCTTCACCTCCCCATGGGGCAGCAATCTGGTCACACACGTTTTGTCCGACTAACAAAGCAAAGATTGATATGATCTTGAATGTGAAGAAGTTCTCTGAACCTCTATGCTTGTCTGTTGGGAGCGATCAACACTTTTCTCTTTAGTATACCTTTAAGACCACAGAGAAAATGGATTCAGGATGTAACTGATGGTTTGAGCATGACATCTGGCCTATGTGGGAGAGAAATTCCGAAGGACTTAGGGTGGCAAAGTTCTGCTCAGGACAAGCTATTCAGTGATGATGATACCTTCAAGATTCTGTGTCACTGCAGAGTCATCTCTGAAGTAAAAGTTTGTCCAGCTTGTGACATTGCATCATCAACCACATTAAGTTCAGCAGAACTCTGATATTTGAAAGAGCTGTCTGAAGACTTCAGAAACTTTGATGTGAAAGGGCATCCTCTGATTTCCAATAGTAGCAGTGAACAACACCTTACCTCCATGAAGTGTATCATGTCCAATTACAGCAGTTTTGAAAATGTGAATTCAACTATAGCATATATGTTCTTAGTCTTCTTGCATTTGCCTGCTATGAAGTCAAGCGTAGTCAGGGCATCTGGTATTTCGCTTCTGACTGATTTTTGCATTAAGGCCTACTTTCCTTATTATTAGTGCCCCCCATACATGCATGCATGCCTTCTCTGAATTTAGTGGTATGTATATATGTTAAAAACCTTGACATGAATAAACTATGAGTATTAAGGGAGGAAAAATGTGGGTCAAATAATGCTAGTTTAGAAAGAGAAAAGAAAAGAAGTAGGTCAGTTGAGTGAGTGAATTTGCAAGGAAGGGGCATCATATAATCTGATTGGCTCATTCTTAACATCTCTGTAATGAACTATTTTTTTTTTAAATGGCTGCCTGAATGGATATGAGTTTGCAAGATGGTAGACTATTGATCTGTTGCTAATTTTAAATAAAGGATATTGATTAGCATCATGTGTGTGTGTGTGGCCGAATTTAATCAGCAGATCTGTAGTAAAAACAAGTTGATCACTGCACAAGAGCATGCTTGCCATCGTTTGTGAAAGAGAGCCTTAGATGATGCGAGCTGTCTGTTAGGGTTGGAAGATGTAGATGGTTATAGAAGTCTGAACTAAGCATACCCAATTATGTTTTCTTCTAGCTGCGTCTAACACTGGCATCAATTGATCATCCGTCTACTGCATGTTCATCTCGGGGTAGTTTATTTTCTGAAATGAGTCAAAAGAAAATTGTTTGAATAGATATGAAAGATAAAAAGAACAAGGTTATTTACAGAATATTTGTGTAAACTGGGAGGTGGTATGGTGTTGAACTAGGTTGGTTGTAGAAGTGATAAATTTGGGGGGTGATGAGTAGTTTTAAGATGATCAGTTCTGACATTGGATCATCATCAGGTGACGTGATGACTTGGGTAGGCGATTATACATCTCCACAGATCTCTGTCCCTGGTATTTACTATCATCTCAGATGTTGACACACTCTTCCGTGCCATGAAGTCACACTGTCCAAAATGTTATCTCTCTGTCTCGCCTCCCTTCAATTTTACCAGTTGTCACAATGTGTTCTAAACCTCCTCCTCATCACATGTCCGAAAAATGATGACTGCCTCCTTCTTATTTTAATAAGTTTTCTCTGTGTCTTGGCCTCATTCAACACCTCAACATTAGTGATTTTAGCAGTCCATGGAATTCTCATCATTCTTTTGTGAAACCGCATCTCTACCACATCATAGGTAGGCTTATACTTATATTATCTATCTAACCTCCAGTGATCATCTTGTTATATGTTTAATATTTGTAATTCATTTCCGTATACCAGAGTTGGCTGAGTATGAGATCACATGAAATTTGATATAGGCAAACACTTCTTGAAATGCAATAAATCGGTTCGTATTTCAGACATTGCCAACTATTTCATCAGTGTTTGAATATTGATCTGTTATTTAAGAGTTTCTTAATTGAAATATTCCATTGTCTCGTTCTAAGCACTAGAAACTTTACTATGAAATATTGTCTGCTGCTGCGTGCTGGCTCGGTGCCCACCTCATGCATCTCATGTGAACACTGCATGAAACAGCACTTGCTCACGCAGGATTCCAGGAGCAGGCTGTGCTGCTTATCCCGTGATCTGACAAGGCTGCGTGGCATCAATTCCTCAAGAGATCAATGATTTGAGATAACAAATCTCTTTTTTTTTTTAACTTGGTTTCTCAATAGTTTATAACCTTATAGTACTGGTCCTGTCATGTAAAATATGGAATTATTTCATGTCTCAACATATAAAAAAATGCTTCTTGTCATTCTTATATTAATTTATAAGTCATTCTGGTATCCAAGGCTTATGATTATTTTTGTGCGATTGGGTTTTTTTTTTGTTCAGGGCTGTAAAGCATGACACTTTTTTAGAGTTAAATAATTTAGGCTGATCGATTTCTAATTTTTATGCCATTTTCTTTCATTACATTTTTTCATGTTTTTGAGGACATTTTTTTTCGTATTCTTTGACCTAGAAATATAATTTATATAAACTGTAAGTGGGTTAAGAAAAAATATGTCGAACATTCTGTTTACTGTAAGAATGTGTAAGAGCAGTGATAACTTATTTTTATCAAGTTCATTTGAATTTGAACTAACTTTTCTTTCTTTCTTTTGTCCTTCTCTGCTTTTTGCCTTTAGAAGTTGCAGGTTTAACTGATGATCGGTTTCCGAGATAGTGCATGCTCTATCGCTTGATACGCTGTAGTATTGTGGAGTTTTAGGATATCTGTAACTCCATCTTTTTCTTGGTCTGGCCCTTCCTCTTGACGATTCCATTTTCAGGTTGCACGCTCTTGCATTTAATATATTTGGGTTGATAACTCTTGACTACAGAAAAATGCAGCAAATACTGAACTCCTCAGATAATCAAAGGATGCATGCTCACTCTCTAGAACAGTGGTTCCCAACCTTTTTCTATATGTGTACCCCTTTTTAATCCATTCCAGTAAATTTTAACCCAATAATTTCTTATAATAGATGTTTTTAAATAGTGAAGCTTTTGTTGTGTTCCGATATTAATGTAAAATGTTGGGAATAAGATGGCTAGACAATGTTTCTGGAAGAATACGACAAGTATCATCATGGAAAGAGAAGAAAACTAATAAACAAGTACTTCAACAACAAGGAGTGAAACAAGAGAACTGGTTCAAGGAGATAGAAATTAAATAACTCAGATAGTTTGATCACATTAAAATGCATGACACTCTGTTAAAAACCATCTTGAAAGGTAGAAGTCAGGGGAGCACAGACATACATTTGAGATGGGAATATGAGGAAGTGGACAGTCAATATTCTAGCACAGTGTACCATCATTGCAAAGATCAGAATTTGTTGAAGAGCCATTACTTCTAACATTCAATGTGAAGATGGCATATGATTGATTGATTGATTGATTGATTTAGACAATGTTTCTAGTGGTGTCTTCTTCGAGCACTCCATATCAACAACTTGTTGAACCACTCTATGTAATCTGAGCTTAAGAGTGATTGTACATTGATCCAGTTATGCGGCTACAAGCACGCCTACCTATTCTTTTTATTTCCTAGGGTAGCTTGCCTGTTCCTTACCTCAGTCGCCTCTTACGACATGTCTTGTAGGTTGCAGTGTTTCTATTCTGTGAGCCCCTGCAACACATGAGCGCTAACAGTGTCTGATATTGATTGAGACAATGTTTCTAATGGTCTATGATTTTTATTAGATGATTTATAAAGATTGATTCCTTTTTCAAACAGACGATGAAGACAGTGAATCCAGTCGAGTGCCCTCCTACAAGGACAGACGTCGGGAAGCTCATACAGTGGCTGAACAGAAAAGACGAGATGCCATCAAGGTCTCATTTATTTACTGTATATGTTATTATAGACATACTTCTGTGAGACAGTCTGCTATGTGACCACTTCGGTATGTATCATAAACAGAGCATTGCTCTTGAGGTTTTCACTGGTTCCCCCAAAGTTTGTTCTGAAGGGCAGTTCCTGTTGGCCAGATTTCCATTCTCACACAGCTCAGGCTGGGACAGTTTTGCAATGTGTACTTTAGGGACTAATTTGGTGCTCCACAGGTGCAGGCAGCCGAGTCACTTAGACCCATTCTATGGAATTGATGTCTGAGGATTATAGACATAATAACAGACACGATCAAATAGTCTCATTAATACATTACAACTTTGGCTGGTTGTAGACTGACTGGTGTAGGTGGTTATTGGTTACTAAACTGACATCATTGCACTTTGGACAGACCCATAGGTGCTCAGTCTCCCCCAATATATATCGAAGAGTATGCATACTGATGGTTTCTGTGACTCTCTGGTTAAAGACACTCCTCATTCTGCCCCTCAGACATCTAGTTCTACTTGTACAATGTGTAACTCCAAACTGCTTAAATCATTGCATCGATTCAAAATCTATTTTAGTGTCCTCAAACAACAGGCAGTCATGAAGAGACCGAAGAACATCCCCTTATCCATCTTCAACTTTCCAATAATCAATGCTGTTGATGCTTCTTTTTCTTCTTCAGCGATCTCTGGTCATGCGCTTAATTTACTGTGGACCACAAACTGGGCAGACATCTTCAGGTCTGTCAGGTTTCCCCAAAGCTTAGTTTTCAGGTCGACTGGGTGTGGCACATGTTGCTTCTCAGCTCACACAGAAGAGGACATTCTTGCAGGATATGCTCTGGTGTCTGTTCCGCCTGCTGACACTGGCAGAGAGCTGTTTGACTTATTCCCAGTCTGTACAAGTCCTGTTGATGCAAACCTGTACACTCTTTCATTACCGCAAACACCTGCATGTCCAGGACTGTTGATCCACATATGCCTCTGGAGGCTATAAACTTCTATAGATGACCTCCACTTGGTGTAGATGATCATGAAGCTCCACAACTTCCACTCACATCCCAGAACTTCCACTGCACATGGTCAATAGCCTAAGGAGGCAGTGAAACAAACTTTGCTTAGAGAGGCAAGAAATATCAATCTCAGTTCTATGGATGAGATTGAGCGAGTTGCCCAGGATAGAGCGGTATGAAGAAATTGCTTTCAGGCCCTGTGTAACGTATAACGGTACAAGAGGAATTATTATTATGGTCATTAGGGCAGTGTTATCAATATCGCTATCTGCAACCCCACTGAACATACAATTCAATCCTTTATGATATGATAATATATATATATATATGTTCTTGTAGCAGACATCTTGCAATAACTGTTGTACTTTTCAGAAAGGATATGATGAGTTGCAGAGTATTGTACCAACATGTCAACAGCAGGACACATTAGGCTCACAGAAGATCAGCAAGGCTACGGTGCTTCAGAGATGTATGTGTCATGTTCTATCTATATTTGTTTCTTCTCATGTTTTTTTAATCTTTTTTTAAAGATATAAATGTTGTTGGGTCATTGCTAAGACATGTCCAGTAATGTTGCGTCATTGCTAAGACATGTCCAGTAATGTTGTGACATTGCTAAGACAAGTCCAGCATTGGTTTCATAAAAAAAATAAACTGATAAACAGTACTTTTCTTTCCATTCACCTTCTATGAGTTCAGGCATAACCATGGTGCTTCTGTGGGACTTTTGCGTGCAGGTTTGTTTTCCTTATAACCGGTGTCCGTCACTATTTATGTGAGCCGTACTCTGACTTTAGAGGTATTTGTAATTTAGATCCCTAAGTAAAGCATCAGGGTCTCCTGTAGACCGAGTCTTGCGTGTGAACCAAGAATGTTTGGGACAAGCCGACCTTGAACCTGGGAATTTCCTCGACACAAGGTCACTAGCGCAGCATGTTATCAACTTTCCAATCGATAACCTCCCGTATCAGATCTGTATGGTCATAGAGTAGTAGTCAGTACTGACTCAGTGTTATAGAGAGGTCATCAGAGCTGCTGACTCATGGCAATTAAATGTAGTTAAATATGTAACAATAAATTAATTGATGCTGATTTTGTTCATGGATAACAAATTATATTTTGTCTTTAGTGATAGATTATTGTATGTTTTGTTTGTAGCAATTGACTACATGCAATTTTTGAGCACACAAAAGAAGAAGCAGGAAGACGAGCTAGAATCACTTCGTAAGGAGGTTATGGCCTTGAAGATCATGAAAGCGTGAGTATTTCAACTAGCAAATTTAGGATTAGAAAATGCACAACTGACATATTGAAAATACTAAACATCCAAATGAAAATAGTGTATATTGAAAACTGTTTTGACAATTTGATATTTATGTTGTATCCTTGCTTAGTTCACTTGTTGCTAGTACGCATGGTAGGGTTGTTGCTCAGAGAAATGGAGCATACAGGACAACTACTTCTAGTATGAGGCCATTACTGCTGCCTCCATTAACTCTGGGACTCTGTTTACTGGGGCCATGGTTGTTTCTGGCTCTCAGTCTATGCTTCAGAAGATACATAATGACAGGTTGCGGAATGAGTGGATGTCATCTATAGAGGTTTCCAACCTCCAGAGACTCACATTGATCTATTGTCCTGGTCATGTGGGTGTTCACTGCATCAAGAAAGCAGACATGCTTGCATCAATTGTTGGGAGTTTAGGCGGATAAGGGATGTTCTTCGGTTTCTTGGCAACCTACTGTTGAATGAGGACATTAAAATATGTTAGGTTTTTATTTTTAATTGACCATCAGAACATGATATGCTCAACATCATGCTGGCCACCTTTACTTCTCAGTGCTTTTCTGGTACCCAATTGAGGCTGGGTCGACCTGAGAGCTGTTACAGTCTTTACAAAATGTGTGTACAAATAACCACTATGCTATTGTGGATCAATTTCATATATTGCAGACTCTTATACACAGCATCCATCACAAACAACCAGTTTACAGCTACTAAAGAAGAGTGATTGAATTTCATTTGAGTTTTGGTTTCACATATGCCAGTCATATATATTTCATCTTGAAATATCACATTCGGCAGTCTTATATATATATATATGTATCAATCAATCAAGTGTTATGCCTGCCAGCATAGATAGACGATCTTGTGTCTCCACAACTGTCTTTCCATGCTGCAGTTAAGCAGTTCTGGCATTGATCTTTTGTTGCACCATGATGTCAGACCGTCTAACATCTCCTTCTAGGACAAGCTCAATGAAGATATTGAGTAGTATATGCTATCCATTCGAAACCGGAAACTATCACAAATAACAGCAGAAATGAGAAGATATAATCTACATATCCTAGGGTTAGGAGAGCAGATGGACAGGAAATGGAAGAAGTACCACTGCAACAGGTGAAACAGTCCTTTTTCTGGACGAGACGATGACCTACACCATGAAGGAGTAGCAGTAATCCTAAGAAAGGGCGTGGAAAAGTGTCTGTTAGAATGGAAACCTATCAGCAGCCGCTTGATTAAGATCAGGCTAAAGGGGAAGCATACAAACATCACAATCCTACAATGCTATGCGCCAACTAATGATAGCGAAGATACAAAGAAAGACTCGTACTATGAAAACCTACAAGCAGAATTAGACAAGTCACCATCCCATGATGTTATCATTGTTATGGGAGATCTCAATGCGAAGGTAGGACAAGACAACACGCATAGTTATAGAACTATGGGAAAATATGGATGTGGTAGATGAACGAAAATGGGGAACGTTTAGTAAACTTCTGCAGCATGAACAATCTCGTTATAGGAGGAACCCTATTTCAACATTTAGATATCCACAAATTAACATGGTATTCCCCTAATGGCAGAGATAAAACCAAATAGACCATATAATGATCAATGGACCCTGGAGACGCTGCTAGATGTTGTAGTCAAGAGAGGTGCAGATGTTGGTAGTGACCACCACCTAGTCACAGCTTATGTCAAACTTAAACTAAGAAAAACAGGACAACAGAAAACTTCCAAAAGAGGTTCGATGTGGATAGACTAAAAGACACGAAGTAAGGGATAAGTTTATAATGCAGATAAAGAACAGATTCCAAGCCCTAGAAAGTAATGAAACTACGGATGAAACTGACAACATAGATAAAACATGGGACAACATAGCATCTATATATAGCAAGAGCAGTGAAACATGTCTAGGCTACGCACAAAGAAAAGAAAAGAATGGATAACACCAACAACATGGAAAATAATAGACAGCCGAAGAATATTAAAAAGAAATTGTTAGAAGCAAAGTCCGAAAGACTGAAAGCAAGATACCAAGAACAGTACAAAGCGCAAGTAAAGAAATCAAACGGGCTGTAGAGCCGACAAAAGAATGTATGTTGAAGACCTGGCAGTACAGGCAGAAGAAGCAGCAAAAAGTGTGATCAGGGAACAGTGTACAAAATTACAAAGCTAATAAGCGGAAACATTACAGAAGATCAAATACTTCATAAAGGATAAGAATGGAATACTATTGACAACGGAAAAGGAACAAGAAATACGATGGACAGAGCATTTTAAAGAATTGCTAAACAGACCACCTCCAACGGTAGTAGCAGACATACCAGAACCAACAGAGGAGTTAGAAATTGGCATTGAAACACCCAGCCAGGATGAGATCATTACAGCAATTAAATCTCTTAAGAATAACAAGGCACCAGGAATGATAACTTAAACGCAGAACTATTCAAAATAGACCCAGAACTTGCAGCTAATATATTGCAACCCTTGTTTACTACTATATGGAATGCCCAAATAATACCTGATGCATGGAACAGAGGAGTCATCATCAAGATACCCAAAAGGGCTCCCTTGCCGATTGTAATAATTGGCGTGGAATAACACTGCTTTCTGTCCCAAGTAAAATCTTAGCAAAATCATCGTACAACGATACTGACGCTGTGGATAAGAAACTGAGAAAGGAACAAGCAGGATTTCGCAGAGGACGGAGCTGTATAGGCCAAATATTTGCTCTTAGAAATATCATAGAACAATGCACAGAATGGCAAAGCAAACTCTATATCAACTTTGTAGATTTTGAAAAGGCTTTTGATAGCATACACCGCGAAAGTCTATGGCGTATCTTAAGATGGTATGGAATCCCACTGTGTTTTATAAATATTATAAAAAGCTGCTACAGCAAGTTTGCATGCAGTGTTGAAACTTCAGAACTAAAGTTTGAAGTAAAACAGGCGTGCGACAAGGATGTGTTATGTCAGCCCTATTATTCAACACTGTCATAGATTGGGTGATGCGTAAACAACGGAAGATAAGGCAAGAGGTATTAGATGGACGCTCACATCCACTCTGGAAGACCTAGATTTTGCAGATGACATCGCACTCCTATCTCATACACATAGAGATATCCAGGAAAAGACCAGCCGCCTTAACCAATATAGTGAGATGGTTGGGCTGAAAATAAATCAGAAGAAAACTGAAGTAATGACTCTGAACATAGCAACCCCAGCACCAGTCAAACTAGAAGGTAAAACCCTCCGAGATACAACCGCTTCACATACCTTGGAAGTGTTATTAGCAATGAAGGAGGCGCTGGATCTGACATTAAAAACAGACTGAGTAAAGCACGCAGTGCATTCATGACCCTTCAGACCGCCTGGAAATCTGCCCAATACAGCATCAGAACCAAGACTAGTATCTATAACAGCTGTGTGCTGTCAACTTTGCTGTATGGATCGGAATGCTGGAGAATGACAGAACAGGATATGTCCAGACTCTCCGCCTTTCATACAACTTGTCTCGAAAAATCTTACGCGTGTACTGGCGATACTATCTCGAATCAAGAATTGCTTGCACGATGCCAACAAGAGAATATGGGCACTATCATCCGAAGACGGCGCTGGAGATGGATTGGACATGTGATGCGCATGGAGACTGGCTCCGACACGAAACTGCACTGAGATGGACTCCAGAGGGTAGGCGAAGCGTGGAAGACCCAAGACGACCTGGAGGAGAACGATAGAGCAAGAGCTGAAGGAAATGAATCATAGCTGGAACACAATACAGAGGAAGGCCATGAACAGGGAAGAATGGTGTACGTTTGTTGTTGCCCTAAACGCCAGGGGCGTAACAGGCTAAAGAGAGAGAGATGCTATCCATTATTTTCTTTACAAATATACAATTTGACATTACATACACAAGTACTTCACTCTTATAGTTTTGTTTCAACATATTTTTTTTCAGAAACTATGAGCATATTGTTAAGACACATCAGAGTTCGCCATCACATGGACAAAATCAAGTCTCAGATGAGATCAAGTTTCAAGTGGTATGTCTGCAATTTCCTTTGTTGTTTTTTATATACTTGATTCTTCTGTGATCATCTTTGATTTTAGACTGGAATTCTAGATTCTCTGGTGTTGTCTGCTGTTTCTTCTTCTTCAATGATCCAGCGGCACTTGGGTTCTTGTTCTTCGGCTCAATGATATGTAGTGGTATCTGCATGTGTTTGTAAGTTGTTCTTTATTTCCGTATAATTTATTCTATTTTTCTGCCGATGGAGGTGGTAGGATCTTCCAACGCTTGGCACCTGAAGAGGTGGTGGTGAATGGTTTAATGATGATGTGCACACAGCTGGTACTCTGGATTGTGGTTGAATTATCTTCATGTGATTATTAAGTACTATGTGTTGGGATCGGAGTCTAAAATGGTGCTCTGATCTCTCCTTGTAAGGTGGTTGATGTTGTCATTAAGGTTAGGGCTGGCCATATGTCTGTAAACCTCTCTTCCCATGTCATCCATGGCCTATCTGTTCAGCCAAATTTCTTTATTTGTTGTCATTAGGATTTGCTTTGCTGTATGGAGAGTTGTTGCTGTGATTGGTTGTTCTTATTGACCCTTTCTTGGCTAACCTATCTGCTTTATCATTTCCGGGTGTATTTGAATGTCCAGGGATCCGCTGCATAGTTATTTTGATGTCATGGGATGTAACAAGTTGGCCAATATCTAGGGCTAGTTGGGAGAGTTCAAAATTTACAATGTTCACCATCTTCTAGAGCTTGAAGGGCAGACATTGAATCTATGAAAATAATAATGTTTTGTGCCTTTGTTGGAAAGACATTGCAAACAGTCTTCAGGTGGTACAAAGCTACTTCTAACGTATGAATTTCAGCCTCATAATTGGAGCATACCCCCCAGCACGCACCAAACAAATCTTCGGATGATCTGTCTGGGTACTGTATATATACTCCATAACCTGCTTTGATGGTGGCTTTAAATGCAGATCCATCAGTATAGACATGTATCCATTCTTGGGGATAGGCATCAATGGTTCTTTGAGATGCTATCATAAGGCTGACTGGGTCGGAGTGTTTAGTTGCTTCATCTATCAATTTTGTTCTAATTTCAGGTGTATTCAAGAGTGTATGTGGTGGTAAGTTTGCTATTACTCTCTGCAGCTGTTGTCTTGTTTCTTGGAGGTGGTATCTGTCTTTGATTTCACTGACATGATGGAGGATTGACTTTTGTTTAATTCTGTTTCTCTGTTGCCAATTCTCAACAAGTAGTTTATTGGGGTGATCTCGATTCATTCTTTTGCTCCTTTCCTAAGCTTCAACAGCAGCTTTATCCCTCTGCAGCCCAAAAGGTTCCACATTTATGTGTATTTCACATGCAACTGTTGGTGTTGACCTCATTGCTCCACAAATTAGACATACGGCATTGTTCTGTACTCTGTCTAGGTATTCAACTATCTGTTTCAGAATTTCAGCTCCATCATAAACAGTTTTTCTTTGGAGGTGATGGTGTGAGCCACATGCTTTTTATCTGCTGAGGTCACAGCTACCAAAGTTGATAATAATATGTGCTAGTGGTCTAATGCCATGGAAATTCCTAGGCTCATGGTCAGCACACACACACATACACACCCACCCCGATCCACCCCAAAAAACAATTCTCTGTGGGCACACAGTGCGTGGTTCGGTAACAGGAGACCCTGTTTCTTTACCTGGGATCTAAATTACATGTACCTCTGAAGTCAGTGTAAGTCTAGCCTGAGTGGGGAGGACACTAGGGATAAGAAAAACAAGACTTCATTTTAAAAGCACTCATGACTGCGGCTGAGTTCTGGCATTTGAAGAAAAGAAAAACAGATCTCCTTGTGTGGACATTTCTGCAGCACATGTCCTGACGTCATATTAGCAAGTTCATAAATTACTGTTATTTAAGTATCTTGTGTTTGGTATATAAAGTTCAGTCTATATATAATTGTAAGATTGCTTGTTCAACTTAGAAATTAATTTTGATTTTATATTGATAGTTACCTCTGGAGTCGGAGATGGTGAGGGACAATGATTATAAGGGAAGCAAGCCTTCGCGCTAAAATCTGTCAGAAGTGCCATACTGGTCGCCCTGACTATGCTTGAATTCATAGTGGGCGAATGAAAGAAGAAATACTGATAGTCTTTCCATTTTTTTTAATTTTCCGTTATCTTTCTGAAACTTGGCATTTAGAAACAATTCATGTATCTGCATAATCTGCTGTCTATTAATTCCAATGTTGTCATTTCTCCATTCCATGGGTAAGCTGTCTAGTTTGTTCTCTCTCTCTCTCTCTCATGCCTTTTCTACCATCAATATTGCAAAATGTCCCAATGCTCCACATCTCACAATATTCTTACCAAAAATGTATGATTGCCTCATAATATTTGTTTAAAATGAATTTCATTATGTATTGTCTCGAATGTTTGGGGGTTTCTATGGTGAAATGGTTAAGAAGTTTGTCTGTCATTCTGAAGCTTGTGGGTTTGAATCCTGACCGACCGAGTCACTTGGACAGTTTTGTTCATGAGATCCCTAGAATTGTTGCTGAAGCTACGAGGTTTGTTCTCTGTGCAACACTCTCGGCAGATGGCATATCATTTCTTATGACAGTGATGCAGCCATATGGGGAAACCTGGTACAAGGAAGTCAATATTTCTGCTTTAGATCCCAATGTTTTATTGAAGAATAATTATGTTTATGTGGGACGGATTAGCGTAATGCATATAATGTGTGCTTATCAATTGGGCACAAGAGGGTTGTGGGTTTAGTCCCACCTGTGAGGAAAGGAATTGGCCCTCCTGTGACTCAAAATTAAAAATGTGAAATAACAGACACTCATACCCTAAGATCTTAAAAAGAATGTGGGACATTTAACTCCTTGTGGGCCGGGCTCCACACCAAGTGGCATTTTTACTCTATAATGTCTTTTGCCCTGGTCCACTAAGAGTTAATATATATATGTTGGATAGATAGTATGAGTTTGGTTGCAAATTGTTTTGTGTGGATTTTACAAAAGGACGATGGCACCACCCGTTCAGAATACATTGGCAAACTACTGAACGTAATAATGCCTAGAAAAATCACGAACAGTGTTAAAAAAAACGCTGGGAGTTGATTCGCAAAGTTCTGTAAAGGATATGCAATTAACTTTTTTTTTTTTTTTTTTTTTTTTTTAGATGGTATGAAAAACATGATGTAATATCAGGTTTCAGTTTGTTATTGATGATCAAATATGCTAGTATTACATTCACTTTTCTTCTCTTATTTTTTATTTCAGTTTCGTAATATGATGGATTCATTGTTCCAGTCATTCAATGCATCCATTTCTGTAGCCAATTTTGCTGAACTATCTGCTTGTGTCTTCAGTTGGTTGGAGGAGTACTGTAAACCTCAGGTAAGTTGCTGATGATGTGGGTGCATCTTGTAAATATTAGATCAACATAGAACACTGGTGGTGTCTCTAGATTTCTGTGCAACTTGCCAACTTACTTGTGTCTTTAGTTGGTTAGAGGAGTACTCGCCCATGTGGTGCTGGGACCCGCAAGGAAAGCAAAGAATAGTACCAACGCAACCTACAAGGCATGTCGTAAGAGGTGACTCATGTAGGGGCCTGGTGAAGCTTTCCTAATAAATAAAAACCATCGCAGAAGTCGGATGTACTGGCTTACTTGTAGGCGCATAACTGGCACAATCGCTCTTAGGCTCAGATCACATATAAATCACAAAGAGTGGTTAACAAGTGGTTGATATGGAGCGTTCGAAGAAGAAGAAGAGGAGTACTGTAAACCTCAGGTAAGCTGGTGATGAGGAGGAGGATACATCTTGTAAATATTAAATCAACATAGAACAGTGGTAGTGTCGCTAAATTTCTGTCTTCTTCTCCTTTTTTTTCCGATCCAGAAGCACTTGAGTCTTCAGCTAGGTGCCATGTACATCGGAACCCTTCAGTTCGGTGCCACAAACACTGTAAATCTGGAGAACCTGTGGCTTTTCTGCCAACCCGCGGAATTGAACCCGCACTCACAGGGGGCTTTCTTCTCTTTTTCTACAATCCTGTTTTGCATCAGAATAAGAAGAGATTTTTTTTAACTGGCATTTGTGAGCACGTCATAAATAGTGTTTTTAGACACCTCGGTTATCTCTGAGGTCCACCTTTTGCGTGGACTGCCTTTTGCTTTGTATCCACTGTATTGGAAGTAACATTGTTCTTTGATGCGCACTGTCTGTTGGTAATCTGCTTATCGATATAAGATGCTGAACTATTTAATTTGTTGTTTCTTGATGAAGTTTAGTACTAATGTTGTACCTACTTTTTTCCTGATGTCTTCATTTCTTAACCGGTCTCTTCTTGATACTCCCAGCATTCTGCGTAGACACTTCATCTCTGTCGTGACTAGTTTTCTTCTATCATTTGATTCAAGCGTCCAGGTCTGGCACTGATAACATAATGTTGGAAGAAATATTGTGTTGAACAATGCTCTTTTAGTGTTCATTGTGCCATGTTTGCATTTCAAAATTTGTCCTGTGGTTTGGTTTGCTTTATTGCATCTATGTTGGATTTCGCTAGTTATTCTTCCATTTGCTGAAATAATTCTCATTAAATATATAAAGTCTTTGACTTGTTTTAACACTTTCGCTGCCACGCATTTTTCAACAAAGTCTGGCCCAGTGCCACGCTATTTTTCGTATGATCAGTTTTCAGAGTGACAATTTTTAAAAATCGTAAAAATAAACTAATAAACTTAGGACTTTTAAACTATGGAATAGTGTTCATATATTAATGAGCTACTAACCTGTCTATATGTGGAATATATTCTTTATAATCCACAAGCTATTGTAGTAAATGATATCCTCATACCTATCCACAGTATGATGTGCGTCGTTTCGAGATAGGTGTCCGTCATCTACTCCCGTAACCGTGACAATATCTGATATCGATCTATAAACATCGTCACGTGAGTTACAGTTCAAATTCATATCACATTCAGAGCTCGTTTTAACACTATCACTGGCTAAAAAGTCCGAAAAAGAGTCATTTTGGACATCACTATTCATCAGCCACGTCGTCCATTTTGAAAATTTTTGTTTACTTATGAAAAATCGAACTTATCCGACGTTTACCGATGTGTGTTAGATCCGCCATTTTGGAGAGCTCGCGGAACAATACGGAAGGTGTACCCACGCGACCCGCTGCAAGCGATACTCCCGCTTAAAAAAGACATCGGAGCACATGTCCGCGACAAAAGTCGCCGTGGCAGCGAAAGGGAGTTTGTATTTCGCCGACTTTTGTCGCGGTGGCAGCGAAGTATTAAAGGATGTTTGTCAATGGAGATATTGGTAGCATTTCTTCTCTAACGAATGTCATTACTTCGGTTTTGTCGATGTTTATTCTCATATTGTAGTCGTTGCACATGTTGGCTGGAGTCTGTTAATGTGTTGATTCGTGTAACATCCCACAGTCCATTACCCACATTATTACACAGCGCGTGACCCACATCACACAGCCCATGACACACATCACACAGCCAATGACCCACATTATCACACAGCACATGACCCACATAAAATAGCTATGACCCACATTATCACACAACCCATGACACACATTACAATCTGACTAATGTGTTAGGACAGCCGTGTGTAGTGTAGAGAAGTCTCTGTTGATTGTGTTTTCAACTTTGTATTCTACAAAATGTGACTAACTTTATCTTTCAGACACTCCGTGAGCTTGTCCTGGGCATTCTACGTCAAGTCAACACTACTATCAACAACCAGTGATACATGATAACTTGCTAGATATCTTTTGCAATATAGATAACATAATATAATTAGATGATAGACCAGTTTTACTGTGAGAGATAGATTTGAAAATAGATCAGATATAATTAGATGATAGACCAGTTTTACTATGAGAGATAGATTTGAAAATAGATGCAGATATAATTAGATGATAGACCAGTTTTATGAACTGTGAGATCATAGATTGTTTTACTGAGACAAAATTGAGATCAAATATAATTAGATGGTACCAGTTTTACTGTGAGAGAGATTTGAAACTGATGTTATTTCTAGTCTGTAAGTCATATATTTCTTGATCTCTCCCGCTGATGAGAGAGAGAGACAGGACAAATTTGTTCAGCTATATCAATCAATCAAGTTCCATGCCTACCGGCATATGTGATCATGTCTCTCCACAACTCTCTCTGCTTGTTGCATGTAATCAGTTCTGACTTCGATCTTGTGTCGAACCTGATATAACTTGAAAGTTATTGATACTAACAATGTAAGTCACTTCTAATAATGTACATATGGGATAAAGTCCCCATTGAAATTAGTGTTTGTAGGTTCTTAACTCCTAGTGGACCACGGCAAAACCATGTTTTTACAATCCATTTATTTTTAGAATAACAAACGGCCTTTAGTGGGACGTTTGGTCCACAAGCAGTTAAACAACATGTAGAGTAACACTTTGAAACACCAGACATGTCACTGTCATATACCATAAGGCTGTCTACTAAACTTATCGCTTTAACCATTTCATGCATTGTGTCCACTGTAGTGGGCAACTACTATTCGTTCGTTTCATAGTTACACATACGTGTTTCATGACCTCTGACGCATACAGTCTACCGCTAAGAACTAGTGAGTGTGTCTATTGCCAGCTGTAGAATTAACTTGTACTTCTACTGTGTAGTCAAGGTCGTGTACAAGACCATATTCATCTCAAAATCAGCATGAAGGTTTTAATGACTTATTGGGATCTTAAATGATTGTTTCTATAACATATGATTCTTCTCTTCTTCAGTCCGCTCAACTCAGCGAGTTCATCTTGAAACTGATTTGCGTGAAAATTGTTTTTCCAATTTCACAAGCAGTCATGACTTGAATTACTACACTGGCAGAACTAGTGGTGCTCAATGTCTAATTAGTTTCCTGCATACAGGCAGATTTTCCACTTCAGAGGTACTTCCGTATGTCCGTAGTAAGACAGGGGACTAAACAAATCACGCAGAAGTTCAATGCATGAGGTTACAGCTATTGGGAGCTTACAAATATCTAGTCCTAACAATTGATTATCATTGATGAGGTTATTAACATGACACCTCTTCTTAATCATCTAATAGACATCATTTGGAGTTCAGTTTTATTTGACTATATTCAAGCATCTGCCAGTAAACATGTAGTAACAGTGATATAGAGGAATCATCGGTATGCATATCGTCTTCTGGGGAAATAAGCAGCTGGGTCTGTCTAGCGCAGGAGCAATGATGCAGAGGAACCATCATTATGCATCCACTCTTCTGGTTGAGATGAGCAGCTGGGGTCTTTCTAGAGTCCAGCGTATGAGCAACGATGCAGAGGAACCATCATCAGTATGCATACAATCTTCTGGGTGAGATGAGCAGCTGGGGTCTGTCTAGAGTTCAGCGTATAAGCAATGATACAGAGGAACCACCATCAGTATGCATATAATCTTCTGGGTGAGATAAGCAGCTGGGGTCTGTCTAGAGTTCAGCATATGAGCAATGATACAGAGGAACAATCATCAGTATGCATACAATCTTCTGGGTGAGATGAGCAGCTGGGGTCATCTGTCTAGAGTTCAGTGTATGAGCAATGATACAGAGCCATCATCAGTATGCATACAATCTTCTGGGTGAGATGAGCAGCTGGGGTCATCTGTCTAGAGTTCAGTGTATGAGCAATAATACAGAGGAACCATCATCAGTATGCATACAATCTTCTGGATGAGATGAGCAGCTTGATGCTGCCTAGAGTCCAGTCTGAGTTATACTGAGAAATTCTTTTGTATTTTAATCATTTTTATTTTCTGTACAAACAATGGAACCTTGTTTTTGTTATAACGTCTTCTCAAGGTATCAAATATAATTAAACTATATTTGGGGGAGGGTGGTGCAGACTTTAGACTTTCTTGGGAAGAATGTTATCCGTTGCAAGAAGGTTAAGGAAAGCCAAATGACTATAGTAACAGTTCCAAGCATTTTATTGCAAGCAGCTTTACACAGAGTCTTTTACGGTCCCAAACATGTAGTGTATTGTAAGCTACTTTACATGGATGACAGTAGCATTTGAAAGAAATGTGCAATCTTTGTGAATAAGATAAACATATCCATGTCTGTCAAGTTTCATTCATAGAGTTATATGTCCAGTGAAGAACTATACCATTATAACTATGCATTCTTGCTCTCAAATTGACACAACACAAACAGGTGTTGAGTATCAATGTTGCATGCTGCCTGTTACTATGGTCACCACCTGGGAATGGAGTGTGGGTCTTCTTGGTCAGCTCTCTCTGGTATGCTGACCCTGACTTGTCATCTCATTCACTACGCCCCCAACCTACTGCACCCTAAACCTACACAGCTCGCCCCAAACCTACTCCCTCCCTTCCTTACACCCGCTACGCCTGAACCCACTCCCCTAAAACCACTATGTCCTAAACCTCATCATCATCAAGGTGCGTATCCTTTATATGATGTTGCTCTTTGCAGCACATCTGAAATTCACTCTGTCTCTAGGCAGTTCACCCACTTCGTCGATGGTCATATATGGTTTCTTTAATATCTTGTAACCATCTTCTTCTTGGTCTGCCTCTGCGTCCTGGGACCCTACCCTCTAATATTGTTCTTTCCAGGCCATCCTTACGCTTGATGGGACCAAAGTATCTAATTTTTCTGTATAGTATGTTGTTTATCAGCAAATTCTCTTTAACATTTAGTTCTTTCAGGACATCAGTGTTCTTCCTTTTTTTCGGTCCATGGTATTTGTAGGATCTTTCTGTAGAATTTAGTTTCGAAGGACTGGATTTTCGTTCTTGTTGTTTGTGTAATGGTCCATGATTCACAACCATAAGTAGCCACTGGGAAAATCTACTGTGCCCTAAACCCACTATGTCCTAAACCTACTGTGCCCTAAACCCACTATGTCCTAAACCTACTGTGTCCTAAACCCACTATGTCCAAAACCCACTGTCCTAAACCTGCTACCCCCTAAATCTACTACTTCCTAAATCGCAGCATTTATATGTTATGTATGTTGGTGTGTGTGCCTACCAGACCAGCAATAATAGATATTTGAATCACTTGGTTTAACAAAGCACAAATGATGTAGCTTCTACACTGGATGTATTATAATAATTGTATATCATTGATTGATTGTGACTGAATTTCTCATCAACTTATTTCTTTTTGTATATAATTCATGTATAACTATGGCTATTGTTTGATGTGTGCTTGCAAGTGAAGTAGATAACTTGAAGTCTTGTGTTTATAAGTCTCTTGTGTATTGTTGTATAAGTCTCTTGTGTGTAGTTGTTGTATAAGTCTCTTGTGTATTGTTGTAGTAGTTCAGTGTTTGATTTGAATGTAGTCTAAACATTTGATTCATGTGTTGTCTTTAATATAAACATTATGTTCATAATTTGTATCATGAACATTTTATTAACTTTTATTTATGAATGATTTATCTTTGATGGAAATACACAATATATTTACACAGACCTTATACTGTTTTCTTGTGTTATTATATTTACACATATATTGTGCCTGTGTTTGCCGGGCTTGCAAGGGAGCAAAGAATAGTAGCACTGCGACCTACGAGGCATGTCGTAAGAGGCGACTGAGGTAGGGGCCTAGGAAAACTACCCTAGCAAATAAAAAGTGTTGCAGAACTCGGATGTGCTAGCCTACTTGTAGGCACATAACTGGCACACCGTACAATCTCTCTTAGGTTCAGATCACACACAAATCACGAAGAGTGGTTTAACAAGTGGGCGATATGGAGCATTTGAAGAAACATATATTGCCCTAGCTAAGAGATAGACTGTCTGCTGGATGCAGAGCCAGACACAGATTACATCTTACAGACGTTATTGAAGGACTTAGTGGAAGAAGGGCCTCTTCCATCAAAATGAGTTTTTTTTTCATATGATGGCTGGAACCATGTAGTCCTTTAAAAGTTATGTGATAGACTCAACCAGGGCGCTCGTCATTAAGGGTCAGGGTTGGGTGCAGTGAAACTGGATGAGGGCTGGGCGCAATGAAACTGATAGAGGGCTGGGTATAGTGAAGGCTAGTAGAGGTCTTTTCTTGATTTAATTGCCATTTTTCCAACATTTTGGTTTACAATCAACCCGTTTAACTTTGACAACCCATAGACATCAGATGTGAGTCAGCTCTGACGGCATTTCCGTGACCAATTAGATTGAACATAATGTCTACAGTATAACGCCATATGTAGTACTTTAAAGTGGTAAATAAATATACAGTAAAGAAGTATTTTCTCTCTCTCTCTTGCCTTTTACCCGGGTTGGGGCATAGGCCCTCAACCAACTCATGCCAAGTCTTCCTATCTCTAGCTATCTCCTGCAGCTCCTCCAGCTCTTCTTTATATTGTTGATCTCCGCCTCCAAATCTCGTCTCCATGTATTTCTCGGCCTCCCTTCTTTCGCTGTCCCTGGGGTTCCAGGCAAGGACCCTTCTTGTTATATTCCCCTCCGGTTTCGCAAAGTGTGTCCTATCCAGCGCCAGCGTCTTTTTAACCTGTTCGTTCACTGGAATCTGTCTTGTTCTCTCCATAAGTTCCTCATTTGTGACCCTATCATACCATCTTATTCCCTCTATTCTCTGCAGACACCAGTTGATGAATGTTTGCAATTTATGCGCTATTGTTTTAGTTGTTCTCCATGTTTCTGACCCATACAGTAGAACTGCTTTAACATTAGAGTTAAATATCCGAATTTTTGTTCTAGATTTGATTTCTTTGGACTTCCAAATGTTTCCCAGTGCAATGAAAGCCCCTCTTGCCTTCTGTATTCTTATTTTAACATCTCTATCTGTTCCACCCTCTTTGTCTACGTTGCTGCCCAAATATGTGTATGATTCTACCTCTTGAAGTGGGATTTCACCCAGGGAGATTGAGTTGTCGTTTGCTTGGTTAATTCTCAATATCTTTGTCTTTCCCTTATGAATGTTCAGCCCTAGTTGCTGGGACCTTTGATTCAATGTGTTTAGTTTATCCTGCATCTGATTTCGTGTATGTGACAGAAGGGCTATATCATCAGCGAAGTCCAGATCATCTAGTTGCTCTGTCAGAGTCCTTTGGGATTCCATTTCTGGTGTTAGTTACTGTGGTCTTCATAATCCAGTCTATTGTCAGTAAGAACAACAAAGGTGATAGAAGACATCCCTGACGCACTCCTGTTTCTATTCCGAAAGTATCTGTTAGTTTACCTTCATGAAGAACTCTACATTTCATATCTGTATATGTTGCTTTATTAGGTTAATAATTTTCTGTTGGATTCCATAATGCCTCATTAATTTCCAAAGGGTTTCCCTATCAATACTGTCAAAGCCTTCTCATAATCAACAAATCCGATATAAAGTGGGGATTTCCATTCAATACTTTGCTCTATTATTATACGTAATGTGGCTATCTGGTCAGCACAGGATCTATTTGGTCGGAAGCCTGCCTGTTCATCTCTTAGCTTTATATCGATGGCATCTCTCAGTCTCTCCAGGATGACTCTGCAAAGAAGTATTTAGGGACCCAAAAACAATTACCAAACACAGAATTCGAACCACAAACCCAATTTCTCTCCGCGGCCATCGCCTAGCCCTGCAGACAAGCTGCGCTCATCGCCTAGCCCTGCAGACAAACTGCGCCCATCGCCTAGCCCTGCAGACAAACTGCTCCCATCGCCTAGCCCTGCAGACAAGCTGCGCCCATCGCCTAGCCCAGCAGACAAGCTGTGTCCATCGCCTAGCCCAGCAGACAACCTGCGCCCATCGCCTAACCCCGCAGACAAGCTGCGCCAATCGTCTAGCCCTGCAGGCAAGCGTTTTGTCAGACCACAACCAGCTAGCTCTCGGGAAAAAAGTGCTCTACTTTGTCTTGTCATTCAAACAGCATCAACTACACAACATCAAAAATCAGGTCAGTTTCAAACATAAACTATTAGCTTACGTATTTGTAATTCTTTGGAAGGAGGCATACCGCAAAGAGAAGAAGAGGAAGACTACGGAGAAGATGGATTCATGATGTAACTGATGGTTTGAACATGCCGGCTGCAGAGGCAGGACATCTGGCCTGTGAGAGAAATTCCGGAGGACTGTTGGGGTGGCAAAGTTCTGCTCAGGACAAGCTATTTGCTAATGATGATTTGTAACTCACTTGTTACTTTAAACTTGTGTCTTTCTGTTTGTAAAATCTTACAGTTATCTATATGTGTAAATGTGTGTCCTATTGGATAATATGTATACACACTGATCACGAAGATTCGTTACTATTTGACTGATAAGAACGAACATATAACAAACAGATATGCAGTTGAAGAAAGCATATGACCTCACAGACTACTTGGTCAATAACATAATATACTCAGAAAGGCCCATTTTACCATCTGTCAAATGTCATTTCCGCTCACGTCAGTCAAGAAAACTAATTATCAGTTTTATGAGGTCTATCATCATAGCACTGGACATATTCATATGTACCCCGATCTCCGTCTCAACAAATCCAGCAGTGTCCAGCAGCACAACACGCCAGTTCGATGTTGGCTAATTATTCTTTTTGCATATTAGATGTGTTGTTTTTTCGGGCTGTACCAATATCGACACCCATCTCTCTCAATCTTGTCAGTGACGGATTCATAGACGAGGACATCTCAAAGCGACTCTGTCAGTATATACATCATTTATTTTCTGAAATAATAGATGATGCGTGTCAAAACATGCTGTCCCATTCACTGACAAATATAATGATTTTCTTTTCTTTGGGTGGTTTGTCCTGCCAATCTTGGCCTACTCTTCCCAAGGTTTCTTCGACAGTCTACTCGTATTGTTGGGGGAGAAAATAAAATTGAAGACATGCACACGCGTGCGACAGCTTCAGGCAAGATGTCTTAATTATTCTTCCTAAACACCCCCTTCCTCCCACAAAAATTGGAATATAGCGCTGTAATGACAGTTTTAAAAAAAATTGTTTGTAAATGTATTTAGAAGTAAGTATTTCTCATAGAGATGCGCCGCTGGAAAGGTACCTCGCAGCTAGGGTTGCAACATCTGGCAACCCTACTCACAGCTCATTTGGTCTCTGTCAAGTCCGATACTGGAGGAATCAAATCTGTCACAATTCGCACACCTTCTTTTTTTTAATGTTCGTTCTTATCATTCAAGTTAGGGAGTTTGGAATTACGCGTTGTACAACTAGAGCTGGTTGCTTGAGGGCAGAGAGAAGTGTCTTTAACCAGTAAGCCACGGAAACCACCAGTATGCATACCCTTCGAAATCTGTTAGGGAAGACTGAGCACCTATGGGTCTGCCCGGAGTGCTGTGACGTCAGTTCAATAATCAATCATCCCAGTTAACCACTCTTTGTGATCTGTGTTGTTTGCGCCCATGAGTATGTACCGCACTGATTTTCAGAACAGGCACATCCGATTTCGGCCTAATTCTTACACATATGTGATGAGGCAGGTCTTTCGAGACGGGATTGAGTCCTGAAATAAAGTCTCTTTCCTCTGCTTGTTTGATCAAACTGTGCTCAAAAGCAACAGTCCACTCTGGTTATTCTTTTTCCGTGTACATCTGTCTTTGACGACTCTTTCCCACCATGTGCAATTTTTATATCAAGAGTCTCCAAATATTGCTTATATATATATGGAACTGCAGTAAAACTATTTGATTGGCAAAACACGTAATTACAAAGTACTGTAGTTTTACAAATTACAAAAACAATGACAAAATACAGCAACGTTTCTACCAACAAGACCTTTATCAAGCAAACGAACAAACAGGAGTGACACATTAAAATGAAACACAAATGGACGACCAAATACAAACGTATCTAAGGAAAATCTGGAATAAAAACGAATAATGAAATAAATGTAACACAAAAACACACAGAAAAACTAGAAATAGAACGGAAAAGAAACAATGAAACATCTAGTAAATATATAACTTGAATACATGCTACATATACCCATATAGATTACAAAGCATGGGAAGAGAAAGTACTAAGAAGCATAAGAATGTAATACGTTGAGCCGCGTGGTCGCAAGGTACCATACAAAGAAATCAACCGATTCTCCAGAGCAAATCGACTGCGATCATCCGAGGAACATGATCGGATGGCTGTGACCTGGACATCGTGAGCTCCTAAATGGCCAGTATCATTGAAATGGGTGGCTACAGGGGTCACAGAGCATTGGTGTATGTCGCGCAAGTGTTGGGCGAATCGGTCACTGAGCCTCTTGCCTGTCTCGCCGATATAAGCCTGGTTACACCGCTTACAGATAATGGCATAGA
This sequence comes from Arion vulgaris, assembly GCA_020796225.1. Classification (NCBI taxonomy): domain Eukaryota; kingdom Metazoa; phylum Mollusca; class Gastropoda; order Stylommatophora; family Arionidae; genus Arion; species Arion vulgaris. The sequence continues at coordinate 6,318,588 of CM036772.1, read as the reverse complement.
TAAGATTACGGGACTCGCATATGAACCCATCGTCAATAAGAAACGTGCCTAAAGGAAAAAATACAGTACGCGTCTGTATCACATAAGCACACGTGTTGCAACGCCGACGGCCACACTGGACAGTGCCAAAATGAGTCTGGATATTGGACTTGAAACGACTGTGTACCAACATATCCTTAAGACTTCTGTCCCGTCTGTAAGACACCAAAGGATAGTTGAAGAAGACAGAACGGGTCTCAGGATCTGATCTAAGGATAGACAGATGACGGAATAAAACATTTTCACCAGGGAACTATGGGGGTGTTAAGTTAAGATAAGTTTTACTCTGTCAGAGTTAGTAGTCCTATGCTGGCTGGTAAGGGCCTGCTGGCGAGTGATTTTCTTAACTCGATGCAAACCGAGACAAGCACCCTCTCCGGGTATAGGCGCCTACGAAAGAAATCAAGCATCTCGCGAGCTCTCTCAAGAAAATCATCGTCCTCGCTACAAAGGCGACGAATGCGTAAGAGCTGCGAGAATGCCAAAGAGTCACGACAAGCCCGGGGATGGGAAGAAGTATAGAGGAGAAAACTATGTGCATCAGTAGGCTTGTAATATACTGATGTAGTGATAGCGGTAAGGTGATAGTAATGTCAAGAAAGTTGACACAAGTAGTGGAGATGTGAGAAGTAAAACGAATAGAAGGGTTGAAAACATTAATGAAATTAATGAAGCGTGACAAATCGGCTTCAGGCATATCAGTGATGCCAATACAGTCATCAATGTATCTGTGATAGACAGGCGGAAGGGGGCCATCATATGTAATCCATACTAGGTGTTCAAGATAACCCATGAATAGACAAGCATAACTATGTCCCATTTTAGTACCCATGAGACCCTTCTGTCTTCCCCAACTATCCTTTGGTGTCTTACAGACGGGACAGAAGTCTTAAGGATATGTTGGTACACAGTCGCCTTAAGTCCAATATCCAGGCTCATTTTGGCACTGTCCAGTGTGGCCGTCGGCGTTGCAACACGTGTGCTTATGTGATACAGACGCGTACTGTATCATTTCCTTTAGTCACGTTTCTTATTGACGATGGGTTCACAATGCGAGTCCCGTAATCTTATCTATGCCATTATCTGTAAGCGGTGTAACAAGGCTTATATCGGCGAGACAGGCAAGAGGCTCAGTGACCGATTCGCCCAACACTTGCGCGACATACGCCAATGCTCTGTGACCCCTGTAGCCACCCATTTCAATGATACTGGCCATTTAGGAGCTCACGATGTCCAGGTCACAGCCATCCGATCATGTTCCTCGGATGATCGCAGTCGATTTGCTCTGGAGAATCGGTTGATTTCTTTGTATGGTACCTTGCGACCACGCGGGCTCAACGTATTACATTCTTATGCTTCTTAGTACTTTCTCTTCCCATGCTTTGTAATCTATATGGGTATATGTAGCATGTATTCAAGTTATATATTTACTAGATGTTTCATTGTTTCTTTTCCGTTCTATTTCTAGTTTTTATGTGTGTTTTTGTGTTACATTTATTTCGTTATTCGTTTTTATTCCAGATTTTACTTAGATACGTTTGTATTTGGTCGTCCATTTGTGTTTCATTTTAATTTGTCACTCCTGTGTGTTCGTTTGCTTGATAAAAGTCTTGTTGGTAGAAACGTTGCTGTATTTTGTCATTGTTTTTGTAATTTGTAAAACTACTGGGTACTTTGTCATTAGCCGGGTTTTGCCAATCAAATATTGTTTACATTCTCATGTCGTATTTGTGGCCCCCAGTCGGTCTCTTCCCAGAGATCATATTATACACATGATAGCAGATACGTGCGAAAGAACAACAAATCGACTTTTATTCAACGTATTGCAGAATTACACTTGATACATAATCTAAGAATGCCCAGAATTTGACACAAGGCACGTGATGATTGTCATTTCTTTAAAAAGATATTTAGGTCAGAGAGAATCGTACCATTCGGGAGCAGCCAATCAGATCCATGACAATATTGTTTCATTTGTCACTGGGATATCCTTTAAGCTATTGCCAGTATGCACTGTAAAATTATTTTACACACTTAACATGTTATTTTAAGTAATATTAATTAAATAATAAAATTATCTGTAGTTTAAAAATGTATTTAATTAATATAAAGTAAATTTGTAATTTTCTGAATGCAATTGCACATGAAATTTTAAACTTATTTATATTAAACTTCCAATTTTAGCCTCCATACCGGCAAATGTAGGGTTCAGTTTTATAGTGCTCTATTGTCACTCATTTACATCTCGTTGTCCTGTAACTAAGTTATTGACATCAGGACAATCATGGAAAATATAACAACACCATTGTTTGCTCCTCAAGACATTTTGAATTATTTACCAGAAAATCCGATTAGAGAACAGTTTGCTGCTTCATGGATTTATATGACAAAAAACTACACCAAATTTCAGATTGCAACATGGGGATCTCTCATCGTTCATGAGGTAGGCACCACCCGTAAGCGTAATATTATGTAATCGCGCCATATCATATCATTTTAGATCTACCATCATAAGGAAAAGGACATTTATAATATCTGATGATCTCATATAACATAATTACATACAATACAACATTTATTTCTGGCTAGTTTGAAATGTGGTCAAGTTCTCAGGTCTGGCGTACCTCAACCTGCTCAGGTCTGGCGTACGTGCTCAGGTCTGGCGTACCTCAACCTGCTCAGGTCTGGCGTACGTGCTCAGGTCTGGCGTACGTGCTCAGGTCTGGCGTAACTCAACTGCTCAGGTCTGACGTACCTGACTACCTCAACCTGCTCAGGTCTGGCGTAAGTGCTCAGGTCTGGCGTACGCCCGGGCTTGGTGTCACTCAAGTCTCAGACTCTCACCCTACCTGACCTGTACTCTTCTTGTGTCGTCACACTGCTACCGGGTTGTTGCCCAGTGTCGTGGTTTTCTGTTTTTGTCTTGCGCTGTTCTGGTGGCTTGTGTGATTGTTATCTTTGCTCTTTCACATGATTCTGCTACGCCATCTAACCATCTTTTCCGTGGTCTTCCTCTTGCCTTAGGCTTCTTTCCCGATGTTCTGTTGTAGAAGACTTGTAGGTACTGTGGAGTTTGGATGCATTGTTATTAAGTGGCCAAACCACTTCATTCTTTGTTTATCTATGTAATTCAGCACGGTTTTGTGCCAACTTTCTTTCTTATGCTGATGTTGGTGATTCTGTCTTTTCTTGTGTTGTTGGTAACTTTTCGCAGGCAACACATTTCACATGTAGTTATTTTTGTGACTGCGCTTTGCTCAATGTCCATGTTTGGCAACCTGTCTGTGTGTAAAGCTAAACACGTAAAAACAAAGTACTATAGTTTTACAAAATACAGAAACAGTGACGATAAACAGCAACGTTTCGACCAAAAGGCCTTTATCAAGCAAACAATACAACAAGAATGACGAATTTCGAGGAACACTACAAATGGACGATTACATGTAGAAACATGTAACTGTTGCTGTTTATCGTCCACTGTTTCTGTATTTTGTAAAACTATAGTACTTTGTTTTTACGTGTTTAGCTATTTTTCCAAGTTGTACTGCAGTCTCCACCCTTTTTCGATGTGTGTATAATAGTAGCGCATAGGTACTTTGATAAATTTTTCAAAATATTATTACATCATTAAAAACAACATATTTAGAAAGGCCTTTAAATGTGCAATTCAATGACACCTATACTATACAACGATACTATATACTATAATACGCACTAGAATAATGTTTTACACTTTACTGCCATTTCATTATTTTTATTTATGTTGTAAACTTTTGAAGATGTCACAACTTGTTGCTGTCTTATGTCGGGTTTTGATAGTAATTATAATACATATTCATATGAAGAAAAGTCTTAATTGTATAATAACTAGCAGTTTTACCCGTTCTTCGCATGGGGAATTTAGTTTAAATCTATTTGTAAAGTCCGTTAAAGAAACATGCCCCATTGCCTCAAAATTGGCTTCTTCCCCATTAAAAACGATGTTTTCTCTCCATGCTTGGTTTGAAAACTTTGTCAGTTGACCACATAAGATTAAAATATCCCTCATTCTGATTGCCAGTAAAACCTGATAGAACAGAATTCCCATTCCCGTGGAAGTTGACAAATAACAATTTAAAATGTGCCTCATTCCGATTGGCAGTAAAACCTAATATACAACAGAATTCCAGTTCCTGTGAAAGTTGACAAATAACAATTTAAAATGTCCCTCATTCCGATTGCCAGTAAAATCTGATACAATAGAATTCCCATTCCCGTAAAAGTTGAATTTAGTTTAAATCTAGTTGTAATATTTCACCACTTTAAAGTTAATTTGTTATCCTTTTCCGCTATCTTCCGAGCCCACATAAACTGTCCCTCATTTCTATTGCCAGTAAAAACAGATACAATTGAATTCCTGTGAAGTTGAAAATAACACTTGACAAATTAAATTTATTCAGATTATTAACTCATCGACGTGAAAAAAAAAAGAAATAATTGACCGAGAGTGAACTGTGTTTTTAAAAAATGTGGCAGAACGTGAATCAAGCGCATTGTCTACTGCAATGTAGACGGGCACGTTATCAACTACGCTACAGAAACTTATAAATAAATGTGTTTAAAATACGTTATAATAAGAGTGACCTTATAGCATTATGTGATCGGAGAGTAACAACATGATCACGGGACCAGATCATTTCAAACATTATTAAACGTGTTCGTCGATTTCTGTACACGACCATTTGCGCTAAGTTGGAATATCTTTATATAATCGTACAGAAAGTCTAATTTTATCATTTTTCCCTCTTCCTATCTATGAAAGCTACCTTGTTGCCAAATTTCAAGTCCGTAGGATGTCCAGATATCTCCAAACAATTGAGACAGATATAGATACAATGTCCATTATTAACTTATATATATTTATATATATATATATATATATATTTCAAAACATGGAAATCAAATTTCACTAATACTAGTTAGTATTTTGAACAGAAATAGGAGTGTGATTGCTGTGATCAGTATCATAGTATGTATGTTTACCATCGAACCATGGAAACCATACTATACGGAACATCTGCTAGCAGGGAATGCTTGTACGATGATTATTTATGTCAGTTCTTCATCATAGGCTTTACATAATACTTCATAATAGTGATTTCGCCTAATCCTGTGTGTTGCCAGGGCTCTCAAATGGAGCAAAGAATAGTAACATTGTCCTACAAGGCATGTCGTAAGAGGCGACTGAGGTAGGGGCCTATGAAAGCTACCCTAGTAAATCAAAAGCGTTGCAGAAATCAAATGTGCTGGCCTATTTGTAGGCACATAACTGGTACAATGTACCATCGCTCTTAGGCTTGAATCAGCAGAATATAACAACACAGTAACAAAAGAAATACAATATTGATGAAGTCAAGACAACATGTTTGAAAGATTATTCGTCATATTTTTTTAATATGCTAACAAATTTAATATGTTCTTTTTCTTCTTGTAGTTGGTTTATTTTGCCGCCTGTTTACCTGGCATAATCTTCCAATTCCTGCCCTTCATGAAACAATTCAAGTTACAACCAGTAAGTAAAAATGTCAGCAATACAAATTGGTTGTTGTATATTTATCTGTAATTCTGAAGTCTTGGTTATAGTTCTGACTCTGTAGTATTGTCATGACAAGCTGTACCGCAATATTGAGTCTTAAGCTGACAGCTTGTATTCTCAGAATATTTAATATTTGACTGAAATTAGCAAAGAAGCAGAAGAAAGAGACCAGTATCACTAAAATAATGAGGTCTCTTACTTGTAGTGTCATGTCACTGCAAGGATATCTCTGGGGTGTAGAGGTGAGGTGCTCACCTCATATTCCAAAGCTACTCGGTTCAATCCATCATGGAACAATCAGGGTATTTTTTCAGATATTCCTATCTCAGTGTAGGTGTGATTGAGTTTATAGTCCTATTGGAGACAGATGATAAAACATAGGTTCAGTATTCAATTTGAGCACGTAAAAGAACCTGTGGCAGTTCAAAATCGAGAAGAGCTGGAAAGCCATTGCTTGTGCAAAATTCATTAGGAAAAAGGTCAAAACTAAAATTACATCAGGAGCCCTCGCAGGTGCTGTGAAGTTTGTACACTGTCGCAGAGATCTTCCTGTGTAAGAAAGAGATCGAAGCGCACATGACTGCTCACCGAAGTTCAATGATGATAATCATGTCAATGACCGCAATGATAATCAATCATTCAATGCAACATTTTATACTGTTGAATACCAATGATATTCTCTTGTTTTGGGGATACTACAAGATTTCTCGGGTTAGCAATGACAATTTTGTCTTATATAAGAGATATTAATTAAATTCCAGAGTTTGATAATAAGTATCAAATATATACTAGTTGCTATATTCCGCTCTGTACCGCCATAACAGACTTTGGGGCCCACATGTTCAACAAATTTTAAATTGGCACAACTAGCCTGTGAAAAGGCGGACATGACTGCAGAGCACATACTGCAAGACTGCCAGTTGTTATCAGGCCTAAGAAACGAAACCTGGCCTGATAACACAGAGCTTCGTGTGAAGCTGTACGGAGGAACAGAGCTAAAAACAACAGTACAATTCATGAAAAAATTTGGTTCATCAGTCTAGGCAGGGATCAAGAGAGAGAAAGAAATTAGTATTTTATTTTGACAAGCAGAAAAAATAGGCAACAAAATTGGGGAATGTTCAAAATGCAACCATTTTTTAACCTGTCTGACAACGCTAGACTTGTCCACTAGTGTTGATTTGGAGAACTAAACTGATTTGTAGCCAGAGGTGAATCTCTTATACACAAGAGCCAGGGTAAAGATCTTATAGACAGAGCCAGGAGGGAAGATTCTATACACAGCCGGGATGAAGTAGCTGGCCTATTTGTCGATGCTCATGACTAAATATCAACTTGACTGTGGAATAAGAGTAAAGCCACAAAAAACATGAGATATTCTTGATGCCAAGTGCAGAACTTATTATTGACTGGAAAAGAGCAACCAGTTCTAGTTAGCAACAAGAACAGTTTGTGGAGGAAGATGCACTTATTTTGGTCTGGTCTCTCCCTAATGACCATTTCAAATTCTGCCGGTAGCATCAGTCTCTTGCTGACATAGCTCAAATTATCATACAGAATGTGTACACTGTGCCATCATATCAAGGCACATCACATTAGATGGAACAATTTGTAGATATAATGTTTAATTTCATGAAAAGTGAGATCAGTTATGTCAAAGAGAAGAATTGAATAGTTAATCACAGACATAAAAGCAAGTCTGCAGTTTCTTTCTTTTCTGTAATCCTATTTCGTTTCACAGGATCAGGATAAGAAGAGATTTCTAGAACCAGATTTTATGAGTGCTTCATAAACAGTGATTTTCACGCCTCTGTTATCTATGAGGTCCAGCCTTTTGCTTTGTATTCACTGTATCATAGTAAAATTGCTCCTTTAAGTTCGGTACTGATGTTGTACACACTTTTTTCCTGATGTCTTCGTTTCTAACCCGGTCTCTTCTTGATACTCCCAGCATTCTGTGTAGACACTTCATCCCTGTCGTGTCTAGTTTCTTGTATGCAGACTTGGTCTACAAGATGTGTTCTGCCCTTGGGTCTGCATCCAGCAGACTTGAGGTCAGAAATCTCTCTTAGGATGGGCAAAAAGTGATAAATAGTAGTTTGCTGAGGACCCAGTAGTGTAGACTAGGAAACTTTGACCGCAAGGTCAAAGGCTAGCTGGACTCTGGTTTGCCTAGGGGGATGGACTTCCTTAGGTCAGCTTTTTGTTATTGTTCAAAGGGAGATGAACCCAAATTTGTTTAAAAAGCAGAAACCCGATATACTGACCTACAGGTCTGTAGACACACATCACATGCCAACAACAAGTGATTTAACAAGTTCTTGGTGTAGAGCAAATGGAAAAGAAGAAGAAAAATCATCTCCTAGCAACAGTAAGTAATGTCAATCCTTACTTTTTCTCCAAAATATAATGTCTAATACAGATTTATATTCTCATTCTTAGAACAGACCAGAGACATTTGATGGACAATGGAAGTGCCTCAAGCTTATACTTTTTAATCATTTTTGTATACAGGTGAGTCAAATATAGTCATCTGTATTGTACTAGAGACAACACAGAGTGAATATACTTACTACTGCACTGTACTCGCTACTGTTACTTCTGCTACTGCTGCTGCTGCTACTACAACTGTTACAATTACTACTGTTACAACTACTACTGATACAACTGTTACAACTACAACTGCTGCTGCTACTACTGTTACAACTACAGTGTGCTTTAGAGAAAAAGAAAAGCAGACTGAAGACAAACTGGCACAGAGAACAATGTAGGATAAACTTCACAAAATGTACTTCAGAGTTTCAATAAACACATCAATTCAAGAAGGGAGACATGTAGACAGTCTTATGTTGTGATGATATTGTTCATATCCATTTTCATTATTTAATGTATTTTTCCTTTTAACTTTATCCACAGTTACCACTGATTGCTGGCACCTATTTATTCACAGAATTTTTCCAGATTCCATATGGATGGGATGAGATGCCCCGATGGTAAGAATCAAATATTAAAGAAACATACAAATATTTACAACTGGATTAAATGGTTTTGTGCAGAAATCAGTTTTGTTGGCCTACAAGGTCTATAGGCGCATAACTGGCACAACATACAAACACTTAGGTGCAAATCACATACAGACCACAATGCGTGGTTGATATGGAGCAGACAAAAAAGAAGGATTCACTGATTTCTATTTACAAAGTGTTAGTCAAGAGTATGCAAACTAGCACTAGAAACATTATTGATTATATATCATTACTTACTGCTTGGTTAGTGTCAGTATAGTTATTTGTATCACTATCATCATGCTGACTAATATCATTGTCCTGAGTAAGATCTTTCTGTGGAATAAATAGTTTGAAGCACAAATGGTTACTCACTGAAGTGCAATGATGATAATCCTATCAATGAGTCATCATTTTCATTCAAAATTACATCTAACTCTCACAAAGTATGTCATGCAAAGTGGGCGAAAAAAGTTTGGGAATCTATGATCTAGATCAAACAAAGAAGTAGATGTATCTACTTTTGATCCGCAATGAGAAGGAAGATTTGATTTATACTAACAGTTTCATTTAATAAATGATGATAAATTGTGATGGATGTCTCAACTATTCAGATTTGATTTTCAGGTACAACTTGGCCTTGCGAGTCTTGGGTTGTGCTGTTATTGAAGATACCTGGCACTTTTTCCTGCACGGAGCACTACATGACAAGAGAATCTACAAGCACATTCATAAAGTTCATCATCATTTTCAGGTAGGTTATTATCTTCTCACATTTGACATCTTGTTTCTTCATGAAGAGAACAGCGTCAGTAATGTTGCTTGCTTAGTACTCATTGAGTTATTTGTATGTTTCTTCATGAAGAGAACAATGTCGGCAACTCCTGATATATAAATGTGACACATGGTCAGTAACCGTGGTCATTGAGTTATTTGTATGTGTCGATTCCTCTCCTGCAATAATTTTGATCACATTCCGTTTGTGGAGGAGGACATTTAAAAACAAAATTTCCTCTCTAAACTGTTGAAGTCCCCTGCTGACAAAATCTGTAGTCATCCTACTATTAGGGGATTTCAAACTTTCTGCTGTCTGGCTTACAACACTGGCCTTTGAGCAGGGCATTATAGTTTAATCACCATATACTTGGGGAAAGTGTTATAGAAAAGACAAGAAAAAATATCCTCCTTAAAAGAGAGAGACGGCCGTTATTTGTCCCATAGTTGGAGAGTGAGTTGGTTTCAGCCAGAACATTTACTACTTGTCGATGGGTTCTGTAATGTCTCTTTAGGGGGCCCCACTCTGCTCCCTGGGTTTGTTTTTTAGTGTCTCCTCTCCTTGGCGAGAGTTTATAGCGATTCTTTTTTTGCATGGTGTATCCTGTCATAGGATATTTTGTGTATATCGTGGGGGTATCAGCGCCACCTGCTACCACACCAGTGTCTTATTTGTCCAGTATAAAACTGGCTTATATCAAAACTAACACTCCTCTTCTGAAAGTTGTTCCACTATCTGCCACTTGTGGTCATGCCTGGTTGAGGTCGGCCACCATCAGTTTAGGTGGCCCTGTGTCGAATATGTTCAGAGATCTGTAAACAAAACAAACGTCTCTACTGTCCTGATATCAATCTTGTAGTTAAAACTGTTTCTTCTCCTTTTATATTTCTTTTATCATTATTCATCGCCCGAGTGGTTACCGGTGCCCAAATTTGGGGTGTAAAGAATAGAACCACTGTTACCTGTCACGCATGTCGTAAGAGGCGACTAAGGAGGTTAGGCTGAAATTGGATGCATGTGTCCTAAACGTGTAGAAGTCTTTGTGTTTAGGGGCCTACCAAACCAATGTGCAATGTATACACGTTCTTGGCAAAGATCAAACATATCACAAACAGTGATTAAAATTGGTCGTAAAGAACGAACGCAAAGAAGATCATTATTCATTTGCAAATAAATTACTCAGTTAATTACTTATTAATGTTTATAAGTTGTATCTTGGTATAATAAATAAATTATCAAATAATTAATCATGTTTTTTATTTTAGTCTCCTTTTGGCATGACGGCTGAGTATGCACATCCTGCTGAAACACTCAGTAAGTGATCTTCCCTGAATCTGTGTGTTTGTGTGTTAGAGATTTTAAGTACGATAGGGCATTCTTAAAACCGTTATTTCCTACATGAATGCGATAGCGTAGTGATTAATGCACTCGCTTCTTAGGTGCATGGTTCGAGCTCAATTCCACATTGGGGTGGAGTTTTTTTCAGACCGTAATGGCTCTCAGGTCGACCCAGTCTTGATTGGATACTCGACAAGTATAGGTAGCCGTTGTGATGTCCACAATATTACCCACCGTGTGCATAAGACCAATGAAAAGTACAGGACCAAGACTGAATTTCCCAATATATACATATATAGGAAAATAGACATAACTTTTCCTATTTAGAATGTATTATCTAAAACAAACTAATTCAACATGTTTTTTTTATATTTATATCAAAAGTCTAGTTTGTCATTGTTAGAACATTTATTTTTACTTCCATTTTGCTGAAACTCTGCACATTATCATCCAAACATTTTAGTTGTAGCGTTTTAGTCAAACACATTTTCATACATTTATATCGTGCATTTATTAATTGGTGAATAATTGTCATCAGTTCTCTCATGTCTTTTAAGTACAAAAAATAAAAAACAAAGTCTAAAAAAGTGAAGTGATATCTGTTGTATGGGTCTCGGAGGACTATCTAAATGTGACAAGTTTATTTGGACTTTATTTCCAGAAAATTTGATGCAAAAAATAAGAATTTGGTTATTCTTGCGTTGAATTGTTCAGGTGCAATACATTTGTATCATTAGGAACCATCAGAATGCACACTCGGTTATCAGTTGAATGTTAATAAGTACCTATATGTCAGTCTTGTTTTGTTAACTATTAATATATTTGCCTTGATTTTGTGCTCTTGATTCTACAGTTCTTGGCATGGGCTTCTTCTGGGGCATCCTTCTTCTAGCCAACCATGTGGTTCTACTGTGGGCTTGGGTGATTGTCAGACTGCTTGAAACTATTGATGTTCACAGTGGATACGATATTCCCTACCTCAACGTATTTCATCTTATCCCATTCTATGGAGGTGAGTCAAATTTATCCCATTCTATGGAGGTGTCAAATTTTATCCCATTCTATGGAGGTGAGTCAAATTTTATCCCATTCTATGGAGGTGTCAAATTTATCCCATTCTATGGAGGTGTCAAATTTTATCCCATTCTATGGAGGTGTCAAATTTTATCCCATTCTATGGAGGTCAGTCAAATTTTATCCCATTCTATGGAGGTGAGTCAAATTTTATCCCATTCTATGGAGGTGTCAAATTTGGTCCCATTCTATGGAGGTGTCAAATTTTATCCCATTCTATGGAGGTGTCAAATTTTATCCCATTCTATGGAGGTCAGTCAAATTTTATCCCATTCTATGGAGGTGTCAAATTTGGTCCCATTCTATGGAGGTGTCAAATTTTATCCCATTCTATGGAGGTGAGTCAAATTTTATCCCATTCTATGGAGGTGTCAAATTTTATCCCATTCTATGGAGGTGAGTCAAATTTTATCCCATTCTATGGAGGTGAGTCAAATTTTATCCCATTCTATGGAGGTGTCAAATTTGGTCCCATTCTATGGAGGTGTCAAATTTTATCCCATTCTATGGAAGTGTCAAATTTTATCCATTCTTGGAGTGTCAATTTATCCATTCTATGGAGGTGTCAAATTTTATCCCATTCTATGGAGGTGAGTCAAATTTTATCCCATTCTATGGAGGTGAGTCAAATTTTATCCCATTCTATGGAGGTGTCAAATTTATCCCATTCTATGGAGGTGTCAAATTTAGTCCCATTCTATGGAGGTGTCAAATTTATTCCATTCTATGGAGTGAGTCAAATTTATCCCATTCTATGGAGGTGTCAAATTTTATCCCATTCTATGGAGGTAAGTTGAGTTTTATCCCATTCTATGGAGGTGTCAAATTTTATCCCATTCTATGGAGGTGTCAAATTTTATCCCATTCTATGGAGGTGAGTCAAATTTTATCCCATTCTATGGAGGTGAGTCAAATTTTATCCCATTCTATGGAGTGGTCAAATTTTATCCCATTCTATGGAGGTGAGTCAAATTTTGTTTCTTTTATATAGTCTAGCCATGTGTAACTACTAAAAGTCATGATATATTTACTTATGAGAAAATATGTGAGACCTTACCCAAGGTGTGTCTACATCTAAAGGTGGTTAGTAGTGACAGACCCCCACTCAAGTATGTCTACCGGTGGTTAGCTACCTAGAAAAATAGATTATCTTCTGTCTTCTAAGTAAGGTGAATTTAGGCATAGTCTTGCCACCTTTGACTGATTTTTGCATGAAGACTTGCTTTTCTCATCACCAGTGTCCGCCATTCAGACACGCCTTACTCAGACTCCAGAGTTACTTGTAATTTAGATCCCCAAATAAAGGATCAGGATTTCCTGTAGTCCATCCAAGTGCACACCAAAAATAGTTGCCCCAAGATGGACTCGAAGCAAGGAAGGATTATTCATATGAAATATGAGAAACATGGTTTTTTTTGTTATTTCTAATTTTGTGTTGTTATCTCTGTCTTAGGTGCCAAGTTTCATGACTTTCATCATTTGAACTTTACTGGAAACTACTCCTCAACTTTCACTTGGTGGGACAAAATCTTTGGCACAGACAAACAGTTCAAAGAATACTGCGCTAAACTTAATGACAAGAAGGTTAAAGAAAATTGAACATAGAAATCTGTGTTATTTATTTAGATAATAGCTAGATTACTGATTGATCCATTATTAATTTTATCATAAGCTGCAAGTAACTCTACATTTGAAGACACTTTGTCACCTAAATAAAGATTATGTGCGAGTTATATTATTAGCGATGTGCTTGTTTTAAGTTGTTATCCAGTTAAGAAACTGGATATTTAGTCACATTTAGATCTCCATCATGTGGTGAAACATATAACAACGAAGTATAGTAATTTTACAAGTACAAAAACAACAATATACGGGGACCTTGAGACTAAAAGTCTTTTATCGAGTAGAGGATAAGAACAAATGGAATACAGACTCTGTTCCTATACACCAGACATAGTCTGGGATCGTGAGAGAGAGAGAGATACACCAGACAGTCCGATGATAAATCCTTGTCATCAAATGAAAATATGTGACAACACAATAAATGTGAAAACTAAAACTGGAAAGAAAAAAGATGGAACAATAATAATAAAATATATACATTTGACATGTACACACATTACTTTGTTTTTATCTTTCGCCTTTGGTATAAAGTTTTACAGTAGTCTTCCCTTCTATCGATAAGTCTCTTTCAGAAGGAGAGATCTAGTCACAATGAGATCTGTGTCGTTAGTAGAGATTTCTCCTTTAGAACAACTGAACATAATCAAATCTAATCTTAATAAAAGATCAATCTAAATGTACATGTTTTGCATTAGAACAAATATTTTGTCAGTAAAAGTATTGTTTATCTGCCCTGGGATTATAAAAAGCATAGTTCATCTTCCCAGATATTCTAGTAAGTTTAGTTCATCTGCCCAGGTATTCTAAAAGTGTCGAGTCGATTCTGAATTATTTTAACTTTTTCAAGCTGAGATCTCTCATTAAAAAGACTGCTTTTTACATTTTATTCCTGGGACATTTTCTACTTTAATTTGATATCACTATATTAAGGGAAAGGGGTGGAAATATTTATCTGTATTAAGTAAACATTATGGAAGCACATTTTCTCTGTTTCTGATTTTTCTAAAAATATCAGTGATATTTGGTAATGATGAGATAATGAAAATCTTGAGACGAAGGTTTCAACAAAATCATAGAAATGTCCATAGCTTTTATAGATAACAGAATATAAGCTTTGTGTGAGGGCATCTTCTATTAAGCTTAATCACTTGTCGTAACACTTTGTGGTGGGTATCTTTCATTTTATTTTGACGTCTGGGCTGCTTATATTAATCCAGATAATATATTGAGTGAATTTGTTGTTGTTAAGATTTCAGTCATGTACAGTCACATAACTTATCCAAATAAAATTATTGTCAGTGATCCTTTGTTATTCCATACTTTTTTCTATATGTTGAAAGTACCTTAATTTTGTTGCAGTTTTGTATCCTACATATTTTAGGAAACTACTTCCTCTTGTTACATTTCTTGACCTCTTCAAAGTTTATGTTAGCTTTAATATATTCTAAAATAAAAATGTGATTGGTTGAATGTAACTTGTATTGTAGAATCAAATTGTCATAGACTTTTTCTTAAAGCGATTATGAAACTGACCGCTTCCTAGGCGCTAAGCTTTTATATTTTTCTTGTTTTGTTGACCCACTGTGTTCTGGCATAAATTGGTATCAGTGATAGAAATCCATTGATTGACTATTTCATTAGAGAATTGATTCTTACATCTCTCTCTAGATCATTCTTTTTGGCCATTTTGATCATTCTTATTGTGATATATAAACAACTTTTGCCAAGAACGTATTTTTACACCACATCATTCAGCGCCATTTGGAGCTCTAGTGCTTATCCTTCGGTGACGTGTCCAGTTTCAGCCAGCGTTTTCTGGGTTCGCTCTTCGTCAGCCTTTGGCTGTCTGCAATGCAGCAGGTTATTCTTACATCTGATGTATCATGATACTAGTACCCATTTCTTATCTGTCTGTTTGCATTGTGTCTCAGTCTGTCTGCATTGTGTGTCAATCAGTCCTTGTGGTATGCTAGTCTGTCTGTTGTGTATCATATTTTCTACTATTGGTGTTGTTTGTCATATTGTCCAAGGCAGAACATTTATGTTGCTGCAAGCAATAGTTTTATGTTAGAGAAGTCATTGACTGTAATTCATATAGACAAAATTTGTTTTATAAAACAATGCAAGGTGTTATTCTTCACTTGCATTGCTAATAACTTCTTTGTCTTTTATTTCTTGGTTACTGAACTGAGATCACAGTAGACCCATGCTTAGTCTCCCCCAGCATATGTCAAAGGGTATGCATACTGATAGTTCCCGTGGCTCTCTGTTTAAACTAACTCCTTAATATGCCCCTTGGACATCCAATTCTACTTGTACAGTCTATCATTTCAAATAACTTAAATCACTGGATAGATTCAGCATCAAACATTTCTGGAAGCTTGACTTAACCCATTTCTAATTTGTTATGGGCATTTCTGTTTGAAACCTTATCAAAGAATAAGAATCCGACAATCAAGGTTCTTGGGCATATAATGCGAAGGTTTAGAACATTTGGTGACTAGGTAAAATTCAGGAAGGAGAGATGTGAAGACAGAGGAAGATGTTGGATGGCCTGACATCATGGTTCGACAAAATATGACGTCAGAACTGATTACATGCACCAAGCAAAGAGAGTTGTGGAGAGACATGATCGCCTACACCGGCAGGCATGGCACTTGATTGATTGATTTCTGTTTGAAATTTTTCTTTAGTTATCTGGTCTTGGCAATTCTCAGATATTTTTTTTTAATGTATATTTCCACAGATTCAAGTAATATTTATTGTGTCAAACACCAATATTTTAGTTTGATTTTCTGTTGAATATCTGGAACTACAGACAGACACATTTTGTTGTTAATCGTATGATCAATATAAGAATGTATTATCTATATTGTCAGTATTTGATTCTTTCTTTTATTTTGCGCTAGTACAACCATTTATAAACCACACTTTTTATTTTTGTATATGTGATTTGAGAACGTGTGTATTGTGCTATGTGTACAGGACATGTTTTATTTCAGCTTACTTAACACATTTGATTTTGTAATGTGATTTTTGTTTGGGTTTGCGTGTTATGTTGTTTTATGATCACAGATTTGGTTGGAATTCTTATTTAATGATTTGAGTCAACACTTGAGTTCTTGCCCTTCTGCCCAATGATCTAACCTTGCTTGAGCTCTTGCCCTTCTGCCCAATGATCTAACCTTGCTTGAGCTCTTGCCCAATGCCATGTTGTATTTCTGTTGCACATAACATCGAATATGGAAGGGGGAAATGGTGTCTCTATAGATTTTCTAGCCAACATGGACAGGAACCTGACTGAACTATTTTAAGACTTCTACTAACAAGGACTGCGAGTTTTCACTCTTTAGCAGCCAATGCTAAATTGTAGAATCTGCATGTTTTCTGTAGTTGTGGAAGACTAGCATAAATGGTATTTTGGGCATGGTGGGAGGAGTTCTTGTCTAGCTTTATGTAGTTTGGGGCATTCAAGCAAGACATGCTGTACAAGAGGGTTCCCTGTGCTCATTCCCAGTCATCTCACCATATGGTCATACAAAGTTCTGTTATACTCTAGGCATGTGTTCAAATGTTCACGACAAGAGGATCATCATGTCCTGGGCCACTGCGCCTTTACAATGGGTGTCATTCATCATAAATCTGCACATATTGTTTCTCTTTCCTCAGATCTAGTTAGCATCATTCTAGCTTCTCTCAGTCCACACAGAGTGTGCATGCATATTGTTCAGTGGGGCACAAATTTGTACATATTTATTGTTGGTGAGATGTTACTAATAGAAAACCTCACTTTTTTAGTAGCACATTTATAGAAAGTGTGACTGCAATATCTTCGTCTAATGATCATGCACTGCCATTTTTAATGCTGCAGTTTTGGTTTTCCTTCTCTTTTTGATCACCACTCATTTATCCAGAATGTAATAATGCAGCCTGTTAGCATGGTCACCACTTGGCAGTTGAGTATGGTTCCCTGACTTCTATCCTTTCATTTTATACAGTGTAGATCTCTTATCTGTGTATCCTGACGCTGTGAGGCAAAACATGATTAGAGAAAAGATCAACTCCAGAACTTCTTTAGCACTGATAGAGTGACACGACATCACAACCCATTTTTGCAAAGTGTTTTGGGAGCAGAGAAGACTGACATGACGAGCACATTGGAGATCTCGACAGTGAGGCAGACCACTGCTTTCTTTGAACATTTTCAAGATGACATCTGCGAATGAACAACGACAGAGAAGATCCTAATAAATTTACAGAAGTTTAAAATAACATGAAACAAAAACTTCCTCGAATGCTCCATATCGACCACTTCTTAAACCACTCTTTGTGATCTGAGCCTAAGAGCGATTGCACATTGTCATTGGCAATGAGAGAGCAGACAGGCTGGCTGACTCTGCCACCATATCAGAGAGCCAGTCAATGGATAGAGCTGATATTTTGAACGCCATCATAGAGTGTAGCCGCAAAGAAGATTTTCATTTAAACCAATCCATGTCAACTACTAGATTGCAGGAGCTGGGTTTGAAGATTGGAGTAGCAAGAAAAGAATAGCATAACAGGTACGTGAGTAGGCTCATCAATCAAAATCGAACTGGTACGATCAGTCGCTGGACGCTGTTGGAGATATTGCGAAGGAGATAGGAGCACCTATGGACTTGTCCGGAGTGCAATATAGATATTCCAAACTGAAACTGCACATTGTGCCAGTTATGCGCCTACAAGTAGGCCAGCACATCTGATTTCTGATATACATTTTAATTTACTAGGATAGCTTCCCTAAACCCCTACCTCAGTCCGTAGGTTGCAGTGTTACTATTCTTTGCTCGCTTGTGAGCCCGACAACACCGGCGAAAATATCAGTTTAGTGAATGTATTCTACAAATATAATTCATCATCAAATAGTTTGTCCTGAGCAGAACTTTGCCACCCCAACAGTTCTCTGGAATTTCTCTCATAGGCCAAATGTCCTGCCTCTGCAGCTGTCATTTGCAAACCTTTAGATACATCCTGAATCCATCTTCTCCGTGGTCTTCCTCTTCTTCTCTTTGCCGGTATGCCTCCTTCCATGATGGTCTTCTCCAGTCCTTCATGTCTTTTTATATGGCCAAAATATGTTAATTTTCTCTTTCATATTTGTAGCATCAGCCAGTTTTCTTTGATTTTGAGCTCTTTCTGGATAGATCTATTTGTTCTCTTCTCTGTCCAAGATATACGGAAAACTCTTCTGTAACACTTATATTTGAAAGCATATATATGTTTTTCCACTGCTTTACAAATATAATTACTATTTTAATTGTGTCATGATACATTACATCTGTTGTATCATACAATATCTTGTGTAATAATAAAAAACTAACCATTGTCAATATGAATGTATTGATGTTCTCATGCATGATTTGACTGTAATAAATGTCTTTATTACTCAATGAAAACTTGTATTATTTTCTGGACTATATCTCCAGTTGTTCATATTTTACTGAAGCTCATTTGTTAATAAGTGTCCAAATTATCATTTGGTTTGTTGATCTTGACCAAGGTTCTACAGATAATACAAATGAATGTACATAAATTGTATTCATAGTTGTAATGCTAGAATCTTGGTGATGTACGTAAGAATATAGATCTGAGGTGATCGATCAAATCCGGAGAAAGCCTGGGTGAGACTGCGGTAAACGGATGATATGGATGAAGACAGGTTTACGGCAGTTTTACATTTGCTGCAAGGAAAAACAATATCAAATATGACAAATAATAACAATCAACGTATCAACCGTAGGGTCTTTTGTCAAGACGAGACATACAAACACGAAAAACTAAACACTAAAACATATTAAATAGATAACCTGCATGTTACAAGGGAAGCAAAGAATAGTAACACTGCTACCAAAAAGACATATTGCAAGAGGTGACTACGGTAGGGTTTGACTTGGGACTGGCTGCCCCATTTGGTAGAACACTTTAGCTACAAAATTCCATGTCTAACTTGGTATGAGTTACTTGAGGGCCTATGCCCCCAACTAGGGTTATAATGGCACAAGAGAAATAGAAGAACAAAGAGAACAGAAAATGAAAAGTATATACACATTTAAAAACAACCTCATATCATTGACTGGAGTATAAATGAAATATGACAGTATAGTCATTAGTCTCTTAATTTCTTGTCCATCATTCAACAAAGCAATCAACACTAGACTGCTCTATCTTCATTTCTTCTTTGCGTTTGTTCTTTACGACCAATTTTAATCACTCTTTGTGATATGTTTGATCTTTGCCAAGAACATGTATACGTTGCACATTGGTTTGGTAGGCCCCTAAACGCATAGAACTTCTACACGTTTAGGACACATGCATCCTATTTCAGCCAAACCCCCTAGTCGCCTCTTACGACATGCGTGGCAGGTAACTGGTTCTATTCTTTACACCCCAAATTTGGGCCCGGTAACCACTCGGGCGCTATCTTCATTTCTTGTCCATCATTCAACAAAGCAATCAACAACTATCACATGCGATGGTTCTCTTGTAGGACATTAGTCAACTCTCTTAACTTTGCTCTGCCTGTGACCATCTTGTGATTTGACGAATTCCAACATGTAATTGTTTATTCTGGTGTGCCAAACTTCATGTTTGCTCCAAGTTCTCGAAAGCAAATCCAAACACAGAGTGCATTATGAAATCATATATGGTGAACTGAGAGGTTATAAAGATATTTCAGCCGTACTGTGAACATCTCTTGCAAGAGAGGTAGGGGAAGACCTAGAGAGACATGGGGACAAACTGTAGACAGAGAAAGAGAAGAGGTGGGAAAGACCTAGAATGAACTAAGCTGGCTTGCTCAAGACAGATCTGATAGAAGAACATTTGTTGATGTCTTATGCTTCAAGATGAGTTAAGAGAAGGAAGAAAACTGAACATAGCACAACATGATTAGATTCAAATGACTCAAATCATGCCAAAAATCGTCTGCATAAATAGTGTTCTATATTTAAACTAGAGTCAACGAAGAATTAGTAGTTTACAAAGTCTCTTTTCTCTAATCCTGTTCTGTCTCACAGCGTCGGGATAAGATATTTCTAGACCGGCTCTTGTTTGCGCTTCGTACAAAATCAGGATATTTTTCTTGAGATCATTGGTCTCACTGTAGGTGAGATTACGTTCCTAGTCCAGTAAAGAACGTCAAGCAGCCAACCATGAAACAACAGTGGGATTTATGATGCCATCAAGAAAGTCATAGACCCCACAAGGAAGTTCACACCGTTTTTAAAAGCCTGCATATGGGGAGATCATTCAGGACAAAAATTTCATTACTCCAAACTTCACTTCTGCAGAAATAACAGTTGCAGACACTAGTCTAAGCTTAATAGACTTCTACCGTGCATGAGAGATCTCGATGAAAAACTATCTGTGGAGGAGCTGAAAAATGTTATAAATAAAAAATAATACATAAACTGCTTTCACCGTTATTTCATCTATTCAGAAAAACTGCGAAAATAATTATCACTGGTGGAGGCCCTCTTGAATGACATCAATGATACAGATGTGGTTATTTACACCGATGGTTCAGTCATTCGCCAACAACGCTGTGCGTGGGACGCACCTGGGTGGAGGTACTGGTACAGACAATGATCAGAGAAATCGCCTTCATTTCTGTCCCTGGGCATGCAGGAGTTGAGTAATGAACGAGCTGATAGATTGGCTGGCTTGGCTACAATATCAGAGGGAGCTGCCATGGATCGAAATGACATTTTTCACGCATTGAGAGTCTTTCCGAACAGAGGTGTTTCAGGGCTGTGAATCCCACTCGCTGACCAGATTGAAAGAGATGGGTGTCCATATTGGTGCAGCCCCAAAAGAACCACATACTAAATATGCATAGAGATTGATTAATCAACATCGAACTGGAGTGTTGGGTCGCTGGACGCTGCTGGATTTGCTGAGGTGGAGATCGGAGCACCTATGGACATGTCCGGAATGCTATGATGATAGTCCTCATATAACTGATAAAAAAGAATGACAGTAGGGAAGTTCCAGGAAAAGACGGTACCCCCACAGAAGTAAAGTGTGTAGGCAATATCCTGTTACATAACCAGTTTTATCAGCGCTGGGATGAAGGAGCAGTACCTCAAGATATTTGTAACTCAAATATCCTTACTCTATACAAAAACAAAGGTGGTGATAGAGGAGATTGTAACAACTACAGCGAATAGATACAGAGAATATCTCTTGTTAGAACTGTGGAGGGTAATGTAAGCACGGGTCATCCTGAACAGATTGAAAAAGCTGGCTGAGAGAGTGTACCCCGAGTCGCAGTGTGGGTTAAGTGGAAACAAATGTTGACTTTAAACACAACTTTACTTAGTTTGTTTCTGTGCATTGTAAAACTGGTCCGTGCTTTAGCCCTTCAATGGGAAGATACTCAGCCTAAAAATATTTTAAAGTCTGTACAATAATTATCTTAGTTGTTTCCCCTTTGTAGATTACTTAAAAATCAAGGGGGACAAGTAGCAAGATGATCGATAACAATTTTCTAGTTCTGTCTCTCGTTCTTCCATCGACATGGCTGACAGTACTGATGTAGATCATGTGCATGTTCCGTGACGTTGCCAATCAATTCACCTCATGTCACGACCATTATAGCATTCATCCAGCACTTCGCATGCCTGACAGACATCTCGTAGTCTTCATTCCATCTTCGATTTAGTTTCTATTACGCTCGATCTTTCCCGCTGCTCCCAAGTTATACATTCCCATTTTTAATGTTACGATCGAACTATCTATGCTTTAGTTATCTCGATATACTGCTTCTCTCATATAAATCCGTATTTTATTTCTTAGCCGTCCATAGTTTGTGGAGCACTGTCGTCAGGAATCATGTAGTCTCTCCTACATTAACTACATGTCAACAAATTTTATGTTTGCTGTGCTCGCGTTGCATTACATATATATTACAATGATCTTGTTTTAAAACTAATGCACTTTAGCTTTTTTAAACTACAAACACCCCCTCCCCGAAAAACAAGATAGGGTCTATATATATTATATAGCATGTGTGAAACTAGTCTAAAGGCTGTACAGCCAGTCAAGTTGGGAAGTATATCCCATTTTATTCTTTGGTGGAATCTGTTTTAATCTGACTAGTTTCCCTCTTGTTAGTTGTGGTCAAATTATCAAGACTAACTAACCACTGGATATCAAGACTAACTAACTACTGGATAGCAAGACTAACTACTAAATCCGTGCAAGCTACGGCCATATAAGAAGAAGAACAATGAGATAATCAATAATCCCAGCCCATGACATTAGCTCAATTGCTGTGATGTCACGAAAAAAGAGTTCCATTTCCTACCCTATGACGTCATCGTTCAATAGGCTGCCATTTTCCTGACCATTTTAAGATGTTGAGCAATGTCGTCATTCGAAATCCTTTTGGTTCAGATTATAGGATGGAAATTTTCGTATTTGGTGAGTTGAGATGTGTTCATAATTTCATTTAGGCTATGTAAAAAGAGCTGCTGTTAAGTAATATTTTAAATAACCAACTAATGGACATAACAAAAGTAAGTCGGGTGAGCATCACGTTTGATTCCAACGACCAGTGTAACACACAACAGAAAACATTGGAAGATAGCAGTCACTTCTGGTTCTAGCAGTTGAGTATTATATAAGTTGACAGCATAACTAGGCAGGCCGTTTACTTTTGCCACAATGTTGGTTAAATAGACAGGTACAGTAGTCAGTTTCACATGTAAATATACCGGAGCAAGAAGTAATAATAGATCGTTTAAATTTGTTTTAACTTTTTATTTATCCAATCGGGCACTCACACTGTGACTGTTTCCTGAGTTTGGCAGTAAACTTGGAATAGTAGTACACTAACTTCTGTAGAGAATGTCTGTCATTCTTTTCTTGGTAGTAAGTACTGCAGTCTGTCAACTAAATAGGCGTAGTTGTGTAGTCGTACCACCAGTGGCACTCTACAGTCTACAGTAGACTACAGTACACTTAAATTATTTTGGTTTAACAAGTGTCAGGCCAGCATAATTTGGATCATGAATGTGACTCGTGAGTGTTGTGTAGCAGATATAGTATAGTGCTAAGTGCCAAGTACTAAAAGTATACATATTTTGAAAGACTTTAACTGATCACCTACTGATGCTGTTGGTTGGAATATACTATAGAAGCTAATAAACCTTTCAGTTGTTTTTTGGAGTTCTTCAATACATTATTGCTTTGTGCTTTCCTTCCTTAAAAGTGTCACAATCTCACTATCACCTTGATATGTGTACCAATTTTTTCTGTGGATTCCAGAATGTAGTCTTGTCCCTGTACTACCTTTATACTATTAACTGGTCCACTTAATGAATATTTTTTTAACCTTTTTCTTCAATGATCCAGCGGTTCTTGAGCTCTTGTCCTTCTGCCCAATGTTATGTAGTGATCTGCTTGTTTTTGTATGTTGTTTTGTTCCATATAATGTGTTTCATTTATCTGATCTTTGAGGAAGAATGATCCTACTGACGTCCATCATTTGGCACCTTAAGAGTTGGTGTTGGATGGTTTTGTAATGTGCACACAGGTGACATTCTGGAGAGTGTTGTGTTTGAATTCTGTTCATGTGATTATTAAGTGAAATGTGTTGCGTTCTGAATCTAAAAATGGTGTTGTGATATCTCCTTGTAAGGTGGCTGGTGTTGTAATTGAGGTTTGGGAAAGGACATGTGTCTGTAAACCTCTCTTCCAGTGTCTCCCATGACCCATCTGTTCAGCCTAATTTCTTTGTTGTTAGGATTTTCTTTGCTGTATGGAGAGTTGTTGCTGTGATTGGTTGTTCTTGTGTTGACCCTTTCTTAGATAGTCTATCTGCTTTATCATTTCCGGGTTATTTGAATGTCCAGGGATGCATACATAGTTATTTTGATCTCATGAGATGTAAGAAGTTTGTCAATATCTTCATTGCTAGTTGGGAGAGTTCAGATTTATTACGCCCTCCTACCTCTGAAGTCAGAGAAGACCCGCCTGTATGGTGAGGAAACCAATAAAATGGTAAGCAGGCTTTCATGCAAAAATTAGTCAGAAGCGCCACACTTGCCGCCATGGCTACGTCTGAATTCATAGCGGACAAACGAAGATTACATCCTCCATCTTCTGTTGCGACTTATCAAACATCATCTTTTCTTTAGCACTTGTTCGACTGGTGTTTGCTTACTTCTTTCATTAATAACCTTGTTATTCTATTTAAAGACTGAAAGTTAAGGTGAGATTGTAATTTTTACATTTAAATTCCTGAAATGGAACCTACTAGACTTTTACTGGGGCTCAATCTAGTGTCACAAGATTAAGGGGTTAGTCGCCCAAGTGGTTACCGGGCCCAAATTTGGGGTGTAAAGAATAGAACCACTATTACCTGCCATGCATGTCGTAAGAGGCGACTAAGGAGGTTTGGCTGAAATCGGATGCACATGTCCTATACTTGTAGAAATCTATGCGTTTAGGGGCCTGCAAACCAATGTGCAACGTATACACGTTCTTGGCAAAGATCAAACATATCACAAAGAGTGATTAAAATTGGTAGTAAAGAACGAACGCAAAGCAAGCAGAAGGGGTTAGTGTCCTAACAATTCTGCTGTTCCCATCTTTATTTTGTGGACAACAGGTTTCTCTCTCTCGATTGTTATTTTTCGACCATGTTTATCATTCTAATTGTGATATATGCACAGCCTTTGCCAAGAACGCAATTTTACGTCACAGCATTCAGTACCAATTGGAGCTATAGTGCTTATCCTTCGGGGAAGTGTCCGATTTCAACCAGCGTTTACTGGGTTTATTCTCCGCTAGCCTTTTGCTGTCCCCAGCCAAACCCACAAGGCAGCAGGTTGCTATTTTCTTTCAGGGCAGCGACCCGTAGACGACCTGCCCTCTCGGGTTGATGAGCGTCATCTGCCCAGCTAACCCGTCTTTTTATGGACAACTTGGTTTGCATTCCGTCTAGTTTTTTGTACGGTTTGCTCCACTAGTCTTTGATTGTCCCCAATCAAACTACAAGGCAGCAGTAGTTCTGTGCGAGCGGAAACGCGCACTGGCTTCAACCTCTGCTGGGCTTTCCAGTTTTCTGCACGTTTGGGTGGCCTGCCACGCCATTCGCGTCATCTGCGCCCTATGTGAGCCCACGTCTCCTCGCCAGATGCACCTCTCATCCTATGTATTTATTTGTCTCCCCTCCCCCAGGGCTCGGGAGTTTCGCCGCATGCACCTCAACTCAGGTCCCTACCTTCGAACTGACAGCAGGTTTGATAAATGATCGAAGCACACTATAACAATAGCTGTGATCTGATACTTTTTGTGGTAGCTTGTCATTTAAACAAATCTCTCATTAGTCAATTGTTATTTTGGGTGAAGTTCATGCCATAGAACATTGACTGATATCAATTCTATTCACTTTTCCATTAATCTTTGTATGCCCATTTTCTGACATCCAACAAATGTATTTCATTCTGTTTGTAAAATCTTCTCTTACCATGTCAGTATTGTGCTCCAAATCTAGTTTGTTTTGGGGTATTGTATTATCCATGCATAGGATTGTTAATATATTTCAATCTGATGTAGACATTCTTCTTTGCGTTCAGTTTCGTATGCTCGTCTAAACCTTGAGATGGGTTGCCTCTAGGAAGCTGCATGTCAGTTGGAGTTCTTTGAGATTTCCCCATAGCTTGCTGTGTAGACAATCGATAACAACATCAATACTGAACTTTATCAAGAAACAACAAATAAAATGGTTCTGCCACATAAGCAGATCAAAGAGCAATGCAACTCCGATACAGTGGATACAAAGCAAAAGGTGAATCTCAGAGATAACAGAGGCGGTGAAAATATCTATTTATTAAACGCATCCAAAAGTTTGTTCTAGAAATCTCTTCTTATCCTGACGCTGTGAGGCAAAACAGGATAAGAGTGAATCAAATCAGAAAGTGAACATATTTTCTATGTGCTGATACAGCTAATAATGCTATTATTACTAAATAATGTGCATTATATTGTACATGCTTCTGAAGAATCCTTGACTGATTGTTATATGTTTGACTAGTTTACTAATCCACATCTATTTATTATATAATATCTAGCAGTGATCAAAGAATGGCACAAGCCAAAAATAAGTTAAAAAATACACTGAGAACTACTAAAGCAAGTAAATAATGTCTTATATCATGTACAGATGAGGAATGAAAATCGTGGCATATCCTTTACAGGACATAACCATCAACCACGGTAAATGAGTCGTGGATTTTCTAGACACCACTTATACCTTCAGTAGTTTGCCTTTTTTTCATAACGGTGAGGTCTATTTTTAACCTTTTGTAAAAATCCCACAGAAACGAATTTACTTCCAAACTTACACAGCGTACACGGTTTGAACCAGTTACGCTTGAGCTAGTGATCGAGCTCACTACCACTTGAGCTACAGACACTCACAGATGATGGCAGATGTGAAAAATAGATTAGGAAGTGAATAGAAATGTCCCGCCCGAGTGGTCACTGGGGCCCAAATTGGGTATAAAGAATAGAACCACTGTTACCTGCCGCGCATGTCGTAAGAGGCAACTAAGGAGGCTGGATGTGTGGCTAGCTACCCCACACCGTAAAAAACACTAGATGGCTACAGAACGAAGAGCGAACAGAGTAAATGCTGGCTGAAACCGGACACATCGCTGAAGGATAAGCACCAGAGCTCCAAATGGGTGCTGAAGATGTGACGTAAAACACACCAATGCTAAGGCTGCATGAATCAGATTTCCACATGAATAGAATTTATGGGAAATCTGATACATCGGTCAGTGCGGTGATCGAGAGAGAGAAATGTCCAAAATTACATTGAATGACATTAGCAAGTTACTCATACCTAAACAGATAACAAATAAGCTAAAAATGAGTATTACCAAGTGCTATATCTTCTTGGTTTTTTTATATGGTTCAGAAACATGGACAAGCATTTGGAAGACAGAATGAATGTCTTCGAGATGTGGATATACAAAAGATTAAGTCATATTTCATGGCAAGAAATAGAAATAAATAAATGAAGAAATACTTAACTTCAGAAAATAAAAATCAAACAAATAAAATATTTAGAACACATAAAGTAAATGGTACATTTATCAAAACCTTGTAAGAGGGGAAAGTTGAAGGACAACAAGCAAGAGGAAGATCAAGACATAAGTGGGAAGGAACCATCAAAAGATGACAAATTACAGCCTGATAGGAAAGCAAGGGCAAACTATTGAATGTATAAGAGGTGCCTAGAAAATCAACAACTCGTTTACTGTGATGACTACGTCCTTTAGGATATGCCACGATTTTCATTTTTCAGAGTACAATATAAAGGCAAGAGACAGGAGATGTTAGAGGTCAATTGCGACCAACCTTTGATGCAGTGACTGCTTTTGATGATCGGTGATCTATGTATTTGAAACTGTGATCGAGTGAATAGTTTGGTTTGAGAGCTTGATTCAAGAATAATATCTAACAAAATGATTATAAAGTAAGAATATCATGTTATTGTTGATCAATATTTTCTCTCTATAGACCAGTTCTAAATTTGTGGACAGAAAGAGTTGGTGTTGATTTTCATCGCAGAATCTTCTGCTTGAGCAGGAAGTGTTATTCATGTACAGATGGTCAGAAACAGTTTTAAACTTGCTCACATCAGAGCATTTCCTGTCAGTTGCTGATTAGCATCAAATTTCTTGTTAATGGTGAGTACCATGTTTGCTTCAATGTTTACTGTGTGTGAGTTCCATATGAGAATAATCTCTGCACTGGTTAAGCATTGATGTGTATGTTGATACCATCATTTGATAGTTTTAATGTTTTCATCAATGATAACATTAAAGAGACTTCAATGTTATGTAATCTTCGGTGGCGATCTCTGGTCATGAGTTTAATCTACTGTGGACTACAAACTGGGCGGCAGTCAACTTCAGGCTTGTTAGGTTTCCCCAAGGCTTAGTTTTCTGGTTGACTGGGTGTGTCCACTTGTTTTGTGCATGTTTCTCAGCTCCCCCAGGAGAGAACAGTCTTGCAGGACATGCTCTAGTGTCTGTTCCGCCTGGCAGGGAGCTGTTTTACTTATTCCTAGTCTATGTAAGGTTATGTAGCCTAATGTTGTTTTTTCAAAGTGAATTATAAACAATAAATTAACATTGTATAAATCATTGTGATGTAGTTTTGGCAGAAGAATGTTCAGTATATTGTAAACATGTAAAATATTCCATTAGGGTAGGGAGAAAAGTCTCATATCTTCCTGAAGAAGTGGATGCAACATCTTTGGTTGAGATGGGATGTCATACTTTCATAGCTCCTGGAGAATTTCCATCTAACCCTGCAGTGTTACCATTTTTTAGTAGCACTAGTACCTGTACGATCTCTTGTTCTTGTGGGTCAATCTATATTTATATTCAACAGCTCCTTTGTTGGTTCTATGTAGGCAGATTACTGTTTAATGGGGGACTGCCTAGAGTAGTTGATAGTAGTTCGGCCTGCTAGCTATGAGACGCCTCATAGCTCGGGTTCGAACCTACTGTTCGGCATTTGTTCTAGTCCCCTGGTCTCACTCAGGACGATAACGTGAGTACCTCTGAAGTCGGAGAAAATCTGCCTGTATGGCGAGGGAATACTAATTACGAGTACATTGAGCACACGGCTGCCAGTGTAAAGTAATTTACAATGTGCACGCTGCTGCCATTGTAAGAAATTGGAAAAACGGATTTTCACGCAAAATCAGTTTCAGAGATGAAACTTCGTCTGAGTTGAAAGCGGACGAAAGAAAAAAAAGAAAGAAAAAAAAACTGTTTAATGTTGTTCTAAAGTACATTACACATCGGTTCTTCTTCTTGTATTCTCTCATATTTTCTCTGTCAATGGTGCAATGCTTTCTTGATAATACTTGACTGATATTGTACAGTATTTTCAAGTCTCCCAGTTCTGTCACTCGTTCTACCTTCTCAATTACTTTATCAATGTAGTTCCTCTTGTCTTGTCTGATTCTTTTATCACCTTCTTGTTACGCTCCCAGTAAAATTTGTGAGCTATTTCTTGTTGTGGCTAGTTACTGATTTGTTTTTCTTGTGGTTCTTCTTTCATCACTGATGTTCTATTTGGTCTCTGTAAGCCATTCTTGATGTTAAATTCTCTTAGAGCAAAACCTCTTCACATGTATTTCACACAATTTTCCCGAACCTTCACCAATCCTTGTCAACAATTTCCTCGAATATATTTCCAAGTATCTGAAATCCTTTTATCTATATACGGTTTTTTGATTGGTGCACCAAATATAGTTCAAGGATATACTACAGTTTATGCAAACTATATACACAATGTGCTTCCTGTTATACAATTTATATGTGTACAACAATTTGGTCAAGATGCAATGACGTGTATTTGTACTATCACAAATTATGACAATTGATATTCTGTGATATTTAAATGTTGTTGTTTGTTTGCATTCGTTCTTATCAACCAGTTTAATCACTCTTTGCAACGTTTGGTTTAGGTCAAGAACGACCAAACGTTGCGCATAGGTTTGTAGGCCCAGACACATCCACAATTTTGAGCCTAATTTTATTTAGTGAAATCTATATAATGACTAAATTGTTTATATTTGATGATGAGATGTGCAAAAAGAAAATGATTGTTGACAAATCTCACATAAAGGTTTCAAGATTAAGAAGGGTTCATCAAGTATAATATCATTTTATTGCATACATTCATTTGATATTTCTGTATGCAGAAATTATTAGTGTGGTCTGAAATTAAATTTAAAAGTGCCCAATAGATGCAGAGTGCCGCAGTATCATAGTTATTAGTGAATTAGCTTCTTAGGCTAGTGGTCCGGGTTCTTCTTTGCGTCTTCTTTGCGTTCGGTTTCGTATGCTCGTCTAAATCATGAGATGGGTTGCCTCTATGAAGCTGCATGTCAGTTGGAGTTCTTCGAGAGTTCCCCTTAGCTTTTTCTGTAAGCTTTGTTCATGAGGCCGTGTTTCATTTCGTTGGTGTATGTATTATGGACATGACTGCAGGATGTGCTCTCGAGTCTGTGTTTCTGTCTGACATGCACACTGTGCAGTCTGAGCAGACTTTATTCTGTGCATGTGGTGGTTGAGCCTGCAGTGACCTGTTCTTAGGCGAAAGATTGTTGTGTGCTGTTTTCTGTTTAGTCTGCTGATGGGATCTTGTGGGTGTCCGGGTTCAATTTCACAGTAGGTATGGAATTTTTCCGTCCGTAACAGTTCTCGTGTCATCCCAGCCTCAATTGGGTACCAGGAAAAGCGCCGAAGTAAAGGCAACAGGTGTGATGTTGACTACATCACCCATCATGTGCTGACGGTTAAGGAAAAATACGGGCTTAACACCATATTACCCTATATACATGATATAAAAGGGGTTTCTTTACTTTTATAATAGTT
This sequence comes from Arion vulgaris, assembly GCA_020796225.1. Classification (NCBI taxonomy): domain Eukaryota; kingdom Metazoa; phylum Mollusca; class Gastropoda; order Stylommatophora; family Arionidae; genus Arion; species Arion vulgaris. The sequence continues at coordinate 6,287,706 of CM036772.1, read as the reverse complement.
GCAGAGACACAAAGTGGAGAAGATACACATATAATAATAGAAATGTCCTGTAGCTTTTTTAAACCTTAGGTATGAAGTGTCTTGTTATAAGAAAGAGAAGATGGAGATATGTTGGGCACACCTTGAGGAGAAATGATCAACGAATATCAAAGCAGGCATTGAAGTGGGATGCAAAGGGTTCAAGAAAGAGAGGTCGACCTAAGGAGACCCTGAAACGAACTTTGCTGAGAGAGGCAGGAAATGTCGGTCTCAGCTCCACGGAGGAGATTGAGCGAGTTGCCCAGGATAGAGCGGTATGGAGAAATTACTTGCAGGCCCTATGTAACGTATACGGTACGAGAGGAATTATTATTATGAAGTGTCTGCCACTTCACATTTCTAATACAGAGGGTGCAGGATTTAGGAGGATGAATTCCTTTCCTCACTCACGAAATGTCGAGTGTGGGATTGAATCCACAACCACCATGTGTCTGATGCAGTAAACGAGCACTGTATGTATTACGCTAATAGCTACATATATAAGTTCTAGTAATATGAAAGTTATAGTAGAGCCAGCTGGTCTAGTGGTTTGAGTTAATGCAGGGTTATAGCTTAATATCAATATGTTATGTGATTTTTAAAAGAAAAGTAATCTCAGGCGAACACTAAAATATTGTACATAAATTAAAAGTAAGTCAGATCTTCTTCGAACGCTCCATATCGACTACTTGTTAACCACTCTGTGTGACCTGTATATGGTCCGAGCCGAAGAACGATTGCACATTGTGCCAGTTATGCGCCTACAAGTAGGCCAGCACATCCGATTTTGCTACACTTTTTATTTACTAGGTAGCTTCCCGGCCCCTGTGTCAGTCTCTTATGCCATGTCTTGTAGGCTGCAGTGTTACTATTCTTTGCTCCTTGCGAACCCGGCAGCACACGGGCGTCAGATCTATTAATTCTGTGTATGCCGTCTTTATGAGGAAGTAACCTCTCAAGCATGCACATTTTGACACCCCTCCTTGTCTAGTGTTGCAGGATCTGCATGCATTCACACATTTTAAATAATAAGCTAACTAGTTTCCCACACATGTAAATATAATTCATTAAATATTCCACTTGAGACACACCTTTCTCAAGTGGATGAAATGACCACAGTTGAGCTATGTGGGGGTAATCCTGTAATAACATGTGTATCGTCATTCTCAACAGGATACAACTGATGTAATGTGTGTATGTCTATCTCTGTGTGTGGGGTTGTGCGTGCATGCATGTGTTTGTTTTTTTAATTCAAAGTTTCTATTCCCATTTGTTTAGTTTTCATATGCAAATTTTCATTAGATAAATTATATCTTATTCTCGTGTAATTGTGTTTGTGGTGTACTCCATTTCAAACCTTCTCATTGCTGCCTCCGGGGCTCTTTCATGGGTGCTTGAACAACATGCTATTCATACGCTTGTCACGCCCGAGTGGTACGACAAATTTGGTGTAAAGAGACCACTGTTACCGCAGCATGTGTAGGCGACAAGGAGGTTTGGCTGAAATCAGATGCATGTGTCCTAAGCGTGTAGAAGTCAATGCATTTAGGGGCCTACCGGGGACTGCCTAGAGTAGTTGATAGTAGCTCGGCCTGCTAGCTGTGAGACGCCTCATAGCTCGGGTTCGAACCTACTGTCCGGCATTTGTTCGACTGGCACCGACGATAACGTGAGTACCTCTGAAGTCGGAGAAAATCTGCCTGTATGGCGAGGGAATACTAATTACGAGTACATTGAGCACACGGCTGCCAGTGTAAAGTAATTTACAATGTGCACGCTGCTGCCATTGTAAGAAATTGGAAAAACAGATTTTCACGCAAAAATCAGTTTCAGAGATGAAACTTCGTTTGAGTTGAAAGCGGACGAAAGAAAAAAAAAAAAAAAAAAAAGGGGCCTACCAAACCAATGTGCGATGTATACATGTTCTTGTCAAATATCAAACATATCACAAAGAGTGCTTAAAATTGGTCGTAAAGAACGAATACAAAGAAGAAAAAAATATGCTTGTCATATCAGACTCCATGAATATGCTTCAGAGGATTGAGCCTGGAAGTCATGGAATGAGTGAACAGGACAGCATTCGTCAGTCACATCTCAATTCCCTGACTGCGCTGGACATGATGGAGTACAGGGCAACTAACATGCTGACTTTCCTGCACAATAATGCCCATATTAAATCTGGCAGAAGTATGGACAGAGCTGATGTTATTAATGCAGTACGCACGCAGTTATGTGATAAGGGCGAGTCTCAGACACTGGAACGTTTGCGAGAATTAGGAATAAAGTCTAGGCATGCCAAACAGTTTCCGTGGTAAAGAGAGAAGATATAGTAATCAACTTCTCATGGGTAAAGGTAGCAGGTGAACTTTAGGATAACTTTAACATGCAGAGAATGGAACATGCATGGGAAATGCACAATTTGCCATGACATTGATAACATAACATATAAAACCATTTTTTTGTTTTGTCTTTGATGTCTAATATCCTTTGTTTGATAACAAAATTTTGTTAGGAACATTGTTTAACATGTTTTTGTGTGCTTTGTCTTCTGCTTCGAACGCTTCATATTATAACCACTAGTTAACCACCCTTTGTGATTTTATGTGATCCGTCCACATACGTTTTGCCAGTTATGCGTCTACAAGAAGACCAGCACATCCAATTTCTATGACACTTTTTATTTACTAGAATAACTTCCCTGGGCCCTTAGTCGCCTCTTACAACATGCCTTGTAGATTGCATTGTTACTATTCTTTGCCCCTCTTTCGGGCACGGCAACACACGGTGGTGTGCTTTGTAAAACTGCCTTACTTTATATTTTGAAATTGTGTCTTAAATAGTCAAATTTTGTGCCTGACATCTAACGAATTTATTGCCATATCTTTCTAGTCAATTTAGACTTGCTCTGGGCTGAAGTATACACATAAGGGTACACATCTTCATTTGGGTTATTCAATTTGAAGACTAGTATTAATGTCTTCTGATCATTTTTCTCATCTGTTGTTTTTTTCTTTAGGTTATTTAGTCTTAAAAGTTTTCAGCCTTTTGGTCATGAATGTCCACTGGCACTGTTTTAGTCATCATATAAGTTTGAATCTTAATTGCCCTACTTTACTGCAATAGAAGTGTTCTTTGCAAGACATTGAGAATGACAACAAGTAGCATGATAATGGAAGTACTGGCGGTGACTAAGGCACTACTCTGGCTGGAGTCACAAAACTACACTCATGTATGCATTCTGAGTGATCCATTGAGTATGATTCGAAAGGTGGAGGCTGGTTGGGTGCACAGGCAATGGACTGAATCACTAAAAGAAGTCATCGTGGGCGAACGAAAGAAAAAAAACAAGTTCAGCTTCTGATATCCCATTTTGTGCAGGGACCACATGATGTTTACATTGATATCAGTGAATTCATGAACCTTTTCTCTTACAATGTGCTAAAGAGAAAATCTACCAACCACTGTCTTTTCAAGAGGTCAAAACCATTATACACAGAAAATCTGAAGTAGACTGGAAGACAAACACTGAATATGATTATGGAAAAGACTTCCTCAAAGACCTTAGCAGAACAGACCAGCTCATTATATTTCTCCTACGTACCGGACACTGCAGACTCAACATACTCAACATACATAGACTAGGAATAAGTCAAACAGCTATCTGCCAGTCTCAGCAGGCGGAACAGACACTAACCAGAGCATGTCCTGCAAGACTGTCCTCTCCCGTGTGAGCTGAGAAGCGACATGTGGCCACACCCAGTCGACCTAAAAACTAAGCTTTGGGGAGACCTGAAGCTGATGCCCAGTTTGTGGTCCACAGTAAACTAAGCACATAATCAGAGATCGCTGAAGAAGATACCATCAGGTATACTGGAGAATATTTGTCAGTTCTATATTTTACTTTGACCCACGGCACGCAATGAGCGATGATATGAATGACGGGAATAATACCACTCCCACTTGATCATGGGACCACCAGCCTAGAAGCAAATACACTACCACTACACAATCACATCTCTCTATCATTTGTATAAATGCGTTTTCTTGCTGTTCTCCAACCCACGCGTTGTTCTATTCTCTGTAGTCTCATAGTAATAGATTTATTGAGCTGAAGGAAATCAATAGATTAATACTGGATTTTCCCTGCAGATTAGGACCTGCTGCCTCCAGGTCTAGTTTGACAGGCAATGTCAGAAACAGATTAACCTCATTAGCGATTTATAGACCACATAAAGCAGATTTGTTTGTTAGGACAAGATTTGTACTGGAGGTCAGTTATTGGACGTCTGCTGTGTGCTGCGCTTCCAGTTAGGGAAGACAACTCTAAGCACAAGACAAATCTATAGGAAATTAGACCACCTAAATAAATGTATACTAAAAACGGACACACTAACACGGCTTGGTAACGGACACACTAACACGGCTTGGTAGTCAAACATAGAGTAACAACACACTAACACGGCTTCGTAGTCAAACATAGAGTAACAACACACTAACACGGCTTCGTAGTCAAACATAGAGTAACAACACACTAACCCGGCTTCGTAGTCAAACATAGAGTAACAACACACTAACACGGCTTCGTAGTCAAACATAGAGTAACAACACACTAACCCGGCTTCGTAGTCAAAAATAGAGTAACAACACACTAACAAGTCTTGATAGTCAAACATGGAGTAAGACACCTTATGGTGGTGGCTACAATACAACGACTGGACATAGTGTTGTGTATCAGTATGATATTATTCCCATCTCCATTGCTACATCTACTATTACTACTGCTGCTACTACGACCAGCTCCACTACTACTACTAATATTGTTACAACCATCTTCAACGCTAATTGCTACCATTACTTCTTTCTGTTTCCTACGTTCGCCTCTTATGAAGTCTGGTATGGCGATTCTCGCCCGAGTGGTTACCGGGGCCAAAATTTGGGGTGTAGAACCACTGTTAACTGCCACACATGTCGTAAGAGGTGACTAAAGAGGTTTGGCTGAAATCGGATGCACATGTCCTTAATGTGTAGACGTCTATACGTTTAAGGGCCTGCCAAACCAATGTGCAACGTATACACGTTCTTGGCAAAGATCAAGCATATCACAAAGAGTGATTAAGATTAGTCGTAAAGAACGAACGCAAAAAAGAAGTATGACGATTCTGACCGATTTTTGCGTGAATGTATGTTTTCCTTATTATCAGTGTCCCCCGCGGTACAGATGCGCCTTTTCCGACTTGAGGTCACTACCATGACTAATATCTGCATTACCATCTTCACTAATAGCCGTCCATCGCAAGCGATGATGACAACAATCTCAGACGTGTACTGTTGCACCTCTCTGGTGTGTGCGGAGGTGACTGTAGAGTCCAATCCTAGAACAGAATCCCCGACCACAGGTGGGGCATACATGATCAAGGTTAGACATGTGCGTGTTGTGTGCTCTGTCTTTTCGCGCTGCTCGTTTTCTCTGTGACTCAACAATACGATGATTCTCAGCTATTCGGGTTCCTCTTTTGTTGTTACAGCGCCACATTTGGCGATCTTGCGCAAGGGATTCCCAGCACGTATTGTCTATATCGAAGCATTTCTAGACACTTTAAGAGTGTCTTTAAAGCGTTTTCTGTCCACCAGCTAAACGTCTGCCCCTTCAAGCTCGCCATACATCAACTGTTTTGGGATGCGTTTATCAGGCATTCGAGCAACGTGACTGACCCATCTCAGTTGGGCCTTCTGCAACAGGGTGTTGACGCTTGGGATCTTTGCTCTTGTGAGGACTTCGCTGTCTGGAATTTTGTCCTGCCAGTTTATTTTTAGTATTCTGCGTAGACAGCTTGTGTGGAAATGGTTTAATTTTCTTCCGTGTCTGCTATACACTGTCCATGTCTCGCTTGCGTACAGCAGCGTGGTTAGCACTATGGCCTGGTAAACTTTCAGCTTTGTGACTATGCTTATCCCCTTCCGTTCCCACACAGTGACACGTAACCTTCCGAACGCAGCACTGGCTTTGGATATCCTATTGTGGACCTCAGAATCTATGTTTGCCGATCTGGATAGGAGGCTGCCAAGATAAGCAAAGTTGTCCGTTGACTGGAGACGCTGGTGTTTAATGTTGATGACTGGATCGTAATACTGTTCTCTAGGGGCGGGCTGGAACATGACCTCTGTTTTTTGGTGTTAATGGTGAGGCCAAACCTATCACAGGCCATTGAGAACTTGTCCATGTAAGTCTGCATTTCTTCCTCAGAGATGGTAGCGAGGGCACAGTCATCAGCAAACAACAGGTTTGAGATAGTTGATTCTTTTACCTTGGTGGAGGATTTTAACCTCCGAAGATTGAATCTTCACTACTACTACTGTAATTGCATTAACATTGTTAACTAGTAACGCGACTGAACCTTCTTGTCTTGTGTACCCGGACTGACACAAGTAGTCAGTGTATACCCTTGGGACATCTTGTATGTGAATAACTGTGTCTACCTCCATCATGTTCGATATGTGGCCATCTTTCTCAGCATGTTACAAGTTGGATCCACTCTATGCAACTCTTGTCTCTACAGATCTCCACCAGGTTGTCTTAGATCTGCTCTTCTTTCTCTTTCCCCTCAGGAACCGTCTGACAGTTCTTACAATAAAGGTTTTTAAGCCGAAGGATTGACTTCATTGCACCGGGTTTTAACCCATATGGCTCGGTTCCTCTTCGCAGAAATGGCACGCCACCTGCCGAGAGTATTGCACGAACTCCGTAGCTCCGGCAACAATCCTAGGGTCTCTGGAAAAACTACACTCGTGAACAGAACGGCGCGGTCCGGATTCGAACCCACGACTCACAAGTTTCTGAGTGTGTTTTCTATCCATCTCCATTATTTACCCTCTGTGTAACGCTCGCTATGTGTACAAAATCCTTTTTGACTAAACTTGTTAAACAGTTAATGTTTGCTCATATCGTTTGATGGAAATATTCTGTGTATTTGAGTATTTCTTTAATTGATTCATTGATTGATTCAACCGTCATCATTCCATTTCGGTGAGTAACCATGTCTGCTTCGATCGCTCTCTTACACAGGAAGATCTCAAAGGATCTCGGCAAGGGTCCCCGATGTAATTTAGAACATGGTGAAAATATTTTAGAGGAATTTTATTTGTTAACGCCACAGAGAGAGCCCCCATTATTTGTAGGATATATGTTGCAACTACCAACTGTTCCTGCTGCTGCATACACTAATCGAGTAACTTTATAACGAGAGGCGAGCACATAACCTCTACGTCACAGAGAGAGCACCCAATACTGTATTTGTATGATCTATGTTGCAACTACCAACTCCTCCTTCTGCTACAACTATCAACTCTTCCTCCTTCTGTTACAACTACCAACTGTTCCTCCTTCTGCTACAACTACCAACTGTTCCTCCTTCTGCTACAACTACCAACTGTTCCTCCTTCTGCTACAACTATCAACTCTTCCCCTTCTGTTCCCCTTCTGCTACAACTACCAACTGTTCCTTCTTCTGCTACATCTACCAACTGTTCCTCCTTCTGCTACAACTACCAACTGTTCCTCCTTCTGTTCCTCCTTCTGCTACAACTACCAACTGTTCCTCCTTCTGTTCCCCCCCTTCTGCTACAACTACCAACTGTTCCTCCTTCTGTTCCCCCTTCTGCTACAACTACCAACTGTTCCTCCTGCTACAACTACCAACTGTTTCTCCTCCTGCTACAACTACCAACTGTTTCTCCTCCTGCTACAACTACCAACTGTTCCTCCTTCTGCTACAACTACCAACTGTTCCTCCTGCTACAACTACCAACTGTTCCTCCTGCTACAACTACCAACTGTTCCTCCTGCTACAACTACCAACTGTTCCTCCTGCTACAACTACCAACTGTTCCTCCTGCTACAACTACCAACTGTTCCTCCTGCTACAACTACCAACTGTTTCTCCTCCTGCTACAACTACCAACTGTTTCTCCTCTGCTACAACTACCAACTGTTCCTCCCTCTGCTACAACTACCAACTGTTCCTCCTCTCACAACTACCGACTGTTCCTCCTGTTCCCGCTACAACTACCAACTGTTCCTCCTGCTACAACTACCAACTGTTCCTCCTGCTACAACTACCAACTGTTCCTCCTGCTACAACTACCAACTGTTCCTCCTGCTACAACTACCAACTGTTCCTCCTGCTACAACTACCAACTGTTTCTCCTCCTGCTACAACTACCAACTGTTTCTCCTCCTGCTACAACTACCAACTGTTTCCTCCTGCTACAACTACCAACTGTTCCTCCTGTCTCCAACTCCACTGCCTCCCTACAACTACCAACTGTTCCTCCTTCTGCTACAACTACCAACTGTTCCTCCTTCTGCTACAACTACCAACTGTTCCTCCTTCTGCTACAACTACCAACTGTTCCTCCTGCTACAACTACCAACTGTTCCTCCTGCTGCTGCTACATAGACTATCGATCATGTCAATTGTTGATTGTAAATATCTCACCCATTAATATTTCCTATGCAATAGTTTAGCGCTGCTGCATCCAGCAGCTATTGTATTTATCTATTCTCTTTGTCCATGTCCACCGTTTTTCACATTAGCAGAGGTTGTCCTATTACAAACCAAGCTAACCATGTATGTATATGCTGCTTGCCGCACAGTGCTGGCAGCTGTTACACGCCCTTTGTCTGACATACAAAGGATGTTTAGTTCCATACACAACCCTGCTTACTCTGCTTTCATGATATTCTGTCTATGTCGTATGATTGCATTGTTTTCTTTATAATTTATATAATTGTTCCATTTTCTTGCGGTTTTTATTGCAATGAGAGCTGACGTCGTGCCTGCCCCGTATCTCTCTATGTAACATGTTTCTTATCACATCGAGGATTGCCAGTCAGCTAGTTAGTCTGTATGCTTTGCAATAGGACAGGAATAGGTTCGCGTACCGACTCAAGACACAGAGTCGACACACTATTCCGATGATGAGTTTATCAAATGGAATTGTTAGAGAGAAGAAGAACTGGATTCCCAAATGATAAAACTTCAATCTAACATTTTATGGTTACCTTTATATCACGCATACTTGTCGCATACCAAAACAAATGTTGTTTTGTAAACTTTCGGAGGGGAAGAGGTACCACGACAGACCAGTGCTCAAATATAAAGATGTCTGCAAGGCCTCAGAAGAACTTTTCTATAGGTCTCAGCACATAGGAAAAACTAGCTGTTGACAGAGTTGTGTGGAAAACGATTTTGCGCAAGGGTGCAGAGTCTTTTGAGAAGAGACTTATGTATGAGCTGAAAGACAAGAAAGAAAGCGAAACTCAAAGAGTTTGTCGCAGTAAAACACTTGCCAATTGACCGTCTGTAAAAGCGAAAACTCAGAAGTTGTCACAGTAAAACACGCAATTGACTGTCTGGAAAAGCGAAAACTCAGAAGTTGTCACAGTAAAACACTTGCCAATTGACTGTCTGTAAAAGCGAAAACTCAGAAGTTGTCACAGTAAAACATTTGCCAATTGACTGTCTGTAAAAGCGAAAACTCAGAAGTTGTCACAGTAAAACACTTGCCAATTGACTGTCTGTAAAACGAAAACTCGAGTTGTCACAGTAAAACACTTGCCAATTGACGTTGTAAAAGCGAAAACTCAGAAGTTGTCACAGTAAAACACTTGCCAATTGACTGTCTGTAAAAGCGAAAACTCAGAAGTTGTCACAGTAAAACACTTGCAATGACTGTCTAAACGAACTCAGTTGTACAAACATTTTGTTGTAAAAGCGAAAACTCAGAAGTTGTCACAGTAAAACACTTGCCAATTGACTGTCTGTAAAAGCGAAAACTCAGAAGTTGTCACAGTAAAACACTTGCCAATTGACTGTCTGTAAAAGCAAAAGGCCATATATATATATATATATATATATATAGAGATAACGTATTCAGAGAGTGAACACTATCCACTTGTGCTCTCTGTTGTACATTCATGTATGGGGTCGCCGATATCAAAGTTGACACCACTTATCGTGGAAATTCCTGGTTTCGAGGCCAGCTTGTGCCAAAACATTTCCATGTACACATAGTACGCGGTTGGACTACAGTAAACGCTGATCCTGTACTTGGGGATCTATATTACGAGTACCTCTGAAGTCGAAGTAGAATTCACCTGAATGGCGAGTGAAAGCGGTGTTAATGAAAGCAATTCTTCACGCAAAAATCATACTTAGGGATGAAAATTACAAGTACCTCTGAAGTCGGAGTAGAATTCGCCTGAATGGCGAGTGAAAGCGGTGTTAATGAAATCAATTCTTCACGCAAAAATCAATCAGAGGAGCTATAACTGTACCTGAATTCATAGCGGGCGAAGGGTTTAAAAAATACATTGCCGTATCAAGTAATAATACTTTAGTAGTACGTTCCGACAATCTTGGGTGTTAGACAAAAATCAGTTGATGTATTTTTTGTCTATATTCATGACTCTAACACTGATGTATTGCACATTTCAAGAACAGACTAGCTCCTCCTACGCTTGCTTGTGTACTTTGTGTATGTGCAAACATTGGATGCTGTCTTCTGTCTCATGTCTTGCGCAATCCACCTGGAGGAGTTAGTCCCCGGATCAAACAATAGCTAATTCACCATCTGAAAGGCAAGACATGGCCAGCTCTCTGATTTAGATCAATGTGTGGGTTGATGGTGAAGACAAGGAAACAATGCCACCAGATCGATTCTTAATAGCGTATGAATTCTTCGTCTTTTTTTTTTTTTAATTCTCATTTTTGAGACCATGCATTTTTTTTTTTAACGAGAGAGGAGAAGTGTGTATAACCCCCCTTCACTGTTATTAGGCAATAATTGTTATCATTTTTCATGAAACGATGTCGAATTATTATCTAATGATAAGTTTGTTTGTTTGGTTGAATGTAAGAACTGTAGGAGAGGAGAACAGGAACATACACCTGGTCTATACATGATTAGTTGAGTGTCAGCAATGATATAACTTACCTGTCCATCTCAGGTGTGTGTGTGTGTGTTCTATCTTGAACGTGGTCACTGATTACATGTGATTTACTTGTCAAAGTATATGCACTCAGTGGTACACTTTCAGCTGGCCGAAGGTATCAGCATTAGATCACATACTCATTTGTTCCGGCAACGATTTGATTGAAATTATCTTCTTTGAACGCTCTATATCGACCACTTGTCAACCACTCTGTATGATTTGTATGTGATCTGAGCCTAAGAGCGATTGTACGTTGTGCCAGTTATGCGCCTACAAGTAGGCCAGCACATCCGATTTATGCGCTGCTTTTTATTTACTAGGTAGCATCCCTAGGGCCTACATCGTGCCTTCGACATGCATGTCATGTATATTGCTTCGGGCCCTGCACACACAGTGCATTGTAAAGCTTTGCAGGGTACTATTCTCATCTTCCTTGGCCCTGCACCAACAGTCGGATTTAAATCGACTGTACAGGAAAGCCTATACCATCCAGTTGCATGTCCATATCTATCGTTCAGTGGTTTGCACAGTCCAGCTGCTGCCAGTGTTAGAGTTGCGCCATGTTTGCCGCCGAGTTAAGTGCTCAGAGCTGCGGCTTTTAACTGGAAAGTACCGGTTGTCAATACAGTACACAGCTGCTGTGTATAATTGATTGTAGCCTGGACAGTGGGTTGCCGGCGGGAGCAAAGAATAGCAACACTGCTATCTACAAGACATGTTGTAAGAGCCTAGGAACAGTGGGTTGCCGGCGGAGAAAAGAATAGCAGCACTGCTACCTACAAGACATGTTGTAAGAGCCTAGGGAACAGTGGTATGCCGGCGGGAGCAAAGAATAGCAACACTGCTACCTACAAGACATGTTGTAAGAGCCTAGGGAACAGTGGGTTGCCGGCGGGAGCAAAGAATAGCAACACTGCTACCTACAAGACATGTCGTAAGAGTCTAGGGAACAGTGGGTTGCCGGCGGGAGCAAAGAATAGCAACACTGCTACCTACAAGACATGTCGTAAGAGTCTAGGGAATCTACCTAGTAAATAGAAGTGTCGCGGAAATCAGATGTCCTGGTCTACTTGTAGGCGCATAACTGGCGCAGCGTACAATCGCTCTTAGGCTCAGATCACATACAAATCATAAATAGTGGTTTAACAAGTGGTGGTCGATATGAAGTGTTTGAAGAAGGTTGTAGTAGATTTATGACTTTTTTTTAGTGTTGTTTACCTAATTCAGTAAGTTGAATAGATTCTGGACATTTGATCAATTTTGACTGGCAGGACAGTGACCACAGTTAATGCACACGAATGTGTGGCCAGGGCTCGTCTTTATTGGTTGACATGGGACTTAATGATCACGTATCTCCACAGTAAACCTGGCTAGATTGGATGTTAACATTGACACACTTAGGTTCATCATAAGTGGTATCTATCATTGACGGTTGGATGATAACATTGACACATTTAGTTGCAGCATAAGTGCTATCTATCATTGACGGTTGAATGTTAACATTGACACATTTAGTTGCAGCATAAGTGCTATCTATCATTGACGGTTGGATGTTAACATTGACACATTTAGGTTCATCATAAGTGTTATCTATCATTGACGGTTGGATGTTAACATTGACACATTTAGTTGCAACATAAGTGTTATCTATCATTGACGGTTGGATGTTAACATTGACACATTTAGTTGCAGCATAAGTGTTATCTATCATTGACGGTAGCAACATTCTATTCTCAGAGAAGAGGCAAGTGAGGAGACGATTTCGCTTTTATTCACACCTGTATGACTCAGTCTGTGTGTGTTTATTGAGGTCACTATATTTCATTTGTAGGACATGTGTGTAGGTGTGTGTGTGTGTCTCTATCGGGCTCTAAACGTATGTTATTGTTCAGTCTAAACACAGCCATATCGACCATCTCATCGTGAATACGATATAATCTAGATAATGTTTATTTAACAACTTATTCAACTATGGCTAGCCTCTCTTCATTAGCAAATAGATAGTTGGAGAGGTACGGGCTGCTGCTACAAGCATACAAAAGTTCGATTCTCATCTGATAATAATTAACCGACTTGAAGTTCATCTGGTATGAGTTTTGTTTGTGACACCTGTAGGAGTTTTGTTTGTATGTGACACCTGTGTAGGAGTTCTGTTTGTATGTGACACCTGTGTAGGAGTTCTGTTTGTTAGTGTTTGTTGACGTTCACTCTTGAATAACCATTTCATAAGCCCGTATGTTGCCAGGGCTTGCAAGGGAGCAAAGAATAGTAACACTGCTACCTACAAGGCATGTTGTAAGAGGCGACTAGGGTAGGTGCCTAGGGAAGTTAACCTAGTAAATAAAAAGCGTCGCAGAAATCGGATGTGCTGGCCTACATGTAGGCACATAACTGGCACAGCGTACAATCGCTCTTAGGCTCAGATCATATACAAATAACAAAGAGTGGTTTAACAAGTGGTCGATATGGAGCATTCGAAGAAGAAGAAGAAGAAGCATTTATCAACTTATCTATGTGATTTTAACTACAGAAGGGTAGTGTACTGTGCTTTACAGCAGTTGTGCTGCCATATTTTACACTTTTAGATTAGCACATGCGATTTTTGTTTGAGTTCGCCTCCCTGGCCAGCGATAACCTTAACATAGACTACAGGGAGACTGTTCAGACATCGACCGAGTTGTTTTTCTAGAGAATTATTCTCAAGAGCAAGTGGAACACCTCCATAGTCGCCGGGTCACATGTTGCCATGTGTCCTGTTTGCAACGTTTCAGTTTATATTTCACATCTCTCTTGTAATCACTGATCCACACGGCGGTCACTGATCCCCACGGCAGTCACTGATCCACACGGCAGTCACTGAACACTGATCTCACGACAGTCCTGGACACTGATCCCCACTACAGTCCTCGGACACTGATTCCCACGGCAATCCTCGGACACTGATCCACACGGCAATCCTCGGACACTGATCCACACGGCAATCCTCGGACACTGATCCACACGGCAATCCTCGGACACTGATCTACACGGCAAATCCTGACACTGATCTACACGGCAATCCTCGGACACTGATCCACACGGCAATCCTCGGACACTGATCCACACGGCAGTTCTCGGACACTGTCACGGCAGTCCTCGGACACCTGATTTCACGGCAGTCCTCGGACACTGATCCACACGGCAGTCCTCGGACACTGATCCACACGGCAGTCCTCAGACACTGATCCACACGGCAGTTCTCAGACACTGATCCACACGGCAGTTCTCAGACACTGATAACTGTTGTCATGATAAAGTCCTACATGTACGGATCACTGCTTTTTAGTATTGGTTTCAACTCGTTTTTCCTGTCAGTACTTGTCGACGTCTCAGACATGCTGCCATGGTTAATCTGTCACACGAATGTGTTGCTTACAATTTTTCTCTAACCAATCTTCCATCGTGCACATACTGACTATATGACTAACCTTGCAGCTTCACCCCGTACGTCTCTGGTAACTCTGGGCTATGTTTGATCTAAGTCAGTTTTTTTTCATATATTGCAATGATGCAGTTGATTCTCAGGTCAGGTGGTATCTTGATTATCATCGGATCAGTGCGTCTGTTGCCGCTGTCAGGTTTCTGAATATGGTACTGCCAGCAAGATGAAGCACCACGTGCAGTTACATCTATTGTTCAACATGTTTTCTCAAGTCTCATCTGTTTAAATGACAAATAGAAACATTGGATAAAAGATAGAGGTACACTTCTTATACCTCCAGGTATATTGGGTAATACGGTGTTATGTCCGTATTTTTCATTGACCGTCGGTAAACACCACGCCGATCGCCTTGACTTTCCAGTGCTTTTCTTGGTACTGAATTGAGGCTGGGACGCTCGCGTGTTCGTAGCGCGTTGGACTACGGGTGACAAGTCCTCTGTGAGTGCGGGTTCAACTCCGCGGACTGGCAGAATAGCTACATGTTCCCCAGATTTACGGTGTTCGTGGCACCGAACCGAAGGGTTACGATGTCCATGACACCGAGCCGTAGAACCTTTCAGCTCAAGTGCTTCTGGGTCGAAAAAAAAAATTGAGGCTCGGTCGACCTCAGAACCGTTACGGTCGGAAAAAAATTCCACGCCCACTGTGAAATTGAACCCGGACCACTAGCATAAGAAGCAAGTTCACTAACAACTACGCTACTACAGCTCTAGAAACATTGGATATAAGAAGACAATAATTGTATGTTCATCATTAGCTATCCAACTATGACTTGTACTACTCAAACACACACACACACACACACACACATATATATATATGTATATATATTAGTATCGGTACTACTCACACACACACACATATATATACATATTAGAATAGCACGCAAATATCATTATAATAATAGATGTACATGTATTTAGTAACTTGGTCCATGACACATCAAGTCGCACATCTGAAATATCGATGATATCTCCTTGAAGAAACGTATTGTTTGCACAAGTTGTCCATATAGCGAATACTCGTATAGATTATCAATGACATATACTGTTGTAATGAAGATGAAGATAACTCCCCGTTATACTGATGTCAGCAAAACTTTCCCCTCAAGCGTTCAATAACTCCATCTTTCCTACTGTCTGTCAGCCATCATGTACAGATGATCACAATTCGATTACTTGTGTAAGTAACGGTAATTATATAGACAAATCGTGCAAGCCTAGATTATTCCAATATGGTGGTCATTATTTCAGTAGGAGCAAGTACGATAGCCGTAGATTGGGAGAAAAAGTGATCTACTTTTCAGCTATTTAAAAAACAATTAACTATTCTGTCGATGTTGTTAAATATGATATTGATTTATGTAACAAGAGATGCCGCAAGCATTAGATGATATTGTAAGAGTTGTACATGTCGTTAACATGGTTGTAGGAGTTCGAACTAGTTTCGAGAACGGAGAAGGAGGAGATATTCTCTCTCTCGCGATCGTTTTTTTGACCATTTTTATCATTCTTATTGTGATATATATATATATATTTTTTTTTTACCGATCCAGAAGCACTGAAACTTTCGACTCTTCGGCTCGGTGCCGTGAACATCGTAACCCTTCGGTTCGGTGCCACGAACATCGTGAATCTGGTGAACCTGTGGCTTTTCTACCAGCCCGCGGAATTGAACCCGCACTCACAGAGAGCTTGTCACCAGTAGTCCAACGCGCTACGAACACGCTGGGCAGACGGGCCTTATTGTGATATATAAACAGCCTTTGCCCAGAACGTAGTTTTACGTCACAATAATCAGTACCATTTGGAGCTCTGGTGCATGTCCTTCGGCGATGTGTCCGATTTCAACCAGCGTTTAAATATTCAGTATATATATATGGAACTGCAGTAAAACTATTTGATTGGCAAAACAAGTAATTACAAAGTACTGTAGTTTTACAAAAACAATGACAAAATACAGCAACGTTTCTACCAACAAGGCCTTTGTAATCTTCCCATGCTTTGTAATCTATATGGGTATATGTTGCATGTATTCAAGTTATATATTTACTAGATGTTTCATTGTTTTTTTCCTTTCTATTTCTAGTTTTATGTGTGTTTTTGTGTTACATTTATTTCGTTATTCGTTTTTATTCCAGATTTTCCTTAGATACGTTTGTATTTGGTCGTCCATTTGTGTTTCATTTTAATTTGTCACTCCTGTTTGTTCGTTTGCTTGAAAAAGGCCTTGTTGGTCGAAACGTTGATGTATTTTGTCATTGTTTTTGTAATTTGTAAAACTACAGTACTTTTTAATTACGTGTTTTGCCAACCAGCGTTTACTGGGTTTGCTCACCGTCAGCCTTTGACTGTCCCCAGCCGACCTGCAAGGCAGCAGGTTAGCAGATATTCAAGAATAGTTCGTTTGACTGATTGATTGATATGACCATCATCATTGCACTTCGGTGAGTTACCATATGTGTTTCAATCCCTTTCTTACACAGGAAGACCTCAGCGGCAGTGCACGAACTCCGTAGTACCAGCGAGGGTCCCCATGTAAGTTAGAAGTGAAGATGTTTTGTAGGGATTTTATTTGTAAACTTTTCTAATAAATTTTGCCATGGCAGAGATTCTTATTCCCTTAATACCGCACACTGCTCTTCGGTTAACAAGCGAATGAACTCAATACATGTTCGTCAGTAGCATCATCTACATTGTTCCTCGGTTAACGAGCGAATGTACTCAATACATGTTCGTCAGTAGCATCATCTACATTGTTCCTCGGTTAACGAGCTAATGTACTCAATACATGTTCGTCAGTAGCATCATCTACATTGTTCCTCGGTTAACGAGCTAATGTACTCAATACATGTTCGTCAGTAGCATCATCTACATTGTTCCTCGGTTAACGAGCGAATGAACTCAATACATGTTCGTCAGTAGCATCATCTACATTGTTCCTCGGTTAACGAGCGAATGAACTCAATACATGTTCGTCAGTAGCATCATCTACATTGTTCCTCGGTTAACGAGCTAATGTACTCAATACATGTTCGTCAGTAGCATCATCTACATTGTTCCTCGGTTAACGAGCTAATGTACTCAATACATGTTCGTCAGTAGCATCATCTACATTGTTCCTCGGTTAACGAGCTAATGTACTCAATACATGTTCGTCAGTAGCATCATCTACATTGTTCCTCGGTTAACGAGCTAATGTACTCAATACATGTTCGTCAGTAGCATCATCTACATTGTTCCTCGGTTAACGAGCTAATGTACTCAATACATGTTCGTCAGTAGCATCATCTACATTGTTCCTCGGTTAACGAGCTAATGTACTCAATACATGTTCGTCAGTAGCATCATCTACATTGTTCCTCGGTTAACGAGCTAATGTACTCAATACATGTTCGTCAGTAGCATCATCTACATTGTTCCTCGGTTAACGAGCTAATGTACTCAATACATGTTCGTCAGTAGCATCATCTACATTGTTCCTCGGTTAACGAGCTAATGTACTCAATACATGTTCGTCAGTAGCATCATCTACATTGTTCCTCGGTTAACGAGCTAATGTACTCAATACATGTTCGTCAGTAGCATCATCTACATTGTTCCTCGGTTAACGAGCTAATGTACTCAATACATGTTCGTCAGTAGCATCATCTACATTGTTCCTCGGTTAACGAGCGAATGAACTCAATACATGTTCGTCAGTAGCATCATCTACATTGTTCCTCGGTTAACGAGCGAATGAACTCAATACATGTTCGTCAGTAGCATCATCTACATTGTTCCTCGGTTAACGAGCTAATGTACTCAATACATGTTCGTCAGTAGCATCATCTACATTGTTCCTCGGTTAACGAGCTAATGTACTCAATACATGTTCGTCAGTAGTATCATCTACATTGTTCCTCGGTTAACGAGCTAATGTACTCAATACATGTTCGTCAGTAGCATCATCTACATTGTTCCTCGGTTAACGAGCTAATGTACTCAATACATGTTCGTCAGTAGCATCATCTACATTGTTCCTCGGTTAACGAGCGAATGTACTCAATACATGTTCGTCAGTAGCATCATCTACATTGTTCCTCGGTTAACGAGCTAATGTACTCAATACATGTTCGTCAGTAGCATCATCTACATTGTTCCTCGGTTAACGAGCTAATGTACTCAATACATGTTCGTCAGTAGCATCATCTACATTGTTCCTCGGTTAACGAGCTAATGTACTCAATACAAATCACGCAAAATCGTCATTACACTGTCCCTCGGTTAACGGTCGAATGAACAATGCGTGGTTTCATCCTGTGTTATAGTTACGAACAACTACACCGAGTCTCACTCAGTAGCGTTCTCTACTCCATCATATCTATGACCGGCGGATGTGTATATGTGACACACACCACACGTGTGTGGGCTGCAGAAGTGAGCATGTACTAATCGACTCACCCAGTCTGAACTAAGATAAGATGACAAGGATGGACTCTTAACAAAGACTTCTTTCAACACTGATCTTGTGTTGTGACGTGCTGAGACTCAATGGATCTTGTGTTGTGACAATGGATCTTGTGTTGTGACAATGGATCTTGTGTTGTGACATGACTGGACCAATGGATCTTGTGTTGTGACAATGGATCTTGTGTTGTGACAATGGATCTTGTGTTGTGACGTGCTGGCCAATGGATCTTGTGTTGGGACAATGGATCTTGTGTTGTGACGAGCTGGCCAATGGATCTTGTGTTGTGACAATGGATCTTGTGTTGTGACAATGGATCGTGTGTCGTGACCTGCTGGCCAATTGATCTTGTGTTAGTTAAGCAGAACTTGTATTGTTGACCCGATGTATGTATTTAAGGTCAGATGTCTTGTCTATCGACGTTGCCACGTCAGATGACTTGCCTGTCGGCATTGTCATGTCAGATATATTGTCTATCGGCATTGTCACGTCAGAGGTATTGTCTGTCGGCGTTGTCGCGTCAGATGTCTTGTCTGTCGGTATTGTTACTTCAGATGTCTTGTCTGCCGGTATTGTCACGTTGGATGTCTTGCCTGTCGACAATATCACATTAGACGAATGGTGGATATGCGCTTGCTGCTACCAGCCTTGTGTAACCAGAAATAGTGTGTCACTGTATATCTCATCTCCTGTCAAGATGGCAACTTTAACAAGAAGGAAACCCGTCGCTGTGTTGGAAACTAATGTTGAAATGTAAGATGTCACAGAGACCAGGGAAATCGCTAGTTTATGCTTCTTCGTGCACACACACACAGTACACATCTGCCCCGTTCGTATTCACACATTCATTTTCATTATGATATGTTTGTAACCGATTGTATCTTCTTCCATTTGTAATAGCTATTCATTTAACTCTCTGTAGACGCGATGCCACTTAGCATGGTAGCAGATCGTAGACAAAAGAGAAACGCAGAGAAACTTGAAGTGCTAAGTTTAATGAAATTGTAAAGTCGGTTTTGTTCAAATCAATCAATCAAGTGACATGTCTTCCGGCGTAGGTGATCATGTCTCTCACTATCTCTCCGTGGTACAGTATATCAGTTCTGATGCCGGTCTCTTGTCAGAACATCCAACATCTTCTCCCTCTGCCTTCCCTGTATTGTACACGTTGTCATCAAATGTACTACACTTCCTCATCTTGGCATTTTGTGTGTGAACAACATTGCGCCCTTGTGGTGCCGGGGCCCAAAAGGGAAGCAAAGAATAGTACCACTGCGATCTACAATGAATGTCGTAAGGGGGACTAATGTAGGCCCTATGGATGCTACCCTTGTAAATAAAAAACGTCGCAGAAATCGGATGTGCTGGCCTACTTGTAGGTGCATAACTGGCACAACGTACAATCGCTCTTAGGCTCAGATCACAAACAAATCACACAAGAGTGGTTGACAAGTGGTCGATATGGAGCGTTCAAAGAAGAAGAAGAAGAAGGACATTGAGTGTGTAATTATTATTCTTTTCATGAGGATTCGTTGTGTACAACAAGCCACTTAAACATCACATATGTCGCATGATGTTTTCACTGTATAGGTTGAACAGGTCTGGTGAGAGTACGCATCCTTGTATTACTTCTAATTGTATCTTCTAATAGATTCCACACTGATTCTCTAATCTCCATAGCGTATCGATATAATGAAAGACTGCAGTAAAACAGTGTATGTCTGTCATATAGGAATCTCTTCGCTTTTGTTGTATCATTTCCTTGATAAGGGCCTTTTGATCGAAACATCGATGTATATTGTTTTTGTACTTTGTAAAACTAGAGTACTTTGTTTTTTACGTGTTCAGCCTTACAGTTGCACTTTGGTGTAAGTATATATTTTTGATATCAGTCTCAGATCTTTCCCATCAATATATGTGTGTTGTCTAACATGTTCATTATTTCTCCATGTTTTACTTTATTGAAAGTTTGTGAGTAGTCTATGAAACATAAGTATAAGTCCAACTTCATTTCTATTGATTATTCCATTATTGTTCTTATTGTGTGTGTGTGCATATATATATATTGCATTGTTGGTTTTCCTGACTTGAACAAAACCACACTGTTCTTCATTAATTTCTAGTCTTATTTGATGCCTTACTCTTCTCATGATGATGTTGAATAGTCATTTTGTAACGCGACAAATGAAGCTGTTTGTCTTCACATTCGATCGTTCCTGCTTTCTTTGACATTGGCAATGAAAATCGTGGTATATCCTTTACAGAATTTCACTATCAACCACAATAAACGAGTCGTCGATTTTCTAGGTACCACTTATAGGTTCAGTAGTTTGCCATTGCTTTCTCAACGATGGAGTCTATGTTCGCAAAAATCCATGTAAACTAATTTGCTTCCAAACTGCATGCTGCGGTGAACCAGGTACGCTTGGGTTGCGATCGAGCTCACGATCGCTTAATAAGCTACAGACCCCCACTTCATTGACATTACTTGATATATGTAGTGGCGGTGCTAACTTGATATATGTAGTGGCGGTGCTATAGAAATGTATTGTCGTCATATCTAGATATATGTAGTGGTGGTGCTATAGAAATGTATTGTCGTCATATCTAGAGATATATGTAATACTTGAATTCTTTTCTGCCAGCAGTTCATACTTAATTTCTTATGTTTGTTGTCTAGCTAGCTACACGCCCTTGATATCACTAACCACATACTTGTTCTCTTATGTTTAAATGGGCGTGTCTCGACTTCAGAAGACTTTAATCCCCTCTCCCTACTTCACAAACAAAGCAAACAAACTTGAGATATATATCCTGATCTTGTAGATGTCCTGAAGTGAAATTATGTGTTTTTATTTTCATTATAGGGCCGTTATGAATGTATTCATTGTATATGTTCTGTGTCGTGTAAGAAGTGAATTCTTTACTTCTGTTGTGTATCTTTTGCTTGATAAAAACCTTTTGGTCGAAATGTTGATATGTCTTGTTTTTGTATTTTGTCAAACTATAGTACTTTGTTTTGACGTGTCTCGCCATTGAAATTATGTGAAACAAAAAACAACAAGATTGTGATATTCAAACACTTGCTTGTATTCATGGTTGTGTTTGACTACAGCCATCTCTATATAACTAGGCCAGACAACTGACAAGGGGTTCCCTGACCTAGATCAGAAAAGGGGCCAGAAAATATAGATGTTTGATAGAACACTGCAAGCTTTTTTGCAATTTTACTCAATTCTGTGAGTCTATGGTTATTTATTGGTGAAAAATATTCATAATATTGATATTCCTTATTGTTAAACTTAACTTGTTGCATAATATAACTTCGATTTAGCATTTTATGTTGATTTTAAAATGAATTCGTCTATATACACCAATACTGGAATGTGAGGTCACGTGGTGTAGTTGGGATCTGATTTTCCATAATTCTTACCTGAGTCCGAAGGCCCATACGTTTATAGTTGGCTCTGGTTTGACACTGTCAAGATCGATCTAAAACTTTATAATAATAATATTATTATAATAATTTCTCTCGTACCGTTAAACGTTACACGGGGCTTGCAAGCAATTTCTCCATACCACTCTATTATGGGCAACTCGCTCAATCTCCATGGAACTGAGACCGATATTTCTTGCATCTCTCGGCAAAGTACGTTTCTGGGTCTCCCTATGTCGTCCTCTCTTTCTTGAACCCTTTGCATCCCACTTCAATGCCTACTTTGATATTCGTTGATCATTTCTTCTCAAGGTGTGTCCAACATATCTCCATCTTCACCTATTTATAACAGTTGTCACTAGTGGTTGACCAGACGTTTCTCTGATTTCATTACTTCTCCTGAATTCGTCCCAGTTTATGTTCATTATTTTTCGCAGACATCTATTTTCAAATGCATTCAACTTGCTTTCTATATCTTTAGTTATTTTCCAACTCTCGCTGGCATATGTTAGAATTGATACAATTTTCAACTCTCGCTGGCATATGTTAGGATTGATACAACAACTCTCGCTGGCATATGTTAGAATTGATACAACAACTCTCGCTGGCATATGTTAGAATTGATACAACAACTCTCGCTGGCATATGTTAGAATTGATACAACAACTCTCGCTGGCATATGTTAGAATTGATACAACAACTCTCTGGATATGTTTAAACTCTGCTGGCATATGTTAGAATTGATAACAACTCTCTGCTGGCATATGTTAAATTGATACAACAACTCTCCTGGCTATGTTAGAATTGATACAACTCTCGCTGGCATATGTTAGAATTGATACAACAACTCTCGCTGGCATATGTTAGAATTGATACAACAACACTCGCTGGCATATGTTAGAATTGATACAACAACTCTCGCTGGCATATGTTAGAATTGATACAACAACTCTCGCTGGTATATGTTAGAATTGATACCAACTCTCGCTGGCATATGTTAGAATTGATAAAACCCTCTCCTGGCATATGTTAGAATTGATACAACAACTCTCGCTGGCATATGTTAGAATTGATATAACAACTCTCGCTGGCATATGTTAGAATTGATACAACAACTCTCGCTGGCATATGTTAGAATTGATACAACAACTCTCGCTGGCATATGTTAGGATTGATACAACAACTCGCTGGCATATGTTAGAATTGATACAACAACTCTCGCTGGCATATGTTAGAATTGATCAACAACTCGCTGGCATATGTTAGAATTGATACAACAACTCTCGCTGGCATATGTTAGAATTGATACAACAACTCTCGCTGGCATATGTTAGAATTGATACAACAACTCTCGCTGGCATATGTTATGATTGATACAACAACTCTCGCTGGCATATGTTAGAATTGATACAACAACTCTCGCTGGCATATGTTAGAATTGATACATCAACTCTCGCTGGCATATGTTAGAATTGATACAACAACTCTCGCTGGCATATGTTAGAATTGATACAACAACTCTCGCTGGCATATGTTAGAATTGATACAACAACTCTCGCTGGCATATGTTAGAATTGATACAACAACTCTCGCTGGCATATGTTAGAATTGATACATCAACTCTCAGCTGCATATGTTAGATTGATACAACTCTCGCTTGCATATGTTAGAATTGATACAACAACTCTCGCTGGCATATGTTAGAATTGATACAACAACCCTCGCTGGCATATGTTAGAATTGATACAACAACTCTCGCTGGGATATGTTAGAATTGATACAACAACTCTCGCTGGCATATGTTAGAATTGATACAACAACTCTCGCTGGCATATGTTAGAATTGATACAACAACTCTCGCTGGCATATGTTAGAATTGATACAACAACTCTCGCTGGCATATGTTAGAATTGATACAACTCTCGCTGGCATATGTTAGGATTGATACCACTCTCGCTGGCATATGTTAGAATTGATACAACAACTCTCGCTGGCATATGTTAGCATTGATACAACTCTCGCTGGCATATGTTATGATTGATACAACAACTCTCGCTGGCATATGTTAGAATTGATACAACAACTCTCGCTGGCATATGTTAGAATTGATACAACAACTATCGCTGGCATATGTTAGAATTGATACAACAACTCTCGCTGGCATATGTTAGAATTGATACAACAACTCTCGCTGGCATATGTTAGAATTGATACAACAACTCTCGCTGGCATATGTTAGAATTGATACAACAACTCTCGCTGGCATATGTTAGAATTGATACAACAACTCTCGCTGGCATATGTTAGAATTGATACAACAACTCTCGCTGGCATATGTTAGAATTGATACAACAACTCTCGCTGGCATATGTTAGAATTGATACAACAACTCTCCTGTTGTCATATGCTTGTTAGAATTGATACAACAACTCTCGCTGGCATATGTTAGAATTGATACAACAACTCTCGCTGGCATATGTTAGAATTGATACAACAACTCGCTGGCATATGTTAGAATTGATAACAACTCTCGCTGGCATATGTTAGAATTGATACAACAACACTCGCTGGCATATGTTAGAATTGATACAACAACTCTCGCTGGCATATGTTAGAATTGATACAACAACTCTCGCTGGCATATGTTAGAATTGATACAACAACTCTCGCTGGCATATGTTAGAATTGATAAACAACTCTCGCTGGCATATGTTAGAATTGATACAACAACTCCTCCTGTCATATGTTAGAATTGATACCACAACTCTCGCTGGCATATGTTAGAATTGATACAACAACTCTCGCTGGCATATGTTAGAATTGATACAACAACTCTCGCTGGCATATGTTAGAATTGATACAACAACTCTCGCTGGCATATGTTAGAATTGATACAACAACTCTCGCTGGCATATGTTAGAATTGATATAACAACTCTCGCTGGCATATGTTAGAATTGATACAACAACTCTCGCTGGTATATGTTAGAATTGATACAACAACTATCGCTGGCATATGTTAGAATTGATACAACAACTCTCGCTGGTATATGTTAGAATTGATACAACAACTCTTGCTGGCATATGTTAGAATTGATACAACAACTCTCGCTGGCATATGTTAGAATTGATACAACTCTCGCTGGCATATGTTAGAATTGATACAACAACTCTCGCTGGCATATGTTAGAATTGATACAACAACTCTCGCTGGCATATGTTAGAATTGATTCAACAACTCTCGCTGGCATATGTTAGAATTGATACAACAACTCTCTGCATATGTAGATGATACAATTTCGCTGGCATATGTTATGATTGATACAACAACTCTCGCTGGCATATGTTATGATTGATACAACAACTCTCGCTGGCATATGTTAGAATTGATACAACAACTCTCGCTGGCATATGTTAGAATTGATACAACAACACTCGCTGGCATATGTTAGAATTGATACAACAACTCTCGCTGGCATATGTTAGAATTGATACAACAACTCTCGCTGGCATATGTTAGAATTGATACAACAACTCTCGCTGGCATATGTTAGAATTGATACAACAACTCTCGCTGGCATATGTTAGATGATCGGATACATATCAACTCTCGCTGGCATATGTTAGAATTGATACAACAACTCTCGCTGGCATATGTTAGAATTGATACAACAACCTCGCTGGTATATGTTAGAATTGATACAACCTCCTGTATGTAATTGATCCAACTCTCGCTGGCATATGTTAGAATTGATAACAACTCTCGCTGCATATGTTAGAATTGATACAACTCTCGCTAGCATATGTTAGAATTGATACAACTCTCGCTAGCATATGTTAGAATTGATACAACAACTCTCGCTGGCATATGTTAGAATTGATACAACAACTCTCGCTGGCATATGTTAGAATTGATACAACAACACTCGCTGGCATATGTTAGAATTGATACAACAACTCTCGCTGGCATATGTTAGAATTGATACAACAACTCTCGCTGGCATATGTTAGAATTGATACAAAACCTCGCTGGCATATGTTAGAATTGATACACAACTCTCGCTGGCATATGTTAGAATTGATACACAACTCGCTGGCATATGTTAAGTTGATAAACTCTGCTGGCATATGTTAGAATTGATACAACAACTCAGATGGATATGTTAGAATTGATACAACAATCTCGCTGCATATGTTAGATTGATACAACAATCTTCGCTCATATGTTAGAATTGATACAATAAACTTACGTGGCATATGTTAATTGATACAACAATCCGCATGCATATGTTAGAATTGATAACAACAACTCGTGGCATTGTTAATTGATACACAACCTAGCTGGCATATGTTAAATTATACAACAACTTGACATATGTTGAATTAACAACACCCTGATTAGATGAACTTGTTTTAATTATCACAACAATGTGCTTGTTAATTAACAACAATCGATGCTTGTTAATTAAACAACAATAGATGTCGTTTAATTGAACAACAAGCCTGCTCTAGTTTAATTACACAAACAATAGATGGTTGTTTAATTACAACAAACTATGCTTGTTTATTAAATCAAACAATAGATATGTTAATTGATACAACAACAATAGATTTGTTTAATTAAACAACAATAGAGCATTGTTTAATTACACACAACAATAGATGGCTTGTTTAATTATACACAAACAATAGATGTGTTTAATTACAACAAACAATAGATAGGTTGTTTAATTACACAACAATAGATGTTGTTTAATTACAACAAACAATAGATGCTTGTTTAATTGCTAACGAACAATAGATGTTGTTTAATTACAACAAACATAGATGGTTGTTTAATTACACACAAACAATAGATGCTTGTTTAATTACACACAAACAATAGATGTTGTTTAATTACACACAAACAATAGATGGTTGTTTAATTACACACAAACAATAGATGCTTGTTTAATTACACACAACAATAGATGAGTTGTTTAATTACACACAAACAATAGATGCTTGTTTAATTACACACAAACAATAGATGGTTGTTTAATTACACACAAACAATAGATGGTTGTTTAATTACACACAAACAATAGATGGTTGTTTAATTACACACAAACAATAGATGGTTGTTTAATTACACACAAACAATAGATGGTTGTTTAATTACACACAAACAATAGATGCTTGTTTAATTACACACAAACAATAGATGGTTGTTTAATTACACACAAACAATAGATGGTTGTTTAATTACACACAAACAATAGATGGTTGTTTAATTACACACAAACAATAGATGGTTGTTTAATTACACACAAACAATAGATGGTTGTTTAATTACACACAAACAATAGATGGTTGTTTAATTACACACAAACAATAGATGTTGTTTAATTACACACAAACAATAGATGGTCGTTTAATTACACACAAACAATAGATGGTCGTTTAATTACACACAAACAATAGATGGTTGTTTAATTACACACAAACAATAGATGGTCGTTTAATTACACACATACAATAGATGGTTGTTTAATTACACACAGACAATAGATGGTTGTTTAATTACACACAAACAATAGATGGTTGTTTAATTACACACAAAAACTGTCGTTACCGCTTTTTAGGGCGGTGTGGGACGGGAGCCTGAGGTATTTAATGGCCGTATTGCTAGTGCAGTCGTCGCGAAATTGTTCTAGCTAGGATTTTTCATTTATGACCACAAAAGGAAAAAAAATCCGTAGCCGTACCTTGAATTGAACACCGCCCGAGTGGCTACCGGGGCCCAAATTTGGGGTGTAAAGAATAAAACCACTTACCTGCCACGCATGTCGTAAGAGGCGATAAAGGAGGTTAAGCTGAAATCGGATGCACGTGTCCGCTAGGGAATGCTAACCCGAAACAAATGCTTGCAGAAAACGGATGCGCCAGGCCGTAAGGCGCATAACGTAGTGCAACGACCCCTCACTATGAGGAATGGGATAACGGATTCTACGGTCGCCAATCTGCCTCGGAGATTTAGCCACGCGGTAAGAATTTCAGACCTACCATCACGAGGGTGGCCAAAACTTACTGCTGGAAGAGGTCGGCACAAAAGGGAAGCAGAAATCATAGGAATTATATCCTACAGAACTACCCCCAGTATGCAGGCTTGAGAAGAAAGAAGTGGCCCACTTACACTAGCGCCCAAGACAAAATGTATGGCGTGGCTGATAATCTGAGGCAGACGGCTGTCTTTATTAGAGAATCCGAACCCCCTAGTAGTTACCGGGCCCAAATTTGGGTTGTAAAGAACAGAACCACTGTTACCTGCCACGCATGTCGTAAGAGGCGACTAAGGAGGTATGGTTGAAATCGGATGCATGTGTCCTAAGCGTGTAGAAGTCTATGCGTTTAGGGGCCTATCAAACCAATATGCAACCGATCTTGGCAAAGATCAAACATATCACAAAGAGTGATTAAAATTGGTCATAAAGAACGAACGCAAAGAAGAATAAGAGAGAATCCGAAATCCCAATCTAGTGAGAACGCAGAAGAATAAGAGAGAATTCGAAATCCCAATCTAGTGAGAACGCAAAGAAGAAGAAGAGAGAATTCGAAATCCCAATCTAGTGAGAACGCAGAAGAAGAAGAAGAATTGAACTTGGGTCTCCCGCATGGTAGCCTCGCTCTAATCCATTGGACCAGACGCTCCTCTCGGCCAGACGCTCCTCTCGGCCAGACGTGTTTATTTATTGAAACATCACTGAGAAGCACAAATACACGATAATGTTAGTTGTACATTCACAGACAACTATAATATATATCTATGGTTATCGGAGTCTACGGTGTAGTCAGTAGAGAATTATGGCGTATCCGTATCCATTGAATAGTATCACTAATCAGTTTTGAATAAAACAAAGTTGTTTGTGATTGGAAGTTATTCAAATTTGTTCCTGGATCGTGCACAAACATATTGATAAATCATCAGAAGAATCTCATTCTGTTTATGCAAGTATGTGTTGTTGTATAAATATTCCAAATATACGGTCGGGTGTGATCATTTAGAACAAGAGAGGGGACTGCCTAGAGTAGTTGATAGTAGCTCGGCCTGCTAGCTGTGAGACGCCTCATAGCTCGGGTTCGAACCTACTGTCCGGCATTTGTTCGAGTCCCTGGTCTTACTCAGGACGATAACATGAGTACCTCTGAAGTCGGAGAAAATCTGCCTGTATGGCGAGGAATACTAATTACGAGTACATTGAGCACACGGCTGCCAGTGTAAAGTAATTTACAATGTGCACGCTGCTGCCATTGTAAGAAATTGGAAAAACAGATTTTCACGCAAAAATCAGTTTCAGAGATGAAACTTCGTCTGAGTTGAAAGCGGACGAAAGAAAAAAAAAAAAAAAGAACAAGAGAAGTCATTAGAGGCATAACTTCATGGATTGGTGGTAAAATGCAAGCCTTCACGCAAAAATTAGTCATATACTACGTCTGAATTCATAGTGGGCGAACGACAAAAACATCTTTATTCGGAAATGTAAAGAGAAAGGTAGGTGTAAAAGACGTAATGACAACCGACACGATCAATGGAAAATGAGACAGAGAGAAAACATTCAAGACATCCTGGCTTCATGAGAAGTGTCAACATCTAAACTCATAGTCAGTACTAATAATATAAGTTTGTGAAGATCCATAATCGCATATAGCCGCCGGCCGCATGACACATGATGATGAGAACGAAAGTCATCATATATATCATGTACCCATGAATGACAACAGTAAGAAAGAACAAACGTCCTTCTCTGACGCGGTTACATTTGTCTTGTCTGTCCATCCACATAGCTCTACAACTAATTATATCTTGTTCCTCCTACATCTTCTTTCACTCCTCTAATCTAATATTATATTTGTCAATCTTTCTCAATTGTCAGTTGAGTGACTTTCAGATAGGACATAGTGCTAGACAGTCGACTTTTAAAAACACCTACATATTCTGTGTCCCTTTGTCATCATCCGGTGTAGCCGTCGGCGATGCAATACGTGTGTGCTTACGTGCGTGATATCTTTGGTGTATCGTGTTCCTAAAGTCACGTTTGCCCGTCTGCCCAGCGTGTTCGTAGCGCGTTGGACTACGGGTGACTATCCCTCTGTGTGTGCGGGTTCAATTCCGCGGGATGGCAGAAAAGCCACAGATTCCCCAGATTTACGGTGTTCTGGCACCGAACCGAAGGGTTACGATGTCCATGGCACCGAGCGGAAGAGCTGAAAAGCTCAAGTGCTTCTGGAGCGGAAAAAAAAGTCACGTTTATTATTTAGGATGCTATTTTACATTTTTTTTTTTTGTTGGATCAAGAAGCACTTGAGCTTTCAGCTCTTCGGCTCGGTGCCATGTACATCCTAACCCTTCGGTTCGGTGCTACGAACACCGTGAATCTGGTGAACCTGGGGCTTTTCTGCCAGCCCGTCTGAACCCGCACACACAGATGGCTAGTCACCCGCAGTCCAACGCGATACGAACACGCTAGGCAACTATTTTATCTGTGTGTGTGTGCGTGCGCGGCGCAAACTACTTCTTTTTCGAACGCTCCATATTGACCACTTGTTAATCACTCTGTGTGGTGTCTATTTCATCCGAGCCTAAGTGCGGTTGTACGTTGTGTCAGTTATGCGCCTACAAGTAGGCCAGCACATCCGATTTCTGCGATGCTTTTATTTACTAGGATAACTTTCCTAGGTCCTACATCAGTCGCCTCTTACGACATGCCGTGTAGGTCGCAATGGTACTATTCTTTGCTTCCCTTGAGGGCCCCGGCGCCACACGGGCGTGTATACCAACGATATCTACTCGGTCATTTGCAGAAGCTGTAAGAAGACTTATATGGGTGAAACTGGCAAGAAGCTTAGAGTGTTTCGGCCAACATTTACGTAATATAATACTCTATGTTACGTTCCGATCGTGTTCCTCTGTTGATTGTAATCAATTTGCTCTGAAAATCGTTGTTACGTCTTATATAGCAGCAGCAACAAACTCTATCCATCATGCTTGATCCATGGCTATGTTGCTTCGTAGGCTGTTCCAACTCTGCATCATGCTTGATCCATGGCCATGCTGCTTCGTAGGCTGTTCCAACTCTGCATCAAGCTCGATCCATGGCCATGTTGCTTCGTAGGCTGTTCCAACTCTGCATCATGCTTTATCCATGGCCATGTTGCTTCGTAGGCTGTTCCAACTCTGCATCATGCTCGATCCATGGCCATGTTGCTTCGTAGGCTGTTCCAACTCTGCATCATGCTCGATCCATGGCCATGTTGCTTCGTAGGCTGTTCCAACTCTGCATCATGCTTGATCCATGGCCATGTTGCTTCGTAGGCTGTTCCAACTCTGCATCATGCACGATCCATGGCCATGTTGCTTCGTAGGCTGTTCCAACTCTGCATGAAAAGAATGTGCATCTCGTCTCCACTATTCACCTCCAGATTGTCATTTGTCTGTCTCTTTTTCCACCTTCCCTCCAGATTTAAACGGCATGGCAGTCCTCTTCTTTTTTTGCGTTCGTTCTTTATGACCAATTGTAATCATTATTTGTGATATGTTTGATCTTTGCCAAGAACGTGTATACGTTGCACATTGGTTTGATAGGCCCCTAAACGCATAGATTTCTACACTTTTAGAACACATGCATCCGATTTCAACCATACCTCCTTAGTCGCCTCTTACGACATGCGTGGCAGGTAACTGGTTCTATTCTTTACACCCCAAATATGGACCCCGGTAACCACTCAGGCGGGCATGGCTGTATATTTCATGATTTCTTGGTGACCTCTAGGTACGTGTCTGCTATACAGCGTTAGCCATATATCAATATGTGCTTTGTCTCCATATTGCATCTGTTGAACAGTTCTTAATTAAAGATTTTATTTGGGCTACATATTGTCAGTATTTTCCAGAAACAGATTGTCTGAAATAATGACATTTTGTTTATTCTCCAGTAACTACACAATAGTAATTACTCAATTTCACAACTGCCTGTTGGATGTAGACATTAAAAAAGATGTTGAATCGATCCCTCCCGTGTGTTGTCGGGGCTTACCAGGGGGCAGAGAATAGTGACACTGCGACCTACAACACATGTCGTAAGAGGCGACTGAGGTAAGGTCTGGGGAAGCTACCATAGTAAATAAAAAGCGTCTCAGAAATCGGATGTACTGGCCTACTTCTAGGCGCATAACTAGCACAACGTACAATCACTCTTAGGCTTAGATCACATACAAATCACAACGAATGGTTTAACAAGTGGTCGATATGGAGCGTTTGAAGAAGAAGAATCGGATCCAGTGTTTTGGAGTTACCTGTTGTGCAATAGAACTGGATGCCCGAGCTGCAGAATAAGGAATATGTTTAACCAGCGGGTCACGATATGCATACCCTTCGACATATATTGGGCGAGACTGTGCACCTATGGGTCTGCTCGGAATGCAATGACGTCAGCTCTATAACCAATACACGAAAGTACTGAAACTACGCATCTGTCATATCCTTAATTTGACTTGTGTGTGAGTGTGTGGACATGTTGTATCACCTAGATATCTAGGTGTTTCATACTAGCGGCGCAGGTAGGTCAGACTATCTCCAGCGTTGATTAGTTATTGATCGTATCGTATCTTGAATATTATATTTCTCATGACGTGTGAGTAGGTGGTGAGTACACTGTTAGTTGTGTCTATATACAGATATTAGTATTTCACTGATAGTCTTGTACTCTCAGCTTGTATATGATTCTCCACACGTCTGGTTGTCTTTCACCTCGTACATGATTCTCCAGTCTAGTTATCTCTCAGCTTGTACTCTCAGCTTGTACATGATTCTCCAGTCTAGTTATCTCTCAGCTTGTACATGATTCTCCACAGTCTAGTTATCTCTCAGCTTGTATATGATTCTCCACAGTCTAGTTATCTCTCAGCTTGTATATGATTCTCCACAGTCTAGTTATCTCTCAGCTTGTACTCTCAGCTTGTATATGATTCTCCACAGTCTAGTTATCTCTCAGCTAGTTATCATATCATCTACATAGTGTTCAAAGCTAGCAACACCCCCAACTGTGGCTAAGTGGTTACGCCTTTGTTTTGCTTTCCGAAGGTCGTGGGTTAGAATCAGGACCGCGCCGTTCTGTTCACGGGTTTCTGTTCAGGGGTCATTTTTTCCCAGAGACCCATAGGATTGTTCCCGTAGCTACGTAGTTCGTGCTTTGTGCAATACTCTCGTCAGATGGTATACCATTTCTGCGTAGAGGGACCGAACTAAATGGGATAAAACTCCATGCAATGAAGTCACTCCTTCGGATTTAGACCTTCCTTCTTCCTTCCTTTGCGTTCGTTCTTTACGACCAATTTTAATCACTCTTTGTGATATGCTTGATCTTTGCTAAGAGCGTGTTTACATTGCACAGGATTTAGGCTACCTTTAGTTCTTCATGACAAGTTTGTCTAGAACTTTTGTATTGGTTCTGTTTTTTCCAGTCCATGAAATACATCCTATTGTGTGTATATGTCATCTATATTTATATCTGAACGTTCATTCAAATTGTGAATGCTAACCCGGTCGACCTGTTATGTGTGTATGGCATATATATCTCTCTGAGCTTTCATTCAAATTGTGAGTGCTAACTCGACCGTCCTGTTGTGTGTGTATGTCATATATATATCTGAGCTTTCATTCAAATTGTGAGTGCTAACTCGATCGTCCTGTTGTGTGTATATATCATCAATATCTGAGCTTTCATTCAAATTGTGAGTGCTAACTCCACCCGTCATGAGGTAAGACGGACAGCTTATCCCCCACCTTATCTAGCCTAAACGTTTTACAAATTCTTGTCAAACATCGCAAGATTTGACCGGGCCAACCAGACCCGGTATTGACATCCGTAATCTCGATCCGTGATTATTCAGTACAGCCGTACCGACAAGCGGTTTTCTTCCGCGTGCCAGCCCCAGTGATCGTGTTCTATACGCTCGCCGTTTCTGATTGGAGGAATGCAGGTCTGACTGGAATTAGTCCTAACTTCGCTGCCCGGGACTTCACCTGCCCTGTTACTCAATTGATTTGAGAAGATTGTTGATATTGCCTGTTCCGAGTCAAGCGGAGCTGCTTCACCGACCAGGCCTCTATGAAATGCTATCTTTACGTTCGGAACCTGACGTCGTCACTGCTTATATTTAGTCATGACTGCGCACAACGACCACGCACATAACATATACACAGACATATTGGTGGTGTAAAGTGCACACGACGATGCATAAATGAGATCCGCAGCGTTTTGTATAGCGTATTGTCTATGTGTGAAACGGTGACTTTTCTAAGTTTGATACCCTCCCTGTTTAAACGGCTGGTTGTTGTTTATCATGTGTGCATTCTAACCCGCACATTCTCCGTCTCTTCGCCACAAGTCAACAGGTGTATTTACCCGCACATTCTCCGTCTCTTCGCACCAAGTCAACAGGTGTATTTACCCGCACATTATGCGTCTCTTCGCCACAAGTCAACAGGTGTGTTTACCCGCACATTCTCCGTCTCTTCGCCCCAGGTCAACATGTGTGTTTACCCGCACATTCTCCGTCTCTTCACCCCAAGTCAACAGGTGTGTTTACCCGCACACGTACGTAATGCACACCCAAGATTTTGACACTGCTCTATTCCCTACTTTTGAATCAGAGAAACGTGTTGTTCTTACCTTCTCATCCCATTTGGAATGTTGGATCACATTACATCGTCGTCCAAGTCGTCGTCGTCGTCACACTCTAGCAGCTAGTTGTTAGCGTATTACTAGAGACTAGTTGTTAGCGTACTACTAGAGACTAGTTGTTAGTGTACTACTAGAGACTAGTTGTTAGCGTACTACTAGAGACTAGTTGTTAGCGTACTACTAGAGACTAGTTGTTAGCGTACTACTAGAGACTAGTTGTTAGTGTACTACTAGAGACTAGTTGTTAGCGTACTACTAGAGACTAGTTGTTAGCGTACTACTAGAGACTAGTTGTTAGCGTATTACTAGAGACTAGTTGTTAGCGTACTACTAGAGACTAGTTGTTAGCGTACTACTAGAGACTAGTTGTTAGCGTATTACTAGAGACTAGTTGTTAGCGTATTACTAGAGACTAGTTGTTAGCGTATTACTAGAGACTAGTTGTTGCGTACTACTAGAGACTAGTTGTTGGTCTACTAGAGACTAGTTGTTAGCGTACTACTAGAGACTAGTTGTTAGCGTATTACTAGAGACTAGTTGTTAGCGTATTACTAGAGACTAGTTGTTAGCGTATTACTAGAGACTAGTTGTTAGCGTATTACTAGAGACTAGTTGTTAGCGTATTACTAGAGACTAGTTGTTAGCGTACTACTAGAGACTAGTTGTTAGCGTACTACTAGAGACTAGTTGTTAGTGTACTACTAGAGACTAGTTGTTAGCGTATTACTAGAGACTAGTTGTTAGCGTACTACTAGAGACTAGTTGTTAGCGTATTACTAGAGACTAGTTGTTAGCGTATTACTAGAGACTAGTTGTTAGCGTATTACTAGAGACTAGTTGTTAGCGTATTACTAGAGACTAGTTGTTAGTGTACTACTAGAGACTAGTTGTTAGCGTATTACTAGAGACTAGTTGTTAGCGTATTACTAGAGACTAGTTGTTAGTGTACTACTAGAGACTAGTTGTTAGCGTATTACTAGAGACTAGTTGTTAGCGTACTACTAGAGACTAGTTGTTAGCGTATTACTAGAGACTAGTTGTTAGCGTATTACTAGAGACTAGTTGTTAGCGTACTACTAGAGACTAGTTGTTAGCGTATTACTAGAGACTAGTTGTTAGCGTATTACTAGAGACTAGTTGTTAGCGTATTACTAGAGACTAGTTGTTAGCGTATTACTAGAGACTAGTTGTTAGTGTACTACTAGAGACTAGTTGTTAGCGTATTACTAGAGACTAGTTGTTGGCGTATTACTAGAGACTAGTTGTTGGCGTATTACTAGAGACTAGTTGTTAGGGGTATTACTAGAGAGCCTTCTAGTATCGCTCTTCGAGTTATGATCAATCATCAAATGAAGAAAATTGAATTATGTACTGTTGTTATGAAAGCTTCGGTTAATAGTTTGGTGCCTACCCGGCTCTAGATGATATCGGGGATATGTTTGTCCTCATAGAAACAGAATAGACTGTGTGAATCCAACATGTTTCAAGTCTCACTAATCATTGCAACATGGCTATAATAGCCTTCCATCGCAAGCCATGATGACAACAGCACCAGACGTGTGCTGCTGGACCTCTGGTGTGTGTGGGGAGGTGACTGTAGAGTCCAGTCATAGAACACAATCCCCTACCACAGGATGTAGGGCATACATGATCAAGGTTAGACGTGTGTGTGTTCTGTCTTTTCGCGCCGCTGGTTTTCTCTGTGCTTCAACAACACGATGATTCTCAACTATGCAGGTTCC
This sequence comes from Arion vulgaris, assembly GCA_020796225.1. Taxonomy (NCBI): domain Eukaryota; kingdom Metazoa; phylum Mollusca; class Gastropoda; order Stylommatophora; family Arionidae; genus Arion; species Arion vulgaris. The sequence continues at coordinate 6,250,866 of CM036772.1, read as the reverse complement.
TCTTTTTTTGTTACAGCGCCACATTTGGCGATCTTGCGCAAGGGATTCCCAGCACGTGGTGTCTATATCGAAGCATTTCAGAGACACTTTAATGGTGTCTTTAAAGCGTTTTTTTTTGTCCACCAGCTGAACGTCTGCCCGCTTCAAGCTCGCCGTACATCAACTGTTTTTGGGATGCGTTTATCAGGCATCCGAGCAAAGTGACCGTCAACGTGGCTACTGTTGACAGCAGCGTATCATGCCGCTGTTGACACCAGCGTATCATGCCGTGAACTGAATGCAAGCTACCAGTGCCGTCATAAACTGAAACATATCGAAAATATCAGCAGCTATTGTAGCTGTTTCTGGCATTGGTCAATATGGGAATCACAAACTTGTTCTTCATGTGACCTCTGAAACATGTTGATTATGCCTGATCTTGGACGTGCATGGATAGAACTTATTCTTCTTCTTGCGTTCATGTGGAAATCACAAACTTGTTCTTCATATGACTTCTGAAACATGTTGATTATGCCTGATCTTGGACGTGCATGGATAGAACTTCTTCTTGCGTTCATGTGGGAATCACAAACTTGTTCTTCCTGTGACCTCTGAAACATGTTAATTATACCTGATCTTGGACGTGCATGGATAGAACTCCTTCTTGCGTACGTCCGCAATAAATTCAAGCATAGTCAATGCACTTCTGGCTGATGTTTGCGCGAAGGCCTGCTTTCCTTTATTATCAACTGTCCACTTGTATTTGTACAATCAGAGATTTGAAAATTTTATTTGTAAAGGGCACTGAGATTAATAGCTGAGTCTAGTATTTATGTAATGTCGATTTAGAAATTGTGGATTTTTGTGTGTACCTCTTATTCTTCTCTTCCACTATTTACTTCATTATAGAAGGTAGGGGGTGTAGTGTTCTTGTATGTGCTTGTTCTAAGGCGCTTTATAAGCTGTTATTCATTTTCTTAAGGCTGTTTTTGATGCTGTCACTCCATCTGTTGCGTGGTCTTCCTCTTTGCGTTGTACTCGTTACACTTTTTCATTCAGTGTGGCTGTATGTGGTAGGTGATACCAGGGCATTCTTGTCAGGTATCCAAACCATTTAATCTGTTGTTCTTTTATGAATTGCATGACTGGTTTTTTCTTCTTCTGCGTTCGCCCACTATGAATTCAGACGTAGCCATGGCGCCTGGTGGGGCACTTCTGACCGATTTCTGCGTGAAAGCCTGCTTACCGTTTTATTGGTTTCCTCGCCATACAAGCGGGCCTTCTCTTGACTGGTTTCACATTCAGTCCTCTTCTGCTTTCTTCATTTCTAATTTTGTCTCTAATTGTCACATCTGCAGCTCTTCTAAGGCACCTCATCTCTGTCGTTATGATTTTCCGCTCATTAGCTGCTGTTGTTCGCCATGTTTGACACTGGTAACATAGTGTTGGCTAGAACATCGTTCTTATAATATTTGCTTGTGTTTGTTTGTTTGTTTGCTTTTCTCAAATTAATGTTGTTTCTTGCTCATGGGTCGAGGTGTATGGTGTTCTTAGGAGGCGGGTCGAAATTGTTTGGCGGGTAGTTTTCGTCCCGCGGGCTGTACGCTGCCAACCACTAGTCTGCACTGTTACATTGACTGACACTCAATAATCAAATATATCATTAGTGTCAATTTCCTAATCTTAGGATTATACTATCAATTTGTTAACATCACCACCACGGGGGACATCTAAGCGTAACATCACCGCCACGAGACATCTTATTTTAACATCACCGCCACGAGACATCTTAGTGTAACATCACCGGCACGGGACATCTTAATGTAACATCACCGGCACGGGACATATTAATGTAACATCACGGGACACCTTCGTGTAACATCACCGCCACGGGACATTTTAGTGTTGACTTACAGACAGATTAGAGGCTAAGAAGGGCATCCTACTGTTGACTTTGACTTGACGACCAGTTAATAGTGAACTATGATGAAAGAGTATTATGTATAGTCGAGCAGGGAACCCACTACAATTTGTACTTGTACAATGATACACAGGCAAGCAGGATATGTCTACTAAAGAAAAACCCACAAGAATACACCATGGACACACATATATTGACACATAAATCAGATCTAGCAGGGAAGTGTGCATTCCAATGACGAGTATTGATACGTGTTTAATACCCAAAAATACCTATGTGTGTATATACCTAGACCAGGTATTTACTTTGCATTTATGTGTTGTTATTATTAATGTCCTCTAGGTTTTTTTCCAATTTCTAGTTTATGTATAATGGCGACTGTTTTCAAATTTGTTGTTATTGTCTGTTCAATATGTCTTTCATCTTCCTCTTCTCTCTTTCTCTCCTCTTCTCTCTCTTTCTCTCCTCTTCTCTCTCTCTCCCTTCTCTCCTCTGCTCTCATAAAATGAAATACAGCTGGTATGGAAATCATGTATTAACGTTAATTCGTCGGGCATTGATAAAGTTGGCCCTGTTTTGTAACAGCTAGCGCCAGCAGGGATTGAGACGTTTAAAGGATGTGTGTTGTTGCATCGATTAGTCGTAGTGATGGAGAAACGTGTGGGGGCGTTGTGAAATGGACAGAGTTTTACCTGCACGACTTTGTCCTGGAGAGCTTCTGACGTGCGTCACTGGAATCGTCAACGTGCAATGCCTGGGTTTATCGGTCGAATACAAGACTGGAACCTGTTTCTTTACTATCTCAAGATCAATAATCTAGTTTAGTATAACATCTAGAATTATAAACACTCTCCTGCCTCCATAATCTAGTTTAGTATAACAGCTAGAATTATAAACGTTCTGTCTCCATAATCTAGTTTAGTATAACACATATGATTATAAACATTCTCTTGTCTCCATAATCTAGTTTACTATAACAACTAGGATTATAAACATAGGCGTATAAACGTTCTCTTGTCTCCATAATCTAGTTTAGCATAGCACATATGATTATAAACATAGGCGCATAAACATTCTCTTGTTTCCATAATCTAGTTTAGTATAATAGCTAGGATTATAAACATTTTGTTTGTAAACCATGGCAAATCAGGGTCTCCAAACCTTATTCAGTCTAAACCAATTCAAGAATTCTAGATGAACTTCCTGTTGTATATTAATATATTTGGTAGCAGCAGTACCTAACCTTTTCTTTTATCGCGGGTCACCTTGACATATTTTTGGTTACTTTGTACCCTCCCCTCCACAATTATTTCTGATAGGAAAATGTTCATGATGAAATAACTTGTGTGTTTACATAAATGTCTGCTATTGATAATTGTTACTAGAAACGTGTTGTTTATAAACAAGAAAACATAGTTTAGTTCGAGTTTAGTCGTCAGATCTTTATCACTGCACTGCAAATCAAACCAATTAGTCCTTAAGTGATCCGATCTCCTACCCTGTATGTCTCTCAGCTTGTTTCAACTAACTACACCAGTTTTATGTTGTTTTACTATTCTTCTTTGTTGGCTATTTCATTTCTGTCCGGTCACATACATTGATTTTTGGCCCAGTCATCAGTTATCTGGTGTTGTCAGAAGTCTGCATTCACAGACGTCAGTCCATCTTTGATGTCCGGTCACCTGCTGTGCTGGCTGAAATTCTCACTGGGACATAATTTTAATCTGCGTTTAGCTAATTGTATGAATGTAGTATTATCTATATACGGGAAGGAAGACGACTGCAGTGAAACTGTAACAATGATGAAACACCAAATGGATAAACTAAGTACGGTAGTTTGACAAAGTACAAATGAATGTAGTCTAAATTATTTTGTGCAGTGTTTGTCTATCCCTGAGAAGATCTCACAGGTCACCATGGTCCCATGTATCACACATTAAGAACCACTGTTCTAGGGTCACATAAAACGAACATGACATCTTTATTGAGCTGGGTACATTTATGATTGTTTATTGATTTCTGGGATTCTCATATTGTACATGTTAGTCACAGTGTAGTCAGGGTCGGGCACTGCTGTAAAGAGGAGAGCAAACACACACAGGCATGCACCTACCTTCCAATGTTAATTGTGACATACCACTCCTGCCGCCTCCATCCATGCACTACCACCATCAGACACACTGAGATTTCTAGTAAAATGGTGACTGTCATCAAATATATATATTTATAAACTGTTGATAGGATATATGGGACAGGTGGGTTGTTCAAGACAGTAGCAAGAAGTAGTAGACTGAGTCTTGATCAAATAAAATTTAGTCATCATAGGTAATTATCAGCTCAAACTGACAAGAAAGAACACATTCTTGGGGAACTTGTCATCTAGTGGATTTGGTGGTTTCATACATACTGAATGAAAATCTGATGTTATCGACAGTCAGAGATAAGAGAATATTTTGCACTGTTGTTTTTGGTCCATTCCCATTAAAAAATTAGTGCTGCAACTAATCACTAATATATATATATAATAATAATAATAATAATTCCTCTCGTACCGTTATCGTTACATAGGGCCTGCAAGTAATTTCTCCATACCGCTCTATCATGGGCAACTCGCTCAATCTCCTCCATGGAACTGAGACCGATATTTCCTGCCTCTCTCAGCAAAGTTGCTCAGGGTCTCCTTAGGTCGACCTCTCTTTCTTGAACCCTTTGCATCCCACTTCAATGCCTGCTTTGATATTCTTTGATCATTTCTCCTCAAGGTGTGCCCAACATATCTCCATCTTCTCTTTCTTATAACAGTTGTCACTAGTGGTTGACCAGACATGTCTCTGATTTCATCACTTCTCCTGAATTCGTTCCATTTTATATTCATTATTTTTGCAGACATCTATTTTCAAATGCATTCAACTTGCTTTCTATATCTTTAGTCATTTTCCAACTCTGCTGGCATATGTTAGGATTGATACAACATTTGAATTGAAAATTCGTAATTTAGTTTTAATACTATATAACTTGCAGTTCCATATTTTATTTAGACTTTTAAAAGCTGATGTTGCTTTGCCAATTCGTATCATAATTTCTTTTTAACATTTCCTGTGCAATCAAAATTGCTACCCAAATAGGTGAACTGCTCTTTTAATTTTTTACTATTTTAGATTCCAGTGTGATATCTGCATTACTTGCCATAGGTGTCTTCATTATATTTGTTTTTCATAGCTTATCTGCATATCCATATATATTAGTTTTTCAGTGGCGTATTCCTGTTTGAACATAGACATGATGATGACATCACCAATCCTGTGACATTTTTTAAAAATATGTGGGCATACCACTGCATTTTCTTCTCACTTCTTTCTTAACACTGCATGGCACTCTTCCCCCACACACCCACCCAACTCCAATGTGCCAACTATGAAAACGAGCTCTATTCTCTGTAACCAAATGATTTTGATAGGTATGGGTTCTTAACTCTAACTGGATACAGACACACAGATGAACACTCACTGTAGGAATATTGTCCAACAGGACAGACATTTGTACAGGTTAGAAGATTTTAGTCATGTAAAACATAACTTGATAGTACAACAGGAACAAATAAAATAGTTAATAAATTGCAAACATTCATCAACTGGTGTCTGCGTAGAATGTAGGCACTGAGATGATATGATAGGGTCACACACGAGGAACTTATTGAGAGAACAAGACAGATACCAGTGAACCAAGTAGTGAAAACAAGATGCTAGCGCTGGATAATACATACCTTAAATCAGAGGGGAATATAATGAGAAGGGAATTTTCCTGGAACCCACAGGAAAGCAAAGAGAGAGAAGCATAGAAATAAACGGAGAAGAGATTTGGAAGCAGAGATTAACATTATACAGAAAAGCTAGTTGGAGCTGCAAGAGAAAGCTAAAGATAGAAAGACTTGACTTGAGGAGTTGGTTGAGGGCCTATGTCCCAACTAGGGGTTTCTTCTTCTTCTTTGAGCGCTCCATATCGACCACTTGTCAACCACTCTGTGTGATTTGTATGTGATCTGAGCCTAATAGCGATTGATCGTTTGCCAGTTATATGCCTACAAGTAGGCCCGGGACATTCAATTTCTGCGCTGCTTTTTATTTACTAGGGTAGCATTCCTAGGACCTACATCAGTCGCCTCTTGCGACATGCATTGTAGGTCGCAGTGGTACTATTCTTTGCTTGCCTTGCGGGCCCCGGCACCACACGGGCGACTAGGGGTTTAACAAATGCACAAGACAGAGAGATAGTACAACATAATACTATATATGTTTCTGAAGGGTAATAGCCCAAACATTGCTGGATCATAGAAGAAGAAGATAATACATCTACTGAGGTATACTTTAACATTTGATGGGGGTTTGTTGTCACAGCTGATTAGTTATAGGGGGGATGTTCACAGCTGACTCATGCCCTTTCATGATGTTAGGGGTGTGGCATGTTTACTATTGCAGATTGACATAGCTCAAGTGTTCATGTATGTATGTGTGTATATAATAAATATTACTGTTGTCAAATTTGTCTTGTAATCTAACATATCTGATATCTATTTGTATGTTACGTACAAAGACATATATTCAAGGTGTGTATATGTGTGGTTTTTATAGACATATTTTAAAATCTGTTTGTATGTATTTCATGAAGACATGCATATATATATGTGAAGTTATGCACAGACATACAGCAGTATTTTTATATGTATCTTACATACATGATTTATTGCTGTTGGTATATGGCTTGCTTATTCCTCTCTGATCCTTGTGGAGCATAGGGCATTAACAGTTGCTCTTCACTCTCTCGCTATCACCGCTTAGACTGATGTACCAGATGTTTTCTTTATGACTTGCCAGGATAATCCAACATCCTTAAGCTCCTCCCTAATGACTCCATCTCCAGGTCTGTTTGTGATGTCCCCTTTTCCATTTCGCTTGCAGGCTCCACTCATGTGTTTGTCTAGTGAAACTCATCTGTATCCTCCACGGGGTATGCATGACCTGGCATGGGTCATCATGGGTTCTTGTCCTTATCCACATGTCTGTGTTTGTCACTTGTCATATAATTTCAGTGTGACAAGTTGCTGAAGACATTTGTTGATAAAGATACTGAATCGTTTCTATTTAACTCAATTTTTACTGTTGGTATATAGAAATCTCAATTTTTAACTTTTTGTATATGGTAATCTCAATTTTTACTGTTGGTATATGGAGATCTCAATTTTTACTGTTGGTATATGGAGATCTCAATTTTTACTGTTGGTATATGGAAATCTTAATTTTTACTGTTGGTATATGGAGATTCAGCTCTTTGCTGGGTTAGACTGTCTGTAGAGTTGGATTCAAATCACGCTCGCGGCAGTTTGCTTGAAATTGTTTCGTTGATTTAACAAGCGATCACGTTCAGAAATGGAAATACTGACGATAAGTGTGCCTAGAAAATCACTTGTTTATTGGTTGATCTCGCTTTGATATACATTTTGTATATGGAGATCTCAATTTTTACTGTTGGTATATGGAGATCTCAATTTTTAACTGTTTGTATATGGAGATCTCAATTTTTACTGTTGGTATATGGATATCTCAATTTTTACTGTTGGTATATGGAGATCTCAATTTTTACTTTTGGTATATGGAGATCTCAATTTTTACTGTTGGTATATGGAGATCTCAATTTTTAACTGTTTGTATATGGAGATCTCAATTTTTACTGTTGGTATATGGAGATCTCAATTTTTACTGTTGGTATATGGAAATCTCATTTTTTACTGATGGTATATGGATATCTCAATTTTACTGTTGAGTATATGGAGATCTCAATTTTACCTTGAGTATAGTGACATCTCAACTTTTGACTGTTGGTATATGGAGATCTCAATTTTTAACTGTTTGTATATGGAGATCTCAATTTTTACTGTTGGTATATGGAGATCTCAATTTTACTGTTGGTATATGAGAGTCTCAATTTTTACTTTTGGTATATGGAAATCTCCATTTATCTTACAGACAGACATGTCAGATGAACGAAGATCAGCCAAACTGCACAAGCAGACAGAAGTGGAAGATGATGATGCAGGAGATATATTGTCTAGCACCACAGCAGATGTAGTGACCATCTCAACAGTGTCTGGAGGTGAGTCATCACTCTGGAATATACATAACGCATGGCACTGTGGTCAGTTGATGTGGTCTGTCAACTGTTTTGATTCACCATTTTATTTGTCAGCAATAGAGTTTTACTGAGTTGTGTACACATGATTTACAGTCTTTGCTCTCTCTTTCTCTCTCTCTCTCTTTCTTTCTTCACCATGATTTAATATGTTATCAATGAAGTTTACCGAGAAGTATGTGCACACATGATTGCTAGATCAGTAGTCATGATACAACTGATTTACTGTCTTCTCTTTCTCTCTCTCACCATATTATTTGTATCAATAGAAGTTTACCGAATTGTGCATACATGATTGCTAGATCAGTAGTCATGATACAACTGATTTACAGTCTTCTCTCTGTCTCTGTATTTCTCTAGCCTGTGATGACCCCAGTGCTAAGGGTGGCAACACATGTACACCATTATTCTCTAATTTTGACTTTCCCCTGTATTGTGTTCCAGCTGTGACTCGTTTTTTTTTTCAGTTCTTGTTCTTCATTTCTTGTTCTCCATGTCATTTTAGGTTTTCCTTGTTTTCATTTACACTCTGGTGTCCATCTCAGTGCAGTATTCGTGACAGAGTTAGTCTCCATGCGTATCATGTCTGATCCATCTTCAGCATCTCATTGGATGATGATGCTCATATTCTCTTGTTGACAATGTGCAAGCAGTTCTTCGTTAGAGATAGTGTTTAGCCAGAACATGCGTAATATCTTTTGCAGACAAGTTGTATGGAAGGTGGAAAGTTTGAACATATCTTCGCCCGCGTGGTTACCGGGGCCCAAAGTGGGGTGTATAGAATAGAACCACTGTTACCTGTCACATGTTGTAAGAGGCGACTAAGGAGGTTGAGCGTGGGACTAGCTACCCCACACCGTAAAAACACTAGATGGCTACAGAACGGAGAGTGAACCGAGTAAACGCTGGCTGAAACCAGACACATTGCCGAAGGATAAACACCAGAGCTCCAAATGGTGCTGAAGATGTGATGTAAAGCACACCAATGCTAAGGATGCATGGATCAGATTTCCACATAAATAGAATTTATGGGGAGATCTGGCACATCGGTCTGGGGGTGATCGAGAGAGAGAGAGAGAACATATCTTGTTCTGCTATTATTTTCATAGTAAAAATATTTTCTAGAAATTGTACAACAGTTTTCAAGTACATTTTTAGACAGTTGTATCAATCTTGTATCTGTGGTATAGATGGTGTCTTAGTCTCTTGTATCTGTGGTATAGATGGTGTCTTAGTCTCTTGTATCTGTGGTGTAGATGGTGTCTTAGTCTCTTGTATCTGTGGTATAGATGGTGTTACAGTCTATTGCATCTGTGGTATAGATGGTGTCAGTCTATTGTAGATTGTGTCACAGTCAATTATATCTGTGGTGTAGATGGTGTCACAGTCTATTTTATCTGTGGTATAGAGGGTGTCAAGTCTATTGTAGATGGTGTCACAGTCAATTATAACTGTTGTATCCGCCCGAGTGGCTACCGGAGCCCAAATTTGGGGTGTAAAGAATAGAACCGCTGTTACCTGCCACGCATGTCGTAAGAGGCGACTAAGGAGGTTTGGCTGAAATCGGATGCATGTGTCCTAAACGTGTAGAAGTCTTATGCGTTTAGGGGCCTACCAAACCAATGTGCAACGTATACACGTTCTTGGCAAAGATCAAACATATCACAAAGAGTGATTAAAATTGGTCAAAGAACGAACGCAAAGAAAAGAAGATGAAGACTGTTGTATAGATGGTGTCACAGCCTATTGTATCTTTGGTATAGATGGTATCAGTCTATTGTAGATTGTGTCACAGTCAATTATATCTGTGGTGTAGATGGTGTCACAGTCTATTATATCTGTGGTATAGATCGTGTCACAGTATATTGTGTCTTGTGTGTGTGTAGCTGTAAATTGATAACTTGGTCCTACCTTTTCCTTAGATATAATAGACAGCAAAGAAACTTTCATTGAGATATTACTTACATATCCATTATTTGCTTCCCACTAATATACATATCCATTATTTGCTTCCCACTAATATACATATCTAATATTTGCTTCCCACTAATATACATATCCATTATTTGCTTCACACTAATATACATATCTAATATTTGCTTCCCACTAATATACATATCTAATATTTGCTTCCCACTAATATACATATCCATTACTTGCTTCCCACTAATATACATATCCATTATTTGCTTCACACTAATATACATATCTAATATTTGCTTCACACTAATATACATATCTAATATTTGCTTCACACTAATATACATATCCATTATTTGCTTCCCACTAATATACATATCTAATATTTGCTTCCCACTAATATACATATCCATTATTTGCTTCACACTAATATACATATCCATTATTTGCTTCCCACTAATATACATATCCATTATTTGCTTCACACTAATATACATATCCATTATTTGCTTCACACTAATATACATATCCATTATTTGCTTCCCACTAATATACATATCCATTATTTGCTTCACACTAATATACATATCCATTATTTGCTTCACACTAATATACATATCCATTATTTGCTTCACACTAATATACATATCCATTATTTGCTTCCCACTAATATACATATCCATTATTTGCTTCCCACTAATATACATATCCATTATTTGCTTCACACTAATATACATATCTAATATTTGCTTCACACTAATATACATATCCATTATTTGCTTCACACTAATATACATATCTAATATTTGCTTCCCACTAATATACATATCCATTATTTGCTTCACACTAATATACATATCTAATATTTGCTTCACACTAATATACATATCTAATATTTGCTTCCCACTAATATACATATCCATTATTTGCTTCCCACTAATATACATATCCATTATTTGCTTCCCACTAATATACATATCCATTATTTGCTTCACACTAATATACATATCTAATATTTGCTTCCCACTAATATACATATCCATTATTTGCTTCCCACTAATATACATATCCATTATTTGCTTCACACTAATATACATATCCATTATTTGCTTCCCACTAATATACATATCCATTATTTGCTTCACACTAATATACATATCTAATATTTGCTTCACACTAATATACATATCCATTATTTGCTTCACACTAATATACATATCTATTATTTGCTTCACACTAATATACATATCTAATATTTGCTTCCCACTAATATACATATCCATTATTTGCTTCACACTAATATACATATCTATTATTTGCTTCACACTAATATACATATCTAATATTTGCTTCACACTAATATACATATCTAATATTTGCTTCCCACTAATATACATATCCATTATTTGCTTCACACTAATATACATATCTATTATTTGCTTCCCACTAATATACATATCTAATATTTGCTTCACACTAATATACATATCTAATATTTGCTTCCCACTAATATACATATCTAATATTTGCTTCCCACTAATATACATATCCATTATTTGCTTCACACTAATATACATATCCATTATTTGCTTCCCACTAATATACATATCTAATATTTGCTTCACACTAATATACATATCTAATATTTGCTTCCCACTAATATACATATCCATTATTTGCTTCCCACTAATATACATATCCATTATTTGCTTCACACTAATATACATATCTAATATTTGCTTCCCACTAATATACATATCTAATATTTGCTTCCCACTAATATACATATCCATTATTTGCTTCACACTAATATACATATCCATTACTTGCTTCCCACTAATATACATATCCATTATTTGCTTCCCACTAATATACATATCTAATATTTGCTTCCCACTAATATACATATCCATTATTTGCTTCACACTAATATACATATCCATTATTTGCTTCCCACTAATATACATATCTAATATTTGCTTCCCACTAATTATACATATCTAATAAAATTTAAGCTTCCCACTAATATACATATCTAATATTTGCTTCCCACTAATATACATATCTATTATTTGCTTCACACTAATATACATATCTAATATTTGCTTCACACTAATATACATATCCATTATTTGCTTCCCACTAATATACATATCTAATATTTGCTTCCCACTAATATACATATCTAATATTTGCTTCCCACTAATATACATATCCATTATTTGCTTCACACTAATATACATATCCATTATTTGCTTCCCACTAATATACATATCTAATATTTGCTTCCCACTAATATACATATCCATTATTTGCTTCACACTAATATACATATCCATTACTTGCTTCCCACTAATATACATATCTAATATTTGCTTCCCACTAATATACATATCTAATATTTGCTTCCCACTAATATACATATCCATTATTTGCTTCACACTAATATACATATCCATTACTTGCTTCCCACTAATATACATATCCATTATTTGCTTCACACTAATATACATATCTAATATTTGCTTCCCACTAATATACATATCCATTATTTGCTTCACACTAATATACATATCCATTATTTGCTTCCCACTAATATACATATCTAATATTTGCTTCCCACTAATATACATATCTAATATTTGCTTCCCACTAATATACATATCTAATATTTGCTTCCCACTAATATACATATCTATTATTTGCTTCCCACTAATATACATATCCATTACTTGCTTCACACTAATATACATATCCATTACTTGCTTCCCACTAATATACATATCTAATATTTGCTTCCCACTAATATACATATCCATTATTTGCTTCACACTAATATACATATCCATTATTTGCTTCCCACTAATATACATATCTAATATTTGCTTCCCACTAATATACATATCCATTATTTGCTTCACACTAATATACATATCCATTACTTGCTTCCCACTAATATACATATCTAATATTTGCTTCCCACTAATATACATATCTAATATTTGCTTCCCACTAATATACATATCTAATATTTGCTTCCCACTAATATACATATCTATTATTTGCTTCACACTAATATACATATCTAATATTTGCTTCACACTAATATACATATCCATTATTTGCTTCACACTGACACTTAATTATTACAGGAATTCCAACACCAACTGTACAGTCAGCAAGCAGCTCTTCAGGTACTTCTCCAGATGAACCTCAACCAAAAGTTGTTGTCCCGGTATGTTGTCTATTTTGTTTGTAGATCATCAAGATCATTTCATTTAGTCAAGAGCAAAGATAGTGTAGTAGTTCATCTTTACATCGTATGATTGTGTTCCTGGGGTCAAATTTCACAGTCAGAGTGGAATTTTTATCAATGATTGTAGCTCTAAGGTCGTCTCAGTCTCACTTTGGTACCAGAAAGACACTGAGAAGTAAAGGTTACTGTAACACATCATCCATCCTTGTATCCTGGTTTAGACAAAACTATGTATCTAACACTGTATTCTCCAATCCACTGTATAAAAACAGGTTATCTAACTATGAGATAACTCCACCATAGTCGAGTTCCAAGCCCAGATGAAAAGGAGGAGGACTTGTACGTGAGACCAGCTACCTCATCACAAGAAATTTGCCAGAAGGGATGCCATACCTATACGCCCAAGGGAAATTCTGAGATGAACTTTGCTGAAAGAGGCAAGAAATATCTGGCTAAATTCCATGGAAGAGATTGAGCGAGGTGCCCAGGACAGAATGGTTTGGAGAAATTACTTGGAGGACCTATGTATCGTATAGTGGTACGAGAAGAATATAATCTAACTGAGATAACTGAAGATAGTGAAAGTGGACATGGTAGAGTTGAGAGACAGCATCAAACAACTATAAAACCACAAATCTCTGACTGCCTAGCAATAAGATGAAACTCAATACTTCTATTCCCCTTATAATTAATGCATGCATGAAAGAAAGATTTGATTTCAAATGGATTTAATTGTGTACAAATTCTTCAACTAAAAAGAAGTCAAGAAAAGTTTATAATGTATTAGATAACCTATAGAATCCTGGCTCTGCCAGCTATTAAGTCTGTCAAACAGATACAGAAATCAATACGATATTGCACAATCTCTATGTTGACATTTCAATGTATTAGTTTTTACCCTGGGGTCATCTATTTCTTTCTATGAAAATGAATTGAATATAGCAGTAGGGAGGAGGGGGGAGACTGTATGGAGAGACAGAGAATATCCAATGCCAGACGACATATGACATCTTGACTTCCAAAAAAGAAGAGACAATTAGAATAATGTTACATTGTGTTTGTTATATGATGCCAACATTCTAGAACATTTCATGAAGTGATTATATCTTCTTACTCTTGTTTATATGTATTAGCTAGTATCATTTGTCCCAGTCTGAAACTCTTCTTCTTCAAATGCTCCATATCGACCTCTTGTTAACCACACTGTGTGATTTGTATGTGATCCAAGCCTAAGAGTGGTTGTATGTTGTGCCAGTTATGTGCCTACAAGTAGGCCAGCACATTCGATTTCTGCAATGCTTTTTATTTACTAGGGTAGTTTCCTAGACCCTACCTCAGTCGCCTCTTGCGACATGCCTTGTAGGTCGAATGTTACTATTCTTTGCTCCCCTTGTGAGCCCGGCAATACATGGACGTGTCTTAAACTCAAAGATTAATTGGTAGAAATTTGTTTTTTTTTCCGCAAGTAAATTTGTTCTGGAGATCCCTAGGATTGTTGTGGGAGCTACAGAGTTTGTGCTTTCTGCAATAATCTCTGCAGGGAGTGTGCAATTTATGTGAAAAAGGACTGAGCCATATGGGTAAACCCGGTGCAATAAGTCTATATTTTGTCTTTTTTGTTTTCTATTGTTCCATTTTCATTTGTCCAACAAAGATTTGTCATCATCCAATAGTTTGTTGAGAACTTTACCACACTAACAGTCTTTTGAAATTTCTCTCTCTCTCTCTCTCTCTCTCTTGTGGGCAAGATTAGAATCTCTGCAGATGATCTTCCTCTTCTCCTTTTTGCCTGGATGCCACATTTGGTAACAGCATTCTCCAAAATCCTTTGTGACATTTTATGTGCAAAATACTTCAACTTTTCTTATTTCAATTTTTCTTATTTGTAGCTTCAGCCAGCTTTCTTTGCTTTTGTGTTCTTTCTGGATAGATCTATTTGTTCTCTTCTCTGTCCATGATAAACGGAGGACTCTTCTGTAACACATTCAAAAGCACATATGTTTTTTCACTACCTTGTTAAATGTCCATGTTTCACACCCATATGTTGCCACTGGAAGTCTGCATGCTCTTAGTACTCTTAGCTTTGTTTTTCTATAGTTCCATTCCATAACTGTTTTTAGTTTTTTAAATATTCATTCAATTTGCTTGTCTAAAACAAACTATTGCTTCTGGTATTTTTTAGCCACCAATCACTCGCAAGCAAACACTTTTACGAGGAATTGCTCTCGAAGGAACGTCACCCCCACCAGAGTCATTTTTTAGCCAACTACCCCCAATTGAAACAGTTCAGGATTGTCGTTTGTTGACAAATGGATCATCTGGGACTTGTACAGATAAGAATTGGAAGAAAGGACAGTCACATGAAGCTAAGGAATCTCTGCTGGCTTCACATAAAATCTCCAATGTAAGTATTGTGTTTTATTTCTATATTGTCTTGTCCACAACATCATCATATTAGTACATTATTGATATTTTCATATCTTTTGTGATATCTGATATTGAAGAACACTGTCTGAAACATACTAGCAATTCTACAGTAGCTACTGAAGTCGCAGAAAGCATGCCTGTATGGCGGGAAACACTGATAATGAGGAAAGCAAACCTTCACACAAAAATCAGTCAGAAGCGCCATACAAGCACCCTGATTACACCCGAATTCATAGTAGCGACCGCAAGAAGAACTGAGAGGACTAGGAAATAGATTATCTCAAGAATTCAAACCCAAGATGTTGCAGACTGATGTCACTGTTCTGTGCTGACTACCTGAAGACTTTCTGTACTGAGGTGACCTATGATAGGGGGCACCTTCTCCCTACTGTTGTCAGGTACATGGTAATAGAGTACATTCAGTAGACACTATAGCTTATAGCTACTAAACCTTATTGTTCTCAGAGAAGCATAGGACTGCAAGCAGTGGCTCTTTACCAACTTCAATTCTTGGTCCACTTCTTCATTTCTGCTGACATCCACAACTTACTTCCTCAAATTTGTTGTATATTCTGATATTATCTGTGTTACATAAATTACTCATTGGAACAGGAACATGGAAACTAAACCAGCAACTAAAAGACAAGATGGATGTCTTTGAGATGTAGATTTATAAAACAATTGGACATCATCATCAAGTAGCTTGCCCATTCCAGAACTTGGCTCTCATGACAGCATTCATGAAAACTCTCTATTATGTGTAAGCTGACCAACATCAGCAGCAGTCATTCTCAGATCATCAGTGACATCTTGCACCCATTGTCTTCTAGGTCTTCCTCTCAATCTTTTTCCAGACATCATCCCCTCCAAAATGATCTTCTCTAGGCACTCATTTGATGTGTCCAAAATATTTAATTTTCCTTGTTTTTATGTTCTTTAATAGCCAACTATCTTTAATATTAATTGGACATATTTAATGAAAAAATTAACAAAGAAATAAGGAAGTGTAGGGAAAATTGTTTTAAAATGTCAAAAGACAAATCAGAAATTTGGTAGAAATAAAAACACACTAGATTAAGTTGAGAAACATACCCAAAGGAAATTCTGGACAAGAGTAAGACAATAGTATATGTGGAATGAAAACATCATGAGGTGGACTGTGAGGTGTGTGCCACTTTGAGAGAAAATAAATATTAAACATACATTAAATTAACCTTCAATGTGAAATGGCACTCCTCTGATATCACACATATACAAACACAAGAGAATTCAAGACCAAATATTTTGATGGTAACCGAAAGTAAAATAAATGCATTTGTTGTAGATTTTTTTTTTAGATCCAGAAGCACTTGAGCTCTTCGGCTCGGTGCCATGGACATCGTGACCCTTCGGTTCGGTGCCACGAACACCGTAAATCTGGGGAATCTGTGGCTTTTTCTGCCATCCTGCGGAATTGAACCCGCACACACAGAGGGATAGTCGCCCGTAGTCCAACTCGCTACGAACACGCTGGGCAGACTGGCTTGTTGTAGATTAGGTTAGAGGTACTCATTTTTGTTCTTTTTATAAACATTCTTGTACAAATGTTATTTGACTTGTGATCTGTCTTAGGATTCTGGACATGGTACAATTGATCACAATGATGGTGCCAGTGACACATCTGTTCTGTCTCGAGGTGAGTCTAGTGGATTGAATGATGTGGCAGAATCTCAGTTATATCCAGTCATTGATCATAAAGTTGACAATTTATCCATATTTTATTCTAGAATGGCAATTCTTCTTCTTCGAACACTCCATATCGACTGCTTGTTAAACCACTCTTTGTGATTTGTATGTGATCTGAGGGTGATTGTACATTGTGCTAGATAGGCACCTACAAGTAGATCAGCACATCCGATTTCTGTGATGCTTTTTATTGACTATGGTAGCTTCTCTAGACAGTTGCAGCCCCCTGCTGATGAGATCTGTCTTTCCGGATTTGTCTGAAGTTGTCCTACTCTAGTTGATTTCAGACTTCTGCTTGCAAACTCACCCGCCCAGGCTTTTGTGCAACGTGTGCTTCCTGGATACTATAATTTAATCCCCTCATACTTGGAAAAGTGTTGTACAAGACAAGACAAAAGATGTCCTTCTCAAAGTAGAGACAAATTGCTGTTCTCTCAGCATAAATACAACAGCAATCAGCCATCAAAGTCACGATATTTTGAGAGAAAAACGCAATGAGATGAGGGATTTATCTTTCCTGATGAATTTCACAAAAAATGGGCAATGTTTGAATGTTCCAAGAATATTTAAGTAAAACTATTAATCATGAGGTTACTTCAAATTTTCTTCTTTGATGAAGTACAGGGTGTTCAACTTAAAAGCAGCCTGTAAATGGAGCTAATCTGGCATATATGTATGGAAATGAGAAGGTTCAGTTATGACGTAGAATAGGTCATGGTTGTGTGATGGTGTGTAATTGTAGTGCGGGAAGGGGCGATGAACAAATGTGATGTAGGACAAGCTAGTCAGAATCGGTTTAAATAGTAAATAGACGAGATGCAATGCATACCTGACAAATTTATATTTATAACTGGGGCTGCTTTTAAGTTGAACACCCTGTATTTCATTAGTTCATTTATGAGGCTTACGTGGATATACTGCCCTGGGCATGCGGGTGTTTACGGTAATGAGAGAGCGAACAGGCTTGCATCAACAGCATCGATTGTTGGGAGGTTGAAGATGGATAAGGGGGATGTTCTTAGGTCTCTTCGCGGCTGTCTGTTGGATGAGGACACTAAAATCGATGTTGAATCGATCAAGCGGTTTAGGCAGTTTGGAGTTACCCGTTGTGCAGATCGAACTGGATGCCTGAAAGGCAGAGTGCGAGGTGTGTTTAATCAGCAAGCCACGGGAACCATCAGTATGCATACTCTTTGATATCTGTTGGGGAGACTGAGCACCTCTGGGTCTGCCTGGAGTGCAATGACGTCAGTTTAGTAACCAATAACCAATCATTTATGAAAGTGGGACAATGGTTCACTGTCAGTTTTGAATATTAGAAAATGTTGTTTCCTTGTGCAGTAGTCATGTAATTTTCTTAGATCACAGTTAAGTTTGGTATACCAGGAAATGAGACAGACCAACTGGTCAAGGAAGGTGCTGCAAAAGAGCAACCACATGTACAAGTTATCTATCACCAAAAGAAAGGTATGATTAAATCAGCAAGAAGATTACCAATATTAACACAGAATTACTACCAGAATATTAACAGATTAGAACAAGTTGTTATTCTGCGACTCAGAACAGGACACAATCAACTCTGCAGCCACAAGTGTACACAATTTAAAATTGGCAATTCAACCATGTGTAAAATTGTGGGCAGGCATCCCAGACTACAGAGTACATACTTCAAGACTGCTTCAAATATGATATTCTGAGGCAAACCCATTGTCCTGACGAAACAACGTTCTTTCTCAATTTACTGGAAGCATTTACTGTTTGGACTTTCTCAGATTGCCTTAAGTAGTACAGACATTTCCTGTTCCATCTCTGTAAGTTCCTCCTTCTCTGTTCACTGAGACAAAGTAACAGTTCAATTCATCCTCTTTGATTCTGATCATCCATGAGATTCTGGTCTTCCTCCTGTCCCCCCAGACAGATTGCTAACCAGTACTGAAGCCTATGATATTATTTCAGATGTTCTCTTGACTTCAATATTTGATTCTGATCATCCATGAGATTCTGGTCTTCCGCCTGTCCCCCCAGACAGATTGCTAACCAGTACTGAAGCAGTAGCTTAGCCTATGATATTATTTCAGATACTCTCTTGTCTTCAATATTTGATTCTAATGATGATTTGTTTTGTCATTGGCAGACTCTAGTTTAGAAAATGCTTGTATCAAAGATGTCTACAAGGATTCGTCAGAGTGAACATTCGAAATTTATGAAAGATACTCTACAAAAGTCAGCCAAGGATAGAAAGACAATTCTTTCGTATGAGGATCAGCTTTTGAACTTTGTCAACAATGAAAGGTATGTTTTTTTAAATTACAGCTGGTAGTGGTGGTAGCAGTAGTGGTAGTAGGTAGTAGTAGTGGTAGCGGCAGTAGTAGTAAATTAATGGATGTCTTTGTGAACAATGATAGATATGTTGTTACTGGTAATAAATAAGAGAATCACACTCCAGTGGACACCAGCACACTGTGGTGTCTCAGAAAATATAAGAGCAGACTAACTTGCAAAGAAATAAGTAGAATCTGAGTAGGATGATAATGAAATCATATATTTTGAGAGAGAAAAGAGCCATTCATGCTGGAAGGAAAAAACTACTAGAATCTACCCAGCAATGATTATCACCATATTCTCAATAGGGGCAGATGAACACTCTTCTCCTCAGCACAGGACATAACAGATTAAACAAAACACATGTACAGACTACCAGTTAACTGGTAGTATGTTTCATTGGGGTTTTAGGTCTAATATGTCTTGCTTGCTCTTGATCTTTTCTTGTACTTGTTATCTTACATATAGTATCATGTTCTGATTGTTTTTTCATCTGTCAACAGTGTCCAGACACACATACAGACAACTAGTTCTATAGTCAGCTGATAGTATGTTTCATTGTTCTTGTAGTTCTGTGTCTGTTATGTCTTACGTGCTCTTGATATCTTCTTAGACTTGCTATCTTACATATAGTATCATGTTCTGATTGTTTTTTCATCTGTCAACAGTGTCCAGACACACATACAGACAACTAGTTCTATAGTCAGCTGATAGTATGTTTTATTGTTCTTGTAGTTCTGTGTCTAATATGTCTTGCTTGCTCTTGATCTTTTCTTATACTTGTTATCTTACATTTAGTATCATGTTCTGATTGTTTTTTCATCTGTCAACAGTGCCCAGACACACAAGATGGCAGAGATGACATCATATGATCGAATGATTGTTCACAGATTGGCAGCATTTCTAGGCTTGGAGCACAATGTGGACAGTACTGGGAAATGTGTTATTCTAAGTCGTACAGAGAATACACGAAAGTATGTTTGCTTGTCTGTCAACCCATCACAATTTCAACAGTTCCTCCATTTATCTTACCAAAATGTTAGCTACTATAGTCCGTTCACAAATAATGTACATGTTTCCTGTGTTATCAAAAACAACCTGTTTACTGAACACATAGAAACTAGTTTATATGAACTGTTGATGCAGACAAATTTATGAAATAATTATTTGTCATATGAAAAGTCATGTCAGGTCGGCTATAACTTCTTCTTTATCTTATTATTGAATATATTGAGAAAGAATGATTAATGGATAGGACCATTATCATTGCGCTTCGGTGAGTAACCATGTGTGCTCTGATTTCTTTCTTACACAGGAAGATGTCAGCGGCAAGGCAAGTGCTCGAACTCCGTAGCACCAGAAAGAGTCCCTGATCTAATTTAGAAGATGGTGCAAATATTTTGTACTAATTTTATTTTTCAATCTTTCTAATGAATTTTGCCCGGGCAGTGGCTTTCCAGCCAGTTCTTCTCGATTTTGAAATGCCAGGAGCTCTTTTACATGCTTAACATGAACTTGGGGCCAATGTTTTATCGTCCACCTCTGATAAGAGACTAAGAACTTGATCTCACTGAGATCACAGAACTCTGCAAAAACATCCTGATGGTTCCATGGGGAGGAACCGAGTACCATTGTAACAAGAGGCGAGCACCTAACCTCTACAAAATGGCACAAATGTGTACTGTTATTTAGCAGCTTTTACATATCTGTAATGTAATATTGTGTTCATTAAGTGCAAATGTGCAAAATTATGGAAATGTCAATTACAAGAAACATTTGATCCACTATTTGGGTTCATTGACATATCTCTAATCATCAATACAACATGGCTCTAACTTGCAAAATAATTACAATACAGAAGGTAACTACAATATTATAAAAGTGCTCCACAGATAAATAGACCCCCTTTTCTGTCCACTTTCTGCATCTATAGTTGATTCGATCTTGACATAATATCCTGAGAAGAGGGCACAGATGGGTTGTAGGTATCTGTAGTAAAAGTTTCTTCCGATGGGTAAAACACAGGTTGTAGAACTGATAAATAGAAACTGAAAACATAGAAAAAAGAAATTTGATAAAGATGTTATAAAATGTCAGATTTTGAAAATGTTTATGGAAAATAAAATGGTTAATCAAATAAAACTCAAATTTTGATTGCACTCAGAATACGATATTGATATTTTAAAAAATATCTTTATTGAAAGTAATAAGACAAGTTGGTTTCACTTTTTTTTAATGTAGGAGGCAGAAATATTAGCGAAAAACCACACTCCATTGTCATCAGAAGTAAATATTTGAGGCAAAATTGGGAAAGAAGAATGCAAGGATACGTCATTGTTAATAATGAATCTTTTGTTAATGTTCACCACATATGGTCTTTTCAGTGCAGGCAATAAAGATGTAAACTGTCATTCTTAATATCATTAGATTTAGAACACTTTTCTTTATCATATTTTCAATGGTTTATGTTTTGTCTTCTTTGATTCATACAAGTAATGCTCAGGAGGGGAATGCCATATTGAACAGTTGAACAATTGAACAATTTACAAAATGGTGTATGCTTTAATGAAAGTGAGGTTCTTAAAAAGACAAAATAAATTAGGCCCCCCCTCTCTGTTCACTTTCTGCATCCATCCATTTTTTTAAAAAAATTCCTCTCAAAATTGTGTTATCAAAATCATCTGTACCATGTGTTGTACATGAATAAATTGTATATATTTGATATCAGCTTTTGTTGATATATTTTGTGTTTCTAGTGTCAAACTGTCTGATCTGATCATGTTTACTAATGCTGAACAAGAGCCAAAGAAGAAAATTTTATTAAAGAAACCCTCAAGTCTTGATGAGAAACATGTGAGTACTTTTATATATGTTGTAGATATCTTTCTATATTATTTATTTTTGACCCGTATATTATTTCTGTTTGACTTGTACGCAAGATGTTAACACCTGGAAATAGCGACACGGTAAAGTTGTCAGACAAGTAGCAACAATGTACAACAATAGCCTTCCAAACAAATAAAATAAACAGTAAACAAACAAATATATGAAAATGTATACACCATAGGAAATGCTAGGAGAGCAGTTTACTGAGATATGACGCTCCCTCGTGGAGCCATCAGGATATTTTTCCAGAGATCGCAAATCTCAGTGTAGGTGAGTTCCATAGTCCTATCGGAGACGGACGATAAAACACAGGTCCTTTGCTCAAATTGAGCACCTAAAAGAAACCGCAGTTCAAAATCAAGAAGAGCAAGCTGAAAAGCCGCTTTCCTGATATGTCATTTCAAAGTTTTTTTTAAAATTCCTTCAAAATATTTTCACCATCTTCTAAATTACATCGGACCTTCGCCGGTGCACTGCCTCTAAGACCTTACTGTGTAAGAAAGAGATCGGAACACACATGGTTACTTACTGAAGTGCAATGATGATGGTACTATCAATCAATCTGACAAATGTCAGAATTGAAAGTTGCCAATTGAATAGTCTATTGTATTTGCAGACTATACTTTGATCTTATCATATTTAGTTTAATCTTTAACGACTCTATATTTTGTTTTATTTTAACTTCTGTACCATGTCATCGTAAGTTCTCTTCTTTATTTCATTCACTAGAATGACCTGTTTATTATACTTTGTCAAAACAACATCTACACAATCTCACCCAACACATCGGTTTCTATCACTACATTTTGTACATCGTGTTTGCCTTCTATCTTGAATCCCTACTTACATAGCCAAACTGCGAAAATGCAACCTATTAACATTGACCACCACTTGATTAGTTAGTGTCTTGTTCATTCTTAGTTCATTTTTATCTTCTCACTCACTTGATCTTAGCCCCAAAGTTCTCTTTGACTTAGCTATTGAAATAATACACAACATAATTGTACCACTCTATAACCAACATAGCCATCAGTTTATCACAAATATTCATCATTATCAACATTACATTAGAGTCCCTGGCCAATGCTATTATTGATATAAGGCAAGACTACAGTAAAACTGTAGCAATGGCGAAAAACAAAAACAAGAACCGTAGTTTTACAAAGTACAAAAACAGTACACAGTAACGTTTAACCAAAAAGATCTGTATCAAGCAAAGGATACCACAGAAGTGAATGCTACAAGAGTTTGTGCACTGCCGCTGAGGTCTTCCTATATAAGAAATAGATTTGTACATGAACAGTTATTCACTACAGTGCAGTGATAATGGTCTAACCAATCATCTCTTAAATGTGTTTAAGACTGTATGACTTTCATTGACTTAATGACAAACTACTGAATGTATAAGTGGTGCCTAGAAAATCAATGTCTCATTTACTTTGGTTGATGGCTACGTCCTGTAAAGGATATTTTACGATTTTCAATTCATTATTTCAATAGCTACATCAAAGATAACTTTGGGCCTAAGACCAAGTAAGTGAGAAGATAAAAACGAACCAGGAATGACCAAGACACTAACAGAATATTTGAACACATATTAACCCCTTGTGGACCAAATGCCACACTAAAGGGAGTTTTTTTTTTTACTCTTAAAAACAAATTTGCCCTGGTCCACTAAGAGTTAAAGATGATAAGAGTAGTTGCTGTAACTGTGACATTTTCTTATCTCTTCTTTCTTCAGAGTCGGGGCAGTAAAGCACCATTTGCATCAATTAGGGCCAAGTCATTAGAAGAACGTCAACAAAATTATATAGAAGCTAGAGAGAGAATATTCAATCAAAATGAGGAGGTATATTTTTACACAAGATTTTGATATGTTGTAGGCGCTAATAAATGTTATGTTTTTTTGTCATGTTCAAGTTTGTCATGTTTTAAGTTTGTCATGTTTGGTTTTATTAGTCAAAGAAACAAAAATGCAGAATACAATAAAATCCACTGATACAGAATTGTCTTAAACCCTGAGCGTCTCTGTGCCTAATTAGTTAAATCATTCACCTTGCATTCTAAAGGTTGTCAGTTCTATCCGGACCACACCATTCTGCTTACAAGTATGTTTTTTCAAGAGATCCTTAGAATTGTTGCCGGATCTATGGAGCTCATGCTTTTTGCAAATATGGTGATCTGGTGTGTGCTTATTCTAAAGCACTTTGTAAGCTTTTATTAATTTTCTTAAGGCTGTTCTTGATGCCATCACTCCATCTTTTGCGTGATCTTGCTCTGTACTCGTTATACTTTTTCTGTATGGCTCTTTGTGGTTGTAAATGGTTATACTAGAACAAATGATTAAGAATAAATTAAAGGCAAAGTAAGCCCTGCCCAAAAGTCTATGCAGAATAATTTTATTCAGTTTTGCTGACAATACAACAGAAAATCTGACAGGGAAGACTTACCAGTCGAGACAGACAACTTTCCTAGTTTTCTTCTTTGCGTTCCTTCTTTACGACCAATATTAATCACTCTTTGTGATGTTTGATCTTTGCCAAGAACATGTATACGTTGCGCATTGGTTAGGTAGGCCCCTAAACGCATAGACTTCTACACGTTTAGGACATGTGCATCCAATTTAAGCCAAACCTCCTTAGTCACCTCTTATGACATGCGTGGCAGGTAACAGTTTTTCTATTCTTTACACCCCAAATTTGGGCCTCGGTAACCACACGGGCAAACTTTCCTAGTAAAGTTGACTAGTAATCTTCCTTCATGCTAAAGATGATTGTATTACTACTGCATGTGAATGTAACACATATAGTGAATGTACAAGTTGTATTCCATTTAGAGGATCATAAAGTTAACCTATGTCAGATATTCTGCATATCTTATTACTCACATCATTCTTTTGTGATATCATCTTGTGCAGCAGAATCAGCCAGATGGAGCATCAGCAACCCCAAATCTACTCACAGCGTAAGTATTTCATCAGTTAACCCTTGATAGTGTTCTCTCATTTTCATGTCTACTCTCTGTTACCAGAGCCAAACATAGACAATGAGCAAAGCACAGTCACAAAAACAAAAACTACATGTAAAATGAGATGTATACAAAAACTTACCAACAACACAAAAAGACAGTCACCAACATCAGCATAAGAAAGAAAGTTGGGACAGAACCTTGCTTGAATTACATTGAGAAACAAAAAATGAAGTAGTTCGACCACTTAATAAGAATGCAACCAAACTCCACTGACTCTACAGTCTTCTATAACATAACATCAGAAAAGAAGGTAGGATAGATTGCATAGCAGAATCCTATCTAAAAAGCAAAATAACTATCACCCAAGCCACTAGAGCAGCGCAAGACACAAAAAAACCCAGAAAATCACAACGCTGGGCAACAATAGTGTGACATGTTTTACTATTCTATATAATTGATACAATATCATATCTAACATATTCATTTTATGTCATGGCATATATATATATATATATATCTGTTGTGAGGTAGAACACAGATACACAAACTACTACACAAACTGCTATAGTCTTTGTAGGAATTGACAAATATTTGAGTTTATTGTCTGAAACAATTTATCCCGGTTGATACAATTTATCCTGGTTGATCACCCAAGCCACAAAAACAGAAAACCACAACACTGGGCAACAACCTGGTAACGGTGTGATGACAAAAGAAGAAATGTTCTCTCAGTAGGTGGGATACTATAAAGTGGGGGTACTATGTTCTGAAATTTATATCAGCTACCCATGTCCTATGAGATAATATGTCCTTAGGTAATAGCAGACTCTAAATAATGACTATGTTACAGATTCTACAATATATTGTTGGTTGGGTATTTTAGAATGAAGTCTTATCTGTTTCAGAAACTATGTGCCACATATACATCATCAACGGTCACTAGATAGTATGAGATCTAGTGGTCATCTCAGCACAAACTGGATGAGTACAGATTCCAGTGGATACAGTATGGACTGTAATACTTCATTGACTGGTGCACGGTTGCGTGCTGGCATGACCAAAACAAACAGTTACAGTGGTACGTCATCTGACCCTACTGTACCACACCTCGGCATGAATATGCGCCGAACTCTTAGCTTAAACCAGGCTGGTGAGAGATCATTGGAAGCTTCCATGTTGTTGCCCTAGTAGATATTGTATTGTGATGTAGCTTGCACTGTCTGTATATGAGACACATCCCAACAATAGAATATACATTATCAATGTTCTTATCATCCTTATAGAGTTACCCACTGTTGACTTCTTGTCTTTTCAGCTCTGTTTCATATACTACTACCACCACTACTACTACTACTTTCCATTGTTTCCAATGTCTCTGTAAGGTGTTGATTTCATAGTGATGATGGTTGGGACTTTGTATTCTACTTACTTTGTCAAACTGTTCTCTGAATGCTTTTGCACACGCTGTGATTCCATTTTTGAAGTACTGGTCTAACTCTTCCTGGATATCAATCAATCAAGTGTTATGCCCGCCGGCGTAGGCGATCATGTCTCTCCACAACACATCTCTCTCCCTGGTGCATTTAATCAGTTCTGACATTGATCTTTTGTTGAACCACAATGTCAGACCATCCAAACATCTTCTCCCTCTGCCTTCCATGATCTCTCCTTCCCTGAATTTTGTCTGTAGTCACCAAATGTTCTAAACTTTTTTCCAAGTTATATGCCCAAAGAACCTTGATTGTCTGATTCTTATTCTTTTTATTCTTATTCTTCCAGTATATAATCTTGTCAAAATGTTACGGTGTACATCCCAGTTGTTGCTTGTCAGCTTTTTCATCATTCATTATTGGTGTTGTAACGTCTTATTGCAGCCTTATCTGTTTTGTCTATGTCAATCTGTTGTAATGGCCTTGAATGTTGGGTTGTTTTCTAAGGAAAATACAATCTTTTATTTGTAATTATGCTTGGTTGTTGTATTGCATGCATCTGGGACACTCGTCAATGATATGGAGTGCAGGCACTGCCGCTGAGATCTTCCTAAGAAAGAGATCGGAGCACATATGGTTACTCACCAAAGTGTAGTGATGATTGTCCTATCAATTAATCAAATCACATTGCATGCAACTCTATATTGGTACCAAACTCAATGAGTCAATTAAGTTCAATCAAATTTTAAAACTAATAGGGACTGCAACCCTTGTATTCTATCATCTTTACATTCAGAAACAATCATTTGAAATGCACTGAGCTTTGATCAGTTCATCACGAATACAGAGCCATTGATATTATTCGATAGATTAATGACAACATTTTTCATTGAGTTATATATAGCATTAAATATCACAACATACTTGTTCACCATCAGCTTATTCTAGCCAGCATTATGTCTCCAGTTCATGATTATATACAAGTTAGGTGTGTAATCTCCCTACCTTGTTCTGCTGTACAGGTTGTCCTACTGTACAGGTTGTTCTACTGTACAGGTTACATTTGTGGGAACAATATTTTATTTGATGTTGTACATTGTATACTTATTTGATACTGCTAGACCGGCATTTCCCAAACTGGTGTCCGCGAGGTACTCACAGGGGGTCCCCAAGTGCTTGAAGAAATATTATGATCTTTGACATTTCAAACAAAAAATAAATGGTAAGCCTTATTATAGGCCTAATGTTTTCTTTGTTGTTTATTAAAATGTTAAATTGCAGACATTGTTTACCATTCTAACATACAGATAATTAATTCCGATCCATTTTCAAATATAGAAACTTTTGTGGGCCCACGGCAGCAAAATGTATTTAAAAGGGGATCCATGGTAAGGCAAAGTTTGGGAACCACTGTGCTAGACTATTCATACTCTGTTTGATTGATATTTAATCTGTAATATTTAATGCTGATTGTGAAAATGAAAATCGTGACATATCCCAAAGGACGTAGCCATCAACCACAGTAAACAAGTCGTTGATTTTCTAGGCACCACTTATACGCTCAGTAGTTTGCCATTGCTTTCTGAACGGGTGGCGCCATCGTCCTTTGTTAAAATCAACGGAAACAATTTGCAAGCAAACTGTCCGCAGCGTGATTCGAACTCAGAACGTCGGGTTAATAGACAGAGTCACTAACCCCTAGGCCACAGACGCCACTGTACATTGTGATTGTGTACATGCTGATTGTACAAACTTAATATGAATGTCTTGTCATCTTCCTTCCTTTGCTCCGCCCTTATCTAGTTTGTCAGTGCTATTGAAAATGTTGCATAGGCTTGATCAAATGTTGCATATGCTGGGTCAAATGTTGCATATGCTGGGTCAAATGTTTGATGATACAGGAATTCATGTAAAGATGTATCACTTGTGAGAAAACATCTTTCACAGACCCCACAAATCCAGACAAAGATTAACAATAGTATCTCATTAAGGGGGGATTCTGGTCTTGAAACTTTTTTTCATTGCTTTGGTATTAATGTAGAATTTGTATAACAATTTTGAAAGATTATGATTTGGAATAGTAGAAAAAATGAGTTAAAAAAATGTCAACGCGTTGCCATGGAAACAATAAAAATGGCCACCAAACACAAAATTTCAAATTCCTAAGGCTCTGAAGTTAATGAATATAAATGAATTATGTTTTCACTCTATGGTGAGCAATTGTAATATCTAAAATATTACACATAATTTTAGGATATATTAAATATTACATTTTTATGAATTTTTTGGGTTAAACCCACCCACACCCCAAAAAAAAAGCTATTTTTGACCAAAACATTTATAAAAATTAAATATTTAATATATCCTAAAAATCATGTGTAATATTTTAGATATTACAACTGCGCACTTAGAGTGAAAACAGAATTAATTTACAATCATTAGATTCAGAGCCTTAGGATTTAGTTTTTGCGGCCATTTTGTATTGTTTCCATGGCAACGCTTTGACATATATTTTTACAAATTTTTCTACTATTCTAAGTCATAATCTTTCAAAATGGCTATACAAATTTTACATTAATGTGAAAACAACGAAAATAGCTTCCTGATCCTCATACCCCGATCCCCTTAAAACAGAAGCTAGAAGAAGGTTTACCTCAGGGTTTCCCACTAAGTTGCACCTTGTTGCTTCTGTTTCTGAATGACATGACTAAAGAACTATTGACAGAAAAGGCATTATATGCTGACGTGGTACGCTTGCCGCTCAGGATGGGCTACTTAATTTAGGAGAACTGAATATTACTCTAGCATCTGGCTGTGCATGTCACTCAATGTTTACTGTAGCTATGTGCTAAAAAAAATAGGAGCCCCATGCTCGTAGCTAGAGTTCAAGAAAGATGTCATTGTTGTATATGAAGGTTGACTATACATTTTATTTGTATCTGTTTGTGCAGACTCAATGAAAGATTCACCCATGACACACTATGGTAGCCCACCTATCATCCAGACTGCTTGTCAGATGTCATTACCTATGAGCGCTCCATGTGATCATTCACACATATCCAGATCTACACCTGACGCAGGCCCATCCCCAATCACTCAGTGTAAGTGTCTTATTTGTATGTTTCTCTGAAACTCTCATCCCCAATCACTCCATGTAAGTGTTTAACTCTCATTCCCAATCACTCCATGTAAGCGTTTAACTCTCATCCCCAATCACTCCATGTAAGTGTTTAACTCTCATTCCCAATCACTCAGTGTAAGTGTTTAACTCTCATCCCCAATCACTCAGTGTAAGTGTTTAACTCTTATCCCCAATCACTCAGTGTAAGTGTTTAACTCTTATCCCCAATCACTCAGTGTAAGTGTTTAACTCTCATCCCCAATCACTCAGTGTAAGTGTTTAACTCTCATCCCCAATCACTCAGTGTGTCTCATGTATATGTTTCTTTGATTTGAAACTTTCTGATATATTTATCTTATCTTATCTTAACCACATTTGCAGTGAAGCGTCGTGGGGAGAGTTAGTTTTCTTTCTTGTGCCAGGTGTGTTGCGCTTGACGTTGTCAGTCCATGCTTTCGCAGGGACTCTGAGATTTTATCTATCCATCGTGTTCTTGGCTTGCCTCATGCTCTGTGCCCTGAGTGTCGATTATTGTAGGCACGTGATGGTAGTAAATGTGGTTCCATTCTCATTAGATGGCCGAACCACTTGATTCTTTGCTTCTCGATGTACTGTATGCATGGTATAGTACCAACGATGATTCTGATATTCTCGTTTCTCACTCTATCTCTCCTTGTAACGTTGACAGTTTTTCTTAGACATCTCATTTCACATGTTGTAATCTTTCTTTCTTGTGTCTTAGACATTTATCATTTATTTTGAAATTTATATATTAGTGTTACACACACACAGACTTACGTGTATATATATAATCACTTTGGAAAGTTGGGACCTGATGATGTTGAAAAACTTCCTCCATAAACAGCATATAATACATTTGTGCAGAGATGGTCCAATATCTCCAAATGTGAGATTGTAACAACACTAGAGGAACTTGCATCATTGTGCCATTGAGGCTCTGAGAAAGCAAGCTGTGTAAAAAGACAGAACACCCAACACACGTGTCCAACCTTGATCATGTATCCTGTGGTAGGGGATTGTGATCCAGGATTGGACTCTACAGTCACCTCCGCACACACCAGAGAGGTGCAGCAGCAGTACACATCTGAGGCTGTTGTTATCATCCTATTTTATTATTAATCAAGATAAGAATGAATGATATTATTTGATATAAATCTAGTCGGAAATTGTTTCTCTATGTGGTGATGTTCTGAGTGTATCCTTGTTTTTAGCTCTGCAGTATCCGCAGTTAGCCTACCTGGTGTCCAGTGACTACAATAGTATACCAGTGGGCAGTTTAATAATCAATCCTCTGACAAGTAAGTTTGTCTGGCTGGTCAGCGTTGCTCGCAGCTGGCTAACTAGTCATTGCTTGTAGAACCAGTATTGCATGTAAAGTCAGTATTGCTTGTTGCTGGTTAACTTGTCATTGCCTTTAGAGCTAGCATTGCTTGTTGCTGGTTAACTTGTAATTGCTTGTAGCTGGCTAACTTGTCATTGCTTGTAGAGTCAGTATTGCTTCTAGGGTCAGTATTGCTTGTAGCGTCAGTATTGCTTCTAGCTGGTTAACTAATTATTGCTTGTAAAGTCAGTATTGCTTGTTGCTGGCTAGCTTGTCATCCCCCTATCTGCCGTATCACTAGCTTGCACTTGCTAACATATATGCACTGACAACTTAGCTATGTATCTCAGTATTGCTTATGCAGTAACAGCTTGCTTATGTTTGTATATCTATTATAGCAGTTTTATCCACATTGTAGTCATAGATTGAATATGATAGTTCTCATCATAGATCTATTTTGACATGATCCATTACTTTGATTATTATACTACCTATTCCCATCCACATCTTAAGAGTAGTGCATAACAAAGTCAGTAATACACTTTGTAATCAGCACTTCTCTTTCTTCTCTTCCACCATTTACTTCTTTATAGAAGTGTTGGTGGGGAGGTGTAGTGATCTTGTGTGTGCTTGTTATAAGGTACTTTGTAAACTGTTATTCATTTTCTTAAGGCTGTTCTTGATGCCGTCATTCCATCTTTTGTGTGGTCTTCCTCTTGCTCTGTACTTGTTATACTTTTTCAGTGTGACTGTCTGTGGTAGACGATACCAGGGCACTCGTGCCAGGTGTCCAAACAATTTAATCTGTTGTTCTTTTATGAATTGCATGACTGGTTTCACGTCCAGTCTTCTTTTGCTTTTTTTCATTTCTAATTTTGTCTTTTATTGTCACACCTACAGCTCTTCTAAGGCACCTCATCTCTGTCGTTATGATTGTCTCCTCATTAGCTGTTGTTATTGGCCATGTTTGACACTGGTAACAGAAAATCGTTCTGATAAGATTTGCTTTAGTTTAGTTTTTTTTAGCTGTATCTCTTTTTGTGACAACAGTTGTGTTAACTGCCCCAGTACCTGGTTAGCTTGTGTGCATCAATTGCTGATTTCCTTATCAATACTTCTAATTGCTTCTAAGTATTTGGACTCATTGGTTTGTTTTATTTTTATGTTCTGAAGTTTTATTGTAAAGGTTTTCTGGTTGTCTTCTTATCGCCGTTGTCTCTGTCTTTATTATATTTATTTTCATGTTATACTCCTTCCCCTTGGTGAACTAAGCTCAAATGGTTCTGGAGAGATTCTTCATTTTCTGCAATCAGTACTTGGTCATCTGCCAATAAAAGTTCTGAAATATTATTTTCTTCCTCTAATTCTGCTTCTCTACTTATGTTGTCCATGTATGTTATAAACAGCAGTGGGGAGAGCACACACCCCTGTCTAACTCTTGAATTTACTATTAATGTTTTTGATGTTCCAGCTTTTGTTCTTATGTAACTTTTACTTGAAATAAATAAGCTCTTGCAGGCCTTGATGAGATGTTTGCTGATTCCATATTTTCTTAGACAATCCCATAGTTTGTTTCTATCGACTCTGTCGAGGGCTTTTTCCTGGTCTATGAATGCAACACTACAGGTCTTGTTATAGTGAGTACTTGCCATGGACAATTCCGGGGTGCAAGGCTTACTTGGCCACCAATTTTTGATGTACATGAAGTGCACAGTTGGACTATAGGAAACCCTGATCCTTTACTTGGCCATCTAAATTACAAGTGCCTCCGAAGTTGGAGTACTGCTTGCCTGAATGGCAAGGGATACTGGTGATCAGACCTTCAAGTAAAAATCAGTCAGGAAGCAGCATATTTTGTCTTGTCTCGCTATTATGTTAGAAGCATTGCTGATGAACCAACATTAAAATGTAACAATCGTGGCAGACATGGTTTGTAGATTTCTTGATATTCTAGTACACATCATAGTATGGTCTTGTTGATAGTCATATGTGGTTGTTTTTTTCCCAGCATACCCTAGTCAACATATATTTTTCCCAGCATGCCTTAGTCAATCATATTTTTCCCAGCTTGCCCTAGTCAGCACATATTTCTCCTAGCATGCCCTAGTCAGCGCATATTTCTCCTAGCATGCCCTAGTCAGCACATATTTCTCCTAGCATGCCCTAGTCAACATATTTCTCCTAGCATGCCCTAGTCAGCACATATTTTCCTCAGCATGCCCTAGTCAACATATATTTTTGTGCGTTACATTTAAGAGTTCACTGGTATCTACCTCATAAAGCAAAGATGTCTAGTATAGTAAATGTGATGGTCAACTTAACCTGATCACATGATAACATTGTGAAGTGTTGGACAATGAGACCAACTTACATGGTCATGTCGCCTGTGTATTGCCGGGGCTCACAAGGGGAGCAAAGAATAGTAACACTGTGACCTACTATAGTCTGTCCATTAATTCGTGAGCACGTTTGAAATTGATTTTCTGAAAACTACCTGTTGGATCTCAGTGAATTTTGCAAGCAACCTTAGAATATCCATGAGCTAGAAATATTTTTTCAAGAAAATTTGATGTAGTTTGAAATATTTCTTCTTCAGGTTATATTAAAATCAACCTCACCGGATTGTACACAATAGTAACAGATCTACGGTACACAGACGCGTTGTTCTAAAAATACATTATGGTAACATAGAAATATCGTGAGTATACAACAATTTCACGAATTCCCGTGCACCTAACACAGTCGACTTTGAAAGCGGAAAGCATATGACGTTATAATTGGGATACCGTTGTATAGTTATAGGCGTATCTTGCTATTTGTATGAAGCTATTGTATCATATTTGTTGGCTTATCAAAACTGACATTGATATCGCATTCATAATGAGTCTGAAG
The DNA here is from genome assembly GCA_020796225.1 of Arion vulgaris. Taxonomy (NCBI): domain Eukaryota; kingdom Metazoa; phylum Mollusca; class Gastropoda; order Stylommatophora; family Arionidae; genus Arion; species Arion vulgaris. Next base: position 6,216,492 of record CM036772.1, on the reverse strand, counting down.
TGCACATTTATAACAATGCAGAAGGTTACAGTTTTACTATACCAACACTTCCGTAGGGAATCTAAGAGAGGTCATCTATATTGCGATATTCATAACCCTGAGAACGAACGCAACTGGCGCTTGGTCTGAATAGAGAATCCTTTTCCGATGGATTAAACAGGGCACAAAGTGCACTAATGTCAAGCAAGGAAGGAAAAGAACAATTGGCGACTTTGACATAGATGTCATAAGACGGGAGCTCTTGAAAATGTTTGCGACAAATCAACTTGTTACTCTCAGGAAACTGAAATTAAAACTGCAATCAGATTGCAGCATAGACATTTCTAAAAGTATTCTATGGAAAATTGTAAGAGCGCCGCTTCACCTTCAAAAAAACTATAGGCGGCAGGAATATTATTTGTGAAAAGCCACATTTAATTGCTGCCCGAAGTAAATACCTGAGGCAGATCAGTGAGCGGCGGAGGCAAGGCTATGATATTGTATATTTGGACGAATCCTGGGTCAATGCTCACCACACCAATGCTAAAGAATGGCAATCAGTAGACGGTGAACAGAAAAGAAAAATACCAAGCAACAAAGGCCAGCGTATTATACTAACACATGCAGGAAGCAGTGAAGAAGGTCTTGTCCATGACGCTGGACTTATTTTCCAATCAAAAGTACCGCGGTAGGGACTACCACACAGAAATGAATGGACATATTTTCAGGCACTGGATGGAGAAAGATCTACTTCCAATTCTAAACAGACCATCATGCTTGGTAATGGATAATGCATCCTATCACAACGCAGTATCAGCGGAAGACAAAGTACCAACTGCATCAAATACAAAAGATCAAATTAGGACTTGGCTTGCTAAGGAAAATGTCAGCTTCGATGATACATATTTGAAACCCGAGTTGTTGCACCTGGTGAGGATGACAAATAAGACAAAGGTGTTTCATATTGACAAAATCATTTCGGAATACGGCCACACGTCTTTGCGACTACCTCCATATCATGCTCACCTCAATCCGATAGAGCTTGTCTGGGCTAAAGTAAAGGGCAAGTTGCCGAACAGAAAAGGACGTTTAAAATGTGTGATGTTGAAGTTCTGACACGTGAGTCCCTCTCAATGATAGACATGCAGTTCTGGAAGAAGTGTGTTGAACATGTGCTCCGAGAGGAAGGCGAGTACTGGCACCGAGATGGATTACAATTTGTCCAGCCAGTAACAATTATCAACCTCATGGAATCGTCAGATTCGGGATGATACAAATCGTATTTTGATTACAGACTGAGAAATAGCAATGTATACATTTCCATATCCAAATTCGTCTACCATCATACAATTTGTGGTGAAGTTAAGACACCCTGGGGTCTAATGGTGACCGAAGGGAGGACTAACTGTTGCATATTGTATCCAAGTTCACGATTGCACATAAAGGGCAACACAATTAATTACTTGACCTATCAAGTTAATATGGAGATACACCTATGAATAGAATTGACATGGACAAATTCTAGGGATTACTGTAAAATCTAAAATTTGAGCCCCGTATTTGCAATTGTCATAAAAGATCAAAGGATTCCGATGTGCAAAATCCGTAGCATCTATGAACTACTGGTTAGCTTTATTTTAGCGTCTTGGATATTCTAAGGCTGCATGCAAAAATCACTGAGATCCAACAGGTAGTTTTCAGAAAATCAATTTCAAACGTGCTCACGAATTAATGGACAGACTATAGGCATGTTGTAAGAGGCAACTGAGGTAGAGGCCTAGAAAAGCTACCCTAGTAAATGAAAAGCATAGCAGAAATCAGATGTGCTGGCCTACTTGTAGGCGCATAACTGACACAACGTACAATCGCACTTAGACTCAGATCACATACAAATTACAGAGAGTGGTTAACATGTGGTCGATATGGAGCATTCGAAGAAGAAGAAAGATACTCATAATTCAAATATTGACATAATGTATATGTATGATATTAAGCTATGGCTACAAGACATTAAAGAAACCATGAATATGACCATCAGCGAAGTGGGTGAACTAGAGACAGAGTGAATTTCATATGCGCTGCAAACCTGCTGCCTTGCAGGTAGGCTGGGGACAGCAAACCCAGTACACGATGTCTGAAACCGAACATGTTGCCGAAGGATAAGCACCAGAACTCCAAATGCCGCTGAATGATGTGACATAAAAACACGTTCTTGGAAAAGGCTGTTTATACAGGCGCATTGAAAAGTAATGCCTCCAAGTCCATAACTTTGTTAATATACATAATTTACAAATGAAACATACATTTTCAGAAAGCTTGAGATGTCCACTACACAATAGAGTCATTATTTTTCCACATAGTCACCTCCACGTTCCACACACACGCAGCGTCGAACTAGTTGTTGCATCCGTCGAAGACAAAATCTGATGATTTTCACGAAGCCAGATCGCACATCTGCTGCCACATCCTCGTCAGAAGCATATCTGTTTCCCTTGAGATGTTCCTTGAGCTTTGGGAACAGGAAAAAGTCACAAGGTGCCAAATCGGGGCTATATGGTGGGTGCGCTAAAATGTTGTCAAAATTGAGACGCTCTAATGCTGCCGCTATTTGTCTACTGGTGTGTGGACGAGCATTGTCATGTTGAAGGACTGCGTGTTTTCAAGGACGAACACGTAGCAGTCTTGCCCGTAGTTTCTTCATCGTTTCCACATACCGATCAGAATTGACAGTATTGCCGAGTTCCCAAAATTATGTGTGGATTATGCCTGGCAGTCCCAAAAAATGGTCATCAAAACTTTTCCGCTGATGCGACAGTTTTGAATGTTTTTGGGTGGGTGAGTTTGTGCCTGTATTCCATAGACTGGCGCTTGTTTTCAGGGTCGTAATGATGCAACCATGACTCATCGCCAGTGACAATTCGGCAGATAAAGTCATCGCCTTCTCGTTCATATCGCATCAGGTGTTCTGACACGCCTGATGTTTCATTTCGGTGTCAGCATGCGAAGGACCCATCTTGCACAAACTTTCCTATACCCTAGCAATACATGAATAATGTGATGTACTCGTTCAGTCGAAATTTCAAGTATTGTGCGACATCTTTGCTTGATCGGCGATTGACATGAATCAGTTCGTCCACGCTAGCTTGGTGTTGTTCATCCACTGCTGTAATTGATCGTCTGCTGCGAGCCTGATCATGCAAGGTCATCATCGCTGGATTATCCCCTTAACAGTCCTTGCCCACCTCCTAACAGTACTCACATCCACACAGGCGTCACCATATACCGCTCTCATTCCCCGATGCATGTCGATGGGAACACAACCTTGGCCGTCAAGAATTCAATCACAGCTCTTTGCTTCAGCAATTTCCATGTATGGCGCCATCTTGGATAATGTTGTCGCATCGCAACATTCTTGACACTACTGTCCTGAAAACACACTTACATATACTTTATTCTGATATCGGTGTCAATTGCCCCCGAACACTATTAACAAAGTTATGGACTTGGAGGCATTACTTTTCAATGCACTCTGTATATCACAATAAGAATGATCAAAATGGCCAAAAAAGAACAATCGTGAGAGAGAGAGAGATGCCCTGCTAAGAGAGCAACGTCCTATAAAGGACACACATCTTGATGATGATGTATGATAGATTGATATATTTCTTCTTCTCTGGTACATTCTATGTTGTAGTTGTAGTAACAACTAATTAGAACTTGAACAAACTGATCATACTCTCTATTAATGATGTTTATCGCCTTGTAAATATTGTTCTAAATATTCCAGTTATAGTTTGTCATTATGTCAATTATATATAACACAAAAATAATATAACTGCATGGACAGATGATCTGTACTGCAACATTTTGTACATTGCAATAAAGAATATCATTTACAAATTGTAATGAAGAATGATCAGATTTGATGAAATAAAGATACTATAGTATATATATATATAATCATTTGACCTATATCTTACCTATATATATATATATATATATATATATATATATATATATATATATATATATATTTATATATATATATATATATATATATATATATATATATAAAATATATAAGATATAGGTCAAATGATTAATGATTATAATTATTTTTGTCATGAATTGGTTCCTACATACTAAAATTGTCATGATGACATTACTTGCAGACATTATGTGAAGCTTGACTTGGAAATAATTTGTGCTATTTGTATGTAGTGGGTGGGACGGATTAGTGTAATACATTAGCGTTCGCCTAGCGACTCTGACACAAGAGGGTTATGGGGTTGGTTTTTTTTTCCGATCCAGAAGCACTTAAGCTGAAAGCTCTTCGGCTCGATGTCATGTACATCGTAACCCTTCGGCTTAGTGCCACGAACACCGTAAATCTGGGAACCTGTAGCTTTTGTGTCGGTCCGGGGTTGAACCGCCCCTACAGAGAACTAGTCACCCGTAGTCCACCGCGCTACGAACACGCTGGGCACGCGGGCAGGGTTATGGGTTCAATACCACACTCGACATCCCACATGTGAGGAAAGAAATTGGACCTCCTGCACACTGGAGTCTAGAAATTTGAAGTGATTTCATATCCTAAGGTCTGAAAAGGCTCCTGGAAATATTATTTGTATTTATACATAGTGTAGGACATCATCAGTTGGAAGTGAGGGGAAAGTATGGACACAGTTGAATATTATGAATGCCATCTACTCCACATTGGGGGAAACAGAATCAGAGACATTGAATCATCTGATTGAAATATGGAGGTTAAGTGTGAGCAAGTGTGTGGGTAGAGAGAAAAGATGTTCTAACCAAAACAGCTAAGCACAGTGATCGTGGGAACAGTAAGATGGTTGCTGCATTGGAGAATGGAGATCACTTGTGTGTGCCCAAGTTGTAAGGATGTCGATTGGAAGAACTGAAATAAAATTTATTTTATTTCCTTCAAAATCTACTCTCATCTGATGACTTGTTCATTTTTAAGCAATCCAGTCCTCATATGTTGTCACTATAGTCTAACGGGCTGTACAAGATCAGCCCGATATCTGGACATCATGAATGAATTGTAGAATGATAAACTATTTATCTAACACATTCTCTGTCTGTTTCTTCCAGTGCAACCTCATGTCAACGCTGATGGCTCACTTTATCATTTTGATCCCACCTGTCCACCTCCATTCATGGTCCAGCCCCAAGCACAGACACCACCAGCACACATTGTGTATCATAACGTAAGTAGATGCTCAACATTCTAGTCATATTGGTTGTTATATCTATATATATTATTGTTCAGTTCTCATGTTTATACACAAGTATCAATAATACTAATCCTGATCAAAATCACAGAACATCTCTTGCAAGACTGTTCCCTGTATGTCCTCTCTAGAAATAAATGCTGGCCCTTCAACACAACACTACATTCTTCTTGCTTCTCCTTCGAACGCTCCATATTGACTACCTGTTAAACCCACTCTTTATGATCTGTTTGTGATCCGAGCCTAAGAGTGATTGTACATTGTGTCAGTTATGCACCTACAAGTAAGCCAGCGCATTCGATCTCTGCAATGCTTTTCATTTACTAGAGTAACTTCCCTAGGTCCTACCTCAGTCACCTCTTACGACATGCCATGTAGGTCACAGTGTTACTATTCTTTCTCCCTTGCGAGCCCCTGCAATACACTGGCAACACTACATTCAAAACTACATGGCACCAGAGATAAGCTCCAGACAACAGACGACTTCATCATACAAACAGGTCTGACAGTATAATTATCAAAAGAGCGATCGCAAGAAGAAGAAAAAGATACTAACCATTTATACTGGTTGATCCTCCGGGTAAAAAAAAACCAACTGATGTTTCTTCTTCAAATGACATTAAACTTTGACATGGTAGTTACATTCATTTAAAGTCCTGATTTCATTTCTTTATCTCAACCACCATCTCTGACAAATGCATATATTCCCCCAGTATTTACAAGTCTGTACTTCTTATACATTTTGTTCAGATTATCATGCAAGATGTACATGGAAATCCAACAATATATATGTACATAAGGAGTTTGAATTATACAATGAATGATATGTCAGTCAGTGAATCAGCTTACCAAGGCTATACTTCATCTCTTAACTGGTGACACTGGTATCCGGCTGCATTATTGCAGTCTTACTAAGCAAGTAGGGATCAAAGAGAAAACAAATTTGGTTCCAAGTATACTATCTTGTAAACATATGTTGTCAGACAGTCAGCGGTATCACAAACTTATTGTAAACTATGACAGAGCCTAGTGATTGCCTTTCACTGAACTGAAAGACATGTATCAAAGAGATTGATTGATTGATAGCACCAACATAATTGCACTCTGGTGAATAACTGTGTGCTCGGATCTCTTTCTTACACATGAAGATCTCAGATCTTCTGTATCATGCTCATAGAGTCACTGAGCATACATGCATGAGTGAACATTTGCATCTTTAGCCACACCAGGGATTATGTTACTACAGTTACCTCCATAGTCATGACCTCCATAGCCATAACCTCCATAATCATGACCTCTATAGTCAGTCATGCTGCTGGTACATACAATATATAAATATATATTGTTGTTATTGAGTATAATTACCTGAGTGTTGCTACCTATTGTGTACCTGCAGGACAATATACCTGACTTATCAGCTAGACTAGCTGCCACTCTATGGTTCTATAGATCAGGAAATGAGACATACACGCCGAATCCCTGGACAGCCAATCCCAATCATGCGACAGTAATCCACATCCAGTCTATGTATCTACAGTCACCATCACAGCTGCCACAGGTAGATGTTGTTGGCATCATTTTCTTTATAATCATTTATAGCTCTTTATCACATCACAGCTGCCACAGGTAGATGTTGTTGGCATCATTTTCTTTATAATCATTTATAGCTCTTTATCACATCACAGCTGCCACAGGTAGATGTTGTTGGTATCACTTTATTTATAATCATTTATAGCTCTTTATCACATCACAGCTGCCACAGGTAGGATGTTGTTGACATCACTTTCTTTATAATCATTTATAGCTCTGTACTGTAAGAGGATGATAAAAATAGACCTCACCTTTCAGAAAGCAATGACAAACTACTGAACGTATAAGTGGTGCCTAGCATATCGATGACTAATTTACGGTGGTTGATAGTTAAGTCCAGTAAAGGATATCCCACGATTTGCATTTTCACTGTAAAAGATTTATAATTATAAAACTCTCTGAAGGCCACAGAGATGTGGTTTCACAGAAGAATGATGAGAATCTCATAAACTGCTAAAATGACTAATGTGGAGGTGTTGAATGAGGTAAAAACATAGAGCAAACTTATTGTCAATATAAGGAAGAGGCAGTCATCATTTTTCAGACATGATGAGAAAGGGAGGCTTAGAACATATTGTTGTAACCGGTAAAATCGAAAGGAGACAAGACTGAAAATTGTAGACAGATTGACTTCATGACACGGAAGAACATCAACATCATAGCAAATACCAGAGACAGAGATTTGTGGAGATCCATGATCACCTATGACAGCTGGCACGGCACTTGATGCTGATGATGACATAGAATTGTGTTCATAAAGAGATATCATCAATAGATGTATTTCTCATGGTATGCTGTGTAAATAACACCATGAACTTTGATGTTGGTTTTTTCTACATAGCGTGCATACTAGATGCAGATGTTACAAGATCAGGGCTTTGGATATGTGTATGTAGTATCTTAGAACCGATTGAAATATGAGGGGATGGTTAGGGCATAGGCGCAATGAAATTAGGTGAAAGGCAGCACCAGAGTCAGTGAGCTGACACTGACCCATACCCTGCTCCATCTCCTCGGATTGACCCGGGAAACAGATTGTTGTACTGTAGTCCAACAAAGCGGGTAATGACAGAAGTGGAGCTACCATAAGATTAGGTACAAGTGTAAGCACACTGCTGCAAGTGGTATGAGATTTGTTCGCACAACAAATGAGCAGTTTGTTCTGCAGCAGTTCAGAGTGGCTGTACCTAGAATAGTCTCCTATGGATTGATAACCAGCACAGAACTGTGCAAGTGGCTGTTTCTGGGCTGCTTCCTGTAAAGCAAAATGTAATAATATGTAACAATACAGCCTACGTATGCGCCTCCGAACAAGTGCTTCTATATGTACATTACTTGATAATTTAATCATACAACTTATTTTCCTACAGGGTCAATATTTTGCAGCTCCCTCGCCCATAAATCAGCAGCCAATACGGTATGTTGCTATTCCGTATTCTCCAAGTCAAGGCCAGCAGCTCCTTCAAGCCACACCTGTTGATTGTTCAGGTCAGACGACTGTACCTATGCCAGCTATTGGTATCCCAGCTATACCTGGGCCTGGTGGTTATCAAGTGGTGGGGTCACCCTATCAACAGTCTATGACTGGGGGCAGCCCAGCACATTGTCTAGATTTCTCTTCGGCAGCATATCACTATGGACCTGTCTCTGAGGCAATGGTGGTCAACAGGACAGGTTGTCATAACACATCATCAAACATGGGTACTCCACATCTTATACTAACCTACTCTCAACCTCAGCCTGCACAACAACAACACACTATCCTACCCAGTCACCAATCTCAGTTCACTTCCGCTGGAGGCACCACACAAGGAACTTATTTCACCGTCCCAGTCTCCAGCCCAACTCCACCACTAGCTCTGACACAACCAACTCCATCCTCCCACCATCACCATCAACAGCAGCCACAACAACATCACCAGCCAACTGTTTTTTACACAACTAGTATAAGAAACCCATTAAATTACCCTGTCACTGCATCAAATCCGATATCACCATCAACATCCACATTGAAGTCTGTACCCACACCTATTATTCAGACACATTATCGACCATCTACACCACCTCAGCAGCACCATCATCATCAACCTCAACAACCACAACCAGCAGTGATAGCTTCATCAAATGGGCATCACCCAGCACAATTAACACTGAACTATAGTCATCCAGTGCCCTTTAACCCTAGCCAGCCAATGACACCTGTGGCTGCAGCACAAGGTTCTCACTTGGTTACCTTTCAACCCAACTCTTATCAGGTCAGACCTGTAGGAACAACATTGATACAATTATCAGGTAATCCAATAGTTCAAGCTCAACAGCCGGTAGCAGTCCCTCAAGTTCAATCATATCAGTTAGTACGACCCACTGGAGGATCTATATCAGGTAATTCAACATTTCCCTTGTATGTGGGTGGGGGAGGTTCCACATCGTTTATACACATTTTTTTATTCTTATTTCATACCAGGTAATTCAACATTTCACTTGTGTAGGTGGGAGGGGTTTTTCACTTCATAAACACACTCGTTTTCATCTTATTTCATACCAGGTAATTCAACATTTCACTTGTATGTGGGTGGGGGAGGTTCACATCTTTTACACTTTTTTTTTATTCATACCAGGTAATTCAACATTTCACTTGTGTAGGTGGGAGGTTTTCACTTCTAAACACATCTTCATCTATTGTTTCAAGAGTGTAGAAAGCACATTTTCTTTTACTGTATTCTCATTTTTAAGGAATAGTTCTCCAGAACTTTCATACACCAAATGTTCCAACCCCGGCCAGTGACTAGGCTGTGGAAGTTTTGTATCCGGGGGGGAATCAACTTGCAATTAGATTAATGGTCATGTAGCATGAACTCTGACACCAAGGACTGAGCCATTATCTCGGGAAGAGTGTTCCTACTAAACAATCACCATAATTGCTTGAGTCATAGATCGTCTGACATTGCTCAAGTATAACCATGCTGATTTCCATTTTGTGATATTAACTGTTTGAACGTGAGTACACCGATAAGCTTGCAGGTTTGACTGTTGTTTAAAGTGGGCGAGCTCCAGACCAGGCTGATATTCTGAATTCAGTAAGATAGAGAATATGTGTAAATGATTCAAGTAATAGTAGTGAATCTACAAGCTTAACCAGACTGCAATAATTTCAAGTTAAAAGAGATGTAGCTAGACAAGAGCACTATAGTGGTAGCCAATGAAGAATAGTAAACGAGCAGAGAACCGGTGTCATTAGTAGCCACACGCTGAGGAATATACTGAGGAGGAGATCAGAGCACTTATGGACTAATTGGTTCGATGTGCAGTGATGATCTGACGACTAAACTGAAGAGGAGATCAGAGCACTTATGGACTAATTGGTTCGATGTGCAGTGATGATCTGACGACTAAACTGAAGAGGAGATCAGAGCACCTATGGACTAATTGGTTCGATGTGCAGTGATGATGATCCAATGACTAAACTAAACATTGTTCTCCCATACATTGTGCCATTATCTTTAAGGGAGTGTTTGCCAGCGTGTTCGTAGCGCGTTGGACTATGGGTGACAAGTCCTCTGTATGTGCGGGTTCAACTCCGCGGACTGGCAGAAAAGCTACAGGTTCCCCAGATTTACGGTGTTTGTGGCACCGAACCGAAGGTTACGATGTCCATGGCACCGAGTCGAAGAGCTTTCAGCTCAAGTGCTTCCAGATCGGGAAAAAAAAAAGGGAGTGTTCAGAGTAAATTATCATCACCAGTCATTTGAGACATATATTGTTTGTGTGTGATAAACACACAGTGGCAATACAATCAGTGGAAACCAATAATTATAAACACTTGGGAAACATGTATTCAATAGAAAAGTAAATTAATAGGCAGCCTGGAATGAAACACTACTTGAACCCCCGGAAAGTCCATGACACATGGTTACTCACGCCCGAGTGGTTACCAGGGCCCAAATTTGGGGTGTCAAGAATAGAACCACTGTTACCTGCCACACATGTCGTAAGAGGCAACTAAGGAGGATGGGCTGAAATCGGATGCACATGTCCTAAACGGTAGAAGTCTGTGCGTTTAGGGCCTACCAAACCAATGTGCAACGTATACACGTTCTTGGCAAAGATCAAACATGTCACAAAGAGTGATTAAAATTGGTCGAAGAACAACGCAAAGAAGAAGAAGAAGTCATGGTCACTAACAAAGTCAGTTGTCAATGTTGCTATTGACAACTCCATGAAACCAGTCGTAGAAATTACAAATATAATCATTAGCATCCACGCTGAGGTCCTGATCATCTGTTGTTTCAAACAAATCTCCTACCACACACAGATTAAGCTTACACTACTGCCTAACCTAATGGTAGCTTCCCTTTGATCCTACTCACTATTCTAGACTACAGTTCATCAATCTGTTTCCAGAGTCACCACATGGAGGGGGAGTAGAGTGTTGCTCTATACCAACTCCGTGTCCCTGGCACTGCCTTGTCTTCTTATTTCATTGCACCAATAGTCCATATCAGCAGTAAAATGATGTGATGTCCTACCATCATCATCATCAGGTGCCGTCTCCACATCGAAGGTTGGCTGCAATGAATCTCCAGCATCCTCTGTCTTTCGCCTTGGTGTTGCACACTGCCAGACTGTAACCTGTCCATTTCTTAAAGTTTCCTCCCACTTATCTCTCGGTCTTCCTCTTGCTCTTCCTCCCTCAACTTCCCCTCTAGTAAATGTTTTATCATGGTGTCATGCCTTTTATGTGCCCAAAATACTTTACTTCTCTGAATTTTATTTCTCTTAATAATTGTTTCTTCATGCCTAGTTTTCCTAAAACTTGTTTATTTGTCTGTTTTTCTGTCCATGAAACTCTGCTTATTCTTCTATATATCCACATCTCAAATGCATCAATTCTGTCTTCTAACTGCTTGTTCATTGTCCATGTTTCGAGCCATACATTAATATAGGATATATATAGCATTTGATCATTCTAATTTTTAGCCTGTTTGTGATTTGTTTGGATGTCAGTAACTTTCTCATACTATTGAAATTATCCTTGGCCATTCCTATTCTCTTTTAATTTCAGTTATACATCTGCCATCATCTGTTATCATCTGACCGAGATAGGAGTAGCTTTTACTTGATGTAGTAATTCTCCATGTATTTTTATATTCATTTTAGGTTTTTCCATTTCCTTGTTGATTACCATAGTTTTTGTTTTCTGTATGTTAATGTCTAATCCATATTCCTTGCTAGTTCTGTCCAATTGGTCCACTAATTCTTGTAGATCTTGTTCATTTTCTGCTACCAATACTGTGTCATCTGCATATCTTAAGTTATTTATTATTTTTCCATTGATCTTGAGTCCTGGCATTCCCTCTAGTTTGAAGATTTTCTCTGTGTAGATGTTAAATAGGCTTGGTGACAGTATACATCCTTGTCTCACTCCTCTCTTTATGTCTATGTATGGAGAGTAGCTATTTTCATATTTTATTATTGCTGTCTGTTCCCAGTATATGTTACTTATTAGTCTGATATCATCCCCATCTAGGCCTATTTCTTGTAGACATATGATTAGCTTTTCATGTTGGACTCTGTCAAAGCTTTGCTATAATCGATGAAACACAAGTAGATACTTTTTGCACTTCTATATACTTGTCAGCGAGTAGTCTTATACAAAGTATTGCCTCTCTTGTTCCTCTGTTCTTTCTAAAGCCAAACTGTTCTTCTCCTACTTCTATGTCTATCTTGATCTCAACTGAACATAAACTGTAGCATCAATTATTTATTGAATATACATTGGTGGTCTTAATGGTGAAGTGGTTGTCGTTTGCCTGTCATACTAAAGATTTTGGGTTTGAATCCAAACCGAGATACCTATGCAATTTTTTCATGAGATCCCTAGGATTGTTGCCAGAGCTACGGAGTTTGTGCTTTGTACAATGCTCTCAGCAGATGGCATGCCATCTCTGCCGACAGGGACAGAGCCATATGGAAGCCCGCGCAATGAAGTCAATCCTTCGCCTTTGGACCCTTGAATGTTTGTGTATGTTATGATATTAGAGAAATGTCATCCATTGTATGTGGTTTGTTTTCTTCTCAAGATTTTAGAATGGTGACACCAAGTTCTATCAGACCCAGACTATCATCAGCACAGTCAACCACCACCAGCCCCAACACTCAACCAACAAGACACAAGTAAGTCATGATTATTTGTATATCAATGGTGGTTGGAAATGTACACTAACACAAGAATTGATCAATTGTCATGGAAACGAAACAGAAATACATTGAGAAATAATTTGAGATGAAAACAGAATTGTTAGGAGATATCAGAAATAAGATATTCAATATTATTGTACAGGTAAAGCGATAAGTCCATGTAAAAGACCGCCCATGTGGTGCCGGGGTCTGAAGGGAATCAAAGAATAGTACCACTGCGACCTACAATGCATGTCGTAAGAAGCGACTGATGTAGGACCTAGGGAAGCTATCCTATTAAATAAAAAGCATCGCAGAAATTGGGTGTGCTGGCCTACTTCTAGGCGTATAACTGGCCCAACGTACAATTGCTCTTAGGCTCAGATCACACACAACTCGCACAGAGTGGTTAACAAATGTGCAATAGGAGCGTTAGAAGAAGATGGTAAAGGAACTCATTTTTATACCATGGAGTATATTTCGAAATATTGTGTTAGACCCATATTTTTAATTTGACTATCGATACACAATGGGTGGTGTGATCTATATCTCGTTGGATGCTTTTACTTGCCAATGTTTCTCTAGTACTCAGTTGAGGTGTATCGACCTGAGAGACATTTTGTGTGGAACAAAATTCCAGTGAAACTATGGAATTGCACCTCAGATCACATGTCTGTGAAGCAAGGGCACTAATCACTATGATATGAGTATAAAGAGATAAGGTGTTCTGTTGTTATGTTATGTGATCAACATCATGGCACTTTGATCATTCCCATGCATGCTCTGTCGTCCTCTGCAGCAGCCATCCCAAAATTCACTTGCTCACTGAACCCATGAGAAGTTGATTAGTATATCTTCTCTCTCCACCACAAAGATAACCAAGGTAATAACCTCATGGGGAGGAGCTGACAAATGATATACTGAAAATAAGTGTTTGACAGATATACAACTATCACAATTTTAACACCTGATCTGACCTGATGCTAGTCCATCACGGGTGATGATGACCACACAATTTTCATCCAAGGAAATGTAGTTGCGTTATGTTTGTCTGTGTGTAAGTAGATGACTAGTGAGCCAGATGCGGGCTTGAAATGTTCTTGTACAGTATGGGCACGGTATGTTATGTTATTTTATGCGATCAACGTCATGGCACATTGGGCATTCCCATTCGTGATCTGTCCTCCATTGCAGCAGCCATCCCAAAGTCCATTTGCTCACAGTACCCATGAGAAGTTGATTACTATATCTTCTCTCTCTACCACGAAGATGACACTGTCTGACATGTCGCAGTATACTTGCACTTGTGGGGAGTTTTACTGCCTTTCTATTTTGACGTTTTTGTTCCATCCATCAATCTTAACAATGAAAGACCTGAAGATTTAGCTAATATATATATATGTTCTCTTCTATCACAATGACAGATATAATAGTCAATACCGTCAGAACAAACGAGCTAATAAGAAGTTCTCTGCTTCACGAGATGACATTGATTATCAAGGTGCCCAGGCAGACAGCATTGACCATCAGACTGGACATATCAACATAATGACCCCATTTAGTTTGTCAGGTCCTATACCTCAACCACAATCTCACTTACCTTCTACATCTTCACATATGTAAGTTGAACATCTATAGCTGTCTGATGTATTGTCACAGTCTTTTATAGCTGAACGATATTGTCAGTCATTATAGCTGTCTATGTATTGTCAGTCTATTGTAGCTGTCTGATGTATTGTCACAGTCTATATAGCTGTCTGATGTATTGTCACAGTCAAGAACATATAAAATTGAAAGTGAGCAAGATTGAAGTAGAGAATGTATTGTCATGTGCTCTTTCTGTTCACCTGACTCTGGATGTTTGTTTGTCTTGGAAGTGTGTGAAACATGTTTGATGTGATCTGATTGCTTAGTTGAGATACTGCTACAACATGCCTTGTAGGTTGCAATGTTACTATTCTTTGCTCCCCTTGAGAGTCCCAGCAACACACAGGTCAACACCCCATCCTTTTTCTTAAATACATATATTCATCCCTTCTATATATCTTCTTTTTCTTCTTGGTTTACTTTAACTAAATATGTCAATTTGTTGCATTGTATCAGCACAGTTGACAGAATGACTGTGATATATGAACCTTTCAGTCAGACGCATCCGTAACTCGGTATGTCAGTTTAGAAACAGGTTTGCCTTCAATCTTTAATCCCTACTTAGCCATTCTGCACTGATGTTACCTGTTGTCAAGGCCACCACTTTGAGGTAAACTCTGTTGCCTGGGTCAACTCTGCTGCACAAACACAGATGCTGACTTCTTTCATCCCAGGGAATCTCTGTGACATAGAGGTCAAGTGCCTGCCTCTTGCTCCACAGGTACTCGGTTCGCTCCCCCGTGGAGCCATTAGGATATTTTTCCAGAGATCCCTGATCTCAGTGTATGTGAGATCGAGTTCCTAGTCCTATTGGAGAGGCCCAATAAACCATAGGTTCTGTGTTCAAGTTTAGCATGTGAAAAAGAACCCTTGCTCTTTGAGGTGCTCTGTCTGATGGTAATCTGCTTACATGGCCGAACCATTTAATTTGTTGTTTCTTGATGAAGTCTAGTACTGATGTTGTACCCACTTTTTCCTGATGTCTTCATTTCTTAACCGGTCTCTTCTTGTTACACCCAGCATTCTGCGTAGACACTTCATCTCTGTCGTGACTATTTTCTTCTATTGTTTGTTGTCACAGCCCAGGTTTGGCACTGGTAACATAATGTGGGAGAAAGATTGTGTTGAACATTGCTCTTTTTGTGTTCATGGTGACGTGTTTGCATCTTAAAATTGGTGCCATTTGCACTATCATTTGATTTGCTTTGTTTCATCTGTGTTGAATTTCATTAGTTATTCTTCCGTTTGCTGAAAAAATGCTCCCAGGTATGTGAAATCTTTTACTTGATTTAGTGGGCGCTTAACGATGGGGATATTGGTCCGGGCAAAATTCTTAATTTTTAAATAACATTCCTACCAAATATTTTCACTATCTTCTAAATTACATCGTGGACCCTTGCTGGAGCTGTGGAGTTCATACACTGCCATTGAGATCTTTCAAGTAAGAAAGTGATTGGAGCACACATGGTTACTCACCGAAGTGCAGTGCAGATGGCCCAATCAATATAATCAATCGATCTTAGTTATTGTATCTTAGTTTTCATATATTTATCTAGTTATCTATATTTGATTGAAAACAATTTAATACATTTTCAAAACTTGTATAATGTTTAGAATATTTCTGTTGAATAACTTGTATTTTTTTTCTGTCCATGTTGTTTCAGGCCATAGATTCCGTATCCCTGTGATTGTGATCTCATAATTCAATAGATCTGATAACTAGAATGTCACGGATGGTAACATTAGTCATTTGTCGTAGTGCCAGTTTGTATCAAGATGGCAGGCATCATGTCTGAACTGACAACAGATAGTGGCAGTAATTAATTATACTGATATTATTACAATTAACATATGTATGTTGTTGTTTGTTTTTTTACTTTATATACTACGATGTCTACATGATATACTACTCTGTGTCAACAATCTAACTGGCTGCAAGTTGTCTTTCATTACATTGAATATCAAGAATAAATCATTACCAAACAAATGTCTAGAAATAATACCCACACAAAGCCAGATTTTAACATAGTTCTGATCAAATGTCATTTAGTTTCAATTCAGTTTGTGGCTTGTTTATCCAATGTAGATCATCATATCAGCCCAATGGTAGACATGTGTATCCACTCTGAACCAATGTACTGGATGTATCCATGCTATATTTGAAACTGTTCATTTGACATTTCTGGCTAGTTGTATTTAACTGTGCTGTTTGCATTTGTGTAAAATAATGAATAAAGGCTTATTGCTGAAAGCAGTCTTTTTTATGTTTATATTCATGTAAAGAAAGCATTAGAACAATGTGATCTACCACCAGAGATTTGACTGTTGTTGTCAACATGAGGGAATTAATTAGACTTGTTTGATGTTTATATTCTTGTAAGAAAGCATTAGAACATTGTGATCTACCACCAGAGATTTGACTGTTGTTGTTGCCAGCATGAGAGAATTCATTAGACTTGTTTGATGTTTATACTCTTGTAAGAAAGCATTAGAACAATGTGGCCTACTACCAGAGATTTCTTCTTGTCTCGCTCGCTCTTTTACGGCCATTTTTATCAGTCTAATGTGATATATAAACAGCCTAACACCAAGAACGGGTGTACGTTTACAACCTTCAGTACCATTTGGAGCTCTGGTGCTTCTCCTTCGGTGGTGTGTTCGATTTCAACCAGCGTTTACTGGGTTCGCTCTTTGTTAGCCTTTTGCTGTCCCCAGCCAACCCTACAAGGCAGCAGGTTCTATCAGAGATTTGACTGTTGTTGTTGTTGTGGTCAGCATGAGGGAATTCATTAGACTTGTTTGATGTTTGTACTCTTGTAAAGAAAGCATTAGAACAATGTGATCTACTACCAGAGATTTGTCTGTTGTTGTTGTCAGCAAGAGTGAATTCATTAGACTAAATATTGTCTACAGGTAAAGGATTTACTTCATTGCACCAGGTTTTCCCATATGGCTCTGGCCGTGTCTGCAGAAATGGCACACCACCAACCAAGAGTGTCGCATAAAGCACAAACTCGTAGCTCCAGCAACAATCCTAGGGATCTCATGAAAATATTGCACATGTGACTAGGTCTGGATTCAAACTCACAACCTTCAGAACAACAAGCAAACATCTTACCCACTTCGAAATGTGGGCCCCTTTCCCCATCCTAGACTTGTTTGAGGTAGTTAATCAGGTCAAGTGGAGTCGCCAATAGTGAAGTTGATAACAAGCTATGATAGTGTGATGACGCTCCTAGTGGTTACCGGGCCCAAATTTGGGGGTGTAAAGAATAGAACCACTGTTACCTGCCACGCATGTCGCAAGAGGCGACTAAGGAGGTTTGGCTGAAATCGGATGCATGTGTCCTAAGCATGTAGAAGTCTGTGTTTAGGGGCCTACCAAACCAATGTGCAACGTATACACGTTCTGGCAAAGATCAAACATATCACAAAGAGTGAATAAAATTGGTCAGAAAGAACAACGCAAAGAAGGAGAGTGTGATGACGTATCTTGAACATTCCGACGCCTGAGTGGTTACCGGGGCCCAAATTTGGGGTAAAGAATAGAACCACTGTTACCTGCCACGCATGTCGAAGAGGCACTAAGGAGGTTTGACTGAAATCGGATGCATGTGTCCTAAATGTGTAGAAGTCAACATGCTGCCTTGCAGGACGGCTGGGGACAGTCAAAGGCTAACGGAGACCGAACCTAGTAAACGCTGGCTGAATCCGGACACATGTCGCTGAAGATGTGACGCAACCCACCCATGCTAAGGCTGCATGAATCAGATTTCCGAATGAATGAATTTATAGAGAGATCTGGTACATCGGTTTTCAGGTGATTAAGAGAGAGAACATTCCGCTTGTCTTTGCTGAAAAGTTCAAGGTGTGCAGATATGGTGCGACAGGAAACCCTAACCCTTTACTTGGTAATCTAAATTACAAGTACCCTGAAGTCAGAATAAGGCTTGCCTGAATAGCAAGGAACACTGGTGGTAAGAAAAGCAAGCTTTCATGCAAAAATCAGTCAGAGATGCCATGACTATGTCTGAACTCATTTCTAAGAAATAGGAAAAAAATAATATAAGCAAGTGCTTAGCTAGCTTCTGGCACAAATAAATTACAACACATATCTACACAAAGGAATGACGCACAAGGTGCTGTAAATGCTGCAATAGACAAGTTAGTTAGTCTTTCCTCTGGGCCTGTGGGTGGCATAGGGCAGAGGTCATAGTTCTCCATGTCTCGCGGTTCGTTGCTATCTGTTTTAGGTCTTTAATGTTTACTAGGCCCATCGTTGAGCCTTCTCTGGTGATGGTTCTACGCAGAGTCTCTCTTGGTCTTCCTCGTTTTCTTTTTTCCTCTGGTGTCCATATGAGGGATTGGTAAGGGAGTCTTCTCATCCATTCTAAGTGTGTGGCCGATGTAGTTCCAGCGGCGCTTTCTTATAAAATTTGATATATTTTCTGCTTGGTCTCTTGTCTTATTTGTGTATTGGGTCTGAAATCTGACCATTTGAGGTTCAATATTCTTCTAAGACATTTATTCTCAAAGTTATCTAATTTTCTTTCTAGAGCTTTTGTTGCTTTCCAACTCTCGCATCCATAAGTTAATACTGGAATCACACAAGAGTTAAAGATCTTTAATTTTAAGTGCTTGCTGACTGTATGATTGTTAATTTGAAAAATTTTGTTTGGTAGTGCCCTGATATAATTCTGTCATTGACTGGTTCCCAGCTAATTAGTGCTTTCTCCGAGTTGGGTGACATTATAATAGCAACTCCGTTTGAATGATGATCGTCAAGTCTCCCTGAATAAATTACGTGTTTTTGTTCGTTGTTAAAAAACGTCTTACCTGAGCCAGTCCACCTACATTCACTGACCCCGAGTATATCCAGTTTGAAATCGCTCATAACACTACACACTTGGGCTGTTTTTCCCAACTGAAACATGGTTCTTACATTCCAGTAACCAATTTTAGAGATGTCCTTAGAATTAAACAAATTTGAACGAATCATCGATTCATTTAGAGCCTAAACTCTGTTTCTCAAACAGTGGTGATTTTTACGATGACGACTTGTCAGGCCGACGATCAACAGTTTGTTGGCCAAGCTAGAAGAAAACACGTCCCGCCATCTTGACCAACAAACCAGAAACCTTCAATAGACAAGAGAGAATGGCAATCAAACATTATTTTGTGAACTGTCCAAAACTGGAAGATCTATGCAAGGAACTACTACCACCAAATCTCTCCATTACAAACATCTTATATTTAAACCAGTGGTGGCAACCTCTGCGCCAGAAACCAGCCTACCAAACGTGACCTGTCTTCTAGATATATTGAACATTACTAAGCTCGGGTTCGAACCCACTGTCCGGCATTTGTTCGAGTCCCTGGTCTTACTCAGGACGATAACGTGAGTACTTCTGAAGTCTGAGAAAATCTGCCTGTATGGCGAGGGAATACTAATTACGAGTACATTGAGCACACGGCTGCCAGTGTAAAGTAATTGGTATTAGCCGGCCACAACTGACAGGAAGACCTATTTTTAGAAATTGTCGGAAAGTGTCATCTATTTTTAGATATGTTGTAAATAGTCGTTGACAGTCCACTTTGGGACCCAGGTAGGTCAAGCATTAGTATGTGGATACATAAACAGTGATAACAACACAAATACAGCGAGGAAAGGAGGAACAATTATATTATAGGAAAACCTACAGAAATTGCCTAACCCTAACCCTGCCACAAAATATATGTAGTATGTCAATATAGTATGTGGATACATATACAGTGATAACAACACAAATACAGCGAGGAAGGGAGGAACAATTATATTATTGGAAAAACCACAGAAATTGCCTAACCCTAACCTCTGCCACAAAATATATGTAGTATGTCAATATAGTATGGATACATATACAGTGATACTGAAATGCTGTAACCTACCAGCTAGCCCCATTGTTAAGGCACCCAAAATTTCACAGGCAGCTAAGAAACAAATGATCAACAGCATTTTTATACCTACTTTGTGTTACCAGAGCCAAACATGGACATTGAGCAAAGCGAGTCAAAAAATAACTACATGTGAAATGGTTGCCTGAGAAAAGTTACAACAACACAAGAAAAGACAGAATCACCAACATCAGCATAAGAAAGAAAGTTGGCACAAAACCGTGCTTGAATTATATAGATAAACAAAGAATGAAGTGGTTTGGCCACTTAATAAGAATGCATCCAAACTCCACAGTATACAGAGTCTTCTACAACAGAACATCGGGAAAGAAGGCAAGAGGAAGACCACGGAAAAGATGGTTAGATGGCGTAGCAGAATCCTGTGAAAGAGCAAAGATAACAATCACACAAGCCACCAGAACAGCGCAAGACAAAAACAGAAAACCACGACACTGGGCAACAACCCGGTAGCAGTGTGACGACAAAAGAAGAAGAAGAAGAAAATACAAATACAGCGAGGAAGGGAGGCACAATTATATTATAGGAAAAAAAACCACAGAAATTGCCTAACCCTAACCCTGCCACAAAATATAAAATCTTGCGATTGTTTGTTACTACTTAATTTTTTTTTTTAAAGCCGAAAACGAAAGGTTTTTCAACATGAAACCCCTAAAAACGCAAATGGAATAAACCGTGCAGACTGTTCGACCTTGGAAATTACTGGACAATCCCCGACACGCCTACGGATACCGGGGTTTACCGGAACTCGTTGTTCAGGACTTTGCGGTCGGCTAATGACAAAGTATAGCAATTTACAATGCACGCTGCTGCATTGTAAGAAATTGGGAAAACGGATTTTCACGCAAAATTCAGTTTCAGAGATGAAACTTCGTCTGAGTTGAAAGCGGACGAAAGAAAAAGAAGAAAAAAACAAAAAAACTATAGATTCCAGACTCTGAGCTAAAGAAAATTAGTTTAGAAAAAGCACACACACTTGCACAAACACACGCAAAATCTCCTGTTTTAAAATTGATGTAAAAAAATGAATATAATAATGAGTTGTTGAACAGTGAACTTTAAAAACCAAAGTTTAAAATCTCTGATCATACAAGTAAAACAAATGTTCACACAAACAAAATGATGTAAATAAACAACTTGAAATAGCGTGTGTTAAACTTTGTAGCATTCTCCGTCGCCATAGTTGAGTCAACAGATATTTCGTCACAGTAAATTAGTTTCTTTTTTGGGGGTATAGACATGTTCTTCAAGATCCTGCAGGACATGGTAGATCTTCAACAACTTGCAGGCAAGAATATTTTCAAAGCGATCATTTTTAATGATTTTGAATTAAGTTGGGAATAGCATAGTAGCGGGGCAACAGACTGAACATCAGTTATGATTGGTCAAAAATCAGGTCTGGTTGACAAAATTAAATCCCTAATTTGAATTTAAATCATCTTGATGTCTCATTCCTTCATTGTATTGTTCCTCTTATTCCTTCATTGTATTGTTCCTCTTATTCCTTCATTGTATTGTACGTCTCATTCCTTCATTGTATTGTTCCTTTTATTCCTTCATTGTATTGTACGTCTCATTCCTTCATTGTATTGTTCCTCTCACTCCTTCATTGTATTGTACGTCTCATTCCTTCATTGTATTGTTCCTTTTATTCCTTCATTGTATTGTACGTCTCATTCCTTCATTGTATTGTTCCTCTCACTCCTTCATTGTATTGTACGTCTCATTCCGTCATTGTATTGTACGTCTCATTTCTTCATTGTTTGGTACATCTCATTCCTTCATTGCGTTGTACATCAAGAAAATATATGTGCCAAAGTGTTTACAGTTACTTTCATGCCCATGGTGGTATCCTGCGTGAAGTTAATTTAAATCAAGAGAACTCTAGCATCATCAGTTCAAGAATTTCTTCACGATGTCTAAACCAAGTATAGTAATCTGCTTTACTACAGGAAAGTACCTGTTAAGTTGAGGGAAAATAATGATGCGTATCTATGACCTATCAACTGAAATTAAACTGTTCATAGTCATGAAGGACAGTCCTGTCCAACAAGGTTACAAGAGGAATATCTTTGATGGGCCAGGTCAAGGACACTAAACTGATGTGTCACATGCAGACATTGAACCTAATGAAGAATTGATACAAGGGCCAACAGAAAGCAGTATATTATTTCCAGTATGCATCACACTGGATTGAGAATGCACATAAGAAAACCTGGTGCCCCAAGAGGCAGAGGTTTAGGTGTTGATTTCTGAGCACTCGTCTGACAGCGATATCGTCATTTATACAGATGACTGTTTTGACACATTCGTAGTGTCCATGAATTTTCCATTACAAACATCATGTATAGAGACACTTGGTGGTATGCTGTTTTGATTCTCAAGGAAGTATGTACTTATAATTTTGTTACTTTTCTTGAACAGTCTAGTCTGTACTTTTCTTACTTGTCTTGGACAGTGGAGTCTGTACTTTTCTTACTTGTCTTGAATAGTGGAGTCTGTACTTTTGATATTTGTCTTGGACAGTGGAGTCTGTACTTTTCTCCAGGTTGATGGATTTTGTGCTGACTCTTTCTGATTGGCTAGGTTTTAAGAACTTAACTTTGAAATCTCAGAAGGATGCTTGATTCAATGTGACGAAACGTGCAGTGGCATGAAATTCCAGAAAGCTGCGTGACTCAATGTGATGAAGGGTGCAATGCCATGAGATGCCTGCAGGTTGCTTGATTCAATGTGGCGAACACAATGACAGGAAATCCCAGAAAGCTGCTTGACTCAATGTGATGAAGGTTGCGATGCCAGCAGGATGTTTGACTCAATGTGAAGAAGGGTGCAATTCCATGTTCTGGACAGTTTTCTATTTCAGAGGTGACATTGCTGTGTCTCTTACAACCTCGAATGTGTGCAGAATATGATAGAGTTAATTCCATCCCAGCAGTCATGGGTCTGCAGCAGACTTCATCAAATTAACGATTAGCTGATCCTTGTTTCGTTAGCTAGAGGAATATGTTTCCGGCCCAGGAACATTACGGTGAATTTAAGTGAAGCCAGATCATAGCCGATATGTATCGTAACCTAACTTCTTATGCGAAGTTCAAAGCATCTTTATGTCCCTTATATTATATATATATGGCCTTTTTCGTCTTTACAGACCGTCAATTGGCAAGTATTTCACTGTGAGAACTTCTGAGTTTTCGCTTGTCTCTCTTATATGACGACGATATAGGTTGGGGGACTGTAGTAAGACTATGGAGAATGGTGAAACACGTAATAACAAAGTACTCTTTTGTTGTAGTTTCTGTGTTACTGTTTCTTTTGTTGTAGTAGTTGTGTGCTATTGCTTCGCTTGCATGTATGTTTACTTTTCTTTGGCTTTTTTTCTGGCCAAAATGTTAATCTGGCAACTGTGTATCAATATGGCCGCCTCCTTGGACAAACTACTAGATTACACATGTTAAATGTTTGAACTAGTTGTTAAGTTTTAACTTTCGTTAAAAAAAATACAAAGGAAAGGTAATAATCGATCATTGTAAAGCAAAATTTAATTATCTACACAAAAAATAAATTTATGTAGCCATAAAAATATTTACTTATCATTTAATGTCTGTCCTTGGGCTGGCAAATTCATCGCCCAACCAACTTACCAAGGACAGATCACAGTCAGACTCAACTTTCAAGTCAATCTCAAATCTCATTATGTATAAGAGTAAGATACATATCACACTGACACTTTTACCTCAGTATATTAACTGGGATCTTTGCGTGTGACCGCCGAGTGCAATGCGGTGAGCCGGGTGAGTGACCAAAACAAAGTCGCCCAAAGGCAAATGCCGGTATCATCAAGGGAACACTACTGATACTGTAACTGTAGTCATAGTCAACTGTAGTGTATACTACACATCAAGTATTTAACACTACAGGTAGTCATGAGTCAATCTCCTTTTCTCTAATCCTTGTTGTTTTGCCATACTCGCAGCGACAGGATAAGAAGAGATTTCTAGAACAGGCTTTTGTGTGCACTTAACAAATGAAGAAAAAAAATGACCATTTTATTAAGTTATTTACAACTCACTTTCCAGTCAATGTGAAATACAACACTACACAAATCTAAATTACAAAATTGATACATGATAATATTTCAGCTGTTGCTGAATTGACTTGGTGACTAGTCATTAAATAAAGAACATTAAACTGTTATAAGAGAGAGAAGATGGAGATATGTTGGACAGTACACACCTTGAGGAGAAATGATCAACGAATATCAAAGCAGGCATTGAAGTGGGATGCAAAGGGTTCAAGAAAGAGAAGTTGACCTAAGGAGACCCTGAAACGAACTTTGCTGAGAGAGGCAAGAGGTATCGGTCTCAGTTCCATGGATGAGATTGAGCGAGTTGCCCAGGATAGAGCGGTATGGAGAAGTTACTTGCAGGCCCTATGTAACGTATAACGGTACAAGAGGAATTATTATTATAAACTGGGATCTTGTGTACTGAATTAGTCAAACAATGATGCTGTTGATTGTTACCAGTCTATAGTATAGTAAGTTTTATATTCTTGCTGCTACAAGTCTACACAATGAACTCTTACACCAGTAGGATGTCAAGTATAATAGTACTATAGTAACTTCTCTTTCGTTTGCTCCACATAAACCACTTGTTAAACCCCTCTTTATGGTCCTTATGTGATTTGTTGCCTTAGACTGAGTTTATTGTACCACTTGGGTGCCTACAGATCCATATCGGCCAGCAATTCCTATTACTGCATGTTTGTTTTTTAAAGTAGGACTCCAATAAAACTGACATATGGGAGTCCATCTTCCTAGACAAATCAGAGCCCAGCTTGTTTTGTTTTGTACCTCACAGTCAAAGTTTCCTGGTATACACCACTGGGTGGTGGTGTTGGCTTGTGTGTTCTTCAGGTCATCAACATGCTACTAATTTTCACTTTTCACCCTTTATAGAGAGACTATCCGATCCTGTCTTTCTGTGTGAACCAGTACTTACTTAGCCTATACAATCAAAATAAGAGAGACTATCCGACACATTTCCGATGTAGAGTCAGGCAGAGCACACTTATATACCTTACTATAGCCTAATACTATCAATGTGCTTTATCAATAAGATTTATCCAAATAATTTAAGAAGAAAATCGTGACTCATCCAGCTTGCAGACAGTTTCGACTGGATAGAGATGGTCAGGATATTGTCACCTTGAGGTAATATAATAGATGCTAACTTCAGTTCCATGGAGGAGATTGAGCGAGTGCCAGATAGAGCGGTATGAGAAATTATGTGCATGCCCTTGCAGAAGTATTCAAGGGGAGACTGGAGAATGAGATAGTAACACGTTAAACAAAGTATGCATGTTAAATACTTAACAGTTCATGAAGCAGCAACGTTGACCAGTTGAAACCTGCTGTTATGCACGTTTATGATTTTGTAAAATGTACTTGTTTACGTGTCCTATGTAAAGTATAACAGTACGAGAGGAATTATTATTATTATTTATCTTGCAGTCTTTGAGCCAGGTAGAGCCAGGGCAAATTTGGAGCTAGATTTAAGAACAGTAAAATCTTAGTTCTTAACAACAAGGGACATGTAGACAAATCCAGGAAATAATACAACAATTTTGACTGTTTTAGTACTCAACCTAGCATAGAGGTAAGTTTCTCAGTTCATTTTTGTTTTAGTACTCAAGATAGCATAGAGGTAAGTTTCTCAGTTCATTTTTGTTTTAGTACTCAACCTAGCATAGAGGTAAGTTTCTCAGTTCATTTTTGTTTTAGTACTCAACCTAGCATAGAGGTAAGTTTCTCAGTTCATTTTTGTTTTAGTACTCAACCTAGCATAGAGGTTAGTTTCTCAGTTCATTTTTGTTTTAGTACTCAACCTAGCATAGAGGTTAGTTTCTCAGTTCATTTTTGTTTTAGTACTCAACCTAGCATAGAGGTAAGTTTCTCAGTTCATTTTTGTTTTAGTACTCAAGATATCATAGAGGTTAGTTTCTCAGTTCATTTTTGTTTTAGTACTCAAGATATCATAGAGGTAAGTTTCTCAGTTCATTTTTGTTTTAGTACTCAAGATAGCATAGAGGTTAGTTTCTCAGTTCATTTTGTTTTAGTACTCAAGATAGCATAGAGGTTAGTTTCTCAGTTCATTTTTGTTTTAGTACTCAAGATAGCATAGAGGTTAGTTTCTCAGTTCATTTTGTTTTAGTACTCAAGATAGCATAGAGGTTAGTTTCTCAGTTCATTTTTGTTTTAGTACTCAAGATAGCATAGAGGTAAGTTTCTCAGTTCATTTTTGTTTGTTTTAGTACTCAACCTAGCATAGAGGTTAGTTTCTCAGTTCATTTTTGTTTTAGTACTCAAGATAGCATAGAGGTAAGTTTCTCAGTTCATTTTTGTTTTAGTACTCAAGATATCATAGAGGTAAGTTTCAGTTCATTTTGTTTTAGTACTCAACCTAGCATAGAGGTTAGTTTCTCAGTTCATTTTGTTTTAGTACTCAAGATAGCATAGAGGTTAGTTTCTCAGTTCATTTTTGTTTTAGTACTCAAGATAGCATAGAGGTTAAATTTCTCAGTTCATTTTTGTTTTAGTACTCAACCTAGCATAGAGGTAAGTTTCTCAGTTCATTTTTGTTTTAGTACTCAAGATATCATAGAGGTAAGTTTCTCAGTTCATTTTTGTTTTAGTACTCAAGATATCATAGAGGTTAGTTTCTCAGTTCATTTTTGTTTTAGTACTCAACCTAGCATAGAGGTAAGTTTCTCAGTTCATTTTTGTTTTAGTACTCAAGATATCATAGAGGTTAGTTTCCAGTTCATTTTGTTTTAGTACTTCAAGATTCATAGAGGTCAAGTTTCTCAGTTCATTTTTGTTTTAGTATCAACTAGTCATAGAGGTTAGTTTCTAGTCATTTTTGTTTTAGTACTCAAGATAGCATAGAGGTAAGTTTCCAGTCATTTTGTTTTAGTACTAACCTAGTATAGAGGTAAGTTTCTCAGTTCATTTTTGTTTTAGTACTCAACCTAGCATAGAGGTAAGTTTCTAGTTCATTTTTGTTTTAGTACTCAACCTAGTATAGAGGTAAGTTTCTCAGTTCATTTGTTTTAGTACTCAAGATATCATAGAGGTATTTTCAGTTCATTTTTGTTTTAGTACTCAAGAATATCTAGAGGTTAGTTTCTCAGTTCATTTTGTTTTAGTACTCAACCTAGCATAGAGGTAAGTTTTCAGTTCATTTTTGTTGTTAACATCAAGAATATCATAGATGTTAGTTTCTCAGTTCATTTTTGTTTTAGTACTCAAGATATCATAGAGGTAAGTTTCTCAGTTCATTTTTGTTTTAGTACTCAAGATAGCATAGAGGTTAGTTTCTCAGTTCATTTTGTTTTAGTACTCAAGATAGCATAGAGGTTAGTTTCTCAGTTCATTTTGTTTTAGTACTCAAGATAGCATAGAGGTTAGTTTCTCAGTTCATTTTGTTTTAGTACTCAAGATAGCATAGAGGTTAGTTTCTCAGTTAATTTTTGTTTTAGTACTCAAGATAGCATAGAGGTAAGTTTCTCAGTTCATTTTTGTTTGTTTTAGTACTCAACCTAGCATAGAGGTTAGTTTCTCAGTTCATTTTTGTTTTAGTACTCAAGATAGCATAGAGGTTAGTTTCTCAGTTCATTTTTGTTTTAGTACTCAAGATAGCATAGAGGTAAGTTTCTCAGTTCATTTTTGTTTGTTTTAGTACTCAACCTAGCATAGAGGTTAGTTTCTCAGTTCATTTTTGTTTTAGTACTCAAGATATCATAGAGGTAAGTTTCTCAGTTCATTTTTGTTTTAGTACTCAACCTAGCATAGAGGTTAGTTTCTCAGTTCATTTTTGTTTTAGTACTCAAGATAGCATAGAGGTTAGTTTCTCAGTTCATTTTTGTTTTAGTACTCAAGATAGCATAGAGGTAAGTTTCTCAGTTCATTTTTGTTTTAGTACTCAACCTAGCATAGAGGTAAGTTTCTCAGTTCATTTTTGTTTTAGTACTCAAGATATCATAGAGGTAAGTTTCTCAGTTCATTTTTGTTTTAGTACTCAACCTAGCATAGAGGTTAGTTTCTCAGTTCATTTTGTTTTAGTACTCAAGATAGCATAGAGGTAAGTTTCTCAGTTCATTTTTGTTTTAGTACTCAAGATATCATAGAGGTAAGTTTCTAGTTCATTTTGTTTTAGTACTCAACCTAGCATAGAGGTTAGTTTCTCAGTTCATTTTTGTTTTAGTACTCAAGATATCATAGAGGTAAGTTTCTCAGTTCATTTTTGTTTTAGTACTCAACCTAGCATAGAGGTTAGTTTCTCAGTTCATTTTTGTTTTAGTACTCAAGATAGCATAGAGGTTAGTTTCTCAGTTCATTTTTGTTTTAGTACTCAAGATATCATAGAGGTTAGTTTCTCAGTTCATTTTTGTTTTAGTACTCAAGATATCATAGAGATTAGTTTCTCAGTTCATTTTTGTTTTAGTACTCAACCTAGCATAGAGGTTAGTTTCTCAGTTCATTTTTGTTTTAGTACTCAACCTAGCATAGAGGTAAGTTTCTCAGTTCATTTTTGTTTTAGTACTCAACCTAGCATAGAGGTAAGTTTCTCAGTTCATTTTTGTTTTAGTACTCAACCTAGCATAGAGGTTAGGTGGTGTCTTTCTGCACCAAAGTTTCTCAGTTCATTTAAGAATATCATTAGGACAATCTTTTTCTTCTTCATCCCCTACGGAGGCATAGGTCCACAACCAGGATTTTCCAAGCCATGCTATCCAAGGCCATCCTTTCCAGATCTCTCCATTCTCTCTCCATTTTCTTGCATTCTGTTTCCAACTCTGTGTTACGGGTTGATAGAAGGTGAGTCGGCTGTCTGATTTCCTTTGGGATTTCATCAGGTCGCTCATGAGTCCTTCCTTGTGGGTCTTCTTCTTGCTCAGGGGGGAATAACTATGAATTTCCCTGCTTGTTGTTTCTGTAGCTACCTGTTTTGGGGGGTTTTTTTGCAGGATAGGGTAGCTTGTCCAACGCCCGACCTCCTTAGTCACATCTTTCGACATGCGGCAGGTAACAGTGGTTCTATTCTTTATACTCACATTTGGGCCGTAACCACTCTAGCGATCGCTAGGACATTACTCTTTAGAAAGATAGATGGGGACTGCCTAGAGTAGTTGATAGTAGCTCAGCCTGCTAGCTGTGAGACGCCTCATAGCTCGGGTTCGAACCTACTGTCCGGCATTTGTTCGAGTCCCCTGGTCTTACTCAGGACGATAACGTGAGTACCTCTGAAGTGGGAGAAAATCTGCCTGTATGGCGAGGAATACTAATTACGAGTACATTGAGCACACGGCTGCCAGTGTAAGTAATTTACAATGTGCACGCTGCTGCCATTGTAAGAAATTGGAAAAACGATTTTCACGCAAAAATCAGTTTCAGAGATAAAACTTCGTCTGAGTTGAAAGCAGACGGGGAAAAAAAGCAAAAAAAAAAAGATAGATAGAAAATTAAAATAGACACAGAATAAATGAAGAATAAAAAAAAAAGATAATTGTTTTTGCAGAAGTTCTGGTGAGACACCTTACAGAGCCATCAAGAACAACCTACCAATCAATGCAATGAGATGCCTTTTTAGTTCTAAAGAAAGCAGCAAGGTATGTATAGAGTGTCTCTTGCTGGTATGACCTTTTTTTTGTCTTTGGGGATGGTAAATTTGCAAGTGTTTTGCTGTGACAACTTCAGCATTTACGCTTGTCTCTTGCCTTTCAGCTCATCACCAAGTTTCTTTTAAAAGAATTCTGCATTTTTGCACAATGTTCTTCTCCACACAACTCGATCATCAGCTAGTTTTTCCCATTTGTTAGTACCAATGGAAAAGTTCTTCATTTAGGCCTTGCAGACATCCTTATATCTGAGCAGTGGTCTGCATTGGTGCCTCTTCCCTCTGAAAGTTCACAGAACACTTGTTGTGGTATGCGGCTATTGTCCATGCTTCTCACATGCCGTAGCCATCTCCTGGTTATATTATCAGATATCAACTGGAATTTTTGTCCAGAAAGCAATGACAGACCTAAGACTGCACAGATTTCCACAGTTTCTCCATCTTTGCTTACTCAGTTAAAGGTATTTGTTGATTTGTTTTGCAGTTTACAGCAGTGTCCTCACATTTTTGGCCTGACACATCCAATTTCACTATGGCAAGATATACTTTTTACACATCTTCTTAACCCTTTCGCTGCTACATACTTTTCGAGGCTGAGCTAAAAATATCTACTCTTTGTTTCTAGGTCACAAAAGTGAATGTACGCCTATAGGAGTGACAGTAGCAATGTATAACGTGTTAACACGTCTTTAGTTCACAGAGGAGAGATAATAAAGACGTGTTAATGCGTCTTTAGAAGTGAATGGGCAAAACGTATATATACGTCTTTAGCAGCTAAAGGGTTAAACAGTTGTTGCACAGTAATGTCTCTGTGGCATACAGGCAGCATGCTACTGAAGGTTGTGTCATTATAGCTTATAGATATCGATTTTTCAAATTCATCATATTATGTTAGTATTGCATCTCTACAACGAATTACACAATGTGTTTTGTTTGTGACCGAAAAATGCTTCAAAATTATTTTTGAACAGCCCTACCCCTCTAAAAATTCTTGATAGAAAATGTGTACAGTTGTCTTTGTTTGGTCCCTAGAACAGTGTATGAAATTCAATGAACCCAATCGAGTTATGTATCATTATAAAGCTTGATCTGAGTACTAACATATATTTTAGATTAAATTAGGCTAGGCAATGACTGTATGCTCTAACAGATGATTTCCTTGACAATTTAGACTGAATTCACATTACATTTTTAAAACACAGTTTTCTCCCATTTGTAAATTTCATTAATGTGGGTAATGTGCGTTTTCCACCGCGAAAAAATCTTCAAGATAGCAATATGAGATTTGGCCCTGACATATATCTATTAATATTGAAACCCTTAGACAACAGAAAATGCGCCTTTCTCAAACAAATAAATTTATATGAATATTTTTATGAGCCAGTGGGTCCTATTTTTGACCGTAAATTGGGTAGGTCTTATTCGTTGCACCCCAGAGATCAGTTACATGTTACAGAACAATTTAAAGTTCTCAGCTGGCCAGAATATTGGTATATTTAGGCTGTGCAGTCGAAAAAATTGCTATTGTTATTTATTTCACTCTGCTTGGAGGCCGTATGACGTTGTTTACAATCCAAGATGGCTGCTGTTTCCATGGCAGCCCGATAATTTATTGATGCGAAAGATATATAAATTTTCATTTTAGACCAACCTAGTAGCAATTGCTAAGTATCACGTAATTTTATTGAGAGATAAGAAAGTTGAGAAATCCTGTAGCATGAGCCCTTAAGACGTTTTTCTGTTTGCCAGAAGGTTTTGGGTTCGAATCCAGACTGAATCACAAATGCAATTTTTCCATAAGATCCCTAGGATTGTTGCTGAAGCTACAGAGTTCATGCTTTGTGTAACACTTTCGGAAGATGGTGTGCCATTTCTACCGACATGGACGAAGCCATATGGGGAAACCTGGTCCAATGAAGTCAATTCTTCGCCTTCATATCATTTTGTATGTTCTTTGTTCATAATTGTTTGTATTGTAAGGCTCTGTCGTTGGTGTTCTTATTTTCTATGGTTACAGGCAGTCAAAGTGGTCTTAGGTCATGTTACTCCTATTTTAACAAATCTCTTTTCATACGATGAAGTATGCTATGGCAAATTGTCTTAGACACTGTGTTTTTAATATACTAGTGGCATGCGATAAGAGCTGGAGGAGCTGCAGGAGATAGCTAGAGATAGGAAGACTTGGCATGAGTTGGTTGAGGGCCTATGCCCCAACCCGGAGTAAAAAGGCAAAGAGAGAGAGAGAGAGTGGCATGCGATGTATAATGTGGTTAATATCACACCCGTCGCTGTTACTTTCAAGTATTTCTCTGGTACCCAATTGAGGGTGAGTTCTTCTTCAAATGCTCCATATTGACCACTTGTGATTTGTGTGATCTGAGCCTAAGAGCGATTGTACATTGTGCCAGTTATGCACTTACAAGTGGACCAGCACATTCGATTTCTGCGCTACTTTTTATTTACTAGGGTAGCATCCTAGGGCCTACATCAGTCGCCTCTTACGACATGCATTGTAGGTTGCAGTGGTACTATTCTTTACTTCCTTGCGGCCCCAGCACCACACGGGCGTATGAGGGTGGGTTGACTTGAGAGCCACTACAGTCGGGGAAAATCCCACAACCACTGTTGAGTTTGATTCTGGGACCACACGTCTGTGAAGCAAGTTCACTAACTACTATAGTATTGTGACTGTCATGTGACATCTTGTATGACAGCAACTAAAGTTCTCTTCTATGCTCGATCTGGGATCATCCTTCGCAGACTGTCATAAGTGTGGCCCACAGTGAGTATCCCCAGTCCACACTGCATACCAGTTCTTGTGATAGTCTCCATATTGATTATGTTTCCAATCCAGCTCCAGGGTCTGCCTTTATCACCTAGTCGTTGTAATATGCTACATAGCTACATAATGTGCAACAGTTGAATAGAATTTTTAAATGGAAATTTTCCATGGATGTCGTCTTAAATGCATCATGTTGAAAAATCTGATGAAGTTTTGTGACTAGTGCATATGGTGGGGTTGTCATAGAACAAAATGGAGCTAGTGCATGTGGTGGGGTTGTCATAGAGCAAATGGAACTAGTGCATGTGATGTAGTTGTCATTGAGTAGAACAACTACTAACAAGGTAAAAAATTGAGGCCATCGCTGACCACATCTAGTGGCTCTATGGGATTCAATTTGCTGAGACAGTTATGGTTTCTGACTGTCCTTGCTTGGAAGGATTCCGAGCGTTTAATTTCTCTATCAGTAGATGTCTATCAATTCATCCTGTTTCCATTGTTTCTTGTGTGTGTCTGCTGTCCTAGATGTGCAGTTGTTGTGTTGAAGATGAGTAATGGGAACACCGTTCATCAGCTGCTTTGTGACTGACTGCCTGTTGTATGGGGATGCATGGGAATTTGGAAAGGGTTTTTGGAATTCCTGGTTTTGGTCAAATTAACATGGACATAAGCTTGTATTGAAGTCTATGGCTACTTCCCTGGTCTCAAATAAATGACACAGGTCATTATAAGTTTAGACCTTACATAAAGTCCGGACTCAGCAGAACAGACCAGGTCATTATAGTCTGCGTATGTACTGGAAACTGCAAACTCAAGAGACACTCACATAGACTAAGAATAAGTCAACCAGCTCTCTGCTAGTGTCAACAGACGGAACATACACCAGAACATATCCTGCAAGACTGTTCTCTCCTGGGAAGCAACACTTCTCATCCAGTCAACCTGAAATTTGTGGAAACCTGTCAGACCTGAAGCTGACTGCCCAGTTTGTGGTTGTCCACGGTGGATTAAGTACATGACCAGAGATGACAAGAAGAATATTTTATTCATGTTAATATATCTCTTGTCATGCCTACTTTCTCTATAAC
Source organism: Arion vulgaris (assembly GCA_020796225.1). Taxonomy (NCBI): domain Eukaryota; kingdom Metazoa; phylum Mollusca; class Gastropoda; order Stylommatophora; family Arionidae; genus Arion; species Arion vulgaris. The sequence continues at coordinate 6,182,342 of CM036772.1, read as the reverse complement.
TTATTGATTTCTTTGCTTTTGTTTAGGAGACTAATAGTTCTTACCACAGAAGTCACTTTTCAGATAAACATGTTGTTTTGTTTTTTCTTCTCTTTCTGTTTAGGTTTCTCTCTTAGAAACAAGTCAAATCTTGCATGATACAGCTTTGTCTCAAGCTGATGGTCATAAGGAAGATCCAGATGAGAATCAGAACCATATAGATCAAAATTCAAGCATTTTTGATGAACTTTTGGTAAATTCAACTCAGTTATACAGTAATAACTTTGCTAAAAGTTGTGAGTATTTGCTAACTGACTGGAGTAGACAAGTGAAACAACTACAAAATGCAAGGTTACCAGTGGATCTGGGTAAAATTATTGTGTCCAAGAAGCTACCAGATGTAGTGGAGTATGTCCTGAATCCAACTGCTTCAGCAAGCTTAAGACAGACATGTTTAACCTTGTTGCTTTCTGAAGAAACTGATAAGACACTAACCTGTAGAATGTTAAACCAAACTGTAGCAGACGCTGTATATCTACCAATCAAAGTTATAACTGATATTCTAGAGATTCTGTCGACATCTGTCAAGACCAAGTTACGAAAAGAAACGCAAGTAAATCTGGTGACTACTGTAGTAAATCATAGATGGTATGAGATTACTCCAAAGAATTTAGTATTCTTCATGTACCAACTAGATGAGCTATTTGATATGAGAAGAATCTCCAAACTGCAGCAGCAAATTGACAATTATGAAGATGCTGGCAAGGATGAAGAAGCTGAAGTCAATGAGGTCAGGAATGCTGGCAAGGATGAAGAAGGTGATGTTGACAAGACAGGCAAGTCATTGATTACCGCCAGCGAGACAGATGATGCTGTTGGGGATGCTGTAAGAGAAACACATCTTGTCAGTGTTAACCTGGATAAAAGAGCTATCAGTATAGCTCAGGACTTGAAAGCAAAAGATTTATCTCGTATTGTTATCATTTTAGCAAAATGGCGCAACCGTAATGTGACCCTTCTGAACACTATTTTACACTGTCTGGGTCAGGCGGATTTGTCTAATTTTACTTTTGTGCAGTTGAACAATCTTCTGTATTCATTTTCTGTACTTAACATCAATGACCAAGTCCTAGGGAAAGTTGTGGGACAATTGGCACAGATCACTCCAACATCTCCATCTTTGGTGTGTGCTGCATTAACGTCACTGTCATATTTACGATGGAATGATACAGCCCTAGTATTACAGTATCTTCACTTCCTTTCTGATCACATCTCAGAACTGACTGCCAAGGAGGCTCACAGTGTTTTATTGTCTCTGGCTAACCTGTATCATGTGCCCAAAAGTGAAGCAGAGGTCGGCATAGTCAAAAGTGAGTCATTTTGCACAATCTCAGTCAATGTACATTATATATATGTATATTCGTCTCATTATGTGTTACATAGGGCATGCAAGCAATTTCTGCAAACCACATTCTGGCTTCTATGGAACTGAATCCGATATTTCTTGCCTCTCTCAGTAAAGTTTGTTTCAGGGTTTCCCTGTGCCATCCATCTTTCTTGTACCACTTGCCTCTGACTTCAATAACTGCTTTGTGATTTTTGATAATTTCTTCTCAGGGGAATCAGATTTCTGTGACGCTTTTTATTTACTAGGGTAGCTTCCTAGGCCCCTACCTCAGTCGCCTCTTTCGACATGCTTTGTTGGTCACAGTTTTACTATTCATTGCTCCCCTTGTGAGCCTCTGCAACACACAGGCGATCACTTCTCCTGAATTAGTCCCAATTTATGTTCATTATTTTTCGTAGACATGTATTTTCAAATGCATTCAACTTGCTTTCTATATCTTCAGTCACTTTCCAACTGTCGCTGGCATCTATTAAGACTGGAACTACATTGGAATGAAATGTGTTATTTAGTTTTCAAACTTTACAACTTGTAGTTGCACATTTTAATGTACATAAAAATAGACGTTATTGTTTGCAAGATTGTTGTCAATTTTGGTAATCTTGAACTTTTTGTATGATTAACTTTCCATGCGGAGTTATTTCCTCAATTTTTAAACAGTTAATTCAAGGGAGGTAAAAAAAAATAAAAGACGATCCCAATGACTCGTCAATAAATAAACATATATATTATTATATACTAATTTGAAGAAAACTGGACAACCTATTAGAATAACAAGGTTGAAAAGTAGTAGAAGTAAAACTAGAAAGACTTCTTACTTACAAGGGAAGCAACTCTATGGCGAAGTATGTGGCTAATAGCGTGCAACGGACTTACGCCGTGGCGCAGTGTGTGGCTTAAAGCGGGGAAAGAGTTAAAGACAGAACATAAATCTTGCTTTTTTAAAATCTGTTTGTTACTCCCATGTTGAATTAATTGAATGTATTTCTCACAGAATTAGCTTCTAGAGTGTTCTGTGGAGATGTCTGTCCAACAGATCGAATCAGCTGTGCATGGTGCTTGGCTATTATCTTATCTCTTGGTGCAGAATTAGGGGAATCTCTCTTGCAACCGGAATTTGTGGCTCAGTTTTCGGGTAAGAGAGTTCTAGAATCTTTGTGTATTGAAGTTTACATATAGACTGTGTGAGATTAATGGATCTTGTTTGTAAGTCCATAACACACAAGAGTTTACTGGAAGGACAATATTTAATGGTAATTTTGTTTCCGTTTGCCGCTATGAATTCAGTCATGGTCATGGAGCTTAATATGGCAATCCTTACTGATATTTGTGTGCAGGCTTGCTTTGCTAATCAGCATTGTCCCCTGACCATTCAGGCGATCCTTACTCTGACTTTAGAGGTACTTGTAATTTAGATCCCCAAGTAAAGAATCAGAGTTTCCTGTAGTCCACCCACACACCGTGTGCATACCAAGAATTATTGACCCTAGCTGGACACGGACCCGGGAATTTCCACAGCACTCTAGCGCAGCATGTTATCGACTTTGCTATCTACAAACTCTAATGGTATTTGATCTCTAGGACTCACAAGGATTTACTTTAAGGACAATGTTGAATGGTATTTAATCTCACAGAACTTATAAGGATTTACTGTAAGGACAATGTTGAATGGTATTTGATCTCACATAACTTATAAGGGGTTACTGTAAGGACAATGCTGAATGGTATTTGATCTCACAGAACTTATAAGGATTTACTGTAAGGACAATGTTGAATGATGTTTGATCTCACAGAACTTATAAGGATTTACCGTAAGGACAATGTTGAATGGTATTTGAAAGGTAGAAGACTTGAGCTTTGGAGTTTGGTCACAGGAACACACGCTGGTAGAGTTGTGTAACATTCTTCATGATCAATTTCTATACTATAGACTAGAAGTAGAGAGACTTGAGTAATGTGAAGTACCAGGTACTAGACTTTCATCAGACAAGTGAAACAGCTAACATAATTATTTGTTCCTTCTATTGTTTCAACTTCTATACTGAAGACTATTATAAGGGAACGAAGGTGGAAATATTTAGGTCATGTTCTTAGATCAGACAAGAAGAGACTAAATCGACAAGTCTTTATGTGGTCACCAGTTGGGAAAAGAAAACATGGAAGACCTAAGACCACTCTTCGAAGAACCATCCTACAAGAAAGTAAACTATTGGGATGTAAAACCATACAAGATCTCCAACTGCTAGCACGAACCGCATCACATGGAGATCTAAAACCTCTGCCCTATGTGCCGCCTTTGGCAGGAAAGGAACTAACTAACTGGAGACTAGAAGTGGAGAGACTTGAATAATGAAGTAGCAGGTACTAGACTTTCATCAGACCAGGGAAACAACTAACAGGATTGTTTGTTCTTTCTATTGTTTCATCCTCTATACTGGAGACTGACAGTATATCAACTAGAATAAATACTATTACCTAAAGATTGTGATACCATTCTGTTGAATCATCCAGAGTCATGCACAGGTTTTCTAAAAATATACTGGAATCTTCTTCATGTTCTCATTCAGATACTGATGATTACCAAACACAGGCTACGTTGCAGAAGCTGCGTTGTATCCACACCTCTCTACAGTATGAGGTCACTGGTTACTCTGGAACATTCCTGTCTGAACAACTAGGGAATCCTACCGAAGTAAGCATTTGTTCCCCAATCAACTCTTTACCTTCACTTCAATTTCTTCACATTCACTTTCTTGTTTGTCATCTCTGCTTCATATTCTTTGCTTATTCTACATCTCCGTTCCCCTTTCTTAAGCTACATTCAAATCTCTTCATCCCTTCATCAAATCACTTCCATTTTATCACCTCCACTTCCTTTTTTCACACTGTACTGTCTTTTTATCCTCCACTTTTTATTCACTCCTCTTTCCTCACATCGACTGATTTGTGCTTCCACTTTCTTGACTTTCACACACAAACACACACATGACTATTCCTTCTTCTTTCCCCCCATTCCCTTCCAATGTTCTTCACTTTAGTCTTCCATTCTTCTCCTTGTCCATTCTACACCTAGATTGTCACATTTGATCACACATTTCTTCATATATTTCTACTTTGTTTTGTCAACTAGTTTTTCTCCTTCATGGAATCTTACTTGAGATATAGTAGTTGTTCTATCTATCGGACCTTTTAGTAGTTTTTGTATCTATTTAATCTTATACTTGAAATACCATCTCTCTCTCATTGATTGTGATAATCTTTGTATGATGGTCACTAGCAAAGATGGACGGTCGGCATTGATAAAGCTCTGAATTCTCAGTTTGTCAACATACTGTCCAAGTTTATGGATATAAAAGCATACACTAGTTCTGGAAAAACTTTGAAGGGAGGCATAGTTGCAGGTGAGTTTGATCTGTTGCAGGCCTTAAAGCTTTTGTTCTTGTTAAATCTGCCAGTTGACACACATTTATAACTACACTGACACACATTTATAGCTAACTGACACATTTATAGCTAACGACACATTTATAGCTAAACTGACACACATTTATAGCTAACTGACACACATTTATAGCTAGACTGACACACATTTTAGCTAAGACTTTAGAAAATGACACATTTATAGCTAGACTGAACACATTTATAGCTAGATGACACATTATACTAGACTGACACATTTATAGCTAGACTGACATCTTAGTTTTGTGATGATGATATTTTGTTTAATTGTTAGTGTATGTCTCCTTTGGAAGGAGGCATACAGGCAAAGAGGAAGACCACGGAGAAGATGGATTCAGGATGTAACTGATGGTTTGAACATGACAGCTGCAGAGGCAGGATATCTGGCCTATGAGAGAGAGAAATTCGGAGGACTGTTGGGGTGGCAAAGTTCTGCTCAGGACAAGCTATTTGATGATGATGTCTTCTTTCTTCTTCGCGTTTGCTCTTTATGACCAATTTTAATCACTCTTTGTGATATGTTTGATCTTTGCCAAGAACGTGTATACATTGCACATTGGTTTGGTAGGCCCCTAAATGCATAGACTTTTACACGTTTAGGACACATGCATCCGAAATCACCCAAACCTCCTTAGTCGCTCTTCCGATATGTGTGGCAGGTAACAGTGGTTATATTCTTTACACCCCAAATTTGGGCCCGGTAACCACTCGGACGGTCTCTCCTGGTGTTCCTCCTCTCTTGCCTCCCGGATTCTATTTCAGAGATACATGTGAGTGTTTGGTCTTCTACATTCTGAATATATGTCCCAACCACTTCCATCTCCTTCTTTTTGTTTCATTCTGGATGTCTGTGCAATAGGTTTTTATTGATTGATGGGACCATCATCATTGCACTTCGGTGAGTAACCATGTGTGCTCCAATCTTTTTCTTACACAGGAAGATCTCAGCTGCAGTGCACGCACAAACTATGTAGCACCAGCGAGGGTGAACTGTGAGAAATCAGGTGTAATGGCCTACTTGTTGGCATAACGACAATCGCTCTAATGCACAGATCACAAATAGTGGTTTATCAAGTGGACGATATGGAGCGTTCGAAATAGAAGATCCTTAAAGCACACCAACAATATATAGCCTACACTTGCCTCGAACCTAGAAATTTCCTCGGTCACAAGTGTATCATGGATCAACTTTGCTATCTGTGACCCGTTCTGATCATATTTTACTGTCTTCTGTCTGTCCAGACTTTGTGATGTGTGCTAACAGCTCTGGTGAGCTTAGACCTCTACATTTGACTGACAAAAAAGATGAACATATTTACAGGTGAGTGTTTTACTAGTTTAATATGTGAAAGAAGGGGTGGGGTGATTTGTTGTTATTGGTAGCTTATATCTGTCTGTTACTGATGTTTGAATTTGAAAGATTATTTCTCATGATGGTCAACCATATATTAGTATATCAATTATTAGGTATATCATATTTTTTTTTTTCGATCCAGAAGCACTTGAGCTGAAAGCTCTTGCTCGGTGTCATGGACATCGAAACCCTTCGCTCGTGCCACGAACACCATAAATCTGGGAACCTGTAACTTTTCTGCCAGTCCAGAGTTGATCCGCACTTACAGAGGACTAGTCACCCATAGTCCAACGCTCTACGAACACGCTGGGCATGCGGGCAGGTATATCATATAATTGAGGGCCACAGTAGCGTAGTTGTTAGTGAAGCTCGCTTCTGAGGATAGTGGTTCAGGTTCAATTCACTCAGGTCGACTCTGCCTCAATTGGGTACCAGAAATAACACTTGGAAGTATAGGCGGCCGGCGGGATGTTGACCACCTCTCCCATCATGTCCCGGTGGTCAATGAAAGCCTAACACCTTATTGCCCAATATACCTCCAGGTATAAAAAAGGGTTCCTATTATTTGTTTGCTTTTAATATCATATATTAGGTTTACCATATATAGTAAAGGATATATTCAGTTAATCATGTACCATTCTGCCTGCAATTTCTTGATGTCCTAACTTTAGTAGTTGACTCTCCTTCCAGACCTTAATCAAATGCTCTTGTGAGATCACAGAAAATTGCTAGTTCTTCAGAAAGATTTCTTGCTTGTTGCAAGTATCTCATTTGTTCTATCTTCTTCTTCGAACGCTCCATATCAACCACTTGTCAACCAAGCTGTGTGATTTGTATGTGATCTGAGCCTAAGAGCGATTGTACATTGTGCCAGTTATGCGCCTACAAGTAGGCCAGCACATCAGATTTTTACGCTGCTTTTATTTACTAGGTAGCATCCTAGGGCCTACATCAGTCGCCTCTTCGACATGCATTGTAGGTTGTTGCAGTGGTACTATTTTTGCTTCCTTCGGGCCCCGACACCACGCGGACGATTTGTTCTATGAGACCTATAGCAACTCTTACCAACACCCCCCTCCTCCTCCATGTGTTAGTTGCAATGAATGAGTTTAGTTTAGTCGTCGGATCACCATCACTGCACGTCGAACAAATTAGTCCATAAGTGCTCCGATCTCTCCTCAGTATGTCCATCAGCGTGTGGCGACTAACGACACCGGTTCTTTGTTGGTTTACAATTCTTCTTTGTCTGCCAGCATAGCGTTCTTGTCGAGCTACACCACACTTAACTTTGAGTTCTGCAGTCTGGTTAGTGTTGTGGATGCACCGCTATTACGTGAATCATGTACACGCCCTCTCTCCTTAAGGAATTTATAATATCAGCCTGGTCCATTGCTCGTCCGCTTTGGACAGCAGCCATACCTGCAAGCCTATCCGCACGTTCATTCCCCTTACACCTGCATGCCCTGGTACAAAAATAAAACTGATCTTTGTCAGCTTAGACCTCCCCAGCGATTCTATCCAATGTCTCCTAGCCCATCCTGTTTCAATCTTCCTGAGCATACTCATTGAGTCACTGAGAAAACATGCATGGATAAAAGTCCAGATTCTAGCCAAATCATCGCTTTGGTAACCGCCATGATTTCCATAGTGAGACTGCTTGTAGTCACGGCAAACCACCACTGTCTTCCTTCACAACATCACCTCCGACCTGAGCAGTGAAAGCCCACGAGCTCCGCACATGTCGAATCACCGAACCATCCGTATAAATGATTACATCATGCTCAGATGCGTTCTCAGAAATTAATGCCTGAACCTCTGCCTCCACAACAAGTGGGTTGTGTTGCCTGCATTCTTTATCAAGTTCGATGCATACAGAAAAGGATGTAGCGATTGCTCTTGCACCGTATCCATTCTTCACCGGGATCAATGTCTTCAAGTGTACACACCTGTTCAATACAGTCCTCGGCCTGACCCATCCAAGATTTTCCTCTTTTAACCTATTTCCTTTTGTCTCTTTATTTCCAAGTGCAGAGGATGTTGTGTGTCAGCATTGACTCGAAGGTATGCTCGTGCACGGCTCATCAGTATTCTATACTCCATAGTAGGATAGTCAAGGAGATAGCGCATCGCCCTGCACGACGTGTCTTTAGTGCAACCAAGTATAATGCGCATCGCCTTGTTCTGTATTCTTTCCAGTCGTTCTATCTGACTATGACTGAGAGTCAGGATCGCCAGCGCATACTCAAGCACAGAAAGGACCAGACCCTGGTATAAAATACAAAGATGGCGCTGTTCACAATCCGCGCAGCCATTACCCTCATCGCCAGCAAACCTTTCCTCGCCTTCATTATCACATGAGCTATGTGTTCCGTAAAAGCTAGACTACGATCAAAACGCAACCCCAGGTATTTCATAGACTGAGATCGCTCCACTACCTCTGAACACAAAACCACAGATGGTGTTGGAGTGTTGACGATGTGGTTGTTTAAAGAGAACCATGTCACCGCTGCTTTTGTGGGGTTGACCAATGCTCCTGCTTCAACGCACCATCTACCTATGCGGTCGAGTTCTGACTGAAGTTCCTCCACAAGCTGTTCTCTATCCTTGCCCTGACGATACACCAACACATCATCTGCATATGACATTGTCCTTCCTCTACCCGTGATCTGCTCTTTTGTGATGCTCACAGTATAGGCATTGAACAACACCTGAGATAATGGTGACCCCTGTGGTAAGCCAGGGTGGATTGTTGTTGCTGATGACGCCCAACTGCCACATTTAAACACTATCTTTCGCTGGAAGAGGCCGCAAAGATCCAATTGAGGAGGAATGGGCTGATATTGAGTTCAGTCAGCTGCACCATTAAAAATGCAACGGCACTCTATTATAGGCGTCTTCAAGGTCAATTGCAGCAGCACATGTCTCAATGCCCGAGTGAAAACCCTCATAGACATCGTAGGCGAACACCGCTGCGTTACGCCATGTCTCTCTATATGGGCGGTACCCTCCAAGGGTGGGTGGAAGGAGACGTAACCTCTCTAGTTGGCAGGATATTTTTCTGGCAATTATTTTCTCCAGCAACTTGCCTATTGTATTCTGCATGGTGATTACCCGCTTCATCACAGGCTTCGCAGAGGTACCAGGTAGCTGTGCAACCATTCTTCGTTGATTATTGCAGTCGTAATGCTTTTGTTGTAGATGCCAGCCAGTTCTTCCCACTCCCATCAGACAACCCGTCAATGTCACCATATCGTATGCCGTCTGGACCAGGTGCACTGTTTTTTGCTCTCCGTACAGCATCCTTGATTTCCTTCACCGTCACCAAATCATCTACATCTAATTCCTGGTTCTTACATTTAGCTGCAATGGATTGTCTTGCAGTGTTTCACCCTACAATGTCTTTCTGGTCACTCTGCTCTAAATAGTGTGCAAACAGAGCCCTACCCTTGTTTTCATCTGTCCTCTGCCATGTAATGAATGAGTGCTACCAGGTAGAGAGATACTATTGTTGTTAAATGCTACAGTTTTACAAACTGAGGCAATAGAATAAGTCTAGAACATGTATGTATGTAAGAGCTGGAGGGAGCTGCAGGAGATAGCTAGAGATAGGAAGACTTGGCATGAGTTGGTTGAGTGCCTATGCCCCAACCCGGGGTAAAAAGGCAAAGAGAGAGAGATGTATGTATGTACTATTCTGAAAATTACTTGACAATTCTCAAGACTATATTCACTGATATAAGAAATACATTCTTCTGACAGGCTAGCAATTCAACTGGTACCATTCTATGGAACTCTGCGTTCAAGTCAATCCATGATCGGTTCCTATAGTATGACTGCAAGACACTTACGGCATATAGGATATATACCTGTTCAGGTAAGCAGTACTGATACTTATTATGTTATTTACTTATTCTGTGGGAATTTTATTTTTTTAATCATACTAATGAATACTTATGTATGGCAGTGAATCATGGACAATGGTCAATCAATAAGATCACTGGAAGCCAGAGAGATGTGGTTTTACAGAAGAATGCTGAAAATTCCATGCACAGCGAAGGAAACAAATGATGAGGTTTTTAATCAAGCCTGCACACAAAGAAACCTTATCAAAAGAATAAGTATCAGACAATCAAGGTTCTTCGGTCATATAATGCGGCGAAGATGAGGTTTAGAACATTTGGTGACAACAGGTTAAATTCAGGGGAAAGGGGAGATCGTGAAAGACAGGGGAGAAGATGTTGGATGGTCTCCTCTATGAACTCTTGTTTCTACAAAAGATCGACGTCAGAACTGATAACCTTCACAAAGGAAAGAGAGAGTTGTGGAGAGACAGGATCGCCTATGCTAGCAGGCATGACACTTGATTGATTGAATGAATTTTGCCTAGGCAGCAGCTTTCCAGCCTGCTTATCTCAATTTTGAACTGCAGATGGTTCTTTTACATGCTCAACTTGAAAAGGGGATCTACATTATATCGACCGTCTCCGATAGAACTAGGAACTAGATCTCACCAACACTGAGATCTCTGGAAAAATATCCCAATGTCTTCAACAAGTGAGCGAACCTTTGAAACAAGAAGCTAGCATCTAACCTTTATGCCACAGAGACCCTAAAGTTTATAGTAATGATTAAATATTTTAAAATATATATTGTATATATATATATATATATATATGTTAGCAAATAATATCTGTGAATTGTATCTCCTATTCTTGTCTGACAACAGCTGTAACACATTCTACCAAATATTTGTATTATTTATTTCAGAAATATGAAACATCATTTAGCATTTTTAATGTTAGCTATAATTACAATGAGAGCCTCGATAGCATAGTGGATAGCGCACTCGTTTCTTTGGTGAGTAGTCCGGGTTCAATTCCACGGTGGAAGTGGCTAAATTATTTCCAGTTATAGCAGCTCTCAGGTCGACCCAGCCTCAATTTGGGGTCAGAAAAACACTAGGAATTAAAGGCGGCCGGTGTGATGTTGACCACACCAACCAACTATCATGCGCCTAAAATACAAGCCTGTTATGATATTCCCCAATATGTCGTCTCACGGTATGAAAATGGGTTTCTTTCCTTTTATAATTACAATTATTGCTGTAAACGATTATGCATCATGAAATGAATATTTTGAAATGTGGCATAAAATAAACGTTTTTGATTAGTTAGTCATTTTTCTCTGGACTGATTTCGTAACTTTTATTTGTGTTATTTTGTTTCCAGATTTTCTACTCTGAGCTCAAGCCATCCAAAAGTGTATTGGAGAAAATTAATATTATCAAAGCTAAAATTAAGTCAGCAGTCACTGAAATCTCAAGAACTTAGGGAAGAAGATTACTTATAGTCATTTGTTTTATATTTTTTGTTTATGTTGAATTTTGAGTATATGTGTGTGTGAGTTGGATGTATTTATGTACAAGAATATTAGCTGGACAGATCTTACTAGTATTACTCTCTCCATGAGCAGAATTTTGATAGGTAGAGCAAGTAACATTTGATTGTAGTTGGTCATACAAGTGTCCTGATCAACAGATCACATAGAGGAGTAAGGGACATTCTGGCAACATTTGTTACAATGAGTGGCTGTATATCTGGTGTAGAGACATGTTCTTACTTACTATACTGTTCCAACTTCTGTACTGTTCCTACTTTTGTACCATCAGTTGATTCTGTCTGTGATGTGAGTATGGACTGGACATACTAATATTGTCACGGTCACAATGTGAACAATTGAATTGTGTCCAGAATGGTGGAATGTGATTGGTCCTGGGTTGCACTAGAGATATCCCATTGGTCCTGGCTTGCACTAGAGATACTCCTATTCTGTTGATGAGCTTACATTTTGTAACTTTGTTCAGTATAATCTAGACACTCTCTGACCCAGGTCCAAAGTCTATATGCGGGGAACATCAGATAAGAGATACTTCTGTGTATGAATATTGCTGGCATCAAGGGGATAAGAATAAATAGACAGATGGCACAGGATGATTGAACAAGTAACCACAGTTGAGATGCTCTTCTTCTCGTTTGCTGATGTTCAATGTCTACACAATAAATCTGGATGTATGTTGTTGTGTTTGTTAGTTCATCAAAGCTTCCAAACAGCTTTGTGTTGATGTCTATCTCAGTTGGCCAGTGTTCTTTCCGCAGTTGATTCATCAGGGGACAATCTTGCAGGATGTGTTCAGTTGTCTGTGCACAAGCACATGTGGATGATGGAGCTAGTTTTAGTCTCTGTAAGTGTATGTTGTGTCCAGTTCTGTGTCGAAACAATATCACCTGCCTTGCTCTATCTAGACAGTGGTGATTGTCTCTTTGCTGGTCTTCTTTTCTCTTCTTCTTCTTCTTTGCGTTAGTTCTTTACAACCAATTTTAATCACTCTTTGTGATATGTTTGATCTTTGCCAAGAACGTGTATCGTTGCACATTGGTTTGGCAGGCCCTAACGCATAGACTTCTACGTTTAGGACATGTGCATCCGATTTCAGCCAAACCTCCTTAGTGCCTCTTACGACATGCGTGGCAGGTAACAGTGGTTCTATTCTTTACACCCCAAATTTAGGCCCGGTAACCACTCGGGCGTCTTCTTTTCTAATTGCCTTGATGCGCGTTTTCTTTTCCTGGAAAGTGATTCCTTTGTTCCTGTGTTGCTCCTTCCTTAGCTAATTCAGTTGAGATTATAATTAAGATAGAGGAATGGATCAACATGGGTGAGAGCAGGAAGGACTACCAACAGATCATCATCACTTTTGGTAAAGGAATGCAGACAGTGACACAATAGAAAAATGTATCTAAATAATTGGTGGCCTAGTGGTTAGTGTCTCGGTCTATTAACCCCGACGTTCTGAGTTCGAATCACGCTGCGGACAGTTTGGTTGCAAATTGTTTCCGTTGATTTTAACAAAGGGCGATGACACCACCCGTTCAGAAAGCAATGGCAAACTACTGAACGTATGAAGTGGTGCCTAGAAAATCGACTTGTTTACTGTGGTTGATGGCTACGTCCTTTATGATATGCCACGATTTTCATTTCATCTAAATAATTAAACAGTTAATAAATTATACAAATTCTCTGTATGTATACTGCTAGTTCTGTCCAGCTTGAAATCAAAATGGAGTTTATCTGCTAGGATTGAGAGGCATTGATATTTATTTTGTTCACTCACTGTGAACTTGGACATGATCATATGACAACTTTTACTGATTTTTATGTGAATGCTTGCTTTCTTTATCATCAGTGTCCCTTGCTATTCAGGCAAGTCTTACTCCGACTTCAGTGGTATTTGTAATTTAGAACCCCAAGTAAAGTATCATGGCCTGTAGTCCAACCATGTACCGTGTTCACACTGAGTGTTTGGCTGAAGCTGACCTCGAACCACAGAATGCCTATGGCATGTGGTCACTAGTAATAGCGAGTTATAAATTTTACTATTGGCAATCCCAAGATCATTGAACTGATGACTACCAAGAAGTCTTGTTGCCTAAGTTTGTGGGGATCAAGTAGAAAAAAGCCAACACGGTACTCAAAAAAGGTTATGCTAAAGTTGGATGTGTCAGACTGAAAGGTGCAGATACTCTCTCCCTCTCGCGATCACCTAAAAGACCGATGTACTGGATCTCTATATAGGACCATAAATTCATTCATGTGGAAATCTGATTCATGCAGCCTTAGCATGGGTGGGTTTTGTCACATCTTCAGCGCCATTTAGAGCTCTGGTGCTTTTCCTTCGGTGATGTGTCCGGATTCAGCCAGCGTTTACTGGGTTCGCTTTCTGTTAGCCTTTGACTGTCCCCAGCCATCCTGCAAGGCAGCAGGCTGACTTCTACACATTTAGGACACGTGCATTCGATTTCAGCCAAACCTCCTTAGTCGCCCCTTATGACATGCGTGGCAGGTAACAGTGGTTCTATTCTTTACACCCCAAATTTGGGCCCGGTAACCACTCGGGTGGTGCAGATACTACAGCTTATTCTGAAAACTGCAACATAACACATTCCGTTCTGTGGACTGCATCCTGCTATAACAAGCTGGAGTATGAGAACGAACGAGGAAGAAGAAGAAATCTGAATGTTTGCACAGTCTTGAGTGAGGTCATCTCAAAAAGAAATAAGGTAATAGTTGAGGAGTCATGATTGCTGACTTAGTCCTTGACCTTTGGAACTACAATGAAATTATTCCATATGCTTCACAAATCTATATTTATTTTTATTGTTGTTAAAATTTTTTTTTTTTGTTCTGGTATAGCATATTTCATATATGTATGTCTCAGCAATCTGATAAACTCACATTATTAATGTCCCTGAGTCTAGACATTTATCTTATTTCCTGCTAGTTTGACTTTTTGATTAGTTCTCACTCTTTCAGAATTGTAGAGTTGGAGTTGTGTAAAGACATAGTAACCATGTGTAAACAATGGTTGCTAAGGAAAAATTGTATGAGAATGATCACAAAGATAGAGATAAAATAAAACCACAAATGCTCTTTTAGACATTAAATAGTGAAAAGCGTCTGGCCTGATAGATTAGAGCGCGGCTCCCATGCTGGAGACCTATATTCAATCCACGGTATGGTCAAGGATTTGTTTCTGTTGTGTGCATGAAAGAAAAATCCTAACCTGAACAGCTTTACTGCGACTACACTAGCCATGCGGCCATTAAATTCCTCAGGCTCTCGTCCCACCTGCCCAACCGCCCTAAAAGCGGTACTACAGGCAGTAACTAGAGTTGGTTTTTTCTTTTTACGATGACATTAAATAAATATTTGTAGTTGTAGTCTACTATAATCATATATATATTCCTCTTGTTACGTGACATAGGGCCCGAAAGTAATTTCTCCATACCGCTCTGTCTAGGGCAACTCGCTCAATCTCTTCCTTGGAATTGAGTCCGATATTTTTTGCCTCTCTCAGCAAAGTTTGTTTCAGGGTTTCCATAGGGCGTCCTCTCTTTCTTGAACCCTTTGCATCTCACTTCAACACCTTTTTTGGTATTCTTTGATCATTTCTTCTCAATGTATGCCCAACATGTCTTCATCTTCTCTTTCTTATAACAGTTGTCACTAGTGGTTGACCAGACATTTCTTCTCAAGGTATGCCCAACATATCTCCTTCTTATAACAGTTGTTACGAGTGGTTGACCAGACATTTCTTCTCAATTTATGCCCAACATATCTCCATCTTCTCCTTCTTATAACAGTTGTCACTAGTGGTTGATCAGAAAATGTATTGATCTCAAAGTGTCTCATTTCTTCATTATTTGTTGAGAGATGTTTTACTGTAAAGAGCATGAAAACTTATTTTTCTAATCTTGTTTAGCCTCATAGCATCAGGATAAGAAGAGATTTCTAGAATGGGCCTTTTTGTGTGCACTTTGCACATGGTGTGTTTCACTGCATGTGTTATTTCTATAGTTTTATCTTTTTTGTGCACTTTGCACATGGTGTGTTTCACTGCATGTGTTATTTCTATAGTTTTATCTTTTGCTTGGATGATGTTTTACCTTTTTATCCACTGTATCTGAGTAGCATTGCTCTTCAAAGTGCACTATCTCTTGGTTATCTGCTTATGTGGCTGAACCATTTGTTTCTTGATGAAGTTCAGTACTGATGTTGTACCCACTTTTTCCTGATGTTTTCATTTCTAAACCAGTCTTTTCTTGATAGTCCCCAAAACTCTGTGTTGTGTAGACAATTCATTTCTGTTGAGACCACTTTTCTTCCTTTACATTATTTCTAAGTTCTGTCCCTTTGACCCTGTTAACAGATTCAAAAAATCTCTTCATGATTCTATGAACATAAATTAAATAAAACCACTGTCGGCTTGCTAAGCCTGTCACTGTGTCTTCAAATTCCTCTAGATATTGTTTTTTCTGTAAGGGCTTGGTTCGATCTACCAGGAGTTAGACTCCCAGCATCATAGCCGCCTGGATGATCATGAAAATACACAAACCCTCCAACCACTGTAAGGCTAATATAAAAATACACAAACCCTCCAACCACAATAAAGTAGACTAACGTGAAGAGGTTTGAAAACAAACAAAAACCCAAAGACTTTTTATATTGTTAATATAAGTTAATACTTTCTTTATTGTTACCATTTTTCTGTTCACTCTTTGTCAACATTCTAAAAATGAGTGTCCCACCTCACACATCAATTTTTAATCTGCTCTTGTATCCAGTTATAGTAGGCTGATGTATCTGCATATACACCTGGACTGTTTGCCCTTGCACAGCCGTCACCATATGATACAATACCCACTAACATCCATGTGGATGTAGCTGCATTCAGACACATGAGAGGGCCTCCAGAGTCGCCCTGTTGTAAAAGTTTGCAACAAAAAATTATGCAGTGGTATCTTTACTTATTCTGTCAACTATTGTATCAAGATCTTTTTCTTTGTGTTCGTTCTTTATGACCAATCTTAATCACTCTTTGTGATATGCTTGATCTTTGCCAAGAACATGTATACGTTGCATATTGGTTTGGTAGGCCCCTAAACGCATAGACTTCTATACATTTCGGACACGTGAATCCGATTTCAACCAAACCTCCTTAGTCGCCTCTTACAACGTGCGTGGCAGGTAACAGTGGTTCTATTCTTTACACTCCAAATATGGGCTCCAGTACTAGACAATACTAGAGGGCAGGGTCCCAGGACGCAGAGGCAGACCAAGAAGATTACTACAAGATATTAAAGAAACCATGACCATCGACAAGTGGGTGAACTGGCAAGAGACAGAGTGAATTTCAGATGTGCTGCAAAGAGAGCAACGTCCTATAAAGAATACGCACCTTGATGATGATGAACCACTCGGGTGTAGATCTTGTTGAGTATCAAGGTAGTGTAGAAAGCTAAGTGGTCAAGTTTTTGCGTTACGTAGGTCATTGGTTCCAATACGGACTGCATCATTCTGTTCACAAGTGCATTTTTTCCAGAGACCTCTAGGATTATTGTTGGAGCTACGGAGCAGTGCATGAAGTCAATCCTTGGGCTTTAGACCCGTTATCGCCAGTGGTTACCGGGGCCCAAATTTGGGGTGTAAAGAATAGAACCACCGTTACCTGACTTTTTCTCTTGTATCAAGATATTGTGGGTACCTTACTTTTTCTCTTGTATCAAGATATTGTGGGTACCTTACTTTTTCTCTTGTATCAAGATATTGTGGGTACCTTACTTTTTCTCTTGTATCAAGATATTGTGGGTACCTTACTTTTTCTCTTGTATCAAGATATTGTGGGTACCTTACTTTTTCTCTTGTATCAAGATATTGTGCGTACCTTACTTTTTCTCTTGTATCAAGATATTGTGCGTACCTTACTTTTTCCTCTTGTATCAAGATATTGTGGGTACCTTACTTTTTCTCTTGTATCAAGATATTGTGGGTACCTTACTTTTTCTCTTGTATCAAGATATTGTGGGTACCTTACTTTTTCTCTTGTATCAAGATATTGTGGGTACCTTACTTTTTCTGACCGCTGTTGTAGTAATGTGGTCCTGTAGTATTGTTGGCTCTGGAAATGCTATTTCTTACATTGTGTCTTGCAGTAAACATTACAGCTGTGATAACTACATGTTGCTTGCTACCAACATATCTGTTCTCAACACTACAGTTTTAGGACCAAGCTTCTCGCCTGTGTGGTGCCGGGCCCACAAGGGAAGCAAAGAACAGTACCACTGTGACCTACAATGCATGTCGTAAGAGGTGACTGTCCTGGGGATGCTATCCTAGTGAATAAAAAGCAGCGCAGAAATTGGATGTAGGCACATACTTGTAGGCGCACAACGTACAATCGCTCTTAGGCTCAGATCACATACAAATCACACAGAGTGGTTGACAAGTGGTCAATATGGAGTGTAAGAAGAAGAAGGACCAAGCTTGGGGCAGTGGTGCAATGAAATACAGTGACACGCCAGCGAGCTAGTACTAACCAAGATGCTACTCCACCTCCATGTGGTGGCCCTGGAAATAGATTGTTGCACTGTAGAAGCTACAAGATTAGATAATAGTATAAGTGCACCAGCTGGAAATGGTACAAGATTTGTCCACACAATAGACAAGCAAGTCTCGTGGTCAATATCTACAGATTGATAGCCGAAACAGAAGCAGTGCAACTGACCATTGGTTGTACCAGAATTGCCCAGTCCTGACAACCTTCTGCTGACTGATGTTCTTGTACTGGTACCTTTAAGCTAAAGAAGTAATATGTGGCCCAATCAGCTGTCGTTGCATCACGTATGTGTATATATATATATATATATACGAGGCGTGTTCAAATGAAAACTGGACTTGTGGATTTATTTTAAAAGTATCATACGCAAATTAACAGTTTCAGCGGAATTAAATAAAGCAACTACTTGGGAATAAGAATGCACCTGGGTTCATCAGAAAAATCTCCGTATGCATTTAGGCAAGCATCCCACTGTTTAGGTAGACGTCGAATGCCGTCCGAGAAAAGGTGCGTGGCTGCTCACTGAACCATGTGGTCACCGCTGTCTTCACGTCTGCGTCGCTGTTGAATCGCTGTCCCTTTAGTGCTTTCTTCAACGGTCCGAACAAATGGAAACCACACGGGAACAAATCGGGACTATAGGCTGGGTGATGAAGAACTTCCAAATTCTTCTTTGCCAATGTTTCCTACACAATTTTTGCGACTTGCGGACGAGCGTTGTCAGCAAATCTTGCACGGTCAGGTCAGGCGCATATTGTTGCAACAGAAGAAGCCATAGCCTTGCTTGATAAAGCAGTACTGACTGACCGTCGTCGGATCATTCGTTCGCTTGCAGAAGAATTCCATATGTCAATTGGGACAGCCCCCATGGTTGTTCGGAAGAAATTGAACTATCGGAAGGTGTGTTCACAGTGGGTCCCACGGATGTTGACTGACCACCATAAGGAAGAACGGATGGAGTGGAGTTTGAACCACTTGATGCGTTACAGGACAGAGGGTGATGCATTTCTGTTGAGCATTGTGGCAGGTGATGAATCGTGGTGCCACCACTATGAAACGCAGCAAAATTGACAGCATGCAATGGAAACATCCAGGTTCACCAAAACCCAAAAATTCAAGACACAGGTTTCTGCTGGGAAGGTTATGGTGACCGCATTTTTGACCATGAAGGGCTTTTGTTGGCCGATTTTAAGCAACCTGGTGTCAACATCAATGCCGCCCATTATAAAGACACTTTAGACAAGCTGCATAAGGCCATCAAGGCTAAGCGACCAGGCAAGCTTTCTCAAGGTGTGATTCTTCTCCACAACAACGCTCGTCCGCACGTCGCAAAATTGTGCAGGAAACATTGGCAAAGAAGAATTGGGAAGTTCTTCATCACCCAGCCTATAGTCCCGATTTGTTCCCGTGTGGTTTCCATTTGTTCGGACCGTTGAAGAAAGCACTAAAGGGACAGCGATTCAACAGCGACGCAGACGTGAAGACAGCGGTGACCACATGGTTCAGTGAGCAGCCACGCACCTTTTTCTCGGACGGCATTCGACGTCTACCTAAACAGTGGGATGCTTGCCTAAATACATACGGAGGTTTTTTCTGATGAACCCAGGTGCATTCTTATTCACAAGTGGTTGCTTTGTTTAATTCCGTTGAAACTGTTAATTTGCGTATGATACTTTTAAATAAATCCACAAGCCCCGTTTTCATTTGAAAACGCCTCGTGTATATATATATATATGGGGAAGGGGGTGGAGGGTCCTGTATAGTGAAGTGGTTTAAGACGTTTGCCTTTCATTCTGAAGAATGTGGGTTCAAATCCTGACCGAGTCACTTGTACAATGTTTTCATGAGATCCGTAGGAAGTTGCTGGAGTTTTGAAGTTTGTAATTTTATCCAACACTTTCAGCACATGCTGTTCCCAACACTTTCAACACATGCTGTTCCCAACACTTTCAGCACATGCTGTTCCGCTGACAGGGACGGAGCCATATAGGGAAACCTGGCGCAATGAAGTCAATACTTCACATTTAAACATATACATTATTGTAGACTATATAGATATCAGAGAGTGTTGCCGGGGCCCACAAGGGATGCAAATAATAGTAACACTGTGACCTACAAGGTATGTCGTAAGAGACGACTGAGGTAGTGACCTAGGAAACTACCTAGTAAATAAAAGTGTTGTAGAAATCAGATGTGCTGGCCTACTTGTAGGCGCATAACTGGCACAACCTACAATCACTCACAGGTTCGGATCATATACAAATCGTAAAGTGTTTAACAAGTGGTCGATATGGATCGTTCAAAGAAGGAGATACCTGAGAGTTGAAAACACAAAGAAATCCAAGAGTTAGATTGATAGATATTATTACACAAGTATTGCAACTACGTAGACTCAATGCTGCCACATTTGAAAATGATAAAGATGAGACAAAATGCAAGTACTTACTTGGCATGCATCAACACCTCCAACATTAGGCTGTCCAGCACACAACTGATTGTTTGGGTCAGCGATATACCCAGCACCTGCATTTGGAAACACTGTAGAACATTCTGTACCATGATATGTTGCAATTGATGCTTCTTGTAATTTTGTTGATCCAGTCTTTCCATTTTCTGTGTGGAAACAATGACAATTCGATTCTTAAATATCATCATCATTCTTCAATAGGAAACAAACAAACATCATCATCATTCTTCAATAGGAAACAAACAAACATCATCATCATTCTTCAATAGGAAACAAACAAACATCATTCTTCTCTATGACAAATTCAACTACACCAGAAATAATATTTCATAAAAAATATAATTTTATGAAACCAGGAGATTAATAGAACAGCAGTAGAGTATTGTAGGGTTGCTAATAGAACAGCAGTAGAGTAGGATAGATTGCTAATAGAACAGCAGTAGAGTAGGAGTTGCTAATAGAAAAGTTGATAAAAACTGATACTACATGAGCAGGGAGTTATGGACTAGATTATCAAAAATCTCAGTGTGCAGCAGTAGCAGATTGGACTAATAGAACAGCAGTAGAGAGGCAGCAGTAGAGTAGGATTGCTAATAGAACAGCAGTAGAGTAGGGTAGAGTTGCTAATAGAACAGCAGTAGAGTAGGGTAGAGTTGCTAATAGAACAGCAGTAGAGTAGGGCAGCTAATAGAACAGCAGTAGAGTAGGGCAGCTAATAGAACAGCAGTAGATTAGGGCAGCTAATAGAACAGCAGTAGAGTAGGGCAGCTAATAGAACAGCAGTAGAGTAGGGCAGCTAATAAAACAGCAGTAGAGTAGGGCAGCTAATAGAACAGCAGTAGAGTAGGGCAGCTAATAGAACAGCAGTAGAGTAGGGCAGCTAATAGAACAGCAGTAGAGTAGGGCAGCTAATAGAACAGCAGTAGGGTAGAGTTGCTAATAGAACAGCAGTAGGGTAGAGTTGCTAATAGAACAGCAGTAGGTTAGGGCAGCTAATAGAACAGCAGTAGAGTAGGGTAGAGTTGCTAATAGAACAGCAGTAGATTAGGGCAGCTAATAGAACAGCAGTAGAGTAGGGCAGCTAATAGAACAGCAGTAGATTAGGGCAGCTAATAGAACAGCAGTAGAGTGTAATAGAACAGCAGTAGATTAGGGCAGCTAATAGAACAGCAGTAGATTGGGGCAGCTAATAGAACAGCAGTAGAGTAGGGCAGCTAATAGAACAGCAGTAGAGTAGGGCAGCTAATAGAACAGCAGTAGAGTAGGGCAGCTAATAGAACAGCAGTAGAGTAGGGCAGCTAATAGAACAGCAGTAGAGTAGGGCAGCTAATAGAACAGCAGTAGAGTAGGGTAGAGTTGCTAATAGAACAGCAGTAGAGTAGGGTTGCTAATATAACAGCAGTAGAGTAGGGCTGCTAATAGAACAGTAGTAGAGTAGGGTAGAGTTGCTAATAGAACAGCAGTAGAGTAGGATTGCTAATAGAGCAGCAGTAGAGTAGAGTAGAGTTGCTAATAGAACAGCAGTAGAGTAGAGTTGCTAATAGAACAGCAGTAGAGTAGGGTAGAGTTGCTAATAGAACAGCAGTAGAGTAGGGTAGAGTTGCTAATAGAACAGCAGTAGAGTAGGGTTGCTAATAGAACAGCAGTAGAGTAGGGTAGAGTTGCTAATAGAACAGCAGTAGAGTAGGGTAGAGTTGCTAATAGAACAGCAGTAGAGTAGGGTTAAGTTGCTAATAGAACAGCAGTAGAGTAGGGTAGCTAATAGAACAGCAGTAGAGTATGGCTGCTAATAGAACAGCAGTAGAGTAGAGTATGGCTGCTAATAGAACAGCAGTAGAGTAGAGTATGGCTGCTAATAGAACAGCAGTAGAGTAGGGTAGCTAATAGAACAGTAGTAGAGTAGGATTGCTAATAGAACAGCAGTAGAGTAGGGTAGCTAATAGAACAGCAGTAGAGTAGGGTGTAAGAACAGCAGTAGAGTATGGCTGCTAATAGAACAGCAGTAGAGTAGGGTTGCTAATAGAGCAGCAGTAGGGTAGGGTTGCTAATAGAACAGCAGTAGAGTAGAGTAGGGTTTCTAATAGAACAGGAGTAGAGTTGTTAATAGAAAAGTTGATAACAAACTGCGCTACTGACCACGTGTCGTGGAAGTTATAGGCTAGATTATCAAAAATACTCAGTGTGCACACGGTAAGCGATTGGACTGCTGGAGACCCTGATCCATTACTTGGAGATCTAAATTACAAGTATCTCTGAAGTTGGAGTATGGAAAGCAATCATTCCCGCATAAAAATGGCGTCATATTAAACACCATGACAGCGCCTGGGTTAATAGCGGGCAAATGAAAACAAATAGCAATAGAGTGTATAATCAGTAGAAAAAGTATGCGCATGCTCTTTGACTCAGATCGTATACAAGCTGTCATGAGAAGTGATCATTAAAGATTGAACGACTTTCAGTGCAAGAAAGAACGGAAGATATTTGGGTCTGTCAGGACAAGCAAACTCAAGCATCACTTTTGGCAGATATTCGGATGTGCCTGTCCTAAATTCCGTAGGGGACTAACTGTGGTTTCAGGTTATCGGCGCAAACACACAGATCCATACGAAATAGTAGGGTTAACTTGGTTGACAAAGGATTACAAAACAAATAAACATTATGTTACCTGACGTCGTTCCCCAGCCTGCAATTGTACATGACTGACCGGATGTGATGTTGTAGGTAGGGTCTAAACAAATTGGAGTTGCACAAATCTGAGTGAAATCTATTGGCTGGTCCAAGGTCAACACAGCAATATCATTTACTGAAATAATTTCAACATAAAGTCAAGACAGACATGTTAAAGTGCTCTAGTACATTGCACTTCTGTTTGATAAATAAGTTCTTCTGTTTTTCATTCCTGTACTGATGTTAGATCATTCAATAATGTTGTCCTTTTACTTCGAACTCCCCATATCGACCATTTGTTAACCACTCTTTGTGATCCAAGCCTAGAGCTATTGTACTTTGTTAGCCAGTTCATTGCACCTTACCAAGTAGTAGCAAATGAGCACATCCGATTTACATGCGAGTGATTTTCTGATTTGAACTAGGTGGACTGAAGACTTCCTCCAGGAGCCCCTACCCTCGAGTCGATTTGTAGTTCGCAGTGGTACTATTCTTTCTCCTCTTGTGAACCCCGGAACACACGAGCGAAGAATGTTGTCCTGACTTTGTCTTTGCCAGATCAAGACGGTAATCCCATCGATGCTACCTTTGCTCTCCCATAACTTGGCAAGTTGGGTTTCAGTTTTATGATCCTCCTCTCTACCCGTTGAGCCAGCAGTGGACTCCTCGTGTGGTGCCGGGGCCTCCAAGGGAAACAAAGAATAGTACCACTGCAACCTACAATGCATGTCGTAAGAGGCGATGATGTAGGCCCTAGGGATGCTACCCTAGTAAATAAAAAACAGCGCAGAAATCGGAAGTGCTGGCCTACTTGTAGGCGCATAACTGGCACAACGTACAATCGCTCTTATGTTCAGATCACATACAAATCCACAAAGAGTGGTTGACAAGTGGTCAATATGGAGTGTTCGAAGCAGAAGCTAGTGGACTCATCCGCATAGTAGACCGGATCCAGACTTCACGTGCATACCTAGACATGGCCTAGTTTACCGATAGTGTGAAACAAAATCACAATGTAGAAGAGAATCCATAACCAAACGGTTGGAGAACTAGTTTTATAATAACATTCCTATCCAGTTCAAACATACTCCAACCAATCTAGTTCCCTTAACATTTCAGGACGGAAGTGAATCGACGAAGGCAAGTAATTGAAATCAACAAACAACAAGGCCTACATACCTCTTGTGTCGAAGCTGAAAGCTGGATGTATGGATACTCCGGTGTCGATGTTGATGTCAAATACTTGTTCAGTTCCTTCAACCACTGACGAGTCATAATCACCAACTGTAGCTTTGAGTCTATTTTTGTTACTGAAACCGAGAAAGATAAGAGATGCTCAGTTGAACAATCTATTATGACAATGTGTATCGCCCGAGTGATTACCGGGGCCCAAATTTGGGGTGTAAAGAATAGAATCACTGTTACCTGCCACGCATGTCGTAAAAGGCGACTAAGGAGGTTTGGCTGAAATCGGATGCACATGTCCTAAACGTGTAGAAGTCTATGGTTTAGGGACCTACCAAACCAATGTGCAACGTATACACGTTCTTGGCAAGGATCAAACTTATCACAAAGAGTGATTAAAATTGGTCGTAAAGAACGAACGCGAAGAAGAAGATAATGAGTATGATATAAGTGATGGCACTTCATCAAGTAGTAGCATGTCCCTTGTAGAACGTTGCTTTCCTCACAGCACGCCTGAAAAACTCTCTGTCTTTAGCAAGTTTTCATGCCTCCTCCAGCGTTATGTTCGTGGTTTCTTTAATGCCCTACTGTTACCTTTGTCTTGTCTACCCAGGAGCCATGCTTTCCATTACGTTCTCTCAAACCACTGTGGTTTACCGTGGCAAATATTTCATCTTCCGGGACGTTATTTATGACCAATGCTTCTCGATATGCAGGTATTAGCATGTCTGCCAATTCTCCAGATATGTAAGTCTTGTAGAATGTCTGCAATGCTTCTCGATATGCAGGTATTGTAGCATGTCTGAATGCTTCGATATGCAGGTATTGTAGCATGTCTGCCAATGCTTCGATATGCAGGTTGTACATGTCTGCCAATGCTTCGATATGCAGGTATTGACATGTCTGCCAATGCTCACGATATGTGTATTGTAGCATGTCTGCCATGCTTCGATATGCAGGTATTGTGCATGTCTGAATGCTCAGATATGTAAGTCTTGTAGAATGTCTGCCAATGCTTCTCGATATGCAGGTATTGTAGCATGTCTGAATGCTTCTGATATGCAGGTATTGTAGCATGTCTGCCAATGCTTCTCGATATGCAGGTATTGTAGCATGTCTGCCAATGCTCCACGATATGTAAGTCTTGTAGGATGTCTCTGATGGCAATTATCATGATAGAAAAATCTGGCCAGCAATGGCGGAATGCAGGAGGGCCATTCAGAGTCAGATCTGTTTGATTCTGAACACGACTTTGCTAGCGCATTTCCGCCATGTTTGGTCGGGTATTTTCCGGTTTCGTGTGCCGAGCTACTGAGTTAGTGCTTGAGCAACGCTGTGAGCTATGACTGTTACATGGAATGCTTTTTGCTGTGTGAACCGTGCGTTTGTTGTGTGTATTCAGAAAATGGCGGACAGCGGTTATGACGAACAAGCTCAAACCGCCGTATGCAGTTATATTGCGAGTGCAGAAAGCAATTGCAATTCAAGTGATGAACAGTTTTGTGTTGTTACATTAGCGACGGCCATATGCATTTTATGCGGCGCAGGTTTCTTTTTTGTGGCGTTACGCGGCTGTTTCATTCTGGAATTAGTTCACACAGGAAACGTTTCACAGTTGTTAGCATTTCGTGTGATATTCATTGGCACAGGAACTGAGCAATTATGGGGTGACCCGTTGCAGTGAAGTTGGAACCGTACTTATGAACTATGAACTAATTATCATGAACAAAATAATAATAATGTAAATGACGAGGAGTGTAGATGTGATGATTATCTTATCGCTGATGTTGGTGATCTGTCTACCTTCTTCTTTGCCCTTTCACCTCCGAGGAGGCATAGGTCAACAACCAAGGCATTGCAAGCTCTCGTGGTTGTGGTTTTTTTTAAAGCTAAGTGTTTTACAGTGTGGGGTAGCTAATCCCACGCCAAACCTCCACTTTCGCTGTAAACAGCATCTGTAGGTAATAGTGGTTCTTTTCTTTACCCCGAATTCGGGCCCCGGCAACTACACGGGCGTCACTTTGATTTGTCTGTCACTTTTGACTATCGGACAGGAGAGACGTGTAGGCGCATTTTCTGAGATTCTCATCGTATTTATTGCGATGAGATTTCGAATCAGGATCTGCCTACCACTTTAAAATAATGTACAGGTACTTCATGATGATGTGTGCAAGTAATTGACTTATATTTGTTGTGTTCTTGCGACCATGAATAAAAAGAAATGATAGAATGAGAGAGAGAGAAGAGAATACAACAAAGCACATGTGTAAATGATAGTATGAGAGAGAAAAGAAAACAACAGAGCACATGTGTAAATGATAGATTGAGAGAAGAGAAGAGAATACAACAGAGCACATGTGTAAATGATAGATTGAGAGAAGAGAAGAGATACAACAGAGCACATGTGTAAATGATAGTAATGGAGAGAAGAAATACAACAGAGCGCATGTGTAAATGATAGAATGAGAGAGAGAGAAGAGAATACAACATAAGCACATGTGTAAATGATAGATTGAGAGAAGAGAAGAGAATACAACAGAGCACATGTGTAAATGATAGATTGAGAGAAGAGAAATACAACAGAGCACATGTGTAAATGATAGAATGAGAGAGAGAAGAGAATACAACAGAGCACATGTGTAAATGATAGATGAGAGAGAAGAGAAAACAACAGAGCACATGTGTAAATGATAGAATGAGAGAGAGAAGAGAAATACAACAGACACATGTGTAAATGATAGAATGAGAAGAAAAGAATACAATAGACACATGTAAATGATAGAAATGAGAGGAGAGAGATACAATAGACACATGTAAATGATAGAATGAGAGAGAAAGAAAAACAAGAGCTACATGTGTAAATGATAATTGAGAGAAGAAATACAACAGAGCACATGTGTAAATGATAATGAGAGAAAGAATACAACAGACACTGGTAGATGATAGAAGAGAAGAACAGTGCACAGTTACTCACGACACAATGGCAGTCAAAGTGTCTCTGGTCCAGATAGCGCACGATGTTATTTTAACTTAGTGAACCATCCAGGTAAGTTGTACATGTTCCTGCGATGATCAACAACGAGGCCGACAACAGACTATGGACGGACCCGTGAGATTGAGATACTGATTCACATCGATAGCATGGTAGGGTTTTGTGTGTGAAGAGTAGCTTATGAAGAACACTGAAGATGAAAATCTCTTATCTAAATAAATATGTGGGAATCATGCATCTCTCTGACAAAATTGCACACTCACTCACACACGCACACTCACTCATACACGCACTCTCGCTCGCACACTCACACAGACACACTCACTCGCACACACACTCGTCCACACACTTGCACATGATTGAAATTAATGGAGTCAGCACACAGATATAATGGTAAATGTACATCCATTGAGATTCCAAATTTATTCTGTCGAAAGTAATTTTTGTCATCACCTGTTCATCTATCTCATAGATTCCCAAACTTTTTCGGCCCATCGCCCACTTTGCACGACATAAACTTTGTAACGTCCCCCTTCCCATTATAACAGTTTGTCAACGCCCCCACAAATATATATATATATATATATATATATATATATATATATAATATATATATATATATATATGCTTTATTTTCACTTTGACATAGAAAATTGATATATAGTTTGTCATTCATGGTCAATTTTCAAATGATTATATGCATAAAATAGAAAATTGATTAAAAATGGATCGTGTAAGATGGGCATAAAATGAAATAAAATGCAGAATTCAAATTTTTAATGATTATTCAATCGCAAAATCACGATAAAATAACTGCCCCCAAATGCTTCTGAACCCACCATCGCCCCCTGGAAGGCTTCAGCGCCCACAGGGGCGGTAGCCCACTTTGGGAAACACTGATTTATCTCAATGGCATATCAACATGTGAGGCGCGCCGCCATCCCAAGGAAGTAACCAGGGAAGCGAGATGCAATATCAGGGGATGCATGAAACGTTAAGAAAATGTAGTTGATTTTTGTGTTTTAATAAATTTGTACACTAACTTGTTTTTCCAGTTAAAATTCGTTGTTTTTTTTCCAATTCAAACTATAAATTCTAAATTTCATTTTCAATAACTAAAAACAAATCATTGATTTTGACTCATGTGGACACTTTTCTCAAATTTCTGGTCAAAAATATTTTTTTTTAAACGTTTACATTTCTCATTGCCAATGTTATTGTGTTTACGGGGAGGGGAGAAATTATGTTATAAAACTCAAAGTGACAAACATTTTTTTATTTCTCTTTGAAAATTAGTTAATTCGACGGGGAAATGAGGGAGAAAAAGTGTGGTGTGAGGGGACGTTGCGCTCTTACTTGCCTCATCTTCAAAGGAAGGAGGGAGCCAGCTGGACAAGTTGAGAACCACTGATCTATCTAGTAATAGCCTCTGAACAACAATCACTGTGATCTCATTAGATTAGACAATTTTTCACATACTTCTACGAGAGTATGTGTGTAAGCAGGTCAGTTTGAATAATAATAGTAAAAATAGTCGTCCATTGCAAGCGATGGAACAGTCTCAGACGTGTGCTGCTGCATCTCTCTGGTGGGTGTGTGTAAAGGTGACTGTAGAGGCCAATCTCCTACCACAAGTGGGGTATACATGATCGAGATTAGACATGTGGGTGTTGTGTGTTTTGTCTTTTCTCTGCGTTTCAACGGTATGACGATTCTCTGCTATGCGGGTTCCTCTTGTTTTGTTACAGCGCCACATTTGGCGATCTTGCACAAGGGATTCCCAGTACGTGGTGTCAATATCAAAGCATTTTACAGACACTTTAGAGCGTCCACCAACCGTTTCTGCCCTTAAGCTCATCAACTGTTTTTGGCTGATTTATCAGGCATCCTAGCAAGTGAAACATCTCCTTGGTCTTCTGCAACAGGTCTTGATCGGGATCTATCTCTTCTGAGGACTTGATATCTGGATTTTGGCTGCCAGTGATTTTGATGTAGTCTGAGTAGACAACTATGTGGAAGTGGTTTAGTTTTCTTGTGTGTCTGCTATACACGCCAGTTTCAATATATTGAAGATGTCTAGGACTTGAAAGAATGCATCAAAGAAAGATGGACTACCAGTGGTAAACTCTGTGTCACCTCTGACTTTCACCATGGTCTTATCCAGTGTTCTGTACGGTAACTATAGTATAGTAATACTAACTTGTTTGAGTGGAAGCCTGCGCTGTTTTTCTAAAATTTATGTCCTGTCCTAATTACTTTACTTTCAAATATGTATATGTTAGTGATATTGATAAAATTTAAAATTCGCAAAATAATTATTACATAAAAACGAACTGTAAACAACGTCTGTGATTTTCTGCACTCACGTGACTCCACACGTCATTAATTGACGCTTTCAAATGACCACGATTCTACTCCTGACTCGAGGTCGAGCAGCTCGAATCTTATTCATTTCAAGCACTTAGACGCTCTCATGGTGCACCGTGCCTGCATGTTTTAACAATGAACGGTTATGAAACCCGACTAGACAGAGCTATGTCTGCTTTGTCAAATTTTCAATTTTTTTTTGGTGTCACCGGTGCGGCTCCACCCGCACCCTAGTGACGCCGTGGACTACCCAAGAGTAGCAGTCTGCAGACTGTTTCTTTCATTAATCTTCTTCCTCGTTCCTTCTCATACCGCTGGTTATAGCAGAATGCAGTAACTCTGAAACTACTACAAGAAACTGCGGAAACGTACTCCTGCTATATTGAACCAATACTAATGTATGGCAGCGAATCATGGACAACGAACAAACAATCAATAAGATCATTGAAGCACAGAGATGTGGTTCTACAGAAGAATGCTGAAAACTCCATGGTCAGCGAAGAAAACAAATGATGAGGTTTTAAATCAGACCTGCACACAAAGAAACCTTATCAAAGAATAGAAATCAGACAATCAAGGTTGTTCGTATAAGTGAAGAGACGGTTTAGAACATTTGGAACAACAGGTAAAATTCAGGAAGGAGAGATCGTGGAAGACAGAGGAAGAAGATGTTGGATGGTCTGATATCGTGGTTCGACAAAAGATCGACGTCAGAACTGATTGCCTGCACCAAGGAAAGAGGTTGTAGTAGACATGATCGCATACACCGGCAGGTATGGCACTTGATTGATTGAGTAACTCATAAGTGAACGTTCAACTTTTAAGAAAGATAGCTATGGCACGTGCGTACTCAAAATAAATGCTAAAAGGATCACCCATTGCATCGAGCTGAGATCAGCACAGTGAAGGAAATCGAGTTAAAGCGGCAAGTGTGGGTTGCAAACGTGCTCAGACACTGTTCAACTGGTATAGTTAGTTAGTTAGTTTGTTCCTTTCGTGCCAAAGGCGGCACATAGGGCAGAGGTTTTAGATCTCCATGTGATACGGTTCTTTGCTAGCAGTTGGAGATCTTGTATGGTTTTACATCCCAATAGTTTACTTTCTTGTTGGATGGTTCTTCGAAGAGTGGTCTTTGGTCTTCCACGTTTTCTTTTCCCAACTGGTGACCACATAGGACTTGTCGATTTAGTCTCTTTTCGTCTACTCTAAGAACATGACCTAAATATTTCCACCTTCGTTTCCTTATAATATTTGATACGGGTTGTTGGTGTGTTCTATCTCTCACTGTGTTGTTAGAAACGACATCACTCCATTTTACTTTTAATAATTTTCGTAGACATTTATTCTCAAAGCTGTCCAGTTTCTTATCATCAACTGGTCACTGTTGCGGGCTCACAAATGATCGATTATGGGAAGAATGGATACAAATGCCTTCGATGTACGGGAACACTTTTTCCACCATCATTAAATTTGACATATATCATTACGCCAATATGTTGTTGTTTACTGTTTTGTTAAATTTAAATGATTATAGAAATGTCTTGATATTTTCCCGAATAAATTATTTCTTTCTTCTTCTTCTTCTTCTGCGTTCTCAATAGATTGGGATTTCGGATTCTATAATAAAGCAGCGTCTGCTAAGTTATCACTCACGCCTACAGTTTCTTCTGGTTCTCAATAGTTGGATTTCGTTCTAATAAAGGCAGCGGTCTGCCTCAGATTATCAACCACGCCATAGTTTGTCTTGGACGCTAGTGTAAGTGGGCCACCTCTTTCTTCTTAAGTCTGCACACTGAGGGCAGTTCTGTAGGATATAATTCCTATGATTTCTGCTTCCCGTTTGTGCGACCTCTTCCGCAGTAAGTTTTGGCGGGATCTCCGAGGTAGATTGGCGACCGTAGAATCCGTTATCCCATTCCTCATTGTGAGGGTCATTGCACCATGTTATGCGCCTTACGGCCTGGTGCATCCGTTTTCTGCAAGCATTTGTTTCGGTTAGCATTCCCTAGCGGACATATGCATCCGATTTCATCCAAACCTCCTTAGTCGCCTCTTACGACATGCGTGGCAGGTAACAGTGGTTCTATTCTTTACACCCCAAATTTGGGCCCATGTATCCACTCGGGCGAATTATTTCTTTCATATTTAAATCTAATTTTACAATTTTAATGTATTTACCAACCGCCATTTAAAAAATACAAACTGCTTATATATTGATGTATTCTTACCAGGGGCTGTGGTTGTTGCCGTGGTTACTGTTGTAGTCGCAGTTGGCGTTGTTGGAGTGGTGGTAGGGGTTGTTGTTGATGTTTGGGTTGTAGTTGTCGGCGACCTGGTCGTAACGACTGCTCTGGCGGGTGCTCTTGTCGTGACTGCTCTTGTGGTTGGTCTTGCTGTGGTAGATGTTGACGTGCGCGTGGTTGGTCTGGCTGTAGTTGTTGCTGTAGCTCTACTAGTAGAATCTTGTGCCCTTGAGGTTGATGTGCTGGCGACTGGTTGGAGTGGACTGGCTGTACCTGAGCACTGCAGATATCTATACACCTGACTGTACAGTGACGATAGAAATCAATTAATATTCTAATAACAAAGACACGAAGTGTTGGAAAAGACCATTATTGAAGGTGACATACTGGCAAGAAAAGAATGGGAAGACCAAGAGAAGATGGATTCTAGGGTGTGACGATGATTTGAGCATGACTGTGTAGCATAAAAATATAATATATATGATATATATATATCTCTGACTCATTCTTTTTCGGCCATTTTTATCATTCTTATTGTGATATATAAACAGCCTTTGCCAAGAACGTAATTTTACGTCACAATCATCAGTACCATTTGGAGCTCTAGTACTTATCCTTCGGCGACGTGTCCGATTTCAACCAGCGTTTACTGGGTTCGCTCTCCGTCAGCCTTTGACTGTCCCCAACCAACCTGCAAGGCAGCAGGTTACGGTAGCATCTGGCAGGACATCTGGCATACAAGACAGAGAAATTCTGAAGGACTGTTAGGGTGGCAAAGTTCTGCTCGGGAAACTATTTCATGACGGATGTTAAACTATTTATTCTTTTAGAAAAATTTTGACAGAATAAATCGTATACTTCTACGCGTCTACCGGTAAATAATTCACAAAGAAAGAGCGTAGTCAACTTACCTTGTCCAGAATACGAAATTGTCCGCATCTGTACTATAAGATTTTCAAACTTTTGTATTTCAATTAGAGAAGTATTTCGCACAATTTCTTGTTTTAACCCTCTACTAGAAGCTCTAAAATTGTGACTATAGGTCTCAGTTTGGTATTACGTCACATGTTTACTGTTCATCATCATCATCAAATAGCTTGTCCTGAGCAAACTTTGTCACCCAACAGTCCTCTGGAATTTCTCTCTCTCTCATAGATCAGATGTCCTGCCTCTGCAGCCGTCATGTTCAAACCATCAATCACATCCTGTATCCATCTTCTCCGTGGTCTTTCTCTTCTTCTCTTTGCCGGTATGCCTCCTTCCATGATGGTCTTCTCCAGTTCTTCGTGTTTTTTTTATATGTCCAAATACTTCTATTTTCTCTTTCTTATTTGTAGCATCAGCCAGTTTTCTTTGATTTTGAGTTCTTTCTGGATAGATCTATTTGGTCTCTTATCTGTCCATGATATACGAAGGACTTTTCTGTAACACTTATATTCAAAAGCATATATATGTTTTTCGACCAGCTTATTAAATGTCCATGCTTCACACCCATACGTTGCCACTGGGAATATGCATGCTCTTAGTATTCTGATTGTTGTATTCTTCGGTCTCTTCGCGACTGTCTGTTGGATGAGGACACTAAAATCGATGTTGAATCGATCAAGCGATTTAAGCAGTTTGGAGTTACCCGTTGTTCAAGTCGAAGAGGCAGAGTGAGAGGTGTGTTTAATCAGCGAGCCACAGAAACCATCAGTATGCATACTCTTCGATATCTGTTGGGAAGACTGAGCACCTATGGGTCTGCCCGGAGTGCAATGACGTCGTTTAGTAACCAATAACCAATAGTATTCTGATATTTGTTTTCCCATCAGTTCCGTTCCATACTGTTTTTAATTGTTCAATTTTTTGTAAAGCCATGTTTAGTGTTACCTTGCTAAAATACACAATCAAAATAGTTCGTGAACTACGTGGAATTGATTATCATGAGAATCTGAGATGACCTAGTTGTTACTGCCGTCGGCACAACTCTTAATTGTCTCTAAAATGCTTTGATGTAGGTACCACGTACTATGAATCCATCGCGCAAGATCGCCAAATTTGGCGCTAAAATAAGAGGAACTCGCATAATTGAGAGTCGTTATATCATTCAGGCGCAGAGAAAGCGAGCTGCGCGATGAGACAAAACACACAACACCCACATGTCTAACCTTGATCATGTATGCCCCACCTGTGGTAGGGATTGTGTTCTAGGATTGAACTTACAGTTACTTCAGCACACCAGAGAGGTGCAACAACACACGTCTGAGGCTGTTGCCATCATCGCTTGCGATGGACGGCTATTGTGGTTATTATACTGCAGTGTTTATGCCAAAGAAAGTTGACGTCGTGAACACTGTTTTATAGCTACCATAAGCTTCTTGTAGTTAGCATGTTTTTTAAAGCGTTGTTTTGTATATGCATGTGGTTATGTGACTGATGTGAGTATGTGACTGGTGTGTATTTTAATATGTTTCATATGAGTATATGTGTAATGTATGTGCCGTGTGTCTATATTGTCTATTGTCTTTCTCCAGGTGGATGATAGAATTGGTTGTCCACTCTTGCCTTTAAGCGTAGGGGTGGGAGTTTTAATTTGTGTTCCACGGCCAGATGAGTCGCCCTGTTGTGTTATATCCGTGTTATCCGGTCTCTGTGGCTGAGTGGTTAAGCCCTTTGCCTTGCGAGTCGAAGGTCGTGGGATCGAATCCGGACCGCGACCTTCTGTTCACGAGTGCAGTTTTTTCCAGAGACTCCTAGGATTGTTGCTGGAGCTACGGAGTTTGTGCTTTATGCAATACTCTCGGCAGGTGGCGTGCCATTTCTGCGGAGAGGGACTGAGCCATATGGGGTAAAACCCGGTGCAATGAAGTCAATCCTTCGGCTTTAAAACCCTTTAATCCGTGTTTATTTAGTGTGGTCTTGATATTATCTATCCATCTTTTCTTGGTCTTCCCTTGGCTCTAGTACCTCTCTCTCTTTGCCTTTTTACCCCAGATTGGGGCATAGGCCCTCAACCAACTCATACCAAGTCTTCCTATCTCTAGCTATCTCCTGCAGCTCCCTCCAGCTCTTCTTTATAACCTGTGCTGTCTTTCCCATTTCATACATACTTCTAACATTCCAGGTGCCAATTCTGGAGCTTTTCCTAGGTGAAAGGAAGATAATCTGTGGTGCAGACTCCTTGCGGCTTTCTCTGCATTGCTTCATACCTCTTCTACAGGGTGTTCAACTTAAAAGCAGCCCAAGTGATAAATATAAATTTGCCAGGTACGCATTGCATCTCGTATATTTACTAATTAAACGGGTTCTGACTAGCTTGTCCTACGTCACATTTGTTCATCGCCCCTTCCCGCACTAAAATTACACACCATCACACAACCTTGACCTATACTACGTCATAACTGAACCTTCTCATTTCCATACATATATGCCAGATTAGCTCCATTCACAGGCTGCTTTTAAGTTGAGAGCTTCCTTTCCTCTTGTTTGGCACAGTTTTTATTTTATTTTTATGTGACTTGTTCATGATTGGTTGGATTTTGTGGCTAAAATTTTCTACTGGATAGGGTAGCCAGCCCTACGCCAAACCCTACCTTAGTCGCCTCTTACAACATGCCTTGTAGGTCGCAGTGCCGCTACTTTTTGCTCCCCTTGCGAGCCCCGGCAACGCACGGGGCGTGTATGATGTGTGTTTATGGTTGATAGGTGTGCGTTATGAGTATACATATTTTGTGTGTGGTGAAAGTATTGCACACAAACAAACAAACGAGGTGAACTTACCTGGCTGATGACCGAACACCACAGTAGGAGGAACTTTGAATATAAGTGTTTAACACGTAGCAAGCCATTTCTTTATCAAATGATGGTGGACCTGGGGTACCAGCAGACACATACAATCGTTATGCAACATATAATATTTATACGAAACATAATCTTTAAGCAACATACAAGCTTTATACAACATCAAGCTTTATACACATACAAGCTTTATGCAACAATAGTCTTTATTCCTGGTTAAATTCTACAGTAGCATGGAAGGTAATTATTCCGACCTAAGACTCCCAGGCCGACCAGCCTCAATCTTGGTACCAGGAAAAGCACTGGTAAGTAAAGGTGGGCGTGATGCTGACCAATACTCAGTTCTGTCTCATACCGGAAGTAATTATTCTACATGCTCAATTCATTCTCATACCTGTCCAAGTGTTGTTTCCAATGGAGCAAAGAATATTTTTTTTTTTTTTTCGTCCTTTCAACTCAGATAAGTTTCATCTCTGAAACTGATTTTGCGTGTAAATCCGTTTTCCAATTTCTTACAATGGCAGCACTGACATTGTAAATTACTTTACACTGGCAGCCGTGTGCTCAATGTACTGTAATTAGGTTCTCGCCATAGGCAGATTTTCTCCGACTTCAGAGGTACTCACGTTATCGTCCTGAGTAAGACCAGGACTCGAACAAATGCCGGACAGTAGGTTCGAACCCGAGCTATGGGCGTCCTACAGCAGAGGTGAGCTACTATCAACTACTCTAGGCATTCCCCCGCAAAGAATAGTAACACTGCGAACAACAAGGCATGTCGTAAGAGGCGGCTGAGGTAGGAGCCTATGGAAGCTACCCTAGTAAATAAAAAGCGTCGCATAAATCGAATGTGCTGGCCTATTTGTAGGCGCATAACTGGCACAACGTGCAATCGCTCTTAGACGCAGATCACATACAAATCACAAAGAGTGGTTAACAGGTGGTCGATAAGGAGCGTTCATAGAAGAAGATTCTTATACCGGAAGTAGCTGTACTACGTGCTCAGTTCATTCTCATACCGGAAGTTGTTGGACTTATGCCCAGTTCTGCTAGTAAACAATGCAACCACGTACAAGAGCTAGATTATTACTTCTTCTTCTTTTGTCGCCCGCCATAGAATTCAGGTGTAGCCATGGCGCCTGGTGTGACGCTACTTACTGATTTTTGCGTGAAAGCCTGCTTACCGTTTCATTGGTTTCCTCGCCATACAGCTGGGCCTTCACCAACTTCAGAGGTATACTAGATTATTACTGGCAATACTAGTATTCTTATTTACTTACTGTCAGCGGAGCGTTTTTTCCCACCGAAGAAGCGACCAACAGCTGACCAGATGTTCGAGTACAAGTTGTCACTATCGGCGCTGCTGCTTTCTTCTTCACTGTCAGAATTCTCTTCACTACTAACCTCTTGATCACTTAAATTGGAAACAATGTATTGTCTGTCGCTATTTTCTTCATCTGTACTTGGATCACCTGCAAAATCTAGAGAGATAAATTATTTGTTATCGTTAGTATTACATATATGGCCTTTTTCTTTTTACAGACGGTCAATAGCAAATGTTTTACTGTGACAACTTCAGAGTTTGTGCTTGTCTCTCTTGTATCTTTACAGACGGTCAGTTGGCTGTTTTACTGTGACAACTTCGAGTTTATGCTTGTCTCTCTTGTCTTTACAGACGGATTTCAGTTTACTGTGACCTTCGTTTACTGCTTCTTGTCTTTACGAGTCATTGCAGGTTTACTTAATTTCTGAGTTTGTGCTTGTTTCTATTGCATTTCAGCTCATCCCTAAGTCTCTTGTGACTTATTCTCCGTGTTGTATCCGAGCCAAAAGCAAGGATGACGTGCCCTCTCTATTTATGCTTAGCCTGGCAACTTATATGGGAATGTGCCTTGCCTATTTTGCACTCTCCCCTCTTACCATACTGTTTCGTCCAAAGGAAAGACAAAGTTCGATACGTTTGGAATCAAATGGGGTTAGTAGGGGATGACAGAAGATGGTATGGAATACACACATAACCATCAACTACCTTAGGTCCTCCGTCGGACTTGTGGTCAAGGTTTACTCTCCTGGCCTTTAGCTCTCGAGCCCCCTTCCACTAGGCAGTGGGGATTTTCTATCAGGGTTTACTCCTTAGCCTTTATCTAGCCCCCCCCTTCCCCCTCCCCATTCCTTACCTTCTATAAAATTGATGATATTACAACTTAATTAATTAATAATTTCTCTCGTAACGTTATACGTTACATAGGGCATGCAAGTAACTTCTCCATACCGCTCTATCCTGGGCAACTCCCTCAATCTCATCCATGGAACTGAGACCGATACCTCTTGCCTCTCTGAGCAAAGTTCGTTTCAGTGTCTCCTTAGGTCGACCTCTCTTTCTTGAACCCTTGCATCCCACTTCAATGCCTGCTTTGATATTCTTTGATCATTTCTCCTCAAGGTGTGTCCAACATATCTCCATCTTCTCTTTCTTATAAACGTTGTCACTAGTGGTTGACCAGACATGTCTCTGATTTCATCACTTCTCCTGAATTCGTTCCATTTTATATTCATTATTTTTCGCAGACATCTATTTTCAAATGCATTCAACTTGCTTTCTATATCTTTAGTCATTTTCCAACTCTCACTAGCATATGTTAGGATTGATACAACATTTGAATTGAAAATTCGTAATTTAGTTTTAATACTATATAATTTGCAGTTCCATATTTTATTCAGACTTTTAAAAGCTGATGTTGCTTTGCCAATTCGTATCATAATTTCTTTTTAACATTTCCTGTGCAATCAAATTGCTACCTAAATAGGTGAACTGCTCTGTGATTTTTATCATTTTAGATTCCAGGGTGATATCTGCATCCATAGGTGTCTTCATTATATTTGTTTTTCATAGCTTATCTGCAGTCCAACTTTTAATGCTATAGATGATAAGTTGTCTGTTTTTCTTTGCATATCTTGGTTGCTTCTACCTAACAAGGCAATATCATCTGCAAAATCCAAATCTTCTAGTTGACTATTTTCTACCCAATCGATGCCAGTTTCGCCCCTGCAACATTTTCGCATCACCCAGTCAATGGCCACTCCAAACAATAGGGGAGATAGAATACAGCCTTGCTTTACTCCGGTTTCAACCATAAACCAGTCGCTGTGTCCACCATCAGTGGAACTGCACACTGTGAACCATCATAGAGGCTCTTAATAATGTTTATTATTTTGTCTGGTGTTCTATATCATCTCAAAATATTCTACAGGGAGATTCTGTGTAGACTATCAAAGGCTTTTTTTTAGATATTACAACTTAGCTTCTATAAATTTGATGATATTACAACTTATTTCTATAAAATTGATGATATTACAACTTATTTCTATAAAATTGATGATATTACAACATATCTTCTACAAATTGATCATATCACAACTTACCTTCTACAAACGCCTTGAATACATTGGAAAGATCAGATTCGGAGAGGTTGGCACTCGATAGAAACTTGATTCCTTCCAACGCATTTGCTGTATCCTCTTCTGTCATTCCTTTGGGAAGAACTTCATGAAACAATGCTTCGACTATTTCATTGGAATCATGAAAATTGGCATCACACGCATCACAGATGGCAGCACGGTTGTTAGTTATCAAGATGAGATGGATGTATAAACGTTTCTGATCTGGATCGGCCAGATGGTAAGATGTAGACATGTCATCGTTGACATAGAATGTCCGAACACTATCTGCAGCGTCCAGAGCCCACTGTACTTTTCTACCATAAATGGCATCGATAATAGATTTAAGATCACTAACAATCAGATCCCGGTTTATAATTGTTTGAAGTTCCTGTAATTTTGTTTCGGAATAACCTCCCGCGAGCTGTAGTTTTAACAATTGGATGACGTTTCGAACTGGCATTAAAGTTGCTGCTCGTTTTGTTCTGTCGTTGTTCACATTGTTTCTTCTCGCTTTATTAATATTTCGTGGTACGTCTGTGTGACTTTCTTGTTCATTTCTTGCTAACCATACAGATAACGGTTGGAACCTCTGTTGTGCTGTATTAGTTGGTGATTCTTCGCTTCTTCTACCAACACCATAAAAGTTATTATTTCTATATGTTGGCGGTCTCAAAACGCTACAAATATAGTTGCTGTACAGCTGCATTGGGAGAGAGTCAGCGTAGGAGAAAAATATAACTGGAGCAATTTCAGCAGGTGGTTGCGGTGTGGTTGTCGTTGTAGTTGTTGTTGTAGTTGTTGTTGTCGTTGTGGAGGGGCTTGATGGCGGATTCTGAACAGGAACTAAAGCCTGTTTTATGTAGCTACCATAGGGGTGTTAAAACCACATACCGCGTTTGATACTCAACGCCATTGTAAGATATGATGCGGACTGGTATAGAGTTTGAGCTTGAGTAGTCCTGGTATTGGTAGTCCCATGAATGTATAAACTGTGGTACATGGGACAGTAAGACTGCCAACAGCATCAGGAACATTGTCGCCATTGACTGTGCTAAATACATAACACAAACATCATGATAAGTATCAAAAAATAATAAGTAATAATAGTAATAATAATAATTTGAAGAATTATGTGATATGAATACAGGACAAGTGAACAGGAAGGAGAATTTTGAGAAGCTTTATTTAGTTTCTCTTCTCTTCAAACGCTCCATATCGACCACTTGTTAACCACTCTGTGTGATTTGTATGTGGTCTGAGCCTAAGAGCAATTCTTCAAGTAGGCCAGCACATCCGATTTCTACGATGCTTTTTATTTACTATGGTAGCTTCCATAGGTCCTACACCAGTCACCTCTAACATGTCTTATAGGTCGCAGTGGTACTATTCTTTGCTTCCCTTGCGGGCCCGGCACCAACAGGCGGTTTTTAGTATAATATATAAGTAAAAAAAGCTTGTTATATGTACATAATATTAGCTAGTACATATATATACATATATATATATATATATATATATATATATGTCAAATGTAATAACAAATATGGCGGCATATCCTTTTACATGACATCGTCATCACCCACAATAAACGAGTCGTTGATTGTCTAGGTATCACTTATAAGTTCAGTAGTTTGCCATTGCTTTCTGAACGGTGAGGTCTATTTTTACCGTTCATTACCACCGGAACAAAATTGCTTCCAAACTGCCTGCCGCGGAGTTTGAACCAGGTACACTTAGGTTGTGATCGAGCTCACTATTGCTTAAGCCACAGATGTCCACACTATATATATATACAGGGTTAAATGGTCACATGCTATTTACTTTTTTTTTTTTTTTTGTAAAATGAAGTAAGTTAACGCTGTAATATTATCTTCTGTATAAAATTAGGTAAATTAACGCTTTGATTTTATCCTCTGTGTAAATTGAAGTAAATTAACGATGCGATATTATCTTCTGTGTAAAATGAAGTAAATTAACGATGTAATATTTCTTATTAATGTAAATTAACATATCGCATTGTATTTTCTATGAAGTTGAAGTAAAGGTGATCAGTTTTGTTGCATTATTTATTTTCTTAGTTTAGTTACTCGAACATATACCTACAGCTTACCTTGATCGTTCTGATTATCTGAGACAGTAATTGTTACTCTAGTCAGTTTTATTTAAAGAAAAAAATAAATAGTCACATGACATGGACTCGTGTCATCTATTGTTCATCGACCACGGATGATTGACATGCAACAATGACGTGGGATGTGTTTTATTGTTACATTTGTTGTTGTTACTCCCTCTTTATTTGAGACAATACTTTTACTATTGTTGCAGATGGAGCTACAGGCGCAGTAAATAAAATGGACAACAAACAACGCCGTACCAGGGTCAGTGAGCTGACATTGACCAAGGTCCTACCCCACCTCCTCGTGGTGGTTCTTTAAAGAGACTGCGGGCCCGTCTGCCCAGCGTGTTCGTAGCGCGTTGGACTACGGGTTCCTCTGTGTGTGCGGGTTCAATTCCGAGGGATGGCAGAAAAGCCACAGATTCCCCAGATTTACGGTGTTCGTGGCACCGAACCGAAGGGTTACGATGTCCATGGCACCGAGCCGAAGAGCTGAAAAGCTCAAGTGCTTCTGGATCGGAAAATTATTAAAAAAAAAAAAAAAGAGACTGCGGTTCTGTAGTCTGGTTAATTGGGTGGGACTGGCTAAGTTGGTAGGGATCGAATGAGAGCTGCCGCGCTGTATGGTAGGGGTGTGGGCGCAATCACGAATGCTATGAAATCTGGTGCAACACGGACGAGCATAACTCCAAAGGAAATGTGTCTCCTGGCCCAAGTCTAAAGTGAATGTGTACACGCGTGTCTCCTGGCCGATGTCTAGAGAGAATGGGTACACACGTGTCTCCTGGTCCAAGTCTAAAGTGAATGTGTGCACACGTGTCTCCTGGCCCAAATTTAAAGTGAATGTGTACACACGTGTCTCCTGGCCCAACTTTAAAGTGAATGTGTACACACGTGTCTCCTGGCCGATGTCTAGAGAGAATGTGTACACAAGTGTCTCCTGGTCTAAGTCTAAATTGAATGTGTACACACATGTCTCCTGGCCCAAGTCTAAAGTGAATGTGTACACACGTGTCTCATGGCCCAATTCTAAGGTGAATGTGTACACACGTGTCTCCTGGTCCAAATCTAACGTGAATGTGTACACACGTGTCTCCTGGTTCAAGTCTAAAGTGAATGTGTACACACGTGTCTCCTGGCCCAAGTCTAAAGTGAATGTGTACACACGTGTCTCCTGGTCGATGTCTAGAGAGAATGTGTACACACGTGTCTCCTGGCCCAAGTCTAAAGTGAATGTGTACACACGTGTCTCATGGCCCAATTCTAAGGTGAATGTGTACACACGTGTCTCCTGGTCCAAATCTAACGTGAATGTGTACACACGTGTCTCCTGGTTCAAGTCTAAAGTGAATGTGTACACACGTGTCTCCTGGCCCAAGTCTAAAGTGAATGTGTACACACGTGTCTCCTGGTCGATGTCTAGAGAGAATGTGTACACACGTGTCTCCTGGCCCAAGTCTAAAGTGAATGTGTACACACGTGTCTCCTGGCCAAGTCTAAAGTGAATGTGTACACACGTGTCTCCTGGCCCAAATTTAAAGTGAATGTGTACACACGTGTCTCCTGGTCCAAGTCTAAAGTGAAT
The DNA here is from genome assembly GCA_020796225.1 of Arion vulgaris. Classification (NCBI taxonomy): domain Eukaryota; kingdom Metazoa; phylum Mollusca; class Gastropoda; order Stylommatophora; family Arionidae; genus Arion; species Arion vulgaris. Next base: position 6,139,349 of record CM036772.1, on the reverse strand, counting down.
GTGTACACACGTGTCTCCTGGTCCAATTTTAAAGTGAATGTGTACACACGTGTCTCCTAGTCGATGTCTAGAGAGAATGTGTACACACGTGTCTCATGGTCCAAGTCTAAAGTGAATGTGTACACACGTGTCTCCTGGTCCAAGTCTAAAGTGAATGTGTACACACGTGTCTCCTGGCCTAAATTTAAAGTGAATGTGTACACACGTGTCTCCTGATCCAAGTCTAAAGTGAATGTGTACACACGTGTCTCCTGGCCCAAGTCTAAAGTGAATGTGTACACACGTGTCTCCTGGCCGATGTCTAGAGAGAATCTGCTCGTAACACAGACGAGCATAATGCCAAAGTGAATATGTACACATGTGCCTTTTGGCCCAAGTCTAAAGTGAATGTGTACAGAATCTGTACCATAGGCGAAACGTAGGGGGCGGATAGGGTAGAGTTAGCCGGGCGCAAAACTCGAAGTAGCGTTTTACCGCCTATGAAAGTGTCCTCCCTGTAAGAGCTGGAGTGGACAATATTGACCGAGTACAAAAACAAAAGTTGCGTTCAAGCTTAATGAATCTGCTTTTACTTATGTACCTGTATTCAGTCTCAGAATTGAAAGTCTACAGGTAACACTTCAATTGCTTTATGATGACAACACGAAAAGTTTTCAAAAGTTGTCGAGAATGTTCCTAATCCGGAACGACCTCACCTAGTCAGAAAAGTTGCTAAGCATGAATTTACTCCTCGACGTAGATCATGGGCTCTCAAAGTGGGCTGTACCACCTTCACCCCCTCCACCCCCAGTGAGCGCTGAAGCCTTTCAGGGCGGCGATAGTGGGCTCAGAAGCATTTGGGGAAGTTATTTTCGTCGTGATTTTGCGATTGAATAATCATTAAAAATTTTAATTCGGCATTTTAATTCATCTCATGTCCATCTTACACGATCCATTTTTTATCAATTTTCTATATCATGTATATAATCATTTGAAAATTGACCAAGTGTGAAAGAAATATATATATCAATTTTCTATGTCAAAGTGTGAAAATAGAGCATGTATATATTTGTGAGGGGGTTGGCAAACTGTTATAATGGAGAGGGGGCGTTACAAAGTTTATGTCATGCAAAGTGGGCGGTATGCCGAAAAAGTTTGGGAATCTATGGCGTAGATAATACACAAGCCTAAACGAAAGACTTATAAATGAACAATAAAGTGTGCTGAACCACAGCCAGGCTCTAGCATAGTTAAATTTAAAGAAGGCTGGGGCTGAACATACACGATGTAAACAGAAGACCGAAAATGTAAGAGATTGTCTGCACAGACAAACTCCTTCTTCTTGCCTTCACCCGCTATAAATTCAGGTGTAGTCATGGCGTCTGGTATGGCGCTTCTGATTGATTTTTGCGTGAAGCCTGCTTTCCTTTTTTCATCAGTGTTTCCAGCCATACAGGTATCCCTTCTCCGACTTCAGGCAGACAACTCAAACGTTTCTTTAGTCCGAAGATTTTGAAATCGCTTGTTCTACACATGCTTTGTAGCTTCGTGTAGCCGAGGCATAACTTATTCTCATTCTTGGCACAAACCACACATATCACCAAGAGTAAATAAACTGGTTGATAAGAACGAATGCAAACAAAAAACAAACATTGTTGTTGATGTTTAGTCAAGTATCCGATCTTGTTCCTTGTTAAATACGCTCTGTATCAATGTAAAATACTTGAACAAATTGCAGTGATAAGTACACACTATAAATACAGCAGAGCTGGGGTCAGCTTATCTTTCTTAGGAAACACAAAAAGGGGGAAATTAGTAACTCGCTGATGACCTATAGAACACACAAGCCAACCCCCACCTCTCAGTGAAGTAGACCGAGACACTTTGACCTCATGGCTAATGGGGTTATGGTTTGCCTTAGGAGATGGACTCCCCTATGTCATGTTTAAAAAAAAAAAAAAAAGGAAAGGAACCCTTTCATACCTCGTGGTATATAGGGCAATACAGTGTTAGGCCTGTATTTTTCATTTACCATCGGCACACGATGGGTGATGTGGTCAGCATCACGCAGGCCGCCTTTACTTTCCCAGAGCATGTCTGGTACCCAGTTGAGGCTGGGTCGACCTGAGAGCCGTCGCGGTCGGGAAAAATTCCACGCGCACTGCGGAAGTTGAACCCAGACCACCAGCCCTGGGAAGCGAGTTCACTAACAACTACGCTACCGCGGCTCTCCATGTTTTTTTGCTGTCTTATTTTTTCCTCAACCCATAGATTGGCTTAGGAGGCGAACCGAAAAAGAATACATAAACTGAATTTGCTGGCATACAGGTCTATAGGTTAATTAACTAGCACATTAAGCTCACGCTCTAAAGCACAAATCACATACAGACCACACAATGTGGTTTAACAATTAGTTGATGTAGAGTGAACGAGGAAGGAGAATTAATACTGGTGAAACAATGATGGTGCTTAGACACAGTGACACTACTTCTATATCCTTGTATAGTTGACATTGCTATTGGCTTAATAGCAATGCGCGCAACAGTCAAACATCGTCTCGCTGGAACTGTGAAGCGCACAGTTCCATACAAGTATCGAAAAAGGGGGAGATTCGTTTTTGTTCCCAGTTTTTCATTAGATAGGTTTGAATGGTTCAATATGTAATCGTCCATTTGTAGTGTTCGTCGAAATTCGTTACTCTTGTTGTGTCGTTTGCTTGATAAATGCCTTTTGGTCGAAACGTTGCTGTATATCGTCACTGTTTCTGTATTTTGTAAAACTATAGTACTTTGTTTTTACGTGTTGCACAGTTCCATACACGGATTTTTGTATTTTAAAAATAAACTAGGGACGACTACTGACATTAAGCTTGAGGATTATCGAATGTACAATTAAAACTCATTATATTGAATGTTATCGATAATAGCAATGAAAATATGTGGTGCTGCAGTTCTGCAGTGTCTATACACAAGTCGCTACTACTTGTACGTCAATAAATTTCCAATATACATTCATTTTTTTTAAAACAACATACTAACTCCCTTATTTTTGGATAGCAGAGTTCATCAAATGCATGTCATTTCAACATTTTTGAATGGAAATTAAAATGGCTGATAAGTGGAACAAAATGTGTTACTCGATATTTTTTGTTTCTCTCTGAACAAATTTTCTAACACGTAAAATCAACAACATTGTTCTGTAGTTGTCCCCCCTCATTTCTATCGGCCATGTTGTCTCGTCCATGTATGCCTGCACGTTTTGCACATAAAACGTGACACACAGAATAGGTCTCTTCTCTGAACAGATGTCTTGCTAGATTGTTTTATGTGAAGAGAAACATGCTTTTCTTCTGGGAATATTTACAAAATAAGGTATATTTTTGCAGTGTCACATTAATTCAACGATCGCTAATACATCCACCAATCAAATCCCTACTAAGACAATTCAGATTTTACTTTGTCAAGTTCATCAAACTACTTGTTATTGCTATTGTAACGATCGCCTTGAGGTTAAAGTGACCTTATTGGTTGAATGATAGGAACATCGTTGGGAATAACAAAGTGTGCTCCGGTCTATTTCTTACACACAAAAATCTCAGTAGCAGTGCACAAACTTTGTAGCATCGCACAAAAATCTCAGTAGCAGTGCACAAACTTTGTAGCATCGCACAAAAATTTCAGTAGCATCGCACAAAAATCTCAGTAGCAGTGCACAAACTTTGTAGCATCGCACAAAAATCTCAGTGGCAGTGCACAAACTTTGTAGCATCGCACAAAAATCTCAGTGGCAGTGCACAAACTTTGTAGCATCGCACAAAAATCTCAGTAGCAGTGCACAAACTTTGTAGCATCGCACAAAAATCTCAGTGGCAGTGCACAAACTTTGTAGCATCGCACAAAAATCTCAGTGGCAGTGCACAAACTTTGTAGCATCGCACAAAAATCTCAGTGGCAGTGCACAAACTTTAGCATCGCAATAAATCCTACAGACAATCAAACTTTGTAGCATCATCAAAACTCACTGGTATGCACAAACTTTTTAGCATCGCCAAATCTCAGTGGCAGTGCAAAACTTGTGCATCACAAATCTCTAGCATCACAAATTCAGTAGCATGCAAAATCAGTGGCAGGCAAACTTTGAGCACGCAAAAATCTCAGTAGCAGCACAAATTTGTAGCATCGCACAAAATTCAGTGGCAGTGCACAAACTTTGTAGCATCGCACAAAAATCTCAGTGGCAGTGCACAAACTTTGTAGCATCGCACAAAAATCTCAGTAGCATCACACAAAAATCTCAGTAGCAGTGCACAAACTTTGTAGCATCGCACAAAAATCTCAGTGCAGTGCACAAACTTTGTAGCATCGCACAAAAAACTCAGTAGCAGTGACAAAATCTCAGTAGCATCGCACAAAAATCTCAGTAGCAGTGCACAAACTTTGTAGCATCACACAAAAATCTCAGTAGCAGTGCACAAAATCTCGTAGCATGCACACAAATCTCAGTAGCAGTGCACAAACTTTGTAGCATCGCACAAAAATCTCAGTAGCAGTGCACAAACTTTGTAGCATCCACAAAATCTCAGTCATGCAGTGCACAAACTTTGTAGCATCGCACAAAAATCTCAGTAGCAGTGCACAAACTTTGTAGCATCGGGAGGGTCCAATGTGTAATTTAAAAGATGAGGAAAATGTTTGCAGGATTTATTTTTTTACCCTTTATAATGATTTTTTTCGTGCAGCGAATTTTAAGCTTTCCCTTATTGATTCTCAACTGTCGGTGGTTTTTCTCATGTGCTCAACTTTGAACAAGGGATCTCCATTTTGTCTTCTGTCTCCGATAGGACTAGGAGCTCCATTTCAACTACACTGTGATCAATGATCTCTGAAAAAAATATCCTGATCGTTCCAACCGGGGAACAAACCGAGTACCTTTTGTAACAAAAGACGAGCAAAATACCTCCACTCTTCTTCTTCTTTGCGTTCATTCTTTACAACCAATTTTAATCACTCTTTGTAATATGTTTGATCTTTGCCAAGAACGTGTATACCTCTTGGTAGGCCCCTAAACGCATAGATTTCCACACGTTTAGGACATGTGCATCCGATTTCAGCCTAACCTCCGTAGTCGCCTCTTACGACATGCGTGGCAGGTAACAGTGGTTCTATTCTTTACACCACAAATTTGGGCCCCGGTAACCATTCGGGCGACCTCCACTCTACAGAGACCACCAAACTGATCTAAGACTGATCTCTCTCTCTATGATGTTATCTAAGACTGATGTTATCTAAGACTGATGTTATCTAAGACTGATCTCTCTCTACCATGTTATCTAAGACATGTTATCTAAGACTGATGTTATCTAAGACTGATGTTATCTAAGACTGATCTCTCTCTACGATGTTATCTAAGACTGATGTTATCTAAGACTGATGTTATCTAAGACTGATGTTATCTAAGACTGATCTCTCTCTACGATGTTATCTAAGACTGATGTTATCTAAGACTGATGTTATCTAAGACTGATCTCTCTCTACGATGTTATCTAAGACTGATGTTATCTAAGACTGATGTTATCTAAGACTGATGTTATCTAAGACTGATCCTCTCACTGATGTTATCTAAGACTGATGTTATCTAAGACTGATGTTATCTAAGACTGATGTTATCTAAGACTGATCTCTCTCTACGATGTTATCTAAGACTGATCTCTCTCTACGATGTTATCTAAGACTGATGTTATCTAAGACTGATCTCTCTCTACAGTGTTATCTAAGACTGATCTGGTCTCTCTCTACGATGTTATCTAAGACTGATGTTAAGGTCGTCTGATCTGGTCTCTCTCTATGATGTTATCTAAGACTGATGTTATCTAAGACTGATGTTATCTAATACTGATGTTATCTAAGACTGATCTGGTCTCTCTCTATGATGTTATCTAAGACTGATGTTATCTAATACTGATGTTATCTAAGACTGATCTTCTCTATGATGTTATCAGACTACTGATCTCTCACTGATGTTATCTAAGACTGATCTGGTCTCTCTCTATGATGTTATCTAAGACTGATCTGATCTCTCTCTATGATGTTATCTAAGACTGATCTGATCTGGTCTCTCTCTGCCATGTTATCTAAGACTGATCTGATCTGATCTCTCTCTACCATGTTATCTAAGACTGATCTCTCTCTACCATGTTATCTAAGACTGATCCGATCTCTATCTACGATGTTATCTAAGACTGATGTTATCTTAGACTGATCTGATCTGGTCTCTCTCTACCATGTTATCTAAGACTGATCTCTCTCTACTATGTTATCTAAGACTGATCTCTCTCTACCATGTTATCTAAGACTGATCTCTCTCTACCATGTTATCTAAGACTGATGTTATCTAAGACTGATCTCTCTCTACCATGTTATCTAAGACTGATGTTATCTAAGACTGATGTTATCTAAGACTGATCTCTCTCTACCATGTTATCTAAGACTGATGTTATCTAAGACTGATCTCTCTCTACCATGTTATCTAAGACTGATGTTATCTAAGACTGATGTTATCTAAGACTGATCTAGTCTCTCTCTACCATGTTATCTAAGACTGATCTAGTCTCTCTCTACGATGTTAACTAAGACTGATGTTATCTAAGACTGATCTAGTCTCTCTCTACGATGTTAACTAAGACTGATGTTATCTAAGACTGATCTAGTCTCTCTCTCTACGATGTTAACTAAGACTGATGTTATCTAAGACTGATCTAGTCTCTCTCTCTACGATGTTAACTAAGACTGATGTTATCTAAGACTGATCTAGTCTCTCTCTCTACGATGTTAACTAAGACTGATGTTATCTAAGACTGATCTAGTCTCTCTCTCTACGATGTTAACTAAGACTGATGTTATCTAAGACTGATCTAGTCTCTCTCTATGATGTTAACTAAGACTGATGTTATCTAAGACTGATCTAGTCTCTCTCTACGATGTTAACTAAGACTGATGTTATCTAAGACTGATCTAGTCTCTCTCTACGATGTTATCTAAGACTGATCTGGTCTTTCTATGATGTTATCTAAGACTGATCTAGTCTCTCTCTATGATGTTAAATCTTTAGTGGTTCTATATTATTATCTTCTTCTTAAGGTTTAGACTAGAAGTTTCCAAAAAATATGGTGTCGCCGCAAACTAATTTCATCTGATGTTACTTGCAATGCTAGTAATTAATAACCGTACATCGCAAGCGATGATGACAACAACCTCAGACGTGTGCTGTTGCACCTCTCTGGTGTGTGCGGGGTGACTGTAGAGTCCAATCCTAGAACGCAGTATTCTACTACAGGTGGGGCATACATGATCAAGGTTGGACATGTGGGTGTTCTGTCTTTTCGTGCAGCTCGTTTTCTTTGTGCCTCAATGGCACGATGATTCTCCGCTTTGCGGGTTTCTCTTGTGTTGTTACAGCGTCGCATTTAGCGATCTTGCGCAAAGGATTCCCAGCATGTGGTGTCTATATTGAAGCATTTCAGCGTTTTTTTCTGTCCACCTACTGAATGTCTGCCCCCTTCAAGCTCGCCATACATCAAGTGTTTTTGGGTGTGTTTATGAGGCATCCGAGCAACGTGACCGGCCGCAATGCTAGTACAATAGTGATGATGTCACCGCAAACTAGTTTCATCTGATGTTACTTGCAATGCTAGTGCAGCGTCAATTACTTTACATATCTCACTATGACCATGTTGGAGATATATTCGGTTATTGGTTATTGGACCAAGGTCAAAGCACTCACAATCCGGTAGGAAAATCTCGTCGCAAAAATGGCTGAAAATATTTCTGATCTGGAACGACTTCCCTACATCAGAAAAGTGGCAAAGCATGCACATACTCTTAGGCTCAGATCATATGCTAGCTGCATTGAGTGACTACGAAGTAATCAACACAGAGTAAACGACGTTCAGTGCAAGAGCGATAGAAAATTGGACTGGAAATGCAAAGTCATGCAAACTAAAAAAAACTGGCACGACAGGGAACGAATCCTCCCTTTTTTTTTTTTAAAGCGAAGCAGAAACCGTACGTGCGGGTCTACGGATACGTAGGCGCCTAATTGGCACAAAGTACTATCGCTCTAGGGTTTTTCCGGTTTCGGTTTCAAGATGGAAGGTGTTGTTTTCTTCGTACTTGCTATGGTCGGTTGATCTGAGGCCTAATAATCCTCAATCGTAAAAACACCAGTATTTCGGAAACAGAGGATTTATCAGACACGATGAAAGAAATAAACCCTCGTATTGCTATAGCAGCTAGTGCCTTCACTAAATATCTGGCAATCTCAAGACCTTAGTATATGCACAAAAGTTAAATTATTTAGGTCATGTGTGATTCCTGTACTGACCTACGGTTGTGAAAGTTGGAAATCAACAAAGAAAATTGATAAGAAACTGACAGCTTTGAGAATAAATGTCTACGAAAATTATTAAAAGTAAAATGGAGTGATTTCGTTTCTAACAACACAGTGAGATATAGAACACACCAACAACCCGTATCAAATATTATAAGGAAACGAAGGTGGAAATATTTAAGTCATGTTCTTAGAGCAGACGAAAAGAGACTAAATCGACAAGTCCTTATGCGGTCACCAATTGGGAAAAGAAAACGTGGAAGACCAAAGACCACTCTTCGAAGAACCATCCAACAAGAAAGTAAACTATTGGGATGTAAAACCATACAAGATCTCCAACTGCTAGCAAAGAACCGTATCACATGGAGATCTAAAACCTCTGCCCTATGTGCTGCCTTTGGCTCGAAAGGAATAAACTAACTAACTATCGCTCTTAGCGCAAATGACATGCAGAATATAAAGAAAGGCCAACAAGTGTATGAAACAATGGCGAAACACGTAAAAACAAAGTACTGTAGTTTTACAAAATACAAAAACAATAACCATGCAAGCGAACGACGAAGAAGAAAAAGTTATCCAGTGGCACTGGAGGCGGACATATCAGTCTTTATTGCTCCTTATATCTTTGCAAAAGAAGTTTATGTGCCCCGTGTGGTCAAAGACGCATAGGGACAACGCCGCGCCAGGATTAGTGAGCGAGCACTAATCAAGATCCTACCCCACATCCACGTGATGACCCTGGTAACAGACAACGATTCCTGTCTGGCTAAGCGGGTAGGCATCGAGGGAGAGCTGCCGGTAGTAGTAGTAGTGCAAGCACGGAAAAGCAATGCAGGTTTAAAATCCATGAACAAAATGCACGCATCACCTGGTAGAAATCCGATGAAAGTCTTGTAAATGGTTGCTGAAATGTGAGAAATAATACCGTACGATCGCCTGTGAACAAATGCCAACTCCTCGGAGTAAATAGCCGCATAAAGGGATGAGGGTGCATCCAGAGAAGAGATGTGGACCCATGTGGACGAGACTCGGCCCGAAGGTAAGGGCCTGAGTTGAGTTGCTCGTGGGACCACATAGGGCGAAACCCTGAGGTGGGGGCCCGAATTGAGTTCCGAGGGATGCATCCAGAGAAGAGACGTGGGCCCAAGTGGGGCGAACCTCAAGCCCAGAGATGATCTGCACGTGGGTCCACATAGGGCGAAATTCGGAGCCCTGAGGTGGGGGCCCAAACTGAGTTCCAAGTGGTGCACCCAGAGAAGAGACGTGTGTCCACGTTGGGCGAAATTCGGAGCCCTGAAGTGAGAGCCTAAGTTAAGTTCTGTGTCCGAAATGGTGAATGTGTGCACGGTGAGAACAAATAGACACGGTGGGCAGGCACCAGGGCAGAGAAAACACACATCGAAGGGGCGTGGCAGAGTAGGGGTGAGAGAACCACCCAAATGTGTATAAAAACTGGAAAGCCCAGCAGAGACTTGAATCCAGTGCGCGTTTCCGCTCGCAGGGAACTACTACTGCCTTGTAGTTAGATTGGGGACAATCAAAGGCTAGCGGAGCATACCGTACACAAAACTAGACGGTAGGCAAACCAAGTAGTCCAAAAAAAGACAGGTAACCTGGGCAGGTGACGCTCAACAACATGGGAGGGTAGGTCGTCTAAGGGTCGCTACCCTAAAAGAAAATAGCAACCTGCTGCCTTGCAGGTCGGCTTAGGACAGCCAAAGGCTGACGGAGAGCGAACCCAGTAAACGCTGGTTGAAATCGGACACGTCGCCGAAGGATAAGTACTAGATTTCCCAAAAGGTACTGACGGTTGTGACGTAAAATTACGTTCTTGGCAAAGGCTGTTTATATATCACAATAAGAATGATCAAAGTGGCCAAAAAGAACGATCGAGAGAGAGATGCCACGTTGTCAGTAGCACAGTTAAACTAATCAGAAGTTCATATTTTTTAGCCTATTGAAAATATGGTATCCCAGTCTGTTGTGATCTGTGCGAAGTCTGAAAATTAAAACTTGCTCTTTTCTGCTGAGCTGCTAATATGTATCGTTTGCCTGGTGGCCCTGGTACTCTTCTTCCAACGCCTTGTGTGATTTTCTTGTGAATGATCGCTTTGCCTCTACATAGTTTACGCTGATATGATAGATAGTTTCCTCCCATCATTATCGGTCTAATCATTACCATCATCCATGTAAGTTGTAATGAGCTGGGCTCCACTGTATACATGCATCACATCTCTTTTATACAAAACAGCGTCTATATGGCCTTTTTCGTCTTTGCAGACGGTCAATTGGCAAGTATTTTACTGTGACAACTTCTGAGTTTTCGCTTTACTCTCTTGTCGTTCAGCTCATACATAAGTCTCTTCTCAAAAGATTCTGCGCCCTTTCGTAAGTTGGCTTTCCACACAACTCTGTCATAGCTAGTCTTTCCCATGTGCTGGGACCTATAGAAAAGTTTTTCATTGAGGCTTTGCGGACATCTTTATATCTGAACAGTGGTCTGCCCTGGTGCCTCTTCCTCCGAAAGTTCACAGAACAACATTTGTTTTGGTATGCGACAAGTTTCCATTCTTCTCACATGCCCCAATCATCTTAGTCGTCTACTGCTGAGCATGCCCATGATGGAAGGCAGGTTTGCACGTTGCAGTACTTCAGAGTTGGTTATCTTGTCGTACCACCTGATGTTCATAATCTTGCGGAGACATCGAAGGGGAAGGATATTAAGTCTCCTCTCGTGTCTTGAGTAGGCTGTCCATGTTTCTGAGCCATATAGTAAAGAACTAATTACATAGGCTCGATATATTTGAATCTTCGTCTGCAATGTCAGTTTTGTGTTGTCCCACGCTCGCTTTGATAGTTTGCCAAACGTAGTAGCCGCACTCCCTACACGAGCGTTGATTTCTTCATCAAGAGAAAGGCTGGCAGTGACCATGGACCCGAGATAGCAAAATTGTGGAACTGGTGTTAGGTGAAATACTGGTCAAGGAGATCAAACGTTTTTACTGGCTCTAAAAAAAAACCCAATAATAATAATAACGAAATAAATAAATAAATGCACTAGACATTTAAACAACGAATTATAAATTATACGATGAAAACAATAGCAGGAATCTGCGCAACGGTTCAAAGGTTATGTTTTACTTCCCAACCTAATAGTCAAATCTCCCAATTACAAGAAGGGATGCTGCCTGTATTCATTGACTCTTAGACATGCCGCGTTTTTATTTGTTGTCTAGCAAACACTGATTTTATACAAGACATTGTTAAAGACCGCACAATAATGTCTCTGTCTAAAAATTTGATAAAATTCAACACTCAAACTGCAGCAAGAGACAAAATATTTCGGTTAGTCATAGTGATAGTCTTCCCCAAGTTATTGAACTTTAGCATTTACTTCTTTTAACTTATTGACTTAACAATTAGTTGCTTATTAGTTGCTTACTTATTAGTTCATTAGATGCTTACTGTTGGTCTAACCTTGTTCATGTATGTTCCACCTTTGGTAGAGGATTGTGTTCCAGGATTGGACTCTACAGTCACTTCTACACATACTAGAGAACTGCAAGAATAGACTTCTGAGACTATTGCCATCATCTCTTGGACGACTATTACATTTTTTTAGTGTGGCATCTTGTAAAAGGAGATTAGTTGTTTGTTAAGAACCTCAAGAAAATGCGAGTTTTCACACTTTTCTCATGTAGTATCGAGGAAGAGTTTCTAAAGGTTTTTTTTCATATGCAGGGGAGATTTCACAGTTCTCTGCATGGTATACAATGTCATTGTGGTGTATACTACAGTGTCATGGGTTGTGAAGATACCTACAAGATGGAGTCTATGGGTGATTATTACTACAGTATCCCAGGCACTGTGCTGTTATTTTGGGAAAGTGTTTCAGATTAGTGGATGGGATCGCTGAGAGAGAGAGATTAGTGGATCACCACCACAGTCGTTCAAGACAGACTTTGCTCTCATCAACAGACAAGTCTTCTTTTTACAGGAATAAATCTGACAGTCATCTTCGTAAGATTGTCACAGTGGTCCATGGATACTAACCCACTTTGTTTGGAAATGTGCTCCATGCAAGTTGAACCCCCCTTCCCCTTCATTGCACCATTTATTGGGACATATATGTGTTACTCGAGTCTGGTTAGAAACAATCTGGATCAGGTTTTTCAGATCTTAGAAAAAATGCAGTCATATAGTAGGATCACCGCCACAATCCCAGGAACTGAGTCCTTGTCTCTGAGAGAGTGCTTTAATCTTGGAATAACCACCACAGCTCATGGGACTTATGTTGTATATACTAGTTACACCAGCCCAGATAACTTTTGCAGACCCTGGAGCAGTTTAGTAGGATCATAACAGACAGAAGTCCTGGACATGAAACATTATTGTAGTGAAAGTTTTTTTTAGGTACTGGACCAGCGTAGTTTAGGGAAAACATATATTGGCAAGTATCAGACTACACAGACAGGCATCAGTATGAAATGGTACCTCTGAGTTGGAAAAGCCCGCTTTTGTGCGAGGGACACCCATAAAACGGTAAGCAGGTTTTCACGCAAAAATCAGTCAGAAGCACCACCTAATGTGCCATGACTATGTCTGAATTCATAGTGGGCAAATGTAGAAGACGAAGTATGAAATATGAGGAAGCAAAAGCATGGATAAAAATGTTTTACAAAAACAAATGGATGAGAGATCACCTTGGTAAAAAAAAAAAAGATGATGCCACTATCAAATCAATAGATAGAACAAGTTGTCATCTTTCGGATACGAACTGGGCACAATAAGCTAAAGTACCATCTGCTTAACAAGTACGAAATAGGGTCTACTGACATATGCACATGTGGGACCAGCAAGGTAACAGAGACACACATCCTATAAGATTGTCCAACATACAATAAACAGAGAAAATACACATGGTCAACCTCCATGTCAGTCTGAGGCAAGCTATATAGTGGAGATGCACACATTTGAGCCCAGTTGACAACTAACTATTTTAGAAGTATACAAGTCAATGTCTGAACATGTTGAAAGAAGAAGTACAGAATTCCTTTAAAAAATGACCTCATGCATGATTCTAAGATGGTGCCTCTGTGTAGGTGCTGGCTTCACTCAAGATTGAATTGTAATATTGACAACAGCTATTGTAAAGCTCCCAGAAAACATTTATACCAAGTAACAGTAGCCAAGCTACTGAGTTAGTGCTTGAGCAACGCTATGAGCTATGAATGTTACATAGAATGCTTTTTGCTGTGTCAACCGTGCGTTTGTTGTGGGTATTCAGAAAATGGCTGACTGCGCTTATGATGAACTGACTCAATCTGCAGTGTGCAGTGATATTGCGGTGCAGAAAGCTGGATTTTGTTATGATTGATGTTCCCTTCGACATGAATTGCAATTCAAGTGATGAACGGTTTTGTGTTGACACTTTAGCGATGGCCATATGCATTTATCCGGTGCAGGTTGCTTTTTGTGACGGTACAGCTGTTTCATTCTGAAATTAGTTCACACACTGTGACACATGAGACAGTTGTTAGCATTTTGTGTGATTTTTGTTGGCACAGGAGCGGAAAAATTATGGGGTGACCCATTGCAGTGAAGTTGGAATCGTACATATGAACTATGAACAGTAATGAAAGCTCAGGAAGAGACATCTAGGAGAAAAACACAGATCACTCCATTGATGTTGCTAGCCTTAAAGCTTTCCTAGAATTCTCTCAATATTCATTTACATAATAAAGTTCATACACATTAGTGTACATGTATATTTCGTTTACATTTGATTTATTTGTTTTGTGCATCATCATCATTGGCCTCTTTGTCTCAGGAGACAATAGGTGTTGCGTCATGTAGTATGTTCTGTGCTGAATCACAACGTTTCTTGTGGCTGTAATGGCCTATTCTGGAGTGGCAATCCTTGCTGCAGGTAAAACTGGAGACTAGAGCCGATGCATGGGATGTTCTCTCCGCTCTCTTTTGTCTCCACATGTGGTGTTGTTTTTCTTCTTTTCTTTTTGAGCCGCCTCTCACTGTCGTTCGCCATCCTTGCCTGTCTATGGCCAGCCGCTCCAGTGTTTTTGTCTATGCCGCATGAAGTTAGATTACGCTTGCAGGTGTCAATGAAGTGTAATAATGGGTGCCCATGCTGTCTAGCACCAGACGCAAGTTGACTATATAGAATGTTCTTTGGGATTCTATCATTGCTCATACGGCACACATGTCCCAGCCATCTCAGACGTCGCTGACTCAGTAAGGTGTACATGCTTGGATTGCCAGCACTGTCCAGGACTTCTATATTGGAGATGTGGTCTTGCCATCGGATGTTGTATATTCGCCTGAGACAGCGCATGTGGAAGGTGTTGAGGTGATTTCTTGTCTAGCATATGTGTTTTGTGCATAGCCTTATGGTAAATAGCAAACACATTTCTTTACTGTACATAACAATCAAATCAGTACAGTATTAGTAGTTTAACTGAATGTTATTGATTCTTAGGCTTGCCCAGTATGGTTCCAGGCTAATACTATGGCAGCTGACACATGGTTCTTCTGAAGTAAAAGGAGAAATCATTTCAAGATTAACGAAACTGGAAGGAGCTTTAGGATTGTCTCGCAAATGTGAGTAGTATGTATGTATGTTGTAATGTAGTACATTAGAAATATAATATCTGATTTTTGTTGATGTGGTTTAGAAATGTTGACATTTCATCAAGAGCACTATTTACAGATACCAGACATGTACCAAAAGATGTCTTAGTCGCAATATGTGTTTTGACATGAATCAATTATGATGGCCTCTATATAACTAATCAGATCTGAAACAATTGTACAGTATAACTCCAGATGTGGTACTTTAAAGTAGAGTTTTTTTGTTTGTAAAATCTTACATTTACCCATCTGTAATAATTTGTGTTCCATTGGATAATATGCGGAAACTTTGGTCAAAATTTGGATGTGCCTATTCTGTAGGGTCCTAATGAGGGTGCAACCTACTCAGGTTCGCGGCGCAAACCACACAGATCACAAAGAGTTGATAAGAACAAACGCAAACAATCAAACTGCAGTAAATGTATCAGTCAGTTCTAAAACTTACTAAATTACTGAGAATGAGAGATACTTTGAGTCAGTGATATATGTTTTGACTTTGCTTTTCTTCCTACAGTATTTCGTTTAGGAAATTGTGTTGACTTGGCATACAAAGCTATAGATGCACTTTCTATATCACATCCTGGCATCCGTGCACTCATGGTTACATCACAGACAATGAAAGCACTTTGGCTGTTCATAGATCATTTCTTATGGTTTGGTAAAATTGGAGCTATCAAGGCTAGTAGACATCATTAATAGTCTGTTTCTTCAGTCTCTGTGTCACTTAATACATGTTGTGACATCCGTCATAGTGTAATAGTTAGTGCACTCACTTCTTAAGCGCAAGGTCCAGGTTCAATTCAACAGTGGGTGTGGACTTGTCTCCAACCGTAACGGCTCTCAGTTTTACCCAGCCTCAACTGGGTACCAGAAAAACATTAGAAAGTAAAAGCGGACAGCATGATGTTGACCACACTTCCTTACTTTACATTGAACAACATGTTCTGATGTTCAGTGTAAAATACAGGCCTACCACTATATTCCCCAATATTCCTTATGTTATGAAAATGGGTTCAATTACTTACTTGACTTTAATAAAGAATCACAAAGCAGGCATTGAAGTTGGAGACAAACGGTTCAAGAAAGAAAGGACGGTCTATGGAAACCCTGACACAAACTTTACTGAGAGAAATGAGAAATATCTGACTCGCATAGAAGAGATTGAATGTTCAGGATAGAATGGTATGGAGAAATTGCTTGAAGGTGTGTATGTATATAATACATGTTGTCTGTATCTTAAATTTGTGTCTTTTATTACTTGAACACAGGCTGTTGTTCTTACAGTATCTGGAACTGGTGCTCTCTATTTCTTGTTTACTTTGGTTGAGCCTCCTGACCATCAGCAAAACCCAACTGAAGAGGCTGAATAGGTGTCAGAATGAGGCTGAATAAGTTTCAGAATGAGGCTGTGTGATACATGCTGAATAGGTTTCAGAATGAGGCTGAATTGGTTCCAGAATGAGGCTGAATGGGTTTCAGAATGAGGCTGGGAGATTGATCCTTGGAGACACAAGAGTGAATTTACAGGGCAGGCAAAGTAGCTGGAACAACATCCATTGCAAGGGAGAGAAGAGTGAACAGAATGTACATCATAAATATCCTCTGCTACACATTACAGGATAAGTTCCGCCTGTGTGTTATCGGTGCTTGCAAGGGAAGCAAAGAATAGTAACACTGTAACCTACAAGAATTTTATAAGAGGGGACTGAGGTAAGGGCCTAGGGAAGCTACCCTAGTAAATAAAAGCGTAGCAGAAATCGGATATGCTGACCTACTTATAGGTGCATAACTGGCACAACGTAATCTGCTCTTATGCTCAGATCACATACAAATCACAAAGAGTGGTTTAATAAGTGGTCGATATGGAGCGTACGAAGAAGAAGGACAAGTTCTCTTGAAATCTCGACAACATATTAGACGGACCACTTTTTTTGTTTAAACATTTTCAAGTTAACATCTGAGAGTGAAAGTTGAAGAAGAAATTGAGTACAATTGTTATTTACTGATTGCAGATTGATCTGGTGCTCTGGACTCGGTGGTCGCTGAGAGCATGGCTTGTCTGCCTTGCAACTGCAAGTCTTGCAGATATTATTCAAATATTGCATACTCAGAACAAACTACGGCAACATCGTAAAGAAAATTGGCAGAATACTACAGTACCAAGTAATTTACAAGTGAGTTTTATAATCATATCTCACTCTTCTCGCGATCGTCTTAGGCCGCTTTATCATTCGATTTTGATATATAAGCAGCCAAACATCAAGAACGGATGTACGTGCATGGCCTTCAGTACCTCAGGTGCTTATCCTTCGCGGCGTGATTTCAACCAGCGTTTACTGGGTTCGCTCTCTGTTAGCCTTTGCTGTCCCCAGCCAAAACCCACAAGGCAGCAGGTTGCTATTTTCTTTCAGGGCAGCGACTTGTAGACGATCTGCCCTCCCAAGCTGATGAGTGGTCATCTGCCCAGTTATACCAGTCTTTTAATGGACTGATTGGTTTGCATACCGTCCAGTTTTGTGTACGGTTTGTCTCGCTTTGCCTTTGATTGTCCCCAATCTTCTTCTTCTTCTTTGCGTCGTCTTACGACCAATTTTAATCACTTTTTGTGATATGTTTGATCTTTGCCAAGAACGTGTATATGTTGCACATTGGTTTGGTAGGCCCCTAAACGCATAGACTTGTACACGTTTAGGACACATGCATCCAATTTCAGTCAAACCTCCTTTGTCGCCTTTACGACATGCATGGCAGGTAACAGTGGTTCTATTCTTGACACCCCAAATTTGGGTCCCGGTAACCACTCGGGCGATTGTCTCCAATCAAACTACAAGGTAGCAGTAGTTCCCTGCGAGCGAAAACGAGCACTGACTTTACCTCTGCTGGGCTTTCCAGTTGTTCTGCACACTTGTGTGGTCCGCACACCTCTTTCCTGCGCGCCTGTCATGCTTGCCGCTGCTGTGCCTGTCGCTAACGCGCCTGTATTTTCTGGCCGCCTGTGGGCCCACCTGTGCATCGCTCGTATGTGTGCACGCTTTGCCCTGGTGCCTACCTCACCATTTTCGTCAATTCCCACTGTGCTCACATTTACCTGGGCTGTCCCTGCCTGTGACTCAACCCGGTCCCCCACCCCTGTGATGGGGTCACGGTTTCGCCCCCTGAGGGCCCACATGTGCATCGTCGGCATGCATACCCGCTCTGCCCCGGTGTCTGCCTTATTGTCACCGTACTCACATTTGCCTAGGTTGTCCGTGTGGACCCACATGCAGCTCAACTCGACTTCCAGCATACTCATTGGCTCAAGAGAGAGCATGCGCTGGCTCCGAATGTTGCCCAGCGTGGGTCAACATCTCTTCGACGGCTTTAAAAATCGTGCCCCCATCCCTAAGATAGGGGCCTGAGTTTCACCCTATGTGGACCCTCGTGCAGCTCAACTCAACTCCCTACATAATCATCAGCCCAAGAGAGGGGTCAAGAGAGAGCATGTGCAGGCTCTGAGTTTCTCCCCGTGCGGTTCCACGTTTATCCTTCCAGCTTTTCCCATCGGCCGGAGAGACGAGCATTAATAGTCACTCTGGGAGTTCGCTGGTCTGTGTTGCGAGCGTATCCCATCTAGCGTGACTACCTTTGCATCTCTACTTGCCCCAGAGTAGCTCTCCCACTGCACCTGCCCTCTTAGCCAGAAAGGAACTACCGTCTATTACCAGGGTCACCATGTGGAGATGAGGGCAGGGGATTAGCACCAGCTCGCTAATCCTGGCACGCCGTTGTTTTCTTGCACCTTTGACCCCTTATAATCATATGATAAATTGTTTAATCTGAGAAATGTTTCATTTTCTTTAGCAAATAAAATTGGTTTACTAATTGAAGTATCTTAGCCCAGCGAATTAATATAACATTTGTACTCTATTCATTTTGTCTGTTGAAGATTAAACAAAGACATGGACACCTTTTTTTGGATATTTTACAGATTCAAATTCGCACGCTCAGGATGAATTTCTGGAGAGATGTTTGTGATCTATTCCTTCCTCTGGGTGGACTGGGATACACAAATCCAGGGCTATCTGCCCTTTGTGGGGTTATCTCCTCTTTGATTGGGTTTCAGCAAGAATGGGAACGACACATCAAACCATTTCAACCCAAAACATAAAGTGGAAATGGTTGATGAATGATAAAAGAAAAGAGACAGAACTGAAAATGTTAAATTGTGTATACTGTTGGATAATTTTGTTAGTTATATAGTTGTACAGGGAGGCGCCCTAGTGGTTACCGGGCCCAAATTTGGGGTGTAAAGAATAGAACCACTATTACCTGCCATGCATGTCGAAGAGGCGACTAAGGAGGTTTGGCTGAAATCGGATGCACATGTCCTAAACGTATACAAGTCTGTGCGTTTAGGGGCCTACCAAACCAATGTGCAACGTATACACGTTCTTGGCAAAGATCAAACATATCACAGAGTGATTAAGATTGGTCGTAAAGAACGAACGCAAAGAAGAAGAAGAAGAAGTACAGGGAGGAATTGGTGTCAATTATATCAAGACAATAATTGTCCTAACGACAACAAACAAAGAAATTTGGCTGAACAGATGGGCCATGAGAGACAGTGCAATAGAGGTTTACAGACATATGGCCAGCCCTAACCTTAATGACAACATCAACCACCTTGCAAGAAGAGATCAGAGCACCATTTTTAGACTTCGAACCCAACAAATAATACTTACTAATCACTTGAACAGAATTCCACTACAACACACCATAGTGCCAGCTGTGTGCACATCATCATGATACCCTTCACCTACCTCTTCAGGTACCAAGGACTAGATGATGTCAGGAAGATCCTTCTTCCTCCAAGACCAGATAAATGGAACACATTATACGGAACAAAAGAACAACTTACAAACACATGCAGATATCACTACATAGCATTGGGTTGAAGGGCAAGAGCTCAAGTGCCGCTGGATCATTGATGAAGAAGATGATTGATTGAACTATCATTACTCCACTTTGATCTCCACTTTGATCTCCACTTTGATTGGCATAAGTCATCTCTAACGGCTCCCTATGACGAATCAGATTTGATACCATGCTACAATATAACTCCAGATGTGATACTTTAAATTAGAGTTTTATGTTTATAAAATCTGAGTTACCAGTCTGTACAGATTTGTGTCCTGTTGGATAATATACATACACTTAGGCTGACCTTCAGATGTGCTTGCCCTACATATCATAGTGGTCTATCATGGTAACTCAACACAAACCACACAGATAAATACAATATTTCAATTGATGTTTTATAACCAGAATCTTATTGTTGCTGATTATCCATTTGCTTTTTCTACGCAGAATATTTTGCAGTTTATAATGCATATATTTCTTCACTGAATAAACAGTATACATTATCAAATATATTTGACATTCTTTGTTTGTTGTGTACCTACGTGTGTCTGTGACCATACATATGTGTATTAATTCCTTATTTGTTGTGTACCTATGTGTGTCTGTGACCATACATATTACCATTAATTCTTTGTTTGTGGTGTACCTATGTGTGTCTGTCATCATACATATTTCCATTCATTCTTTGTTTGTTGTGTACCTAAGTGTGTCTGTCATCATACATATTTCCATTCATTCTTTGTTTGTTGTGTACCTAAGTGTGTCTGCTAGACCATACATATTTCCATTCATTCTTTGTTTACTATAAACAGATGAAGTAATCAATATGAGGATGACACCTTGTGAAGTCTTGTAGGGCATGAACAAACTTCATTTTGTTTTGTTTCTGTTGAAGTCACATTTTAAAACACATATAGATGTTGGTCCTATGCTAAAACCACAAACGGATGTTGGTACAATGCTAAAACCACAAACGGATTTTGGTTAAATGCTAAAACCACAAACCAATGTTGGTACAATGCTAAAACCACAAATGGATGCTGGTACAATGCTAAACCACAAATGGATGCTGGTACAATGCTAAACCACAAATGGATGTTGGTACAATGCTAAAACCACAAATGGATGTTGGTACAATGCTAAAACCACAAACAGATGTTGGTACAATGCTAAAACTACAAACGGATGTTGGTACAATGCTAAAACTACAAACGGATGTTGGTACAATGCTAAAATCCCACAGACTGATGTTGGTACAGTGCTAAAATCCCACAGACTGATGTTGGTACAATGCTAAAATCCCACAGACTGATGTTGGTACAGTGCTAAAATCCCACAGACTGATGCTGGTACAATGCTAAAATCCCACAGACTGATGTTGTACAGTGCTAAAATCCACAGACTGATGTTGGTACAATGCTAAATCCCACAGACTGATGTTGTACATGCTAAAATCCACAGACGATGTTGGTCAGTGCTAAAATCCCACAGCTGATGTTGGTCCTATGCTAAAACTCCAACCCTTGAGAACTGCATCTAGGTGATGTAAAAATTACTTTGATCGCAGACAAACATTTCTTTCTGTCGTGCACGCTCTTTAACTAATTGATAACATATTTGTCCAGTTATATGTATACTCAGTCCTCATTACTGTCTTGGTCGCACCTGTGCATTTCAATTGACATCCGATGTACAGAATAACATGCAAAGAGGACATTGACATCTGATGTATGGAGAAATCCAGATCAAGAAGTAACAACTGTGAATAGGAAACAGTATTTAGAAATGAAATACTAAATACATTCAGAATGACTCCAAGTAAAACAAAATTTACAAGTCAAAATAGACTACCTTTCTTCTCGCTACGTTTTACAACATAAACTGTAGGACAGAAAGAAGAGGATTAAAGAGAATAGAAATATAGTTGTTGGCTTGTGTATTCTACCGGTCATCAGCAGGATACTAATTTTTCCTAGTTGCCCTTCCTAAGAAAGACTTAGCTGACCCCAACTCTGCTGGATGCAGAGCCAGCCACAGAACACATCTTGTAGACTAACTGACCTCCAACTCTGCTGGCTGCAGAGCCAGTCGCAAAAGACATATTGTAGAACAGACTGCAATAAAAAAAATCCGAATTTATTCAGCAAAAAGCAGTTTACAACGAAAACGTTATAGAAAAACTCTGAAACGAACTTTACTGAGAGAGATGAGAAATATCAGACTTAATTCCATAGAAGGGATTTAACAAGTTGTCAAGATAGAGTGGTATGGAGAAATTGCTTACAATTCCTATGTTGCGTATAACAGCACTAGAGGAATATAATAAAAGGCAGCTTACAACAAAGCATTTGGATGGGATAGGGCACTACAGCCACAAAAAATGATGGGACTCAGCATAGAACACCCTACTTGACGCAAAACCCATCTTCTCACGAGACAAAGAAGCCGATGATATGAATGGACTGAAATAGTGGTAGCCTATATATCTCGAAAATGCGCATACCAATGATAGATAAGAAATATATATAAAGAGAAAACTCGTTCAAAGAAAACTGCCTGATTTGAACACGACAGCAGCAGACGCCTATGAGAGAGAGAAATTCCGAAGGACTGTTAGGATGGTAGTTCTGCTCGGAATAAGATATTGGATGATAAATTGTGTGGACTATGAAAACATGGTCTATAACTGGAAACTGGATAGTAATCTCTTGTAGAAGAAAAATACATTTTTGTTATAAAATCGTCACTCGCGCGAAAAGTCACGTGATCATTTTGGCGCGGCGACTATTTTGCTGTATTGTTTTTGTCACAGAGATTTATACCGTATGTTATTTTGACAACAATGGATATCACAGAACAAGCTGTCCGTACAAACCAAGTGAAAGACCAAGTTGGTGAGCGGTGTCAGAAACTGTTTCAGGACTTCCTGGACGAGTAAGTAACTGAACTGTTTTCTTTCTCGTCCAGTGTGAGTGTCACTCACTCACTGACGGACGGTGCACTTGCCACTTGGTCATGGTTAACTGTCACTACACAGGAGTCGAGTGTTCTCATCAAGTGTACTGTAACGACTGACGTGTGTCAACTCAGAACTGTGTGACTGAAATGCACATAGTAACTACACACCAATCATCATCATATTTCCTTTAACACACACATTTTACACATCGTGTCCTTTCTAGTATAGATTATAGATATGTTATAACCTACCTAGCCAGGTTGATGTTGATACCAATACGGCAATACCAGCATTGCTGATTGCAACGATTTCAAGAAACAAAAATATCGTACCCGTTAGGTTTTTTCGGAATTGAAATGAAGCTGTCTCTTTACCTTAGTCTACTGTAAGCTAAAATAAAATGCTCCAATCTGTGTAGCAATGCAACCATATGATGATTGTATTATTTACCATGTCCATGGACACTCAGGCGAAGCTGGACTACTACTTCCGACTAGTCAAGATATGTTTTATAGTCTGTCCATTAATTCGTGAGCACGTTTGAAATTGATTTTCTCGAAAACTACCTGTTGGATCTCAGTGATTTTTGCAAGCAGCCTTAGAATATCCATGACGCTAGAGAAATATTTTTTCCAAGAAAATTTGATGTAGTTTGAAATATTTCTTCTTCAGGTTATATTAAAATCAACCTCACCGGATTGTACACAATAGTAACAGATCTACGGTACACAGACGCGTTGTTCTAAAAATACATTATGGTAACATTGAAATATCGTGAGTTTCACGAATTCCCATGCACCTAACCCAGTCGACTTTGAAGCGGAAAGCATATGACGTTATAATTGGGATACTGTGTATAGTTATAGGCGTATCTCGCTATTTGTATGAAGCTATTGTATCATATTTGTTAGCTTATCAAAACTGACATTGATATCACATTCATAATGAGTCTGAAGTGCACATTTATAACAATGCAGAAGGTTACAGTTTTACTATACCAAACTTCGTAGGGAATCTAGAGAGGTCATCTATATTGCGATATTCATAACCCTGAGAAACAACCAACTGGCGCTTGGTCTGAATGAGAATCCTTTCCCGATGGATTAAACAGACACAAAGTGCACTAATGTCAAGCAAGGAAGGAAAAGAACAATTGCACTTTGACATAGATGTATAAGACGGAGCTCTTGAAAATGTTTACGATAAATCAACTTGTTACTTCAGAAACTGAAATTAAAACTGCAATCAGAATGCAGCATAGACATTTCTAAAAGTACTTATGAAAATTGTAAGAGCAAGAGCCAGTTACCTCAGAAAAACTATAGGCGTGCAGGAATATTATTTGTAAAAGCACATTTAATGTGCCCAAGTAAATACCTGAGGCAGATCCGTGGCGGGGCAAGGCTATGATATTGATATTTGGACAATCCTGTGTCAATGCTCACCACCAATGCTAAAGAATGGCAATCAGTAGACGGTGAACAGAAAGAAAATACCAAGCAGCAAAGAGCAGCGATTATACTAACACATGCAGGAAGTAGTGAAGAAGGTCTTTATGACGCTGGACTTATTTTCCAATCAAAGTAACGACTGTAGGACTACACACAGAAATGAATGGACATATTTTCAGGCACTGGATGGAGAAAGATCTACTTCCAATTCTAAACTGACCATCATGTGGAATGGATAATATCCTATCACAAGCAGTATCAGCGGAAGACAAGTACCAACTGCATCAAATCAAAGATCAAATTAGGACTTTGCGCTAAGAAAAATGTCACTTCAATGATACATATTTGAAACCGAGTTGTTGCACCTGGTGAGGATGACAAATAAGACAAAGGTGTTTCATATTGACAAAATCATTAGGAATACGCCCGATTTGCACTACCTCATATCATGCTACCTCAATCCGATAGAGCTTGTCGAGGCTAAAGTAAAGGGCAAGTTGCCGAACAGAACAGGACGTTTAAAATGTGTGATGTTGAAGTTCTGACACGTGAGTCCTTCTCAATGATAGACATGCAGTTCTGGAAGAAGTGTGTTGAAATGTGCTCCGAGAGAAATCGAGACTATGCAGATGCGATTACAATTTGTCCAGCCAGTAACAATTATCAACCTCATGGAATCTCAGATTCGGGATGATACAAATCATATTTTGATTACAGAGAAATAGCAACGTATACATTTCCACTATCCAAATGCGTCACCATCATACAATTTGTGGTGAGTTAAGACACCATGAGGTCTAATGTGACCGAAGGAGGACTAACTGTGCATATTGATCAAGTTCCATTGCACATAGGCAACACACATCAATTCTTGACCTATCAAGTTAAATGAGATACACCTATGAATAGAATTGACATGGACAAATCCCTAGGATACTGTAAAATCTAAATTTGAGCCCCGATTTCAATTGTATAAAAGATCAAAGAATCATGCAAAATCACGTAGCATCTATGAACTACTGGTTAGCTTTATTTTAGTGTCATGGATATTCTAAGGCTGCATGCAAAAAAATCACTGAGATCCAACAGGTAGTTTTTGAGAAAATCAATTTCAAACGTGCTCACGAATTAATGGACAGACTATAGTAGTGGAAATGCAACGTTCCTAATCATATTTATTAAGATAAATCTCCTTTCACAATTTAAAGCAGCAGCAGATGGGAATACCGGAATGTACCCATTTAACATCACCATTTGATTACAGTACTGAATGAATCATGAGAATTGGATTCATTCTTTGCATTAAATTTAAACGTCATTTGCACAATTGTGACATGGTCTGTGACTCGGTGTCCATTTCCATTCTTTGGTCGCTCTAACATTTACACTTCACAACTGTAAACCTCAAATATCAAACTACCGATTGTTTAATATTTTTTTTTCGATCCAGAAACACTTGAGTTTTCAACTCTTCGGCTCGGTGCCATGGACATCATAACTGTTTGGTGCCGCGAACACCGTCAATCTGGGGAACCTGTGACTTTTCTGCCAGCCTGCGGAATTGAACCCGCACTCACAGAAGGCTAGTCACCTGTAGTCCAACGCGCTACTCTTCTTCTTTCTTCTTCTTTGCGTCTCGGTTTCGTAGCTCGTCTAAATCATGAGATGGGTTGCCTCTATGAAACTGCATGTCAGTTGGAGTTCTTCGAGAGTTCCCATAGCTTGGTCTGTAAGCTTTGTTCACGAGGCCATGTTTCATTTCGTTGGTGTATGTATGATGGACATGACTGCAGGATGTGCTCTGGAGTCTGTGTTTCTGTCTGGCATGCACACTGTGCAGTCTGAGCAGGCTTTATTCTGTGCATGTGGTGGTTGAGCCTGCAATGACCTGTTCTTAGGCGAAAGATTGTTGTGTGCTGTTTTCTGTTTAGTCTGCTGATGGATCTTGTGGGTGTTTGCTGTGGGTTTGTTGCCTCCATACCTCTTTATACTTTCTTTTGATATGTGTCTTGATTTCTGGTAGTGATACTGGGTGTTTCTGTTGTGTAAGTTTTGTTCCCTCCTTAGCCAGCATGTCTGCTCTCTCATTTCCTGGTACGCCACAGTGGGCTGGTATCCATTAATCCTCCTCTGGAGCATGGGCCTCACAGTTGTTCCACACTCTTCCTGTCTCTGGCTGTTCTTTTTATGTTCTCCCAGGTCAATTGAGCACTCTTCAGCCTCAGTAAGACCTCATCTCCAAGTCTGCTTGGGTCCTCTTTTCGCTTTTCCTGGGTTCCACTCGAGCACCTGTCTAGTGACACTGACTGTGTCTTCCGCAAGGCATGGCTATCCATCGCCATCTTCCTCTTGACCTGTGTCATCATAGGTTCCGCCTCTTTCTTATCCCCAGATCCGTGTTTGTAACTCTATCATACCATCTCAATCTGAGAATCGCGCAAACATCCGTTGACAAAGGTCTGGATCTATTGTATTTGCCTCAGTGACTAAGCAAGTTTCGAGCAACAGCAACACCGACTTCACATTTGAGCTGAAATCTGAGCTTGTTTTGAGATGGCAGGGACTTCCACACCATGTGCAGGATCGCAAAGACCTGTTGGGCCTTCCTAATCCTAGCATTAATGTCCTCATCTGTCCCTCCTGATCTGCTGATCTTACTTCCAAGGTAGACAAATTCATCCACATCTTCTATGTCCTTCCTCAATCTGTTTGATCTTTCTGCAGTTGTTGCTACGCATTACTTTTAGTCTTCTCTGACTATTTTAAGGCAGATCTGAACTTAGGCCGCTGTGCAGAGCATCCACTTTTCCTGCACGCTCTTGTAGTTATCGAAAGCAATGAGATCGTCCGAAAATCCAGGTCTTCTAGCTTGACATAAGTGTCCACTGTATGCCTTTTCAGACCTGTCGTAGGCTGTGCGTGTGACCCAATGTGGCACCAAGAGAGGAGGGGGACAGCAGGCATCCCTGTCTAACCAGTAGTGACCTGGGAACCTTGACAGTCTTCCATCATGAATAACCTGGCAGGCAAACCCTCAACAGCCGCTGATGATGTCAAGTCTTCCGGCTCCATAGTTTCTTAGGATCTCCCACATTGATTTCCTATCTATGCTGTCAAATGCCTTCTCAAAATTAACAAAGCACACGTAGAGCCTGCCACTCCATTGTTTGTTCCACTATGATTCTTAAGGTGGCTATCTGGTCATTGCAAGATCTATCTTTCCAGAATCCCGCCTGTTCGTCCCTAAGCCTCTGGTCTATAGCGTCTTCATCCTGTCCAGAATAACCCTAGTGAGGACTTTGCTGGGAATGGAGAGCAGCATGATCCTTCTCCACTTGTCACAGTTTGACAAATTGCCATTCTTTGGCAGTTTCACGAGGAGGCCTTTCTTCCAATCTGCTGGTATCTCCTTCCTGTCCCACACCAAGTTGAACAATATGTGGAGTTGGTTTACCATCTCTTCTCCTCCTCCCTCAGAGCTCCGCTGGATATTATCAACTCCTGCCGCCTTGCCCTTTTTCAAGTTTTTCAAGGCATTGCGGATTTCCTGTTTTGTGATCTTCCCTACGTTTATGTCCAGCGGGTCTCCTTGCCCTAAATCTAGTGGGTTTAGTGGGGAGGTCTATTTAACACTTCCTGGAAATGCTCTTTCCAGCGCCCCAGTTGTTCATCAATTTTAGTCAAAAGTTTTCCAGTCTTATCTCTCACTGGCCTGCTCTGCTTATTTTCCTCCCACTCAACAATCTGGTTGTCTCATAGAGAGCCTTGAGGTCACCTTTGCTAGCTGCTGTCTCTGCCTCTTCTGCTATCTCATTTATGAATGCTCTTTTGTCGCTTCTCAGCTGTCTTTTTACCTCTCTAGCCATCTCGGTATATCTAGTTGCTGCCGCCTGTTTTTGCTGTCTTGTTCGTGACTGGTTTACTTATTGTTTCAGCTTCTTCCTCTCCTCCACCCTCTGCCATGTTTCGTCCGTGATCCAGGGTTTCCTGATTGATGATGGTCTCCCAAGTATTTCTTCTTCTTCTTCTTTGCGCTCGGTTTCTGATGCTCTCTAAATCATGAGATGGGTTGCCTCTATGAAACTGCATGTCAGTTGGAGTTCTTCGAGAGTTCCCATAGCTTGGTCTGTAAGCTTTGTTCACGAGGCCATGTTTCATTTCGTTGGTGTATGTATGATGGACATGACTGCAGGATGTACTCTGGAGTCTGTGTTTCTGTCTGGCATGCACACTGTGCAGTCTGAGCAGGCTTTATTCTGTGCATGTGGTGGTTGAGCCTGCAATGACCTGTTCTTAGGCGAAAGATTGTTGTGTGCTGTTTTCTGTTTAGTCTGCTGATGGGATCTTGTGGGTGTTTGCTGTGGGTTTGTTGCCTCCATACCTCTTTATACTTTCTTTTGATATGTGTCTTGATTTCTGGTAGTGATACTGGGTGTTTCTGTTGTGTAAGTTTTGTTTCCTCCTTAGCCAGCATGTCTGCTCTCTCATTTCCTGGTACGCCACAGTGGGCTGGTATCCACTGGAGAATAATTTTGTTGTGTTCTGAGAGCTTGTTTAGCTGTAGTGTCAGCTCTCTTTCCATGTTATCTTGTGGTTCCCTTTGTGTGGCCTGCAGGACTGACAAGCAGTCGCAAAGAAAGACAAGTTTGTTGTTTTGGATGTTTCTTTGCTGCAGTATTTTTGAGGCATCCACAATTGCCTGTTGTTCGGCTCTAAAATTTGTTGATAGTTCTCCAGTGGCACTTGAATTTGTTAGTGTAGTGCCGTCTTGGAGTATGATGATGGTTCCGCCCTTCCTTTCCTCGCTGTCGGTTCGATGATCCGTCTGTGTATATATGGGTCTACTCGGGATGGGGGCACAACGCACTACAAACACGCTAGGCAGGCGGGTCCGATAGTTGAATAAAGAACACGCGTCTGTGTGGTGCCGGAGTACAAAAGGAAGTAAAGAACAGTACCACTGCGACCTACAACGCATGTCATAAGAGGCGACTGATGTAGGTCCCAGGATGCTACCCTAGTAAATAAAAAGCAGAGCAGAAATCGGATGTGCTGGCCTACTTGTAGAAGCATAACTGGCACAACGTACAATCGCTCTTAGGCTCAGATCACATACAAATCACACAGAGTGGTTGATATGGAGCGTCAAGAAGAAGAATAAAGAACAGACCATATCTGCTAATTAAGTTTGAAGCTGGACTCCTTTCAATGCAAGTTTAGAAAGTTAGGACTAGCAAGAAACAGTTACAGCTTGTAGTAGGTCTCACAAAGTTTAAGCTTTCATACAAATCTTGGGAACTTAGAGCCCAGAGAGTACAGAGCACATCTTTCAAAAGTGTACTTGACTCTATAGTTACGTGTAAATACTTATAATTTAGATCTCCAAGTAAAGGATGATTTCCTTTAGTCCAACCACGTACAGTGTGCATACCAATTTTTTGTCCAAGCTGGCTTCGAACTCCAGAATTTCCGTAGCACTTATCACTGGCACAGGGTATTATCAACTTTGCTATCAGAGAACGAAATAGACGGATGATACTTTCACTGATGAAATAAATGCTGACGGCTTTAAAAGTTGATTGTGTGTTGCCGGTGCTTGCAAGGGGAGCAAAGAATAGTAACACTGCTATCTACGAGGCATGTCGTAAGAAGCAACTGAGGTAGGGGCCTAGGGATGCACTGGAGTTTTTAAAAAAGCATTACAGAAGTAGGATGTGCTGGCCTACTTGTAGGCGCATAACTGGTACAATCACTGTTAGGCTCAGATCACATACAAATCACGAGTGGTTTAACAAGTGGTCGATATGGAGCGTTTGAATAAGCTTTAAAAGTGTCCAAATTTATAACCAGATAAAGTTTACATCTTTCTGGGATATCCTCTAGAGATTTTAACTACCTGCAAAGTACATACTTCAAGACTGCTCCAAATATGATATACTGAGGCAAACTCGCTGGCCTGGTGAAACAATATTGGACTTCTGTATGAGCTACATGGACTGCAGTTTATACAAGAGATAACATTGAATATATAGACAATATTTCAAGCGAACTGAAGGACCTCTGTGTGAGCTACAAAAGACAATGCAGTTTATATGAGACAATGTTGAATATATAGAACCTGCTGCCTTGTAGGTTGGCCAGAGGCTAACAGAGAACGAACCCAGTAAAACGCTGGTTGAAATCGGACACGTCGCCAAAGGACAAACACTAGGGCTCCAAATGGTACTGAAGATTGTGACGTAAAACTACGTTCTTGGTAAAAGCTGTTTATATATCACAATAGGAATGATAAAAATGGCAGAAAAAGAACGATCAAGAAAGAAAGAATATATAGAAAATACAGGGTGTTCAAGATAAAAGCGGCCAGAGTGACAAATCAAGTTACCAGTTACTTATTGCGTTGTGTATATCTACTATTTAAACTGGTTCTAACTAGCTCTTCCTACGCTACATTTGTTCATCGCCCCTTCCTGCACTACAATTACAATCCATTGACATATACTACACAACCTTGACATATACTACGTCATAACTGAACCTTTTCATTTTCATAAACATATGCCAGATTAGCTCCCTTAACGACAAGGCTGCTTTTATCTTGAACACCCTGTATTTCAAGTGAGCGAAAGGAAGTAGTTACATATTTCTTGTATATACTTTTATCTTTAAAACATTGCAAAGATTGTTATTTGCTTGTACAGGTTCTCAGTCAACGGAGAGAGCAAATATCTGTCATCAGTTCAGGATTTGATTAGACCAGAGCGTAACACGCTTACTGTGAGCTTTGAAGATGTTGAATCTTACAACCAACAATTGGCTACAACTATTTTAGAAGAGTATTACAGGTAAACTTTTTGACTTGAAATGATTGTTTAGATATTTAATATAGGAATAAATAGGTTGCCATGCTTTTTGAAGGCTTAGAAATACATGGAGGTAGAGATTAACAATATAGAGTTGAAGGGAGTTGCAGGAGATAGCTAAAGATAAGAAGACTTGGCATGAGTTGGTTAAGGCTCTATGCCCCAATCGAGTTTAAAAAGGCATGAGATTTTTTTGGGTGTGGGGATGATTCTCATAACTGCTGTCAGTTAAACATTCCAGGCCTATATCTCTCTAGTAGCCTGGGATTCTCTTGGTATTTGAGGACAGCAACAGAAGCTGATAATTTGTATTGTAATGTTTTATGAGAACAATATTAGAGGGCAAGGTACCTGGACGCAGAGGCAGACCAAGAAGAAGATGGCTACGAGATATTAAAGAAACCTTGATTATGACCCAGAGTCAGACAACCCAGGCAAATGTGAGCACGGCGAAAACTGAAGATGACGATAAATCAGGCACCGGAGCAGAGCTGGTCACGCATGCGGACGGTGCACGGGTTGGCCCACATATGGGCGAAACTCGTGCCCCATACAGAGCCGAGCCAGGCGGGACAACCCAGGTAAATGTGGCACATTGGAAATGGTGAGAAGGCATCAGGCACACGACAAGCATGCAGATGATACACTGGTGGACCCAATGGGGCAGAAAAGCATGCACGGCAGGCAATAGGGTTGCGACCACCTGAATGTGCAGAAAAACTGAAAGCCCAGCAGAGGGTAAGATAGCGCATTTCTGCTCGAGGAACTACTGTCACCTGTAGTTTGATTGGCACAATCAGAGGCTAGCGAACAAACCGACAAAACTGGGCGAGGCAACCCAGGTGCAAGAAACGACAGGTTTGTGTGATGGCGCTATAAACCGGAGGGCAGGCCACTAAGTCGCTGTCCAAAGAAAATAGCAACCTGTGCCTTGCAGATTGGCTGGGACAGCAAAGGGCTACGGAGAGCGAACCATAAGCTGGTTGAAACCGAACACACCACCGAAGGATAGCACCTGAGCTCCATAGGTACTGAAGGTTGTGCCATGTCATTCTCCGTTCTGATGTTTGGCTGTTTATATATCACATTAGAATGATAAGACGATCGCCAGAGAGAATATGACCATCGACTAAGTGGATGAACTGGCTATAGACGAGGAATTTAAGATGGTTAAAGAGAGCAACATCCTACAAAGGATGCGCACATTGATGATGACTAAAATCAACTGCAAGACTATGTAATGACACCTACACGAAGTTCAGCATCCTATTTATAATTTGAAATGCAGTTTGCCAAATGTGGCATCCTCAATTTACTTTGTCTGTGATATGTCATTTACAAATTTTAAACTTGAGAATATCAATGTAGTAATGCTTTATTTGTTACTAGCTTTTCTAGATCTTCTTTATTTCTATTGTATTTAAAATACAATAGTAAAACAAAAATGTTTTGTTTGTATAAAGTTTAATTTTATTTTCAGAGTGTATCCTTTTTTATGCCGAGCTGTTCGCAACTATGCCAAAGACTGGGGGCAGATTCCAACAGGAAAAGAGTTTTACCTCAGCCTCTCAGATGTTCCCACCAAACTTAAGTATGGCTTCTCTTCTGACCTAAATGTTTACTCTAATAAATGACAATTATTTGATTAAATTCTTTTTATTTTGCTGGAAAATTGTGGCTTAGAGTTATGACACAAGTTATTACATCTGTAACAAGTAAGGCATTCACTGTGTCTTAGATCAGGAATTGAGACACTACTGTGT
Source organism: Arion vulgaris (assembly GCA_020796225.1). NCBI lineage: Eukaryota > Metazoa > Mollusca > Gastropoda > Stylommatophora > Arionidae > Arion > Arion vulgaris. The sequence continues at coordinate 6,106,402 of CM036772.1, read as the reverse complement.
TTTAGATCAAGAATTAAGACATTACTGGTCTTAGATCAGAAATTAAGAGATTCACTGCATTTTAGATTCAGATTGAGACACTACAGTTTTAGATCAAGAATTAGGGACTGCCTAAGGATTGAGTGTTAGCCTCGGCCTGCTAGCATGTACGCTCATAGCTCGGGTTCGACCTGACTGTCGGCATTTGTTCGAGTCCTGTCTTACTCATGGACGATAACGTGAGTACACTTCTGGAGTGCGGAAAATCTGCCTGTATGGCGAAGGAATACTAACAGAGTACATTGAGCACACTGTGCTCAGTTAAATAATTAAATTGAGTCACATTTAAGAATTGATTAAGAACAGATTTCACGAAAATCAGTTTCACGAGATGAAATCTTGAGTTGAAAGCGGACGAAAAACAAAAAAAAAGATCAAGAATTAAGAGATTCACTGCGTCTTAGATCTAAATTAGACATTCACTGTGTCTTAGATAAGGAATTCACCCGAGTGGTTATCAGGGACCAAATTTGGGGTGCAGAGAATATAACTACTTTACCTGGCACGCATGTCGTAAGAGGCGACTAAGGATGTTTGGCTGAAATCAGATGCACATGTCCTAAACGTGTAGAAGTCTATGCGTTTAGGGGCCTACCAAACCAATGTGCAACGTATACACGCTTTTGGCAAAGATCAAACATATCACAAGGAGTAATTAAAATTGGTTGTAAAGAACAAACGTAAAGAAGAAGAAGATCAGGAATTGAGACATTCACTGTGTCTTAAATCTCAAATTGAATATTGATATTGGTTCATGCCGTAATATATCAGGACATGCCTGTTATTTATAGATCACACAGTATTACATCTACAATGAGTAAGACATTCACTGTGGTACGTATATATAATAATACTTGTAGATCTCGTATTGCTCATGGATTTCGGTTGACCACTACTTTAGAAGTATACAAATTGATGTCTGAAAATGGAAGAAGAAGAAGTTCATGGATAAATGAGGGTATCTAGAATAATAATATACAGCTCTTGAAAGGACAAATGTTTACCCAGGTAGCCATGGAAACCATCAGCATACATATCTTTGTTAACTGCTGAAAAATACTGAGCGCCTATGGGTCTGTCTGGAAGACTGGCATTAGTTCAATAACAGCTAGAATTGAACATTATAAAATTATACGCAGCCGTACACACACACTTTAAAAGTGAATTTATTTTGTAAAATGTTCTTCCTACTGTTGCCAGAGTTCGAGAAATGACAACTGTGAAAATTGGTTCCCTATTGAGAATAACTGGGCAGGTGGTACGAACACATCCAGTTCATCCTGAGTTGGTGAGTGGCACTTTCATGTGCCTGGACTGTCGTACAGTCATCAAAGATGTTGAACAGCAATTCAAATACACACAGGTAAGGATCATGTCAAAATGCAAAGAAAAATATGTTGAAATTTTGGTTTGTGGAAGTTTGTAAATGGATTGGAGCGCTGGCTCCCATTCGAGAGACTCGACTTTGATCCCGGTAAGGCCAATGTTTTTGGTCGGGACATAAAGAAAAATCCTAACCTAAACCAGCCATGTGGCCCTTAAATTCCCCAGGCTCATGTCCCCCCTGTCCTACACAGCCCTAAAAAGCTGTGTTATATGCAGCAACTCAAGTGTTGTTTACGAATGAACATGTTTTTTGCTTTCTCAATAAATATTCTCAGATATCTTTTCTGTTTATCATGAAAAAGTAATTTGTTAAATTGTGTCAAAGTTTACAGAAAACCGAATGCTTCCAACGCCAGAGTGGTTTCCGGAGCCCAAATCAGGGGTGTAAAGAATAGAAATACTGTTACCTACCACACATGTCGTAAGAGGCGACTAAGAAGGTTGGATGTGGGACGTAATACCCCATACGTAAAAAAGACACTAGATATCTACAGAAGCCACTCTGGAAAATTCCAAGCTAACCACCCAAAGGAAGGGAAGACCCAAGAACACCTGGAGGCGGGAGTTGGAAACAGAATGCAAGAAAATTGAGAGTGATCTGGAAAAGGTGGCCTTTTATAGGAGGGCTTGGAAAACCTTGATTGCAGACCTATTCTCCCTGGGAGGTGAAGAAGAAGAATGCTTCCAGGCAACATCAAGGGTTTATCCTATCACCCTTTCTTTTTCATATTGTGATGGACTATAAGTCATGTATAAATCAACAAATAACATCATGAAGAAGGCAAACAAAGAACACTTGAAAATGGCTACAGTGGAATCTTCTGGAGCATTTAAAACACTGCAGATGATATATCTGCTATTAGCCACAGCAACAGATTGGACTAAGGATCAACACAAATTAAATTAGAGTAATGCGGATAAGTGTTAGGACAGTCTCTCTATGGGGATAAGTGTTAAAGCTCCCGTGGATAAGTGGGACTCCTCCTCTATGGGGATAAGTGTTAGGACAGCCTCCTCTATGGGGATAAGTGTTAGGACAGCCTCCTCTATGGGGATAAGTGTTAGGACAGCCTCCTATGGATCTGAGACTTGAAAAACAGAAAAGAAAATAGAAAGTATGTTGAGGATTTGGGGTAAGGCTGGGACCAGACATTTCATCCCTCTTTTGAGAGACTACACATAAGCTGCATGAGCTTGCAACAGTCAGTGACTCATAGCTGTCTGCTAGATTCAGGGTCAGTGTATAAAGTTGACCAAGACTCAACTCCACCTCCCAGTGGCGGCCCTGGAAACAGACAACTACCAAGAAGTCTGGCTAAGTTTGTAGGGAGCAAAGAAGGAGAAGGTAACTCAGTACCCAAAAGAGCTATACTGAAGTAGGACCAAAGTCATATGGTCGGATGGATTGATAATAATCTTCCAAGGCTAGTTGTACAGCATTTTTTAAAATTAATTTTTTTGTATCCATATTTTTGTCTCAATTTTTTTCTTTATCTTGCTAAAAATCCATAGTTAATTTATAGATGAATAACTATCTGCTGAGCAGCCTTGATGATTGTGTATCATTTTGGTTTTTCATCTACTTTATTATGACTTGTGTTTTGATTAGGTCATTGCCATGTTTATTTTTATTCATTTTTGTTGTCAACAGCCAACCATTTGCCGCAATCCTGTTTGTGCTAACCGGTCTCGGTTTATGCTGGATGTCAACAATTCAAGATTTGTAGATTTCCAGAAAATTAGAATTCAAGAAACTCAAGCTGAACTACCACGAGGTAGCATCCCAAGAAGGTGAGCTATTAACACGATGATGTCCAATTTGCATTATATGCGAAGAGTAAGATTAACTAGTGGTTATTGATTCTTAACTAACGTCATTGCACTATTTGTCTGACCCATAGGCGCTCAATCTTCCCCAACAGATGTCAAAGTGCATGCATAATGATGGTTCCCATGGCTCTCTGGTTAAACACTCCTCAAAGCAATAGAAGTATTATATCCAAAGGAAATTCATTCTTTCCCCATTCTTACACCTCTCTCTTCTGTTACAAACTTCATAAATATCTACATTTTGCTTTGTTTAATGTTGCTGTCTCAGCATGTTATTTTACAATAAACCAGATTTATAATTAGGTTATCTCTCTCTTTACCTTTTACCCCGGTTAGGGCATAGGCCCTCAACCAACTCATGCCAAGTCTTCCTATCTCTAGCTATCTCCTGCAGCTCCCTCCAGCTCTTCTTTATATTGTTGATCTCCGCCTCCAAATCTCGTCTCCATGTATTTCTCGGCCTCCCTTCTTTCGCTGTCCCTGCGGGTTCCAGGCAAGGACCCTTGTTATGTTCCCCCCCGGTTTTCGCAAAGTATGTCCTATCCGCCCAGCGTCTTTTTTAACCTGTTCGTTCACTGGAATCTGTTGTTGTTTCCATAAATTCCTCATTTGTGACCCTATCATACCATCTTATTCCCTCTATTCTGCGCAGGCACCAGTTGATGAATGTTTGCAATTTATGCGCTATTTTTTTAGTTCTCCATGTTTCTGACCCATACAGTAGAACTGCTTTAACATTAGAGTTGAATATCTGAATTTTTGTTCTAGATTTGATTTCTTTAGACTTCCAAATGTTTCCCAGTGCAATGAAAGCTCCTCTTGCCTTCTGTATTCTTATTTTAACATCTCTATCTGTTCCACCCTCTTTGTCCACGTTGCTGCCCAAATATGTGTATGATTCTACCTCTTGAAGTGGGATTTCACTCAGGGAGATCGAGTTGTCGTTTGCTTGGTTAATTCTCAATATCTTTGTATAATTAGGTTATGCTACATAATAATTAACTGTTATCCGCTTTTCATTCTATTTCAGCGTAGAAGTTATTTTAAGAGCTGAGGCTGTAGAAACTGCTCAGGCCGGAGATAGATGTGATTTTACTGGCACACTAATTGTTGTACCAGATGTCGGCTCAATGTCAATACCAGGTTAGTGAACTGTGAAAGTAGTTACATTTTTCAGCAGTTCTAATTAATGTTTCCGTTTGGAATATCTTCATTGCAATACAGACATGTCCATAGGTGCTCCGATCTCCTTCACAATGTCTCCAACAGCAACTAACCATACACATTTGATATTGATTGATGAACCCACTCATATACATGTTATGCTGCTCTTTTCTTGTGACTTCAGTCCAAACTCTTGCAATCTAGCTGTTGACATGGATTGGTTTAGATGAAAGTCCTCTGCAGCCACACTTTATAAAGGCTTTCAGAATGTCGGCTCTACCCATTGACACAGCCATCCAGCCTGTCCGCTCTTTCATTGCAATCGACACCCACATGCCCCGGAACAAAGATCAGTGTAATCCTGCGACTTGTTCTCGTATAGTGCTTCAGCTCATTGTCTGCACACCAAACCAGCCTCCAACTTCTGGATCATACTCGATAAATAATTCAGAATGTATGCATGAGTGTGGTTTTTGTAACTCAAACAAGAGTAGTGCCTTAGATTAATTTCTTTTAAACTTCTCCATGTTGAACATTTAAAATCTTTATTGGTTATTGGTTACTAAACTTGCGTCATTGCACTCCGGGCAGACCCATAGGTGCTCAGTCTCCCCAACAGATATCGAAGAGTATGCATACTGATGGTTTCTGTGGCTCGCTGATTAAACACACCTGTCTCTCAGGCATCCAGTTCGACTTGAACAACGGGTAACTCCAAACTGCTTAAATCGCTTGATCGATTCAACATCGATTTTAGTGTCCTCATCCAACAGAGAGTCGCGAAGAGACCGAAGAATATCCTCCTTATCCATCTTCAACTGTCGATGCTGTTCAATCGATGCTGTTGATGCAAGCCTGTCCGCTCTCTCATTACCGTAAACACCCGCATGCCCAGGACAGTATATCCACGTATGCCGTTGGAGGTTAGAAACTTCTATAGACGACATCCACTCATGCCGAAACCTGCCCTTCTGGATCTTGTGAAGCATCGACTGAGAGTCAGATACAACAACTGCCCCAGTAAATGAAGTCCCAAATCTTTATTAAGATAATTTAGCCAATGAGGAGCTTTTTTTAGGAATTATAATTTCATTAGTTTTTTTCTTTTGCGTTTTTCCCCAGGAGCCCGATCGGAAACATCTGCAAAAGTGAATAGAGTAATGAAGGATATGAAACTGAAGGTGTGAGAGGTTTGAAAACTTTAGGAGTAAGAGATCTATCGTACAGACTGGCATTCCTGGCATGTACGGTCACAGCAAGTAATTCAAAGGTAATTTTGTTTTCTGTGGCATTGTTAAAAAAATATTTGCAGGGCCAGGAGAGTCTGACGATTGTATTAAAAAAATTTGCAGGGTCAGGAGTCTGACGATAGTATTAAAAAATACGTAGCAGGACCAGGAGAGTCTGTTACAGTATTAAAAATAATGAGTATTTGTGTGCGGTGTCTCATTGTAGATTCATAAATGTCTCAGCACAAGGATAATTGGTAGATAAGAGATGCCAGTAATTACAAATGATTGTTAAAAACTGAACATTTCAGCTGGTAAATATACTACAGAGACGTTTGTTTTATATAAGACGGCTGTTTTCTCTAGCTCATTTGAAAAAAAAACTAGTTGTAACTATAATTAACAGTATTAAAAATAATGAGTATTTGTGTGCGGTGTCTCATTGTAGATTCATAAATGTCTCAGCACAAGGATAATTGGTAGATAAGAGATGCCATTAATTACAAATGATTGTTAAAAACTGAACATTTCAGCTGGTAAATATACTACAGAGACGTTTGTTTATATAAGACAGCTGTTTTCTAGCTCATTTGGAGAAAAAACTAGTTGTAACTATAATTAACCCAGTTGTTTGATTCTACTGATTTCCTATACTAGTTTTTAAGGAACTACATCACAATACTTAAATATTCAGTTTCTATCTTCTAATTAACAGTCCTGTCCAGTCATCATCTGATCCGTTAGTTCCCTCTCTGTCGAATAACAGCTTCTACGTCTGTGACTACAATAGATGTCTATGTAAAGTACTACGGTTTCCAATGTCAACTAATAGTGTGTAGCAAAAATATGTTTTTCTGCGCTGAATTGATCTACCTTGTAAACAACTTCTTACATACAAACCTACTAATCTGACAGATCTTCCCTGGTCCTCAGCTTCACAGTCTACTTGAGTGAACTATTATAAACTCTATAGCAATGCATAGTAAAACAAAACCCAACCTGTTTTTCATGGCTCAACAAAGTGAATATGCTTCATACGTCTTGCAGTTTATATTCTACATCAATAACTTTAATTTATTCTTGATCAGACATATCCATTCTGGATGCTCACTGTGTTCAATTACATAATGATGGCTGAATTCATGGAGGATACTCATCTCTATTTAGATATGTAAGCTTGGAAAATTTGTTACACAAGGAAGAGACTATCATTATTTTGGTGCCGGTTGGTAGTTATAATTCCAACATTACGGCAATGGACTGCCCCATGCTAGCTCTGTTCTTGTGCCAGCGGACGTCACTTAAAATGTTCATCATTGTCTCCTGTGAACTTGTTAAGCAACCAGATAGTCCAGACACAAACCAGCAGATGGAAGACACATTTAGTGCATAAGGCAGCCCCCAGAGTGCTAACATAACAGTTCAGCACTTGACTTCGCAATTCACATAGAAGGGAACAGTCATCACGACAAAACACTGCAGTTCGCACAGACATTACTGTGGAACGCGACCTGCTAAATCGCAGGCAGCTAGCCATCTGCCATTTCCTAAATATGCAGTTCACAACACAACCACTGTGGACACAGAAAAAACATTCAGAATTAATTCAAAGCTCACAGTGCCGCTTCTAGCACTAAACTCAGTAGACGAAACTAAGTCCTACAGGTCTTAACATAAGAAAAATGTGCTAGCAACTGCGCCCAATCGCAAACAACACTCTAAGGTCTTAATGGCTCGCCCATTTTTCCCCCATGATGGTCAGGTAAACCCCTTGGTGTTTGTTGAAGTGAAATTTGACAACTTGCCAAATTATTGGGAAATGCCTCAGACATAACAAAGATAAAATACTGAAAGTGCATGAAATAAAATCATCAGCACAAGTTAACATCCCTAGCTACGGAAAGTTGTAAAAGACCATGATTATCCACATCAGTCAATTTAAAACATAAAAGTGGTAAAGTCAATATTTTCATTCACGCACCACTTTTTTACATTTTTAAAAATTGATTGCATGTAAAACTAAGTTTAAACAATTTTTATTTTGTCTTTATAGTTTGGTGGCCAGTCATTCCGTGAAGAGGGTTTAACTGCCGAAGCCATCAAGAAGCAAATGAGTGATGAGGAATGGCAGACAGTGTATGACATGAGTCAAGATAAAAATCTATATCAGAACCTATGCTCCAGCCTCTTCCCTACCATTCATGGTAATTACTTTTTGTTGTTGCAAACTTCATTCATGGTAATGACTTTTTGTAGTTGCAACTTCATTCATGGTAATGACTTTTTGTAGTTGCAACTTCAAGTTTAAAGTATCATTAGAATTTTCTTTGTTTATTATCTCATATTTTTAGGTAGTGATGAAATCAAGAGAGGAATCCTGCTAATGTTGTTTGGTGGTGTACCAAAAGTGACAATGGAAGGTACAAATCTTCGTGGAGATATCAATATTTGTATTGTTGGTGATCCAAGTACAGCCAAGTCACAGTTTTTGAAACAGGTTAGTTGCTTTAGATTCTCTGAAATGACAGACATCACTATCAACTATTACCTGTCAAAGACAGGTTATTAGTTATGGTGCAGAAAATAAAATAAATCAGGGTACACACTCAAATACAGGAACTTTGACAAACTCATCTGTCATCATACTGTCGCTGTGATCAGCTACATCTGGTTTGGAGTAAAGTCATGCCTTTATGCAGTCAACATTGTGGACCTGGAGGAGACTGAACAAGCTTGATGATTCATCAGATCTAATAACATGAACGCAGGACAAAAGAAATATGAGACTTCTTTATTTAGTGTATTTGATTTTTACCTGACTTAACTTTCCTTATGATGAAAACGCAGATGAAGATATTCCAAACTGATACTGTAATAGTCTATCCTGCCATGTTCCGCAATATAAGTGACTAGATTTAGATACTATAGATTAACTTTAACCCTTTCATTCCCATACTGTTTTCATGTCTGTTATCAAGAATTGTTCACTAATGAAAGATTATTGTCTTAGGTGGAAGAATTCAGTCCCAGAGCTGTATACACAAGTGGAAAAGCTAGCACTGCCGCAGGTTTAACTGCTGCTGTCGTTAGGGTAAGTGTTTCTGGTTATATTTAGCATCTGTCTTCTCTTATTTTCAGGCATTGTTTTTGTTCTACTTTGTCATTTCTATTTCCTTCTTCGAACGCTCCATATCGACCACTTGTTAACCACTCTGTGAACATTTCCCTTATCCATCTTAAACTCCCCAACAAGCAATGCTTTGATGCCAGCCTGTCCGCCGTCTCACGTCCATGTTCTCACACTGACTATTTACTTCCCATGGTTATTCGTAGACAATCTATTATTGTCCTCTAAGTGAAATGTGTACTATCTTGGAAGTCTAGTTCTCCCTATCTCTTGAACTTTCTGCTGACTTGTTTCTAATTTCTGTAATTCTTTGTTTTCTTAAATGTTTCCATCCATAATTCTCTTTTCATATCCTATCCCTTTCTTCTTCTTTTCTCTTTTCCTGTTTTTTCTTACAGCGTCAGGATAGGAAGAGATTTCTAGAACTGACTTGTGTGTACGCTTCATAAACAGTGTTTTTCATCACCTCTGACGTCCACTCTTTGTGTGGACAACCTTTTGCTTTGTATCGGAGTAACATTGCTCTTTGAAGCACACTGTTTGTTGGTAATCTGGTTATGGGGCCGATGAAGTTCAGTACTGATGTTGTACCCACTTTTTCCCGATGTCTTCATTTCTAAACTGGTCTCTTCTTGATACTCTCGGCATTCTGTGTAGACACTTCATCTCTGTCGTGACTAGTTTTCCTATCAATCCTATCTCAATTGTTGTATTTCATTTAAATTCTATCCCCAAACTGTTTGTGTATTTTATTTCAAACCTGTTCTGTATACATTATATTATTTCAATCATACCCTTAATTCTAATCAGGATGAAGAGTCACATGAGTTTGTTATTGAAGCTGGGGCTTTGATGTTGGCAGACAATGGTGTGTGTTGCATTGATGAGTTTGATAAGATGGATCCCCATGATCAAGTGGCCATTCATGAAGCTATGGAACAACAAACTATTTCTATTACTAAAGCTGGAGTTAGGGTAAGTCATTTTCTTTGACAGTAAGTCATTTTCTTTGGCAGTAATCACCTCTAAAATAAATGTTTAAGAAGAATTCTGCAAATATTCTGGCCAAATACAATAGCAAATGAATAGCTTTTAAAAGCAACAAACTGTGCATCACTGGAGACCATTATTAGAAGAAGGTGGATAGGTCATGTAGGTCATATACCTGTGCGGCCATTGGCTAGGACAGCTCTCAGATGGACAGCTGATGGTGATAAGTAGTTCTGATCGTCCAAGGGAAACATGGAGAAGAACGTAGAAAGAGAGTGGAAAGATTGTGACCTGACATGGGAAACAATTGGTAGAAAGGCGGCAGAACAGCAACGGAAATCTTTTGTGGACTCCTAATGCCAAACGGGATATGAAGAGGATATCGATAGAATCATTTATGAATGTACAGAGATTTCTTCTAATAAATTATTTTAGAATTTGTTAATAAACATCGCATCATCATGAAACCGTTCACCACCTCTTCAGGTGCCACACACTAGATGATGTCTGGAAGACCCTTTTTCCTCCAAGACCAGATAAATAGAACACGTTATACGGAGCAAGAGAACAACTTACAAACACATGCAGATACCACTACATAGCATTGGGCCTAAGGGTAAGACCCCAAGTGCGCTGCTGGATCGTTAAAGAAGATGAAGTGTATGAACATGGTTTTCTTTAAAAAAGAGTATCTCACGCTAAAACTACTACAAACTGTGGTACTTTAAAGTAGGGATTTTCGTTTGTTAAAATTTGACAATTACTAGTCTGTACAAATCTGTGTGAAATCATGGCATAGCCTAAAGGACGTAGCCATCAACCACAGTAAACGAGTCTTTGATTTTCTAGGCACCACTTATACATTCAGTAGTTTGCCGTTGCTTTCTGAAGGGTGAGGTCTATTTTTAACCTTTTGTAAAATTCACACGGAAACGAATTTGTTTCAAAACTTGCCCACCGTGGGGTTTGAACCAGGTACGATTCGGTCTGTGATCGAGCTCACTACCGCTTTAGTTACAGACGTTCACAAATCTGTGTACTGTTGGATAATATGCATACACTTTGGCAGAAATTGAATGTGTTTTCTACGTGACGTAGGGGCCTAACTGAAAGCAACATATTCACTTTCATCAACAGGCCTGAAAACAAAAGAGTTTGAACACAGTTGGAATATATCTACTGACTTATGAGAGCTATGTCTGTTATAAGTTGTCTTTATCCACTGTACTAGTTGCTCTAGCTGTCTCTTCTGCTACCTTTCCATATCTTCTTGGGTTCCAGCCATTCTTTGTAATTGTTAAGTAAAGTCACATATAATACTTCTTGGTGTGTTTATTCTTCAGGCAACACTGAATGCTAGAACCTCCATCTTGGCTGCTGCAAATCCTACTGGAGGTCGGTATGACAGATCCAAATCACTTAAACATAATATCAACATGTCTGCTCCAATTATGTCCAGATTTGATTTGTTCTTCATCTTGGTGGATGAATGTAATGAGGTAAAGTATTTGCATAATTGAAAATAGATCGAACGATTTAAAACCGCTTCAATGTGCATTTATTATTCAAAGCTCTTTACATTTGAAGGTAGTAATTCTGCTTGCGCTCACCCACTATGAATTCAGGCATAGTCAGGGCGTCTGGTGCTGGCGCTTCTGACTAATTTTTGTGTGAAAGCCTGCTTTCCTTTTTATCAGTGTCTTCCTCCATACAGGTGTGCCTTCTCCGACTTCAGAGGTTTAAGAAATAAGTAATAAAATGCAAAAAGTTGTGACACTCGATAGAGGGATATACTAAATCCCAAAAGAACTATAAGTTGTCAGCAGTAAGTTAGAATCAAACATGATTAGACTAGACAAACAGGGAAACCTGAGTTGATAAGAAGATGCATCTTTAACCAGCAAAATATAGGAATCATTAGCATATACTTGATCATCTGTCTTTAGACCAGGGTGAGCATTGAGTACAATTAAGTCAGTTCTGATATAAAAAATTAATTAGTAATTGTTCCCTTCTGGTGTTCAACTTAAAAGCAGCCCGTGAATGGAGCTAATCTGGCATATATGTATGAAAATGAGAAGGTTCAGTTATGACGTAGTATAGGTCAAGGTTGTGTGATGGTGTGTAATTGTAGTGCGGGAAGGGGCGATGAACAAATGTGACATAGGCCGAGCAAGTCAGAATCGGTTTAAATAGTAAATAAACACAACTCAATGTGTACCTGGCAACTTTCGAATTGTCAATGGGGCTGCAATTATCTTGAACACCCTATATATGTCAGTCACAGTTGTATGTATGATAGTCATCTTTGATAATTTGTAACCCACCGTATGTTTACTATGTCATGTATGTTGTACATTATCTGAACCATACAAGTTTATGCTATTGACATATTTTTTAAAATAGAATACTGCATTTTTTGGAAGCTGTTGATCTAACTACTGACAGAAGAGAGGTGAAGAAGTAGAGAATAGAATATTAATGAAAAAGTAAATAATAGTTTTGTCAGTTTAACATATAATTTCATTTGAGAATTATTATATATTAACTTCATATCTGCTTAATCCCTGCTGTTTGTCTGTCCTTCATCTTACCTGTTGTAGTGTGTACTAAATGGTTTAAATTCTATTTTTTTTTTTTTAGGTGACTGACTATGCCATCGCCCGTCGAATTGTAGACCTGCACAGCCGTTGTGAAGATTCTATTGACAGGTTTTATTCAGTCCACGATATGTGTCGTTATATTGTCTTTGCTAGACAGTTTAAACCTAAGGTAGCTACTAAACTATACAAGTTGTAACACTTGTTTTGTATATGTGTCATGTTATCTTTTGCCTGTGTGTTGTCAGGGTTCGCAAGGAGCAAAGAATAGTAACACTGTGACCTACAAGGCATGTCGTAAGAGCGACTGAGGTCGGCCTGAGATAGCTACCTAGTAAATAAAAAGCATTGCAGAAATCAGATGTGCTGGTCTACTTGTAAACTTATAGCTGGCACAACATACAATTACTCTTATCCTCTGATCACATACAAATCACAGAGTGGTTTAACAAGTAGCCGATATGGAGCATTCGAAGAAGATATTGTCTTTGCTAGAGTTTAAACCTAAGGTAACTAAACTATACGAGTTGTAACACTCATTATGTATAACTAATAAAAGGATAGAAGAACTCGAACTGAAGACAGGACAACATACGAACAGATAACATTAACTTCTAAGAAAAATTGTATTAAAAATATCCAGTCTGATAAAACTGGGACATGCCATCGTCAAACGATATAAAGTTTTAATTTCCCGAGCTGGTCAGTTGTAGAGGTAGATCTTTGTGTTGTACAAATCTGTTAGTAATCCACCACGTTTATTTTCTGGTCGTAAGTTTAGTAACATTTGTTCAATGTCTGAAGTCACAAAATAAGCATTTAATTTTTTTTAGTAATGTGCTACAATTAAAACTGAAACACGTAATAACAAAGTACTGTAGTTTTACAAAAACAATAGACAGTATTGTTTTTGTATTTTGTAAAACTACAGTACTTTGTTAATACGTGTTTTGCCATTCTTCATAGTTTTACTGCAGTCTCCATCTATATTACAATTAAAACAGACAGGCCACTTGGAACTAATATAGTTTTGGTTTGTAACAATCCAGATCAGTGCAGAGGCTGGAGACTTTATGGTTGAGGAATACAAACGTCTTCGTCAAAGGGACAGTACTGGGTCGGGGTCATCATCTTGGAGAATTACTGTTCGACAATTAGAGAGTATGATTCGTCTTTCTGAGGCCATGGCACGTATGCACTGCCAAGATGAGGTAAACATATTTTGTGTGTGTTTTTTTTTCCCGCTAGCTTTGAATTCAGGCATAGTAATGGTACTTCTGACTGATATTTCAGTTAAAACTTACATTTCTTATCAGCAGTCCCTTGCCGTTCATTCAAGCGTTACTCTGACCTCAGATGTAATATTTTATGTTCTTCTTCTTGTGTTCGCCCGCTATGAATTCAGGTTTAGTCAGTGCGCCTGATAAGGCGCTTCTGACTGATTTTTTTGTGTGAAGGATATTTTGTCTCCATTCCTTAGTTTACATTTTTAATTTAACAAATTTGTGTTGTATGTAAACTTAGTTGAAGAGGATTGCCAAAACTGCATTGAAGAATATGAAACATTAACATCAAGAACCAAGTGTCATCAAATGGTACCACTGCAACCTACAAAACATGTTGTAAGAGACGGCTGATGTAGGACCCAGGGAAGCTACCCTTGTAAATAAAAAGCATTGCATATATCAGATGTGCTGGCCTACTTGTAGGTGCATAACTGGCACAACATACAATCACTCTTAGGCTCAGATCACATACAAACCACACAGAGGGGTTAACAAGTAGTTGATCTGGAGCGTTCAAAGAAGACAACCAAATGGTATATATAATTTCTCTTTGTCACAGAAACATGGATTTTGAACTAACAGCTATAGACATGTACATGGACCATGTACGACCGTTCCCCAACTCCAAGGTAGCAGTTAACAGACTAGACAGGTAGTTGATAGATAAGATAGTAGAAATGAGATAGGTAGAGACCATAGGGCTTGCACACCAAAGCTGCGCATTGCGAGCAGAATAGCAGCACTAGAACGAGACAGTTTGACGTAGATTAGTTAGTACTGCTTAGCAACGTAGTGACAACAAAAGGAGATGAACATAAACATTGAAAGCAAACGGATGAGTATTGATTGCCATCATGTCAATAAACACGTTATGTATCTACCAGAACACAGTTGTGTCATTTAACATCTTGTGTCACGTACTAAATGTCTTGAGTAAGTAATTTATACCATCAATTGAGCAACATCGAAAGGAGGGATGACAATAACTACCTGATTACCACAGCGGAACCCTCCTACAACAGACATAAAGAAAAATTCTGCTGCATGGTATTTATAAAATTGAGCATATTTCATACACACTGAAACAAATAAATGAAGTCTTAAAAATTATAGACATGAAGAGGAAATTGTGGGAGTCTCACATAGTTTTTTTTTTTTTAGTCCGCTTTCAACTCAGACGAGTTCCATCTCTGAAACTGATTTTTGCGTGAAAATCTGTTTTTCCCAATTTCTTACAATGGCAGCAGCGTGCACAATGTACTCGTAATGTAGTATTCCCTCGCCATACAGGCAGATTTTCTCAGACTTCAGAGGTACTCACGTTATCGTCCTGAGTAAGACCAGGGGACTCTAACAAATGCGGACAGTAGGTTTGAACCCGAGCTATGAGGCGTCTCACAGCTAGCAGGCCGAGCTACTATCAACTACTTTAGGCAGTCCCCCTCTCACATAGTGAGACGCGTGGAAACCATACTGGAGAGAAAGAGGGTAAGCAAGCAAGAGGTACACAGCGATATAATTTGGAGGGAAACATTAAGAAATGGACCCAAAAAAATGTTTGACAGAAAGTTTGCAATGACAAGTCTCGGAAAATGTTTGGAGATCCATTGCAGCTGACCTTCAATGATACGATGACAACTAATCAAATTCTCCCACAATGCAGTTAGAAATATTTATAACATCTGGTTGTGTTATACTTTACTTCTTAAATTTGATCTAGAATCTTCCATTTTTTTGTTGCTTACATATGGGGACAGGAAATCGAAAATTATATATCTAGCTCGCTTGCAAGCTTAATCAATCAAGATACCACCATTTTAATTGTTATATTACATTGCACAACTGATGGTTACGCCTGTAAACTGTTAAATCCCCTGTTGTCGCAATTGTTATTAAAGATAGTCAAATAGACTAGCTATCAAACAGCTGTAGATGGCTGCAAATGTTGTTAAAGATGTTGTCAAATAGATTAGCTATCAAACAGTTGTAAATGGCTGCAATTGTTAATAGAGATGTTGTCAAATAAGACTAGCTACCAAACAGTTGTAGATCACTGCAATTGTTGATCAGAAGTTTCTCTTCAAATGTCTGAACAATTCGCCAGAAGATTATGTCTCACAGATTACAATTGTGAGAATGTTTTGAAGAAAAACTAATGTTTGAACTTCTTCATTCACTCTCATCAACTTGTTAGACCACTCCATGTGGTCTGTGTATGATTTACACCTTACGGTATGAGTTTGTTGTGTCAGTTAAGCACTTACAGACTTGCAGGACAGCCAATCTGATTTCTGCATGCATTTGATTCGTATTCGTTTCTCTATTTTGTTTCTAGGTTCAGACAAGACATGTTAAAGAGGCATTCCGTCTTTTAAATAAATCCATCATTCGAGTGGAACAACCTGATATCGAACTAGAGGATGATGAAGTCATCGTTCAAGAGCCAATGGAAATTGATGAAAATTCAGGTCTGAGAATTATAAACATATACTGGTTTTTGTGTGTACATTCAAGTCAAATATGAATTCCACTAAATGTTTTTCTGTTCAAAGTTAAGTTTATTTTTTTGTTTTTTGATTGCAAGACCAACTTCTTTCATGAGGTTGGTTGGTTAGACGGGGCTTACTGGCGTTGTGACCTGCATATTGATCAGTAAAGTATTTGTAACGTAGAGTAACTGACTCTTACATACAAAACACACACAAGAGTCCGTTCTATAGATCTCTTCTTCTACTGGCTCTGTGAGACAACGTATGCTTAGTACAATAACAGAATAGTTCAGTGTTAGCAGGCAATTGATACGAGATAAATTCAAGACCAAAAACTATGGCACCGTATAAAAAGTTGCACAATTTTCTGTCAAGCATATTCATTCCATTCTGTAATTAGCACAAATGTTTGACACCATTATAAATCATGTCTCATATTCTCTTCTAGCACCTGTGCAACCTTCAGAGAACTCTCAGGATCCAGCAATCTTGCCTCAAGAGTTATCAGAACCTGTTGTTGTTGCCCCAGCCAAACCAGCTCTGAGACTATCTTATGAGGATTATAAACACATGGCAAATTTGATTGTTCTGCACATGAGGAAACAGGAAGAAGAGGCTGGTATGTCAAATTTTATACTAGATGTACTGGCACAGACCATCTGCATCAGTAACTATCTATTTGATCATAGTTTAATAATTGGGCATTTGATGTTCTGCATGATTTACTTTTAGAGTGACTGCTGTTCATGTGTTACCATCTTAATATTATCCAAGTCAAATAATATATTTATGTTACTGTTAGTCAGAGGTGATCACTACACAAGAATACAAATATTAAGTGGGGGCAAACAAAATTAAAGTGCAGAAGTCAAGTAACCATAGTTGTAGCTCTACTGAAAAAATGGATTCTGTGTAATGGAAACATAGCAAACATCCATGTTCTCATTTCTCTTCCTTTGCATCTAAAAATAGCCCAATATGAAGGATTAACTTCATAGCACAGGGTTCCCCATGTGGCTTCATTCTGTCCGATTAAAAAGCATGCCATCTTCTGAAAGTGTTGCACAAACTCCATAGCTCCAGCAACAATCCTAGGGATCTCATGAAAAAAAATTACTAAATTGTTTATGAAAAATTTGTATGTACAGTGTTCTCACATTGTTTTTTGAATGGTTGAGCTTCATTGAAATATAATGTATAAAATTAACAGGTGAAGACGAAAGTGGACAGCGGAAGAGTGATGTCATTGGCTGGTATTTGACCGAGATTCAAGATGATCTGCAAACTGAAGAAGAGCTCATTGAAAAAAGAACATTAGTTGAGAAAGTTATAGACAGACTTATCCATCATGTAAGATTCTAATGTCTTGTCCAACTTTCACTTATATTGTTTGTATGGTGTTTTAAATTAATTTAATTGAATACAAAAAAAAAAGTAATAATTGCCTGATGGTAATCTCTTATGAAATAATTTCATAAAATACTTGTTTGAAGTTTAAGATGCAGGAATGCTGATAAAGACCCTACTCCTCTCAAAGCGGTGACCCTGATAACAAACTGGATAACTGCAGTAATAATTGAGATGGGCTCATAGATGGAAGGCAAACCTACTCCCAGTGTCCAAAAATTGCAGGCATCGTAACCTCGATGGGAACAGGGGCATGGCATAACATATAATTTTGAGGATCTTCACAAACATCTGTCCTGCGTGTTGGCTATCTATAACAAACCTTACTGAGAGTGGCAAAAAATATCAGATTAAATTCTATAGAAGATAATGAATGGGTTGCCCAGGATAGAGCGGTATGGTGAAATTGTTTTACTACCTATGTAATTTATAACAGACAGGTGGAATATGAAATCTGAAAGACTTCTTCATTTTTATACTCGAACCCAACACATAACACTTAATAATTACTTGAACAGAATTCATCCACAACACACTTCCAGGTGCCAACTGTGTGCACATCATCATGAAACCTTCCCACCAACTCTTCAAGTGTCAAGCACTAGAAGACATCAGAAAGACCCTCCTTTCTCCAAGGCCAGATAAATGGAACACATTATACGGAACAAAAGAACAACTTACAGACACATGCAGATACCACTACATAGCATTGGGCGAAGGGCAAAAGCTCAAGTGCCGCTGGATCATTGAAGAAGAAGAAGAAGAAAGACTTCTTTTGTCAGCACACTGTTACCGGGTTAACCCATTGTCGTGGTTTTTGTCTTGCGCTTCTCTGGTGACTTGTGTGAAGGTTTTGTTAGTCCCCATGCAGAATTCAACTACATTATCTATCCACCTTTTCCTTGGTCTTCCTCTCGCCTTCCTTCCTGATATTCTGTTGTGAAAGCTTCATAGGCAGTTTGGTCTGTTCGCATTCTTACTAAGTGGCCAAACCACTTCATTCTCTGTTTCACTATATAATTCATGCACAGTCTTGTTCCAACCTTTTCTCTGATGCTGGTTTTCGTAACTCTGTCGATTCTTGTGTTGTTGGTGACTTTGCGGAGACATCTCATTTCGCATGTTGCTATTTTCGGTGAATATTTCTTATTCGTTGTCCATGTTTGACATTGGTAACATAGAGTCGGTATGAAAAATACTAGAGATAGCATAATACAAAATCTGAAAGACTAGAGATAGCACAAAGCAAATCATACACCAGTGGTTACGGGCCAAAATTTGGGGTGTAAAGAATGGAACCACTGTTACCTGCCACGCATGTCGTAAGAGGCGACTAAGGAGGTTAGGATGAAATCGGGTGCACATGTCCTAAACATGTAGAAATTTATGCGTTTAGGGGCCTACCAAACCAATGTCAACGTATACACGTTCTTGGCAAAGATCAAACATATCACAAAGAGTGATTATAATTGGTACGTAAGACGAACACAAAGAAGAAGAAGAAGCAAATCATACAGTTATAGAAGTTACTTGTGCAAAAGAGAAAAATTCAAAAATATTTATTATGTAATAATGGTAGCATGTATAATTTTTTACAATTTTCAATGCAGACATTTTCATTTTTGTAGTGATAGCATTAGATTGTTTTATATAATTAATCCAAAATTTGTTGTTTTTTTAATGTCCTACAGGATCATGTATTGATACAGTTGACTCAGACCGGCCTTAAACCTCGTCCAGGACAAGAGAGTGAAATGCACAAAAAGCGGATCAATCCTTGTTGTTCATCCAAACTATATGATTGATTAGTGTACAATACCAACATTTAATATCGATGAAAAATTATGCAGACAATACCAGCAGCTGATAGTGATGAGAAATTGTACAGACAATACCAACATCTGATAGCGATGAGAAATTGTGCAGACAATACCAGCATTTGATAGTGATGAGAAATTGTGCAGACAATACCAGCATTTTATAGTGATGAGAAATTGTGCAGACAATACCAGCATTTGATAGTGATGAGAAATTGTGCAGATGAACAGAACTTCAGTTCTTTTTTTCAATCAGTTTCATATGCTCAGCACAGTTGTCTCATTTCTTGACAGACCTCATTGAGTAGGTCATCTACTCCAGTGATGTTAACTTTATTGTTACTTGACGGCTGATTGAAATTATCTATAAAGCTGATATGCAGCAGAAGCACACAGAGACTTGGCTACATTTGTTCCTCCAGTATCTAACTAGTAGAGATAGTGACCTCTAGGATTTCCCTGTAGTTTATGTTTGTTGTTGAACATAACAAAAGTTTGTGTTGGAATAGAGGCACTCAAGTCTTCTAACTCTGCAGTTTATATTCATTATTATAATGTTAGTGTTTTCTCTCACTGTTGGGCCAGCTATTTATATTCAGTATGTTTGTTTCTCTCAACCCAGCAGTCATTTATATTCAGTATGTTTGTTTCTCCTACTCGCAGCCATTTATATTCAGTATAATGTTAGTGTTTTCTCTCTCACTACTGGGCCAGCCATTTATACTCAGTATAATAATTAGTGTTTTCTCTCACTGCTGGGCCAGCCATTTATATTCAGTATAATGTTAGTGTTTTCTCTCTCACTGCTGGGTCAGCCATTTATATTCAGTATAATGTTAGTGTTTTCTCTCTCACTGCTGGGCCAGCCATTTATATTCAGTATAATAATTAGTGTTTTCTCTTTCACTGCTGGGCCAGCCATTTATATTCAGTATAATAATTAGTGTTTTCTTCATCTTTAACTGCTGGGGCCAGCCATTTATATTCAGTATAATAATTAGTGTTTTCTCCCCACTGCTGGGCCAGCCATTTTTATTCAGTATAAGTATCTCTCTTAGATATTTCAATATTTTCAAACCAAACAATGCACATACTTTGCTTCACTTTTGCTGTAAAATTGCATATGGAACTGAAGTCTTATACACTCATCATCCATGTATCATTGATTAGATTTGTCATATTCTGTTTATTTCTGGCGTACCTTATGATCTACAATAAAGATGTAGAACCCCGGCCTGCAGTGGCAGCAGATTCATATGTCCCAATCTCATTTTCTGCTTCAGCAGTATCTGTACAGCAAACCTGGAAGCATTAAATTTTTTACTTAATCTGGAAGATTCACTGTTCTCTGGATCTACCGTTTTCTTTGTGCTCTTAACAAATTTGACTGTGCTTCTTCTCGTTCCCCTATGAATTCAGGAGCGGTCACCTAGTATGGCCCTTTCGAACGAATTTTGCTTGAAGGTTTACTTTCCTAATCAAGTGTCCCTCTCCATTCATGAAGCATACCTTCTCAGACTTCAGAGATACTTGTAGTTTAGATAGTAAGGATTCTATGGTACAGCAGAGGACATGCATCATAACACCATATCCTTCATAGAGGCCTCAGGCCTACTAATCTAGTGATCACTGACAGGGAGAACAAAGAATAACTTGCTACGGGACAAAGATTCTCTCAACATCACTATTTCTGTATATTTTGTCGATTGTCAAAACCCATTATATTTTAGTAAAAATTTGTTTTCATTACATGTTTTCTTTGACAATTTTTACTCATTCTGAAATATGCATATTTTACAAAATAGTAATATGGATCCCCATAGAGCGGGAAAGTGAAATATGAATAAACAATTTTTAACACTTTACTGGTGATATTGACTCTGATTATACATATAAAGGGTTTAAAAGCCGAAGGATTGACTTCATTGCACCGGGTTTTAACCCATACAGCTCGGTCCCTCTCTGCAGAAATGGCACGCCACCTGCCGAGAGTATTGCACAAAGCACAAACTCCGTAGCTCCAGCAACAATCCTAGCGGTGTCTGGCAAAAACTGCACTCGTGAACAGAACGGCGCGGTCCGGACTCGAATCCACAACCTTCGACTCACAAGGCAAGGGGCTTAGCCACAGAGACCCTATATACATATATTACTGTAATAATAATGCAGTATCTATGACGGTAGTATAACTACATGATGGCAGCCCCATCAATCCTGCGACAGGGCCTCCAATGCAACCGCCAGGGTAATAGAGGTAAGGAAAGACCCAGAAGTGTAGAGATGTTAGAAGATAGGGATAGGGGGACTGCCTAGAGTAGTTGATAGTAGCTCGGCCTGCTAGCTATGAGACGCCTCATGGCTCGGGTTCGAACCTACTGGTCTTACTCAGGACGATAACGTGAGTACCTCTGAAGTCGGAGAAAGTCTGCCTGTATGGCGAGGGAATACTAATTACCAGTACATTGAGCACACGGCTGCCAGTGTAAAGTAATTTACAATGTGCAAGCTGCTGCCATTGTAAGAAATTGGAAAAACGGATTTTCACGCAAAAATCAGTTTCAGAGATGAAACCGTCCGAGTTGAAAGCGGACGAAAAAAAAAAAAAAAAGAAGATAGGGATAGTCTTTTAGAATTTAGTTGCTCTTCTTCACATTTCCAACTGTCTGATCTATATAGTGAAGTTGATACTCTTCAGCCGTGGTATATATTAATCTTGGCTCTGATGCTGAACTGGTCTATTTCCAGACCTTCTGAAGGGTTTTATTAATGAACTTGCTTTACTCAGTCTAATTATTCACCGGTACAGCCATTTTGGAATAATAAAATAACCGGATGACACGTGATCACTAAAGTAATCGATACTGCTGTCTGTTTGCATTCAACATGTTCAAAATTCATCAACTAACGAAGTTGGTCACTAAGAAATATAGCTGGAAATTCTTCTACCGTCAAAGTTGGTCCATAAGTATTAATATCAGATTTAATATCTTCTATTTCATGGCTGATAATACTTCCAACATATGTAACACCAGTTGTACTTGGAAGGATTTTAACTTCTGCTGGGATGGCTACATTCAGTCATTATTTCTATTTTCTTTGATTGATTTTCAACTCAACAATCTGGATTGTACAGCAAATTTTTTTCCCTGTATTCATTCATAAACATATCCAATGTTCTGTGCCATCTTCCACATATATTGTGTGGATTTATAAGTATATGGTCATTATTCCATTCCCACATAAAATATTTCTCAATGAGCTGTCAATAATGTTGACATTGAGATAAACTTGTTCGTTGACTATAAAAGTATACTAGTCACTAGAAAGATGTACTGTACCAGTGGTTACTTCTGTTGAGTTATGATAACTATATAAATATGGCTCTTTCTTCTTTGAACGCTCCATATCGACCACTTGTTAACCACTCTTTGTGATTCCACTGAGCGATTGTACCTTGTGGCAGTTATGCGCCTACAAGTAGACCAGCACATCCAATTTCTGTGATGCTTTTTATTTACTAGTGAAGTAGGGTCCCTTTTTTTCCTGGGCCTAGTCGTAGTATTTGTTGAAGATAATGACACTGGTAATTGATAGTAATGATTTACAGCACAAATAATAAATATCAACTATCTCTTAGGCTTCATAGTTTGTTTATTTGGTGATGGTTCTGCCTAATCAGACAAAACACATCTGTTCGTGTCTAATGTTTTTCTCGCTCTCTCTTCTGTTTACTAATCGTTGCTAACTGACCGTCACTACACAACTACGTCGATTAGGTTTTACTACGTCAATGTCTCGTTTAGTGTTACCCTTCTGCTTAGAGAGTGTAAACACTAAGTCTGCTAATAAAATATCTAAATATATATATAAACTACACACTAAAGCTAACTGTCTGGTTCCTCAGCTGCCACCTGGGGAGAGGGGAACTGGCTAACTATGACACTAGGGTAGCCTTTCTAGGTCCTGCATCAGTCACCTCTTACGTGTCTAGCAGGTCGTAGTGGTACTATTCTTTGCTTCCTTCGGGCCCGGGACCACACTGGCGTCATGTTTAATATTCATGTACTTGCATATGCCCTCTGCTTTAATATATCTCTCATGTTCATAGAGGGTCGCTGGGGACTGCCTAGAGTAGTTGATAGTAGCTCGGCCTGCTAGCTGTGAGACGCCTCATAGCTCGGGTTCGAATCTACTGTCCGGCATTTGTTCGAGTCCCTGGTCTTACTCAGGACGATAACGTGAGTACCTCTGAAGTAGGAGAAAATCTGCCTGTATGGCGAGGGAATACTTATTATGAGTACATTGAGCACACGGCTGCCAGTGTAAAGTAATTTACAATGTGCACGCTGCTGCCATTGTTAGAAATTGGAAAACAGATTTTCACGCAAAAATCAGTTTCAGAGATGAAACTTCGTCTGAGTTGAAAGCGACAAAGAAAAGAAAAAAAAAAAAAAAGAAGGTCGCTGTAGCATAGAGGTCAGGTGCTCACCTCTCATGTCAAAGGTAGCTAGTTCACTTCCTCGTGGAGCCATCAAGATATAGTTCCAGAGATCACTGATCTCGCTGCAGGTCAGATCAAGTTCCTAGTCCTATCGATGGCGGACGATAAAACGTAGGTCTAGTGTTTAATTTGAGCACGTAAAAGACCCTAGGCAGTTCAAAATCGAGAAGAGCAGGCTGGAAATCCGCTGCTCTGGCAAAACTCATTAAAGATTAAAAATTTCTTCAAAATTACATCGGGGACTCTCACCGGTGCTACGGAGTTCGTGCACTGCAGATGAGATCTTCATGTGTAAGAAAGAGATCGGAGCACACATGGTTACTCACAGAAGTGCAATGGTGGTGGTCCTATCAATCAATGTTCATAATGACCTTTTGTAGACATTGACCTCTTTCAACACATCTCTCTTCTCTCTTTGCCTTTTTACCCGGGTTGGGGCATAGGCCCTCAACCAACTCATGCCAAGTCTTCCTATCTCTAGCCATCTCCTGCAGTTCCCTCCAGCTCTTCTTTATATTGTTGATCTCCGCCTCCAAATCTCGTCTCCATGTATTTCTCGGCCTCCCCTTCTTTGCTGTCCCTGCGGGTTCCAGGCAAGGACCCTTCTTGTTATATTCCCTCCGGTTTTCGCAAAGTGTGTCCCATCCAGCGCCAGCGTCTTCCCCTAACCTGTTCGCTCACTGGAATCCGTCCCGTTCTCTCCACAAGTTCCTCACCTGTGACCCCATCATACCATCCCATTCCCTCTATTCTGCGCAGACACCAGTTGATGAATGTTCGCAATTTATGCGCCATTGTTTTAGTTGCCCTCCATGTCTCCGACCCACACAGCAGAACTGCTCTAACACTAGAGCCAAATATCCAAATTTTTGTTCTAGATTTGATCCCCCTGGACTTCCAAATGTTTCCCAGCGCAATGAAAGCCCCCCTTGCCCTCTGCATTCTTATTTCAACATCTCTATCTGTTCCACCTCTTGTCCACGCTGCTGCCCAAATATGTGTATGACTCTACCTCCCGAAGTGGGACCTCCCCCAGGGAGATCGAGCCGCCGCTTGCCTGGCCAATTCTCAACATCCCCGTCTTTCCCCACGAATGTCCAGCCCCAGTCGCCGGACCCTGACTCAATGTGCCAAGCCCATCCTGCATCTGATTTTGTGTATGTGACAGAAGGGCTATATCATCAGCGAAGTCCAGATCATCTAGTTGCTCTGTCAGAGTCCATTTGACTCCATTTCTGGTGTTAGTTACTGTGGTCTTCATAATCCAGTCTATTGTCAGTAAGAACAACAAAGGTGATAGAAGACATCCCTGATGCACTCCTGTCTCCACTCCGAAAGTATCTGTTAGTTTACCTTCATGAAGAACTCTACATTTCATATCTGTATATGTTGCCTTTACCAGGTTAACAATTTTCCGTGGGATTCCATAACGCCTCATCAACCTCCAAAGGGTTTCCCTATCAATACTGTCAAAAGCCCTCTCATAATCAACAAATCCGATATAAAGTGGGGATCTCCATTCAATACCTTGCTCTACCATTATACGCAATGTGGCTATCTGGTCAGCACAGGATCTATTTGGTCGGAAGCCTGCCTGCTCATCTCTTAGCTTTATATCGATGGTATCTCTCAGTCTCTCCAGGATGACTCTGCCTAGCATTCTCCCAGGTACTGACAACAGCATTATTCCCATAGTTTTCACACTTCTGAAGGTCCCTTTCCTGGTAGCCCCACCAGGCATCCCTCTCTCCCGCTTGCTGGCATCTCCTCGGTCTCCCAGATTCTGCTAAATAATTTATACAGTATTTCTGTGGATGTGTTTATGTTGGCTTTAACCGCCTCTGCTGGAATACCATCTGGACCGCCGCTTTTCCATCTTTTAAAAGTTTAATGGCTTTACTAATCTCCTCCTTGGATGGTTTCTCACAGTTGATGTCCAAGTCAATTTCTGCCGGTTGGATATCTGGGGGTTTGTAGGTGCTGGTCTGTTCAGGAGTTCCTTGAAGTATTCCATCCATCTTTCCATTTGGTCTCTAACATTAGTGATAGTTTTTCCACTACTATTTTTGATCAACCCATTTGATGGTCTGTATTTTCCTGCTAGCTTTCTAGTGATATTGTAAAGATCCCTAAGGTTTCCTTTTCCTGCAGCTACCTCTGCTTCTCTTGCTAGATCTTCTACGTATTGTCTTTTATCTAACTTTATTTGTTTCTTCACTTTCTTGCTAGCTTCTGTGTACTTTTCCTGGCTATGGCTTTGGCAGTTCTAGTTTTGCTATTATTTAAATCTGCTTTCCTCTTTTCCTTTCTTCTATTTCCTTGAGAGTTTCTGGAGTTATCCATGCCTTATGATTCCGCTCCTTCTTTCCTAATACCTCTGTGCATGTTTCATTCCAAATATTTTTGGCTTGCTGCCAGCATTCTTCCGCACTCACCTCATCTTCTAATTGCCGCAACACCTCATACTTATTAGAGACTGTGACCGTGAACTGTTCCTTTGTTTCTTGACTTCTGAGGTATCCTACATTATATTGGTGTCTATGTTCATGGGATGTTATGTATCGCTTAAGCTTCAGTTTAATTTTACTTATCAGCAAATGGTGATCCGAATCTACATCTGCCCCCTTAGGACCCTTACATCTTGTAGAGATGACCTGAATTTCTTGTTTATGCATATGTGGTCAATTTGATTTTCTGTTCTGTGATCTGGTGATACCCAGGTTGCTTTATGTATTCTTTTATGTGGAAAGACACTTCCACCTATGACGTATTGATTCGCCTGCACAGAAATTAGTGAATAGTTCTCCATTTTCGTTCATTATTCCTAGTCCGTGTTTCCCCATGATCTCCTCGTAGCCTATGTTGTCCGAACCTATTTTGGCATTGAGGTCACCCATCAGAATTTTGATGTTCCCATTTCTCTGATTACCTATAGTATTTTGAAGTTTTATGTAAAATTCCTCTTTACTTTTTCCTCTTTATCATTGGTAGGTGCATAACACTGGGTCACATTCAAGAATACTTTCTTTTGGTGGTTCTGAATGTTGCTGTGATTATCCTAGGACTCACTGCTTCCCACTTTATTAGTGCAGTCTCCGCTTCTTTAGATAGCATTAAAGCCACACCTTCACTATGGGGCATTTTCTTCCATATGGCCTGAGAACAGCATTGTTTCTCCTGTGTTTAGACGTTGTTTGCCTGCACCATTCCACCTAGTTTCACATAATCCCAAGATGCCAATCCCGTGAAATTTCATCTCATTTACAACCTGTGCTGTCTTTCCCATTTGATACATACTTCTAACATTCCAGGTGCCAATTCTGGAGCTTTTCCTAGGTGAAAGGAAGATAATCTCAGTGTAGACTCTTGCGGCTTTCTCTGCATCGCTTCATACCTCTTCTAGAAGAGCTTCCCTTCCTCTTGGCTGGCACAGTTTTTATTTTATTTTTATGTGACTTGTTCATGGTTGGTTGGATTTTGTGGCTAAAATTTTCTACTGATAGGTAGCCAGCCCTACGCCAAACCCCACCTTAGTCGCCTCTTACGACATGCCTTGTAGGTCGGAGTGCTGCTACTCTTTGCTCCCCTTGCGGGCCCCGGCAGCACACGGGCGTTTCAACACATCATCATTAGTCATTTTAGCAGTCAGTGATGTTCTCCATATTCTTCTCCAAAGCTTCTGATGGTATAATCATCAAAATGGCAATCGCAAACAAGTATTATTCTCTAAAACCACATTTCTGTAACTCCAGAGAGAATTTGCTTTCTCTGTTTGCTTATTGTCCATGACTCATTTCTTCATTCAGTTATACAGGGTGTTCAAGATAAAAGTAGCCAGATTGACAAATCAAAACTTGCCAATCGGGCTACTTTTATCTTGAACACCTGTATAAGGACTATTCAGTCTGGGAAATCTAGGAACAGAAGTGATAACAAAACTTTTAAATGACATATATGATAGTGGCTGTATTCCAACAGGTCTACTAAAGCCCATATTTACTGCTTTGCCAAATAAATCAAGAGCAGTTGAATGTGAAGATCACAGGACTAACAGTCTTATGAGCCATATGACAAAGATATTACTGAGAATAATAATTAGAAGTAGAATAAGACCAGAAATCGGTGATGAACAGTGTGAATTTGTTGAAGGCAAGGGTACAGGCAACGCTATATATTCTAGGAACACTAATAGAAAGATCAATAGAAGTAAAAACAGATCAATACTTGTGTGCTTTATAGACTACACCAAGGCGTTCGACAAAGTAAACCATCAGGAACTTTCCAAAATGTTAGCTTAAATGTCCGAGTGGTTACCGGGGTCCAAATTTGGGGTGTAAATAATACAGGGTGTTCAAGATAATTGCAGCCCCATTGACAGTTCGAAAGTTGCCCGTTACAGCATTGAGTTGTGTTTATTTACTATTTAAACTGGTTCTGACTAGCCTGTCCCTACGTCACATTTGTTCATCGCCCTTCCCACACAATTACACCCGTCCACAAACCTTGACCTATACTAATAGCGCCATCGCAAGCATGATGACAACAGTCTCAGACGTGTACTGTGCACCTCTCTGGTGTGTGCGGAGGTGACTGTAGAGTCCAATCCTAGAACAGAATCCTCGACCACAGGTGGGGCATACATGATCAAGGTTAGACATGTGTGCGTGTTGTGTGCTCTGTCTTTTCGCGCTGCTCGTTTCTCTGTGACTCAACAATACGATGATTCTCAGCTATTCGGGTTCCTCTTTGTTGTTACAGCGCCACATTTGGCGATCTTGCCAAGGGATTCCCAGCACGTATTGTCTATATCGAAGCATTTCAGAGACACTTTAAGAGTGTCTTTAAAGCGTTTTTCTGTCCACCAGCTAAACGTCTGCCCCTTCAAGCTCGCCATACATCAACTGTTTTGGGATGCGTTTATCAGGCATTCGAGCAACGTGACGACCCATCTCAGTTGGGCCTTCTGCAACAGGGTGTTGACGCTGGGATCTTTGCTCTTGTGAGGACTTCGCTGTCTGGAATTTTGTCCTGCCAGTTTATTTTTAGTATTCTGCGTAGACAGCTTGTGTGGAAATGGTTTAATTTTCTTGCGTGTCTGCTATACACTGTCCATGTCTCGCTTGCGTACAGCAGCGTGGTTAGCACTATGGCCTGGTAAACTTTCAGCTTTGTGACTATGCTTATCCCCTTCCGTCCCACACAGTGACACGTAACCTTCCAAACGCAGCACTGGCTTTGGATATCCTATTGTGGACCTCAGAATCTATGTTTGCCGATCTGGATAGGAGGCTGCCAAGATAAGCAAAGTTGTCCGTTGACTGGAGACGCTGGTGTTTAATGTTGATGACTGGATCGTAATACTGTTCTCTAGGGCGGGCTGGAACATGACCTCTGTTTTTTTGGGGTTAATGGTGAGGCCAAACCTATCACAGGCCATTGACAACTTGTCCATGTAAGTCTGCATTTCTTCCTCAGAGTTGGTAGCGAAGGCACAGTCATCAGCAAACAACAGGTTTGAGATAGTTGATTCTTTTACCTTGGTGGAGGATTTTAACCTCCGAAGATTGAATATACTACGTCATAACTGAACCTTCCCATTTCCATACATATATGCCAGATTAGCTCCATTCACGGGCTGTTTTTAAGTTGAACACCCTGTAGAATCACTCATACATGTCATAAGAGGCGACTAAGGAGGTTTGGCTGAAATCGAATGCATGTGTCCTAAGCGTGTAGAAGTCTGCGTTTAGAGGCCTAACAAACCAATGTGTAACGTATACGCGCTCTTGGCAAAGATCAAACATATCACAGTGGTTAAAATTGGTCGTAAAGAACGAACGCAAAAAAATAGAAGAGAGCTTAAACATTGACAGCAAAGATCTAAGTCATTCAGAACATATATTAGCAGCTATAAGAGTAGACAAACAGATATGAACTTTCCAGAAGATCAAAAAGGGTGTTGGACAAGGATGCGTATTATCACTAGTTCTCACTGTATTATGAAAACATTTTTAGGTCTATAAAGGATATTGTTGGAATAGCTGCAGGACATAACATAAATAACCTGAGATACGCTGATGATACTGTCTTAATAGCAAGAAATGAAATAGAGCTCTAGAAATTATTTAAGTTATCAGTTATATGAGGACTATCATCATAGCACTCGGACATGTCCATAGGTGCTCCGATCTCCGCAAATCCAGCAGCGTCCAGTGACCCAACACACCAGTTCGATGTTGATTAATCAATCTCTTTGCATATTTAGTATGTCGTTCTTTTCGGGCTGCACCAATATTGACACCCATCTCTTTCAATCTGGTCAGCGAGTGGGATTCACAGCCCTGAAACTCCTGTTCGGAAAGACTCTCAATGCGTGAAGAATGTCACTTCGATCCATGGCAGCTCCCTCTGATATTGTAGCCAAGCCAGCCAATCTATCAGCTCGTTCATTACCCCTAACTCCTGCGTGCCCAGAGACAAAAATGGTGATTTCTCTGATCATTGTCTGTACCAGTACCTCCACCCAGTTGCGTCTCACCATACCTGATTCGACTTACGAATCATGCTCATGGAGTCACTGAGTATGAAAACACAGAGTAATTGTGAGATGCCAACCAGTTCACCGCCTCCGTAACCGCCTGAACCTCCATTGTCAAGCTACTTGTGGTTGTTGCAGGATTATTTATGGTTGTGACAGAAAGTAAGAACAAAGGACTGAGTCTGAATATTAAGAAGTTATGATCATATAAAAAAAGCAGTCTTCGACAAAATGCACCATCACAGTAAATGGGACGGAGCTAAGACAAGTTCAGCAATTTAAACACCTCAGCGTTCTGGTAACATCAGATGCAGATAAGAAATAAAGAGCAGAATAGTGCAGGCCAAAGCAGCGTTCCAGAAATTGAGAAGCCTTATATGCAACAAGTCATTGATATTAGAATGAGAGTTATACAGTGCTACATAGAACCAATACTGACATGGATGCGAGTCATGGACAATAAACAAACAGATCGAAAAATCTGAGGGCCACAGAGATGTGGTTTTATAGAATGATGAGAATCCCATGGACTGATCAAACGACGTGTTGAATGAGATCAAGCCACAGAGAAAGCTTATTATCGATAGAAATAGGCAGTCATCATTTTTCAGTCATGTGATGAGAAAGGGAGATTTAGAACACTAAAAACTGGTAAAATTTTGGAAATCCTGATTTCATAGGGCGGAAGAGCGTCAACATCTGAGATGATAGCAAACACCAGAGATCTATGATCGCCAATGCCAACCGGCACCTGATGATGATCATCAAAGCACTCCGGAAATGTCCATATGTGTTTCGATAACAAATCAGTTCAATTATTAATCTTTTTGGATACTTATGTCGTTCCTTTCGTGATGCCAATATCAACACCCATCTCTGTCAGCGACTGGGCTTCTAAGTGGTCAAGCCCTTGACTTGCGTCCTGAATGTCGTGAGTTTGAACCCTGATGGCGTCGTTCTGCTCACGAGTGCATTTTTGTCGGAACTATAGAGTTCATTCTTTGGGCAATACTCTCGTCAGATGGTGTGCCATTTCTGTGGAGAGAGACCGAGCCATATGGGGCGCAATGAAGTCAATCCTTCTGTATTTGAGACCACGAATTGAATGACTGACACCTCATTCCACAAATGGAACCACTGTCGTAAATACTTAACATGTAAAGATCTCACAGAAGATATAACACATACACAATTGTACACACAGAATCAGAATATAATAAACACTGTATTGATAACAAGAGACATTTTTAATTCATTAAATACAGCATTTGAAAAAGTTCACAATTACATCTCACACAGTAGACCAATCCATGCTGACACCAGTTCCAGAAATACAATTAGCAAAACAGAATTAACAAATGACTATACAGACTATTTTCCAGATAAAATAAATTCAGATTGGGCTTTTTAGGAGAACACGGCGATGTTATACATTCAATGGTAGCTGGTATAGAGAAAAGAGCTTGTGGTTAAAAACAAACTAAGGAATTAAAATTTATAAATACACAGCTGCTACAAACTTATTCAACAGTAAATACACAAGTTCACTGTGAAAAACATAAAGTTTAAATAACAGCAGACCTCTGGGCTGTACTATTTATGTTGTCACTGATGTTTTGTTCAGCTGTCTTGATAACAATTTAGAACAGTTATATTTGTATGTAATATGTGTTTGTGAGATGTCCTAGGTAAGCATTCTACATATCAGTAAGTATGTATGAGCAAGTTATGAATTAAAATTGTAGACTACATTAATCATGACTAACGTGGGCTAGTAAAATTGTATAATTATATTACAAATGTGTATTGTCAATGTTTGGAGATATGTATTTTTGTTTGAACTACCACCAGCGTTAGATATTTAGAAATGAAAGTATTATTCACAAAGTATATACAATATTCAAGAGTTACATTGAAATCTGAATATATTTTAACTGAATAATGTACATTATGTTTTTTTACATTAGCAACAGCCGGAATTTGAAGTGATATTTAACTCTTTCCACACAGTGTTATTTTCAATTTAAACAGTTAACAAGGGAAAAATTATATAATAAATCATATATGCTAAATTGAAGGAAACTGGAAAACCCAATAGTATAACAAGGTTGAAAAGTAGTAGAAGTAAAACAAGAAAGACTTCTTATAAAGGAAGTAAATCTATGGCGCAGTGTGCGGCTAATAGCGTGCAACGGACATCTGCCGTGGCACAGTGTGCGACTAAAAGTGTGGAAAGAGTTAAACCTACAGAAAAGTCACCATTTTGTAACCTTGCATAGAAATTTAAAAGGACATAAATAAAACAGCGCTACTGGTGCGTGTGTAAGGGATTTATCAGTTCCTGAATTGATGCTACAATGTGGTATATTACTACCAATTTATTGAACGGAACCATCATCATTTCACTTCAGTGAGTAACCGTGTGCTCTGATCTCTTACACAGGAAGATCTCAGCTGCAGTGCACAAACTCGCAGCACTGGCGAGAGTCCCCACATGAATTTTGAAATGGTAGAAATTTGTAGAATTTTATTTTAAAATCTTTTCTAATGAATGATGGTAGCGGCTTTTCAGCCTGCTCTTCTCGATTTTGAACTGCCAAGGGTTCATTTATGTGCTCGAATTGAACATGGGACCTATGTTTTATCGTCCGTCTCCAATAGGACTTGGAACCTGATCTCGCCTACACTAAGATAAGGGGTCTCCTGAAAAATATCCTGATGGCTCCACGAGGGAGTGAACCGGTTACCTTTGGCACAATAGGCGAGAACCTAACCTCTACGCTACAAAGAACCCCTGATTTTACTACCAATATAATTCTCTAATCCGAATTAATAGCTAGAAAGGCAGAAACAGGTTCACTATCTCCTATCTGTTTTTCCTGCTTTGCGTTTGCCAGAGAAGAGATGTTTGGGTTTCATGTTGAGGATAACTCTGTCTCCTTCACCCTTCTTGGCTTGATGGTTAAAAGGTTTCTGTGCCTTCTTTGCCATCTTCTTGACCTTAGCAATCATCTGGAAACAGAAAAGAGAGATTGTATTGAATAAGTTAAATATCGGTTACATAATGAATTGTCATAAGAAATCTAGTTACAAGACAGGCATCTAATTATTCTTCTTCAAACGCTCCATATCACCATCTGTCAACCACTCTGTGATTTGTATGTAATCTGTGCCTAAGAGCGATTGTATGTTGTGCTAGTTATGAGCCTACAAGTAGGCCAGCACATCCGATTTCTGCACTGCTTTTTATTTACTCGGGTAGCATCCCTAGGGCCTACATTAGTCGTCTCTTATGACCACAAGGGCGAGGCGCCTAATTAACCATCTAAACCTCTGCACTTCAGTAAAATGCCCCTTCTGAATTCCCATGACCAGGAAAATAATGTGGCAGCAATGAGAAGTATTTGCATAATACATTTCGTACAAATACAATTTCTAATTAATGAGATTTACACAAGTTCAATTTATGAGGTATTAACATGTGGACTAGGTAAGTCTGATTTGAAAAATTATACAAGTGAAGGAATAAAATAAAAATGAATGACAATATCGAAAGTATGTTTCACTCAAAAATGTTCAAGTGAAAGGCTGCAAAGCAGTCTCCTTTACAGAAGTTGAGTGAGTTTACAGTTGGTACAGCCATTACTGGTTTCCACACACCTTCCTGGTATGGTCATCTTTCTTTGGTAACACTAACTGCAGTTCCCAGTGGTTACCAGGGCCCAAATTTGGGGTGTCAAGAATAGAACCACTGTTACCTGCCACGCATGTCGTAAGAGCGACTAAGGAGGTTTGGCTGAAATCGGATGCACATGTCCTAAACGTGAGAAGTCTATGCGCTTTGAGTGCCTCACTAAACAATGTCAACGTGATAACGTCTTGGCAAAGATCAAACATATCACAAGAGTGATTAAAATTGGTCATAAGAATGAACCTAAAGAAGAAGAGACTAACTGCAGTTTTCTGCCAAACATTAGATTCAGTTGATGGTTGGCCAGAATGGGGTTTGTCAATCCTGTAGTTGCTGGCTTTTCCTTCAAAGTCTACTTGGTCTAGAGATGAGGGCTTTCATACAATCAAGATAGAAGTCCAAATATTTGCAGATACTTCCAAATCTATTTCTTGATATATTTGACGAAAACATTCTGCAGTACAGTAACTGGTGAGTTCCACACATAAAATTTACATAAAGATCTTGACATCAGGAGAAATGGTTTTCAGTGAAGGATCTGGTTTTTTTAAATAGATTTTTATACTTGCAAATGCATGAGTTAGCTCCCCCATATTCGAAAAACAATGCCCAACATATAAATAGTGAGAGGCATGACAATAATCATAAATATAGAATAATCTGGATCAATGTCACATATTTCCTCACTAAATTGTTTGATACTTCTCAGCTGATGTGACTAGTCTCTATCACACCTTTACAGCATGGGGTGTGGGAGAGGAGCGATGTTGCCCCCCATCCTATGATAATTCATTGAAACTACTAAAACTACCAGTGTTGCAAATTTCTACGCAAATCTTGAATTAATTGCACATCAATATTCGATGCAGCCCCGATCTCGGGAAAACAACTTTACACCATCTGAATCATAATTAGCTCCATACAGCAACAAGCAATGCAGAAAATGAGTAGTGTCTGATCGAATGGATTAGAGTGCAACCAAGGAGTTTTGTTGCTGTTGTGGGCATAAATAAAAAATTCTAACCTGAACAGCTTCGCTGCGACTGCACTAGCCATTAAATTGCCCAGGCTTTCTTCCACACCGCTCTAAAAATGGCACTATAGGCAGTAACGACAGGTTTTTTTTTAACGACAGTATTGCAGAAACTTGAAGGCCTTAATTTAAAAAATATTGCAGCTAAAACACTTTGGGAACCCATTACCGGTAGTAACATATGGGTTAAATTTAGCATGTCCCCAAAGAAAGGTACAGAAATTTTCATTTCAAAAGGTGTACCCCGAGCCGGGTGTCAACGGACTGGATGGGTAGTGGGTGCTGTTGGTCAGACTGTGTCATATAATATATTGTTCCCAACAAACTTCTGTTGTTACACTGCTATATATATATATATATAGCAGTGCCATGCATGCACACAATACTCACCTTATTATCTCTAAGTCCAGATCTGTCCCTGGGTGGCCGTGACCTACTTCTGGATGCTGGAGCTTCAGACTCATCTCTCTTACGTTTCAGTGGTGGGCGACTGGAAGACCGACTCTTTGCTCTCATGTAGTGGCTCTATAAATAAAAAAACAACATACATCAATATCCAAGTCATTAATAATATTTACATCCAAAATGAAAACTGTGGGATAGAACATGACAACGGCAATTGGAACAAGAGATCTGGGGTAAAAAGTGACAATGGATAGATAGGGGACACACTGAGACCTCCAGACAGCATCACGAGACAGGCACTCCAATGGAACCCCCAGGGTAATAGAGGTAAGGAAAGACCAAGAAAGTGGAAAGATGGCTCTGGAAGACCTTGGTTGCAGACCTATGCCTCCTATAGGGTAAAGAGAGAGACATATCTTATTCCATTTACATTCTATGACATACTTGATGTGGGTGTCTCTCATTGTATAAGGATATTACACAGACATATCCTACAACTTCAAACTGACATCATAACATTAAGACTTACACTTGCTTCCGTGGGTATTTCTACACCAAGATCCTCCATCTCGGTCTCCAGCTGTGCCTGACTTCGTGATCTTTTAGTTGGTCGAGGCATTCTGGGTTTCTCAACCCTTCTCTTTTCTCTTGACTCCATGGTAATAATTTTACGCTTCTCTCGAATGCTGCACAAACACAAAAATTATAACATTACATTTTAGAAAACAGGATCAGACTAGGCGACATTGGTATAAATAACTATATAAATATAATTGAAAACACATGCCCTCTCCTTATCATTGGTTATTGGCTACTGAACTGACATCACAGCAATCCAGGCAGACCCATATGTGCTCAGTCTTCCCCAACAGATGTTGAAGGGTATGCATACTAATGGTTCCTGTGGCTCGCTGGTTAATAACTCCTCGCTCCGCCATTTAAACTCCTTAACTCGCTGGATTGATTCAATGTCAATTTAGTGCCCTATTTCAAAGATACAGAAGAACATCCTTGCTAACTTCCCAACAAGTGACGCTTTCAACGCACCCACATGCCTTAGGACAGTAGATCCACATGAGCTCCTTCCCATCATGTTTAGGGGAAAGAAAGCTGTGTGAAGTGTACTATGAAGATCCTATCCAACTATCACCTATGGACGTGATGTGCCTGATTATTTTCCATTTCCGATCTTCACAAACTTCTCGTTTGCTACCACTAACAAGTGATGAACAATTATAATATAATCTATTATCTAGAGCAAAGAGTAACTTACATTCTAGCTGTTTTCCTCATCTCTTTTGTTTCTTCATCCTCTTCACTCTCACTCATGCTGTAGTAATGTGCATCTTCTCTTGCCTCCTCTTCTTTCTCCAATTCTTCTAGTTTCTGGTAGTAAAAAACATTTGTAAATGTTATCATCTGACTCTAGAATAACAAACTCTGATACTACTGTTAGATAAGCGCTGAACAAAAGAGTAATTACAGCAACCGTTGTTTTACCCTGTGGTGTATAGGGTAATAAGGTGTATTTTTCATTGCCTACATTCAAACGATGGTTGATGTGTTCAACTTCACACCGAGCATCTTTACTTCCCAGTGTTCTTCCTGATACCCAGTTGAAGATGGGTCGACCAGAGCCATTAGGTTCTGAAATAATTCCACGACCACTTTGGAATTGAACTCGGACCACTAGCATTAGAAGCATCTGTTATTATAATTTTACCTTTTTTTTCTCATTTACGTGAAAATTACAATAGAAATTGAATGTGTAAAATTTGGTAACTAGAGAAAATATTTAAAACACTAGAGAAAATATTTAAAACAACTGTTACAGAAGAAAACAACTATTTAATTACAGGAAAACAACAAAACTAACCTGCATGATTTCTGGATCAATAAAGTCTGCAATATTTTTACCATTCCATATCTCAGGAATAATGTCGTATTTTTCTTCTTCATTAGCCAGCAGCCATGTTTCTGTTAGGAGTAAAACAAAACAGTGATCAAGTTCAATAAACTAATGATTCATATGGTTTAAAAAAAAAATATACTGCTTATGTGTCCAAACCATTTAATTTGTTTCTTGATGAAGTTCAGTACTGATGCACCAACTTTTTTTCCTCATTTCGAAACCGGTAAACACAAAATGAAGTTTACACATTACATTGAACACATATTTGTCATAGCAGGAACTGTCAAGACTTGAACAGAGGAGTTGGACAGCAAAGTTTTGAGTAAGGTTCTACTAAGCTCAGACCTTGCCATGCTATCTGTATGAACACAGAATGAAAGTTTACTTACTTCTTAAATCCAACATATAGTCATCCCCCATTTCCTGTTCTATTTCTTTCTCCTGTTATCAAAGAATAGTTATAATTAGTGACAATGTACAAGATGTTACAAGATATACATAAGTAGCTTTATAGTAAAGTGATTGCAGGAAAATGCATGGAAATTATCAGTTAAATGAGGACTATCATAGTACTCTGTGGACACATAGGTGCTTCAATGACCACATCAACAAATACTATAGAGCCCCAACATGACAGTTCACTCCTTTTGCATATTTGGTATGTCATTCTTTTCGAGCTGTACCAATCTCTCTCAATCTGATCAATGACTGGGATTCTTCTTCAATGATCCAGCGGCACTTGAGCTTTTGCCCTTCGGCCCAATGCTATATAGTGGTATCTGCATGTGTCTGTAAGTTCTTTTGTTCCGTATAGTGTGTTCCATTTATCTGGCCTTGGAGGAAGGAGGGTCTTTCTGATGTCTTCTAGTGCTTGACACTTGAAGAGGTGGTGGTGAACGGTTTCATGATGATGTGCGCACAGTTGGCACTCTGGAGTGTGTTGTGGATGAATTCTGTTCAAGTGATTATTAAGTGACTCAATGCTTTAAGAATGTCATTTCGTTCCATTGCAACTCCCTCATTAACCCTGTGTGCCCAGGGACAAAAATGTAGGTGATCTCTGATCCCTGTCTGTACCAGTACCTTCACCCAGATTCGTCACCATTCCTTTTTCCACTTTACGAACCATACTCATGGAGTCACTGAGTATAAAAACACAAGAGAAGTCATGAGATGCTAACCAGGTCACCACCTCTGTAACCGCCAGCACCTCCATTGTCAAAGTACTTGTCCCCACTGGCCTACAATTATTTTTCATCCTAAGCGTGTTGGTGAATGACTGAACCATGGTTATAAACAACTACTGTTTCCTAGACGTCAATCAAGAGAGTCTCAGCATCTGCATTAATTAGTGGATTTTTTTTTTAATGGATATAATTATGAAGTGTCTCAGATAGCAGTCAGAAGTAATAATAATCAGAGACTAGTGGAGATGAACAAGATTGTGACCAACCCTGCAGGTAGGTATTCATGATTATGAAACCTAAGTTGCACCCTCTTCCTCATATACATCAATGATCTTGCAAGTCAGATTACAGCTGAAAAAGCGCTATACGCAGATGACCTGGCTATTTGGCAAAGTCATGAGGATGTAGAAAGTGGAGCACGTAAACTTAACAGAGACCTAAGAAAACTCCATGACTACTGTCAGACATGGAAACTAAAGATTGTGCCAAAACAGTGTATACCATCTTCACTATTAGCCACAAAGTTGCCAAACAGAATATCACCTTGAATCTAGACAATCACCAACTGCTAAGAGAACAACACCCCACATATCTTGGAGTAACACTTGACCACAAGCTTAACCTGAAGAAGCATGTTGTGAATGTAAAGAACAAAGCATTAAGAAGATTACAGCTATTGAAGAAGCTTGCTGGCACAACATGGGGATCAGACAAAGATACTCTGAGAGGCTTATATCTTGGTTACATCCGCTCTGCAATAGAGTACAACAGTGCTCTTCTAACAACTTGCTCCAAGACAAACCTTGATTTCCTGGACAGAGTACAGAACAATGCCTTACGTCTAATCAGTGGAGCAATGAGGTCAACACCAACCGCCGCATGTGAAATACACACAAACGAGGAACCTCTTGGGTTGCGTAGGGACAAAGCTGCTGTTGAAGCTTATGCAAGGAGCAAAAGAATGAATCAAGATCACCCCAATAAACTACAAGAAGTGGAAACAGAGAAACAGAATTAAACAAAAGTCAATTCTCCACCACGTCAGTGAAATCAAAGACAGATACCACCTTCCAGAAACAAGACAGCAGCTGCAGAGAGTAATAGCAAACTTACCACCACATACACTCTTGAATACACCTGAAATTAGAACAAAATTAATAGATGAAGCAACTAAACGCTCCGACCCAGTCAGCCTTATGATAGCATCCCAAAGAACCATTGATGCATATCCCCAAGAATGGATACATGTCTATACTGATAGATCTGCATTTAAAGCCACAATCAAAGCAGGTTACGGAGCATATATACAATACCCAGACTAATCATCTGAAGAGCTGTTTGGTGCATGCGGGGAGATGTGCTCCAATTATGAGGCTGAAATTCATGCGATAGAAGCAGCTTTGTACTACCTGAAGACTGTTTTCGATGACTTTCCATCAAAGGCACAAAACATAATTATTTTCACAGATTCAATGTCTGCCCTTCAAGCCCTAGAAGATGGTGGACATTGTAAATCTGAACTATCCATATAGCCCTAGATATTGACAGACTTATTACATCACATGACATCAAAATAACCATGCAGTGGATCCCTGGACATTCAAACACACCTGGAAATGACAAAGCAGATAGGCTAACCAAGAAAGGGTCAACACAGGAACAACCAATCACAGCAACAACTCTTCATACAGCAAAGCAAATCCTAATGACAACAAATAAAGAAATTTGACTGAACAGATGGGCCATGGGAAACACAGGAAGAGAGGTGTACAGCCATATGGCCAGCCCTAACCTTAATGACAACATCAACCACCTTACAAGAAGAGATCAGAGCACCATTTTTAGACTCTCAACCCAACACATAACACTTAATAATCACTTGAACAGAATTCATCCACAACACACTCCAGAGTGCCAACTGTGTGCACATCATCATGAAACCGTTCACCACCACCTCTTCAAGTGTCAAGCACTAGATGACATCAGAAAGATCCTCCTTCCTCCAAGGCCAGATAAATGGAACACATTATACGGAACAAAAGAACAACTTACAGACACCACTACGCAAAAGCTCAAGTGTGCATCTTTTGCTCAAGAACAGAAACCATGGGTTTACAAAGTTTGGTTCAACCACATCTCCCTAGAATCTTTAACTGATACAATCCCTTACAAATTGATAGAAATCACACTGAGGGGAACCTCTGTTGCATGCAAGAAAGTAGTCTACAAGTATGATATATTTACCAGCTTGCGAATTGGCTTGTCCACAGCCATGTGTTGTTTTCTCAAAACAGAAGCTGGGATGCATGGAGGTCGTTCCTGGAAAAATGTATATATATATATCAAGACTTTAATATAATATGAAAAAATGGACTAGTATTCAGACAGATAGTATTATTATTCTTCGAACCACATTGACCACTTACGTGATTTATAGTGATCTGAGCCTAAGAGCAATTGTATGTTGTGCCAGTTATGCGCTACACATCCAATTTCTGCGTTTTATTTACTAGGTAGCTTCTCTAGGCCCTACATCAGTGACCTCTTACGACATGCCGTGTAAGTTGCAGTGGCACTATTCTTTGCTTCCCTTGTGAGCTCCAGCACCACACGGGTGAGTCAGTATTCAGCTATAACTATGGCCGTATGGCGCCGGGGCCCGCAAAGAATAGTACCACTGCGACAGACAAGGCATGTCGTAAGAAGCGGCTGATGTAATACCTAGGGAAGCTACCCTAGTAAGTAAAAAGCATCAGAGAAATTGGATGTGCTGGCCTACTTGTAGGTGCATAACTGGCAAAATGTACAATCGCTCTTAGGCTCAGATCACATACAAACCACTGAGTGGTCGATATGGAGCATAAGAAGAATAACTTGAGAAACAAGCGCAACAACTAAAGTATTCCAACTAGTCAACTAGACATAGACAAGTATCCAACTTGAAGACAACAAAAATATTCTTGTCTTAACATCCCTTAAACATTAATTAGAAATACATTTCCGTTATCAAGACATGACCGTACATGATTGCTTGATACATTTCTAACAGACAAAACAGCTCCATTAATATTATAAGGAATCTTGTGTTACAATCAGGGTCTCTATGGTTACACCTTTGCAATGCGTTACAAGGGTTTGAATCCAGACCCCTAGTATTGTTGCAGGAGCTATGGAGTTCATGCAATACTCTCAGCAGGTGGCATGCCATTTCTGCGGAGAGGGATCAAGCCACATGGGTAAAACCCGGTGCAATGAAGTCAACCCTTCAGCGTTGGACCCTTTTGTTGTGCTACAATGTAGATTTTATAAAATTGTTATACCATCATTAAAGTTACATGTCTTAACATTCACATTACCTTATCATCTCTCTTTTTGGGCATTGCTACATGCAGTCTGTTGGCTACTGTAGCCATTTTGCTAGACTTCATCTTCTGTTCCACTCTGAAGGTAAGCAATCTTTCGCATGCCTGCAAACAGCAACAAATAGATTCAAAAAATGTAATCTGACACGCATGTACAACATAAAATGTTACTGAACAACACAAAACTGGATTATTTTGTGAACAAGTTGTTAACTGGAAATAGTCTGGAGAATTCTCAATGTACATGGAGTTTTATTAATGCAAGTTGACTCAAATGGTTTGGCCACTTGGTCAGAATGAACCCGAATACACCAGTTGCAAGAGTGTACAACCTGAAAATGGAATCATCAAGAGGAAAGAGCAGACCAAGAAAAAGATGGGTTGATGGAGTTACAGACATCTTAAAACTCCACAATACCACAGCATATCAAGCGTGCATTATCTCAGAAACCGATCATCAGTTAAACCTGCTACGCCTAGCAGCAAAAAGTAGAGAAGGACAAAAGAAAGAAGAACTCCAGGATTAAACCACTAACCACAATTCTCAAACACCTTTCCCTGGTGTCTTCTGGAAACTACCAATTTAGTAATTTGCTTTTCTACTGTTTAGAGATCAAGTAGCAGCACTCCAATTCTAATTATGTCCCTGGGGATGCAACATACTGAGAGACACTACACACTAAACTAAGGGGGAAAGAGGGGGAGAGAGAAAACTATCTGACATGCTATGCTCTTATCCACTTGGCAACATGCTTCCATATATATAATTCTATGCTCTATATAGTTACTTACTTCCACTTTCACTGCCATAACACCATCTTCAGTTAGTGTGCTCATTTCTAGGATGGGCTCACCTTCTGCTCGCAGTTCCTCTAGAACTTTCTGTTGACAAGTGTGCAAATTACTCATCAGTATACAATTTGATTATAATCAAAGTACTTATTCAATTATCTGTCAACACGATGAGTCTTGTATACTAAAGTAAACAGCACAACACTGATGTATATATGAGAACCACTATAATATAATGGTTAGT
Organism: Arion vulgaris; assembly: GCA_020796225.1. Classification (NCBI taxonomy): domain Eukaryota; kingdom Metazoa; phylum Mollusca; class Gastropoda; order Stylommatophora; family Arionidae; genus Arion; species Arion vulgaris. Next base: position 6,063,373 of record CM036772.1, on the reverse strand, counting down.
GCATTTTCTCCACAAGCTTGTGGTTCCAGGATCAAATTCCCAAGTTGGAGTGGGACTTTTTTCTGAAGGTAACAGTTGCAAGATCAACTTAGCCTCATGTTAACTACATGATCCAATGGAAGCTGTTTGTCAAATAAAATATGGACCAAACACTGTGTTCCCTAATTCCCCAATGGTATGAAAACTTGTCACCAAGACAAAGTCCTTTCTTCTCCATGTGCTTCTTCAAACGCTCCATATCGACCGCTTGTTAACCACTCTGTGTGATTTGTATGTGTTCTGAGTCAAAGAGCAATTGTACGTTGTGCGCCAACAAGTAGGCCAGCACATCCAATTACTGCTGAGCTTTTGAATTTACTAGGGTAGCTTCCCTAGGTCCTACATCAACCGCCTCTTTCGACAGGCTTTGTAGGTCGCAGTGGTACTATTCTTTGCTTCCCTTTCAAGTCCAGGCGTCACACGGGCATCTCCATGCGCCAAAGACTACTTATAGAAGCCACACTATGAAATATGTTAGTGTTCCACGTTTTAACATTCCTGTACTTGCATATACCCTCTGATTTATCTCACCTTCTGCAGTGCACTGGTCAGTTTCTTTAGTAGACCGAGGAAAAGAAGGACTATATCAAGTGTATTATGTACTCTAGACAAAGATGTATACAATTAAAACAGTCTATTAAAACGATGCTATTTAAAAAAAACGACATACTGCTGTCAGCAGTGAGAGGACTGATCAGAAGTTCAAGTGGTTAGTTAGTCATCAGATCACCCTTACTCTACAAGGAACAAGTTAACGCCTTGTGGACCAAATGCCACACGTGGCTTTGGGTTGACGCCTTTACCAGGGGCCACACTAAAGGGCATTTTAAATTCTAAAAACAAATGACGTGTAAAAAACATGGCTTTTGCCCTGGTCCATTAAGAATTAATGAGCTCAGATCCGATCTTAAGTATATACGTCACCATGCATGACCGTCAGTTCTAGTCACATGTTAGTTAATGAAAAAATCGCCTACTCTACATATTGTGTTTCAATCCAGCAATACTATGATTCCTGCAGTGAACATACATGGGTGTAGAATTCAAATACCACTTGAATCCTCTGTTGACTATCTCCCTAATGGCGTTCAGGATATCAGCCCAATCTATTGCTTTACCACTTGCTGCTGTGCTCGCTAGTCTGTTCCTTGATTTCTCTTGACCCTGTCCAGAAATGAAGGTGATCTTTGTGGTCTTGACCTCAACACAGATTCCAACCACTGTCTACGCAAGTTCACTGAGTTAATGAGAATGCAGATAATTCTCTGCACCTTCAACCAGGCCACTGTCCTTCAACTTCCATAGTCATTCTACTTGTAGTTACAGTCTTCTTCTTCCAATGTTTTCAGACATCGATTTGTATACTTTTAAAGTAGTTAGTGGTCAACCGAAGTCCATGTATATCTCCATATAGCTTGTCTTGGACTGATATGGGGATTGGCCATGTGTTTTCTCTCTGTATCGTGTATGTTGGACATTCTTGCAATATATGTGTGTCTGTCATTTTGCTGGTGGAAGAGACTAGCTTTTACTTTAATCCATGACAACTCTCAAGCTAAGCTGAAATGTTAAAGTCCATGTAAATGACAATTGGCAATGCAAATAACAATGTAATTAATTTTCACAAGACTCACCTTTTTCTCATCAGTAAGCTCGTCTGGTCTGACAATGTCTGTTTTATTCAGAATGATAATAATTGGTCTGTTGCTAAATGAAGGCTTGATGTTTCTGTATAATGCAAGCTGGAAGAAAGATTCAATCATGATAATATGTTCATCTTCAATGATGGGACATAGCAATGCTCTAACCACTCAGTAGTATCCTGTGTGTTTTTATGTGGTAAATTATTTCCTTTAACTAACCTCAAAGCAAGACACAATTTATGATATGAAGTGTTGATCGTTAAAAGCGCCTCAACATACATTGTGGATGTGAAAGGATTGTTTTCCTTTATAACAATCTGCATGTATATAAGACTTGTCTTCCTAAGTCAATTTTGATGTTACCATTTCATTGAATATAACTAATAATGATTACAGTGTCTGTGAATGCACTAAATACATGACAGCAATCTTTCAACTTAATAAATATTAGCAAGAGAACATAAATGATAGTTAATACATATCATCAAACAGCTTGTCCTGAACAGAACTTTGCTACCCTAACAGTTCTTCAGAATTTCTCGTTTTCATAGGCTAGGTGTCCCATCTCTGCAGCCGTCATGCTCAAGCCACCACATTACATCCTCAATCCATCTTACCTGTGGTCATCTTCTGTCGGATGCCTCCTTCCATGATGGTCTTCAACCCGTTGTGTCCAAAATTTTTCAAATTTTCTCATTCTTATTTGTAGCATCAGTTTCTTAGATTTTGAGTTCTTTCTGGATAGATCTATTTGTTCTCTTCTCTGTCCATGATATACGGAGTACTCTTCTGTAACACGCATATTCAAAAGCGCATGTTTTTCCACTGCCTTGTTAAATTTCTATGCTTCACACATAGACGTTGCCACTGGGAATAGGCATGCTCTTATTATAATTTTCTTCAACCCATTTCCATCTGTTGTTAGCAGTGAACCGAAATATTCAAAACTGTTCATATTTTTAAATTTCTCTCAGCTGATAAAAATATCTTTCGTCATGCCTGTTTTATCCATTGTCATTATTTTGGTTCAGGTTAATAAACATGCAATAAAAAAACTTGCATACATAGCAAGACAAGCTTACACACATGAAACACTTGTGTGAGAAAGGAAATTTACCTGCGCCTCCAGAGAATGTCCACACTGCTCAGAGATGTCCATAATGTATAAAACCACAGCACGGATATGAATAAGGGCTGCCACTGCCTGCATTTCTATAGAGTTTCTTTCTTCTATGGGGTGATCTAAAATGCCAGGTGTGTCGATTACCTGTAACAACATTAATAAATAAACTCTCAAGTCACACATAACATATGTTCATTGAGTGACATCTTCCAATCAAAGATCGACAGCGATAGGTATTGTTTGATTTTTCCCAACGTTCACTGGCTATGAATTCAGATGCAGTCTAATATGGACACTTTGTGTGGAGGTTTGCTTTTATTATCATTAGAGTTCCTTGTCATTCAGTAGAGCCTTTCTTCTGACTTCAGATGTACTTGTAGCTTAGCTCCCATGTAAAGGATCATGGCTTCCTGTAATCCAACCGTGTACTGTATGCACAAAGAAAATTCTTTTGTTTGTTGTTCAAGCTGGCCTTGAACCCAAGAAATGTCACGGCATATGGTCACTGGCACAAAGTGTTATCAATGTCGCTATCGGCGACCTCATATATCAGATTTTAGCGAAAATCATCATCTTTGATCAAGAACATTTTACAACTTTACATCATCCAATAAAATATGTTTCGAAAATAGATAATGTTTAACACACGAAACATTGGACCTCTCAAACATTATTTAATCATCTTTGTCCACCCTGAAAATGGTGTTTCTTATGAGGTGCTGCAATGATGCTCAAACGCATCTGGTATGCTTTTCCTCTTCTTACTTAGCCAGAATGCAGCCCATTACCAGAGCCAGCACTTGGAGGTGATGTAGGAATTTAGGCATCCTTAATTTCATTTTAGACAGCTCTCAATGCATCTTAACTGATTGGCTCCTATAATCCGCTGGGAGCATCACCATTTATTCGTTTTAGAACAACCTTATAGCAAATTCATTTACCTACAAAATGGTATATTACTCATAAAAATCTGTTAATAATTAAGAAAACTGCAGCTGACTGTACATACACCTGCAATGGAAAAATAGGACCTAAATTTAATTGGATGGCAATAACAATGTACTAGGAATTTCTAAATTCAATTATTGTGTAAGAGAGAGTAAAACTGACCTGCCAACGGAGATACTTGTAGTCTGTGTGTCCAACATAGAGAGATTTGGTTGTAAATGCATATGGCTGGACTTCAACGTCAGCGCGAGAAATCTAGGGACAATGTAAACTTATTACAAATCTCTCTAAAGAAAAAACTAGAAAATATTGTAAATGTTAATTTTACTTCTTTCACTAATCCTGGGTTGCCTCAGGATACAGAGACTTCCAGAAGGAAGTGTGCGTCGTACAAGGTGTATTTCTCTATTATCGCTGTGGTTCACCTCTGCCTTATATCCACTAAACCTGAATATCACTAGCTGTTAGAAATCTAGGTTATGTGGTCAAACTATTTTATTTGTTGTTTCCTGATGAAGTTCATAAGAGGAAGGGGGTCTCTTCTTTCTTGAAACCTTTGTTTTCTACTTTAATACCTGCTTATTATTCTTTGATCATTCTTCCTCAATATAATAGATTTGTATAGTTCAGGATAAGTGTTTAAATCAAAGAAATGTCTGGTCAACCACTACTAACAACTGTTATCTGAAGGAGAAGATGTTGGGCATACCTTAAGAAAAAATGATCAAAGAATATCAAAGCAGGCAATGAAGTGTGAGGCAATGGGTTTAAGACAGAGAGGTCGCCATAAGGTAACCATGAAATAAACTTTGCTGAGAGAGTAAGAAATATGGGACTCAATTCCATGAAAGAGATTGAGAGAGTTGCCCAGGACAGAGCGGTAAGAAGATATTACTTTCAAGCCCTATGTAACATATAATTGTACAAGAGGAATATATGTATGTGTCCACATACCTTGTTGATAAATGAAGACTTTCCCACATTTGGGAAGCCAGTTATCAGCAAAGTTCGAGTGTTTGGATCAATCGTTGGTAGACGGTTAATATGCTGTCTAATCTCCTCTAGATACAGCAAGTTCTTGGACTGTCCCTTCAGGATTGTCACCATTCTGTGAGACACATACAAGATAACATGTTATGATAGTTAAGTATTCAATTATTCAAACATGAAATGTATTAAGAAAATAATGACGGGTCACAAATACATACAACATAAGGAGAAAGATAGTAACAGCTAAACCAAACAATAAATTAATAACAAATCACTGTGAAAGGTGTATGTATATAATTTTCTCTTCATTCACTTGCTATCAATTCAGGTAGTCATGATGGCATGTCTTGAAATAATTTTGCGTGAAGGTTTGCTTTCCTCATTGTCGGTGTTCCTAAACATTCAGGCAAGCCATACTCTCACTTTGGAGAGCCGCGGTAGCGTAGTTGTTAGTGAACTCGCTTCTCAAGGCCGGTGGTCTGGGTTCAACTCCCGCAGTGCGTGAGGAATTTTCCCGACCACGGCGGCTCTCAGGTCGACAAGCGGCCGGGGTGATGCTAACCACATCACCCATCGTGTGCCGACGGTCAATGAAAATACAGGCCTAACACAGTATTGCCCTATGTACCATGAGGTATGAAAGGGTTCCTTTACTTTTATACTCTCACTTTAGAGGTAGGTGTAATTTAGACCCTTAGATCTATCAAACTGGTAATGTTTCTACATCTTCTACTTGGTGATGCTTTAGTATAACTACTTTATAAAACCCTATCTGTGATGATTTTAGTGACAGGTTTGGTTTGTGTCAAGAGCGGCTAAATGTTAAGCCTCAGTTCGTAGGCTTCTACGCATGTAGGACAGGCGCAACAAAATTTTTGGCCACGGGAAATGTTAGTTTGTCTTGCCTGACAATCCCTTACATTTTCAGCATTTCATACATTGTATGTTCAACACTATCACTTTTATGCAGTATATTTGTTAACACTACTGAGAGTTTGATACTGGCAAATGCTTATCATCTCAAATCTGACAACCAATGTGTACATTTATCCAGCCAGGGACTAATATCTGAACAGTGATGTCCTGTAAGAAAGCACCTTTCATGTACACTTACCTGCCCAAAGCAGCTCTCTTCAGGCACTTACACCTGTACAATGAGTCTCCATACTTGAGAAGTTTCACATGATCTTTGGCACAACTAGTCAAATTGACAACCAAAATGTAGTTAGTTTATAATCATTCAAAGAATAGTAATTATGAATATTGTTTATCTAACTACTTTTGTGATTACAATGATGAAAGTTGTCAACAGAATTGATGAAAACAATTTGATTGATTGATAGGACCATGATCATTGCACTTTGGTGAGTAACAATATGTGTTACGTTCTGTTCCTTATAAAAGAAAATCTCAGCAGCAGTGCACAAACTCTGTAGTACCAGCAAGGGTCCCCAACATAATTTAGAAGATGATGGAATAATTTTGTAGCAATTTTATTTTTAAAATATTTATAATGATTTTTGCACAGGCAGCGGCTTTCCAATTTTGAACTGCCAAGGGTTCTTTTATTTGCTCAACATGAGCACGGAACATTGTTTTATCATCCCTCTATATAGTGAATTGGGTAGCTGGAATCAGAGACAAGCATCTACGTCCCATATAGGAACGGAGATGATAAAACATAGATCACATTTTACGTTGTGCATGAAAGACCCTTGGTAACTTTGAAACCTGACTGCCCAGTTTGTGGTCCACAGTAAATTAAGCGCATGACCAGAGATCGCTGAAGAAGAAGAATCAAGAAGAGCAGGCTGGAAAGCCACAGCAAAACTCATTGAAAAAATAACTGAAAAAAAATTTCCTGCAAAATATTCTCACATTCGCCATTTTCTAAATTACATCAGAACACTCATGGTTCTACAGAGTTTGCGAACTATCGCTGAGATCTTCCTGTGTAAGAAAGAGAATGGAGTACACATGGTTATGTGCAAATGATGGTCCTATCAATCTCAGACCTCTTTCTTACATAACAGAACCTCAATAACAGCGCACAAACTGCAACACTATCAAGGTCCCGATGTCAGGAACTTTAATTTTTAATTTGATTTTTGGCGATCCACTTTATATGAAAGACAAGTGGAAAACAGAACAGTATTTTTTTAAAGTGTTGAATTAGGATATGATGTGATAAGACACGCATAAAAGAAGAATGTGAGGTGTCAGTTTTGTAGAGAAGTCAACTTTGAATGAAATAACTCTTACTCATCAATGAGTTGTCTTGCTTTGTTGATGCCTCCTAGGGCTAGCTTGTAGTGGTCTGTGTTGTAGAGTACATTCATCAAAGTAGCATAGAAAGGATGGAGATTCTGAAATACAACAAAATATAACAATATAATCTGATGGAGGTGAACGATAGGCAGGAGTAGGAGAGATAATAATCTTCTTCGTTCGTTCTTTACGACCAACTTTAATCACTCTTTGTGATATGTTTGATCTTTGCCAAGAGCGTGCATACGTTGCACATTGGTTTGGTAGGCCCCTAAACGCAGACTTCTACGCGTTTAGGACATGTGCATCGATTTCAGCCAAACCTCCTAGTCGCCTATTACGACATGCGTGGCAGGTAACAGTGGTTCTATTATTTACACCCCAAATTTGGGCCCCAGGAACCAATCAGGCGGAAGAGATAATTTATTATATATATTTAGAAAGTACGGGATCCAATTATAAATAGAATAAACTAGTTGACAGCCCTAAGGCAACAAACTTAATAGGTTAGGGTCTATTGTTAAGTTTGAAATATCTTCATTGCGCTCTGTGGTCATGTCCATAGGTGCTTCATCTCTGCAAGCGTCCAGTGAATAACCGCACCAGTTTGATGTTTATTGATGAGCCCACTCATACGCCTGTTCTTTTCCGGACACTCCAATTCAAACTTCTGCAATCTAGAAATTGAGGATTGGTTTTGATGAAAATTTTCTTTACGGTCACATTCTATGAAGACTTTCAGAATGTTGGCTCATACCATTGGCTGACCCCAATATAGTAACGATATGGAAAACCCAAAAAGAACATGCAAAACCCACAGAATTAAAGAGGTTCTATATAATAACAATGATCTTAGTAAAAAAAATTAAGCTTCACCTAAATTGTATGATCTGCATGCCTGGGTCTCATAGCTTTCTTCAGAAGGTGAAAAGTAAACAGTATCCTGTTAACAAGCCATGCCCCTTACAGTCAACCCCACCTCTCTGTTGTACTAGCTGATACCATGCCTGCAAGGGCACAGATCAGCTGGGTTTTGGCACATCTGGAGATGCCTACAATAGCGTCTGCACCTACAGGCTTCAAACTTGGGCAGGTGGTGAGAAGAAGGATCTGCTCTAATCTTCGCTCTTGCAGACTCTACAAAATATTCTTTGCACAAATAAGTAGTTCTACATTTTTGTTTCTCGTCTGATCTCTTCTTCTTTGCGTTGTTCTTTCGACAATTTTAATCACTCTTTGTTTTTTTTTCTTTCGTCCGCTTTCAACTCAGACGCAGTTTCATCTCTGAAACTGATTTTTGCGTGAAAATCCGTTTTCCAATTTCTTACAATGGCAGCAGCGTGCACATTGTAAATTACTTTACACTGGCAAGCCGTGTGCTCAATGTACTTTAATTAGTATTCCTCGCCATACAGGCAGATTTTCTCCGACTTCAGAGGTACTCACGTTATCGTCCTGAGTAAGACCAGGGGACTTGAACAAATGCCGGACAGTAGGTTCGAACCCGAGCTATGAGGCGTCTCACAGCTAGCAGGCCGAGCTACTATCAACTACTCTAGGCAGTCCCCCAATCACTCTTTGTGATACGTTTGATCTTTGCCAAGAACGTGTATACGCGACATTGGTTTGGTAGGCCCTAAAGCATGGACTTCGACACGTTTAGAACACATGCATCCGATTTCAGCTAAACCTCTTTAGTCGCCTCTTACGACATTCGTGGCAGGTAACAGTGGTTCTATTCTTTACACCCAAAATTTGGGCCCGGTAACCACTTGGGCGTCTCGTCTGATCTAAATCCATGGTATCCCCCTATCTGTTTGTTCTATCAAGAAAGTTAACCGCTCAGTCAATGCTAACTTAAGAAAGTTAAATGCAATGATAATGGTCCAATCAATCAATGTGATCTGTTTGGTTTGTGCAGAGAACATTAATACATTGTGCATTCGTTAGGTCCCTACAGCATGTAAGAGTGCCAGCTGTGTGCACATCATCATGAAACCGTTCAACACCTCTTCAGGTGCCTAGATGACATCAGGAAGATACTCCTTCCTCAAAGGCCAGATAGTGGTTCTATTGAAAGTGGTTGATACAGGGTGAACGAAGAATACTTATTGAGATGTAAATGTTATACTAAATGACTAATGGAGATATTAAACTGACTAATGGGTATATTATATCTTACTGACTAAAAAAGGGGGGGGCCATGGGGGAAGTGGTTCGGTTTTTGCATGTTCTGAAGGTTGCGGGTTGGCCCAAACCCTGAGTCACATGTAAAATTTTTTTCATGAGATCTTTAGGTTGTTGCGGGAAACTACAAAGTTGGTTCAATCTCGTTTAATACTTGCCTTTTCTGCCAACAGGGGGAAACCATATGGGAAAAAACAGACAAGAAGTAAACCCTTCACATAGGGCGACAAAAGAAAAATTTGGACAAATAATTTGGAAGATTTAAAAAGTAATATTAATAACATGAGCCCAAAAAAACATTTGTTAAAGGTTTTAACGTGAACACTTACTGAAGCGATTAAATTTCCCGATATGATGAGAGCATTTTATCATGAAAAGTCTGCTGTCAAACTTCACTTTCATGTAAAACCCCTTACCCTTGCTATTTTGTGGGTTTTTTCCCAAATTTGGGGGGTTTTCCCTTTGCTTTTTGGACAAAAAAAATTCCCACAAAGTCCAAAACAAAAAACTTTTAAAAAAATGAGTTTTTTTAATCTTTTTATTTTGCTGAATACAAACATTTCAATATCATCATGTTTTTTTTTTTGTTTTCCCACAAACACAACAAAATTTTTGCCAAAGGGGCCCTCGGGCTGAGTGATTTAAATGTGAACATCCTCAAAGCTACCCTATTCCCCGGGTTTTTGGGTTCAAAGGGATAATATAAAAATTCTTTTGTGATAGAACAGATAGAGACAATAAAAAAGCTAAAATGGGTTCCCAGAGCGGGTTTCCACCCCCTGAAGATGATTGGTTTTACTAATTCGGGAACTGGTTTTTTAAAACACATTCTACCAATAGTTTCTCTACCTGCCAATTTTACCTTTTTTTTTAAACTTTTGTGGCATCATTTGAAAAAGGAAACCCAAATAGATATCCCCCCAGTTCACTGTGAAAAATGGCAATACCCTTAAAAATCTTCTTCTTCTTTTTAACATTCTTCGGCCAATTTGATCATTCTTATTGTGATGTAAAATTGGCCCCTGGCAGAAGCGGGTGATCTCGTCGGGGGATTTCGCCCATGGGACCGGCCCCCCCGTCCGTTTCCCAGTTTTTGATTTACTGGGTGAATTTTCCCCTAGAGCGATCCTTTCGGATCCCCCTTTTTCCCGATCCAACTTTGCGTATTTGGGCTTTGTGTCCCGAAAACCCAGTAAATTCCGCTGCTATCCCCGTTCGGGCCAAAAATATTCTCGGGTTTGCCCAAAATCCTCGGACGGGCGTTTTTACTCATTAAAAAACACCGTGAAAATTAGGTTCCCCCAATGTTAGGACCGGGTTTCCCCTTTTTGACCCTTGTTCCCGGGGCTTTACCTACATTTTAAAGTTTGGGGGGGAAAAGGGAACATTCTCACCCTTTTTCCTGAAGCACGTAAAATTTGAAAATTTACCAAAGAAATTCTTTGGGGGCCCTTAAAAACAATGGGTCGTTTCATTTGGGCACTATAAAGCGTAACTGAGGTTTTTCCCCCGGCCTCCCCCCCAGTTATTCGGGATGTTAATTCGACTGCAATGAACCTTGCCCAGTTGCCCCAAGGCGGGCGGTTCGTTGGCCCTCCCGTTTTCTGGTTCTTGGGGATTTAATTTTAACCCCTTTTTGCTTACCCCGGTTTTCCCAAGGGGAGTAGTTTTTTTATGCCCCCAAAGCATAACTTTTTTTTTAAGCTTCCAAAACCTTTCCAGTACATGTATCCCCCAGGCTCCAATGGTCAGCTGCAATTTTTCCCCAAAACTTTCCCAAGGGTAAACCCATTCTTCGGCCCTTCTTATTTTTTTAAGTGGGCGGGAAATTTTTCCCCCTCCCCCCGGGCTTAAAGGGCCCTCATTAGGGCTCTTTGGTCACTGGATACCTCTCACCCCCTGTCTAAAATCTTTTTCTTTGCTGTTTTTTTCGAAAAAGGGACGGGGCCATATCTTTTTGGACGGGGGGTCCAGGGGGGTTGTGCATTTATTTGATGTATCTTTTTTTTTCCGTTTCACTCTACCCCCCTGATAGTTTCCTCCCCCGACCCCTGCCCTCTTAGCCAAAAGGAGTCTTTTTCCAGGGTCACCAGCGTGGGAGTTGGGGCAGGGTCTTGGGGGGAACCCTCCCCAAACCCCGGGAAAAAATTTACCCCCCCGGGCCTCGGGGGCCTTTTATTTAAAAAGGGGAGACCCTAATTCTTGTGGTGACCTCAATCTCAAGGAGGAGGAAAAAAGCGGCAAAAACATCATAAACTATTATTCTGTTAATATTATCATGAAAAAAAGGGTTCACCCGGTGTCACAAGAATTGTTTAGAAAAATATTGTAAAAGGTCAGGGCCAAAAAAAAATATATAAATATATAAACTGAAATGTATAATTTTTTTAAAAAATTAGATGCCTATTTCCTTTGAATTTAATTCATCATTTTCATCAACTCATTTTCTTTACTATTTTAAGTAATTATGCAACCAAATGAGCAAATTTGCATATGAAAAAATTTATATACTTTTTGTTGGGTAAATTAAAATAATTTACATTACAAAACCCTTTTATAAATATTCATGGTGTCAAAAAGAAAAGGAGTTTTAAAAAATAAAAAACCCAATTTTCTCAAATGAAGAAAAATTTTTATGATAATAAAACCCATTATCATAAAGTAATCCCCGTTTTTTCCAATTTTTTGGTTTAATTTGTAAAAAAATCATCCCGTCCCAAAAAACAAAAGGGGTTAAAACATAAACTATTTTTTAATTAAACTTTTGGATTATTTGACTCTTCAAAACTTAATTTGTCCTTTTTTTATTGGGTCGTCCTTTAAACTGGGGAAAAACGAAACTAATATAGTCTTAGTAGTAAAAAAATAAGCATGGCACATCATGATTCTTTTTCAAAAAAATGGCAGCTTTTCCACAAATTCAAGTTGACAACTGGCATCGAAATTTTTTGTTTTTAATTATCGAAATTACCTTTTTTGGCACGACCGTTATATGAGGGGTTTAAATGGGCCATCTTCTGTTTTTTCCCGGATTTCTGGCCCAGCCTTGGTTTTATTTTACTGTTGAAAAAAGGGGAGTCATGAAATTTTTTTCAGGTCTGTTTAAAATGAATTTCCGTTTCACGTGTAAAGACAGGGTTGCCAAAAAGTTGAAAACAGGCCAAATCGGCGGAAAAAAAAACCCAAAACAAAGCGGGAAAAAAAAATAGTTTTTCATATTCACACCCAAAAAAATTAAAAAATAGTGGCTTCCTTTGGCCCCAAGCCATCAACAACATAAACGGGTCGTCAATTTTCTAGGCCCCCTTATACTTCCCAGTAGTTTGTCATTTTTTCTGAAGTATTGATCTTTTTACAGTTCCTAAGCGGGGACTTTTTTGGGTAGTTGATAGAAACCGGTGTTTCTGGCTGTGAGACGCCTCATAGCGGGGGTTTTCCAACCTACTGCCCGGCATTTGTTGGGAGCCCCTGGTCCTCAGGACGTTTAACAGTACCTCTGAAGTCGGAAAAATCTGCCTGTATGGCGAGGAATCCCTTTCGGGGTACTTTGGGCCCCGGGTTTAAGTGTGTTTTCTGTTTTTCTTTTCCATTATAAAATTGGGAAAAACAGATTTTCGCAAAAATCAGTTTCAGAGATGGAACTTTCTGAGTTGAAAGCGGACGCAAAACATCCAAGGAGCCCTTTTTGGGTTAAACTTGCCCCGCGGATTTTTGAACCAGGTAAGCGGGTTGTGACCCAGGCTCACTCCCCGTTTAAGCAAAACCCAAAATTGGAAGGCCCCCAAAATAAAATTCCTCCCTCCCCTTCTTCTTCTTTGCGTTCGTTCTTTGACCAATTTTTCCTCTTTGTGATATTTTTTGATCTTTACCAAGAACGTGTAAAACTTTTGTTGGTGTGGAAAACCCTAAAAAATAGACTCGTACATGTTTTGGACGCGTGCATCCGTTTCCAGGAAACCCCCTTAGTCCCTCTTGAAAACCGGAAAGGTAACAGTGGTTCTATTCTTTCCGTTGGGGTTTGATAACCCCCCGGGCGACCCTCCCCTGGAAACCAGCCCCAAACCCTCTTTGAGTAAATTTTTTCTTTCCCCTTTGGGGAGGCAGTAAAATCCTTGCACATTTGTTAGATAAGAGCAATTCTGTTCTTATTCTTACTATCGCCTCAAACTGCAGCTGCGCTCTTTTTCCAAACTTTTTTTTTTGACCCGGTGAAAAAGGGAAACCCTCTCAATAATAGCTTCTTCCTCTTCTTTGCGTTCGTTTTTTAAAGAATTTTAATCACTCTTTGTGATATGCCCCATTTTTCCCAAAGAACGTGTATACGTTGCACATTGGTTTAGTGGGCCCCCTAAACGCATAAAACTTCTACACTTTTTAGGACAGTCCATCCGATTTCCCCAAACCTCCTTAGTCGCCTCTTACGTTTTGCGTGGCAGGTAACAGGGGTTTCCCTATTCTTTCCCCCCCAAATTTTGGGGCCCCCGGTTTCCCCTTTCGGGCGCTCAATAAAAACATTACTAACTGGGTTATTAAAAGTCAGAGCGGGGGGGAAAATTTTTTAAAATGACTCGTGTTGAAGAATCCCCAAAACGTTTCACATTCGGTTTAAAAAATCCATTTTTTTAAAAGGGGGGCAAATTTTTTCCAACCCTTTTAAATTATTTTCTGTATTGTTTTTTATGATGTTTTTCTCCGGCAATATTCATTAATGGTAGTTCTTAAATAAATTCCTGACTTTTTGTTTTAAAATTATTATAGGGTTCATTTTTTACAAAAACCCAGACTTTCTTCACTTGAAGTTTATTCTGCCCCTTTGAGGGAGTCCTCTGTCTGTTTTTTCCCAGTTTTTCATGAAAAATTGAAACCCCCTAATTTTAGGAAAAGATAGTAAAATTAAACTTTGGACCCTTTTTACGGTAATATCATGTCTTATTATTCTGTCTTTTTTTTTTAATTTTCCCTTCCATCTTTTTAGTTTTAATTTTGTAAAGCCATTTTTTGTTTTTTTTTTTAATTTTTCCTTTCATCCCCTTCGATCTTTAAAAAGGAAAAAAAAGTATTAAAAACTGTTAACATTTTCTATTTCCCCTTAATAAAAATATCTATTGTCATTTCGTTTTGTCTTTTCCATTTTTTTTATTGCGACATTGAGATATAGATTTTTTTTTTCCTTTTTATGTTTACTTCCCCTCATAATTTTAAATCCTTTCTGTGATTTGAAAAGTTAACATTATCGGGAAAATGTCCAAAACCTCAAAAAATTTGTCCTGAACAGAACTTTGCCCCCCCAACAGTCCTCCAAAATTACCTCTCTCTGGGGGCCAGATTCCAAAACCGTCTTTCAAACCTTCATTTAAACCCCCAAACCAATTCGTTTCTTCCTCTTCTTCTCTTTGAATTATAAAATTTTCCAAATCTTTCAACTTTAGAACCATATTTTCTAAAAAAATACGAAAACCAATAAAAACCCCCCCTCCACCCTTTCCCCCCCCGGGTTTGGGGCAGGGGCCCCCTCAACCAACTCCCTAAGTTTTCCCCTATCTCTAGCTATCCCCTTTGCCTCCCCCAGCTCTTTTTTTTATATTTTTTGATCTCCGCCCCCCAAAATCTCGTCTCCGTTTTTCTCGGCCCCCCTTTTTCCCCCGCTCCCCCTTGGGGTTTAAAAGGCAGGCCCCTTCTTTTTTTTCCCCCCGGTTTTCAAAAATGTTCTTCCACCCAAAATTTTTTCCCCCCAAAATTTTCTTCCCTAATCTATCTTGTTCTCTCCATAAGTTCCTCATTTGTGACCCTATCATACCATCTTTTTCCCCCTCAAATTCGGGCCAGACCCCAGTTGATGAATGTTTGCAATTTATGCGCTATTGTTTTAGTTGTTCCCCATGTTTCTGCCCCATACAGTAGAACTGCTTTAACTTTAAAATTAAATATCCTTTTTTTGTTCTAGTTTTGATTTCTTTGGACTTTAAATTTTTTAAAGTGCAATAAGTTCCTTTGCCTTCTGTATTCTTTTTTTTAACATCCCCTATCTTTTCCCACCCTCTTTGTCTACGTTGCTTTTAAATATGTTTTGATTCTACCTCTTAAGTAAATTTCCCCCCCAGGAGATCGAGTTGTCTTTGTTGGTTAATTTTTCAATATCTTTTTTTTCCCAATAAAATGTTCACCCCTAGTTGCTGGGCCCGTTCAATGTGTTTAAACATCCTGTCGTTTCTTAAAATTGACAGAAGGGCTATATCATCAGCAAGCCCAGACCCATCTAGTTGCTTTTCCCAAGTCCATTGGATTCCTTTTCCCGGTTTTTGAATTACTGTGGTCTTCATAACCCATTTCTTTGCCCCAGTAAGAACAACAAGGTGATAAAAACCTTTCCCTCCTGTTTTATTCCAAAGTATCTGTTATTTTTACCCATGAAGAACTCTACATTTCATATCTGTATATGTTGTTTTTATTGGTTAAAAATTTTTTCTGTGGGTTTCCCAAAAATTCTTTAAATTTTCCCAAAAGGTTTTCCCTATAAATTTTAAAAAAACCTTCCTTCAACAAATCCTTTATAAAGTGGGAGTTTCCTTTCCCAATCCTCAAATTTTTACTTAATGTATTTGGCCCTTTGGGATTTTTTTGGGGGGCCTGCCTGTTCATCTCTTGGCTTTATATCTTTTGGTTTTAATCTCGGGGGGCTCTTGGTTTTTCCCCGGGCAACAGCATTTTTCCCCCTTAGTTTCCTTGGGGCCCCCTTTTTTTGGGAAAAGTTTCCCCGGGTATCCTTCTCTCAGTTTTGGTATTTCTTAGTCTCCCAGATTCTGCTAAATAATTTATACAGTATTTCTGTGGATGTTTTATGTTGGTTTTAAACCCGCCCCCGGGCTGGAATACCATCTGGCCCGGCCCCATTTTTTAAGTTTGTAAACCAATCTCCTATTGGATGGTTTCTACGGTTGATGTGGGGGTCAATCTCTCCATTTTGGATATCGGGGGTTTCCGGGTGCTGGTCTGTTCAGGGGGTTCCCTTAAGTATTTTTCCATTTTCCATTTGATTCAAATTGGTATTTTTTCCCCCACTATTTTTGATAACCCTTTGATTTTTTTTCCTGCTATTTTTCCCTGGAAATTTTTAAAACCCCAAAAGGTTTCCTTTTCAAACCTCTTTTCTTTGCTAGATCTTTTGCCCTTTTTCCTTTATTTGTTTCTTCACTTTCTTGCTAGCTTCTTTGTATTTTTCCCTGGGCTTGGTTTTGCAGTTCTAGTTTTGCTATTTTTTTAAATCTTTTTCCTCTTTTTCCTTTTTTCCCTATTTCGAGAGTTTCTAGTTATCCATACCTTTGTTAACTCCTTTTTTCCCCTAATACCTCTTTTGCATGCCCCATTCCAAATTTTTTGGCCTGAGCATTTTTTTCCCTCCTTCTTAAATTTAAAAACCTCATCTTTTAGAGACTGTGACCGTGAACTTTTCCCTTTGTTTTTTATTTAAGGGGTTTCCCTACTTATATTGGTGTCTATTTTTCCCTTGGGATTTTATTACCCTTTTAAGCTTATTTTAAATTTTTTTTTCAAAAATGGTATCGAATAAAAAAAGCCCTATTTAAGTATATTTTTTAAATTTTTTTTAAAATTTTTAAAAAATTTTGGGAAAAAGAAAAAAATTTTCAATGAAAATCATCCCAATCAAAAAAAAGGCCAAATTTTACTTTTTTGGGCAACCCCAAAACCAAATTTTTTAATCCCTTAAAAAGGGGCCAAAATTTTTAAAAAAAGGTAAAAGAAAAATAAAATCTGTCGTCCCTTGATTATTGGTTTTTCTGATAAAATCTTTTCCTTTTAAAAAGGGTGAATTTGGTTTTGCCCTTTGTGTTTCCCGGGGTTTCCGGAAAGGGAAACAGTACCACTCGACATAAAACATTTTTTCGTATTAAATTTTGGGTGGCCCGGGAAACCCTTTAAGAAATAAACAGCATCCCCAAATTTGGATGTGCTGGCCCCCCGGGGCGCAAAACCCACAAACTTTCAATCGTTTTGGGGTGGGTCCCCCACCCAAAGGGGTTGTTAAGGGTCGATAGGACATTCGAAGAAGAAAAAGGGTAGTAAAACCTCTGGCCCTTTTTAAAATATCCAGCGTTTTTTAGGGTTTTTTTAATATATATAAACTAAAAACCATTTTATTGTTTTTCAACTTGCCATTTTTGTCTATTTTATTATTTGCCCAAAAGTTAATGCTTTGGGCCCGAACCCTCGCACCCATATTAAACTAAATCATCACATTTCAAAAAATGTCCCTTTTTTTTTCTTCCCCCCTACCCGGGTGACAATCTCCTCTTTGGGTTTTGAATACCCTCTTTTTTAAAAAACCCTTTTGCTGATGCGGTTGAATTTAATTTTCAACATGCTGCCTTGAAAATTAGCTGGGGAAAACCGAGGCTGACGGAAGCAAACCCCAGAAAATTTTTTCCCCGGCCCCACATCCCGAATGTAAGCAACACGGCCCCAAATGGATGTGGCGAAAACACACCCTGCCTTGCATAAATTTGATTTTAAATGAATGGGGATTTAGGGGGAAATCTGGTACGTCAGTCAAAAGGTGATCGAGAGAAAAGAAGATAGAAAAAGGAGAAAAGATAGAGAAAAATGCGCTATATAGTACAGTTATTTCTTTGCCCCTAAATTTAAACTTTTTTTTTAAAAAAAATTCCGATCCAAAGCACTTCGGCTCTTCGGTTCCAGGCCTTGGACATCTTGTTGGTTCCACCCGTTTGTCAGATTTTTGGGAAAAAGTCAGTTCTATGCCCCAGACTCTCAGTTAAAAGGGTTGGACCCCCGATATTTCCCTTTCCCCCCCCTTTTCCCCCCCTTTCCCCTCCCCAAATGATACTTTTTTCCTTTTATTATTTCCGGAATAAAGCGCAATGACACGGGGTTTTTTGCACAAACGAATGTCCATCCAACCCAGAATCCAGACCGCCGATACATCCCCGGGATCACCCCCTACTATCCCCAAGATGACAGTTTGGCCCAGATGACAGGGTTTCCCGGAGCTGATGGGGGAATGAAATCCCTTTAAAAACCCTCAACTTTCGCCGCCATTGCATGGCTGTTGTGAAGTCATAACCGGGAAAACAAACAACTTTTTTAACACAAAAAATACCGTCAATATGGAAAAAATTTTACTTCCCTTGACAAGACACTAAACCCAACGTTTTTTAATCAGCCTATTTTGGGGGTTTTTTTTCCCCCCTAATCCCTTTTGTTAGCGTCAGGATAAGAAGAATTTTTTCTGTTTTTTGTTCCCTTCATGGAAGTGTCTTTCATTGTCTTTTTTATCTGGGGTCCCCCTTTTTGCATAAAACCTTTTCCCCTTTTTATCCACTGTATCGGGTAACATTGCTCTTTAAGGCACTGTCTTTGGTTCTGTATGGGAACCTTTTAAATTTATTTTTTTGATAAAGGGTCAGTACTCTCCCTCCTTCTTCTTCTTCTTTGTTTTCCCGTTCTTTACGACCAATTTTAATCACTTTTTTTGTGATATTTTGATTTTTTAAGAACGTGTATATTTTGAAATTAGTTTTAGTGGGCCCCCTAAACATAGATTTTACACATTTAGGACATGTAAAAATTTCGATTTAAAGAAACCTCCTTAGTCCCTTTTTACAATGCGTAATGGGTAACAGTGGTTCTATTTTTTTACCCCCCAAAATTTGGGGCCCCAGAAACCACTCGGGCTGAAGTTCAGTACTGATGTTGTACCTTTTTCCCCCTGTGTCTTCATTTCTAAATAATCATCTTTTTTTTAAAGCATTCTGTGTAGACATTTCATCTCTGTTGGGACTATTTTTTCTTCTATCTTTTTTTTCCCCAACGCCCAGTTATAAATTTATTTGCGGCAGTGGCGGCTCGTGATTAAGGGCCAGTGGGACCGGACCCCACTAAAAATAATGTATAACGTGTATTTATTATTTAAATAAATTAAAATATAGCAAAAAAAAACAAAAAAATTTTATCCTAAAAAAAGTCTGGCCCCACCAATAACAATGATCACACAATTTTGGTTTCGGGGGTGGGGGTGAAAGGTTTTTTAAAACGTTACATATACTATTTTTACATATTACTGTTAAATTATACGTTTTTTTAAAACCCACATTTAAATTTAAAATTTGTATTTCCCGTCGGAATTTGTATTGTGGATGTGGCCTTGAAAGGTGACCAAAAAATAAACCCCCCGCCCCCGATTTCCGGGGCCCAAATTTGGTGTGAAAAGGTTAAACCCCTGTTTTCCGAAAATTCCCAGGGGGGGAAAGGTTTGGCTAAATCGGATTTATTGTCCAAAATGTGTTAAAAACCTATCTTTTAAAATTTAAATCAAGGGAAACCCTATATCTTGGGAAAATAAAATTTATCACAAGTGTTTAAGGGTTGGTCGTAAAGCAATGAAAAAGAAAGAAAAAAAAAAAAATTTAAAACTTTATAACTTTTTTTTTAAAAGTCAAAACAAAAATTTATATTGTATTTTTTTGTCTTTTTTCTTTGTTTTTTCTTACGACCAATTTAATCCTTTGTGATATGTTTAAATTTTTTAAAGAACTTTATATGTTCTTTGGGTTTTCCCAAGGCCAAAACCCAAATTTTCTACCCGTTTGGGGCTTTCCCGTTTTCAAAAATCTCAATCCCCCTCTTAGGGAATGGTGGCGGCCGTGGTTCAAATTTTTTACCCCCTTTTTTTGGACGACAACCCACTCGGCGACGGGAACTATAAACGGGGCCCAGTCGGCTAAAAGGTCCCCCGGATGGTCATTGGTCATTCTTTGTGTCTTTTCCTCCCAAAAAATTGGCACTTTTCCTTTTTCTAAGAAATTTTTTTTTCCAGGTTTTTCTCTGGGTTTTGCAGCCCCCTACTGACAGATCTATCTTCCCGGGTTTGTTTGCAGTCACCCTCCTTTTGCCCGGTTTTCCCTGTTCTGAATTTTAACAAAAAATTTTTAAAAGGGTGTGTTTCCCGGGAACCTATAGTTGAACCCCTTTTAAGGGAAAAGTGTCATAAGTGAAGACAGAAAAAGAAAGGATGTCTTCCTAAAGAGAGGGACGACTTTTTTTGCCCCAAAACTGGGATGGGTTGGTTGCAAAGGCATTTACCATCGCTGTTGGCTTCTGTGCTGTCACCTTATAGGCTCCATCCTGCTCCCCACCTTTTGGTCGGGCCCTTTTCACCTTCAGTCTGTTCGGCTTGGGGGGGCCCCGAGTTAGATTTTCCGTGGGCCCATTTTTAAAAGGCCCTTAAATTTTTCCAAACCACCCAAACCCATGATGGGGAAAGGCAAATGGGGGTTTATCTGCTATCAAATTTTTTAACCAAATCTTAAAAAATTGGCCAAGGGTTTTTCAAAATTAGAACAAACACAGGACCGAACGTTCTCTTTGTTTTATTGTCCCCAGTTCTTGCACGGGTCGACGTATTATTTTTCCTTTGTCCGTGTGTAGGGATTCAAGGGGGCAAAGGGAAAAGGGACCACTGCGACCCGGGGATGTCGTAAGAGGCGGTGGGGTATGAGTCTGGAAACTACCTAGTAAAAAAAAACGTCGCAAATCGATGAGTGGGCCCGTTTTTAGGCGCATAACTAAAAACGTACCTCGCTCTTGCTCTCCCGTCCCTAGAAATCCAAATGTGGTTAACAAGTGGTTAATGTCAGCGTTCAAAAAAAGGGGTATAGACCCAGGTTAAAAGGCCTCCGGTAAAACAATTTATAAAACAGGTTCGAAAACCCCTTCTTACCCTCCCTTGACTAGCCATGCGGGGGGACTAGCCATGCAGACAGGCGTTTTCCAGTTTTTTTTCTTTCAAAGATGAAGAAAAGAAAATACGTAAGGGAAAAAACAAAGTAAACCCCAAATTAATTAGACCACATCTTTTTTCTTCTTGTACAACACGTAATGTGTGTAGGTCGAAGACTAAACAAAATTGTAACTCAAGCTAGTGTTAGTTGGTCTTTCCTCTTGGGCCCTTGGGGGGACATAGGGCAAAATTTATGCTCTCCCATGTCTCGCGGTTCTTTTCTATCTGTTTTGGGGCTTTAATGTTTATAGGCCCCTCGTTGAGCCTTCTCTGGTGATGGTTCTCAGGAAATCTCTCGGGCTTCCTCGTTTTTTTTTTTTCCTCTGGTGTCCCTAGAGGTTGGGAAAATCTTCTCTCATCCATTCAATTTTGGCCGATGATTTTAGCAGCCTTTTTTTATAAAAATTTTATACATTTTCTTGCTTAGTCTCTTGTCTTATTTGTGTTTAGGTCTAAATCTGGCCATTTTAGGTTCAGTATTCTTCTAAGACATTTATTCTCAAAAATTATCAGTTTTCTTTTTTTAGAGCCTTTTTCTTTCCAACTCTCCCTAAAAAGTTAATACGGAATCACACAAAGGGGGTTAAAAATCCTTTTAAAAATTTAAATGCTTGCTGAAGGGAATTGGACTTCCATATATTTGACAATTTGTTAAAAGCACTTGATGCCACTCCCATTTTTTTAAAAACCCCTTATCCCCAAAAGAATTTATCCTTTCTCCCCAGGTAAAAACTTTTGACTTTTTTAAAGTGTAGTTTTTAGTTGAATATTTTTTTGGATTTCTGGTAAGGTCCCGCAATTTTTGTTTTTGTTTGTTTATTTGGGAAATTTTTCTGAGATATTTTTGGGAAAGGGTTTTTTTTTCATTTGAATATCTTGATGTGATGAACTCAAAAGGGGTTTTCGTCCCCCAAAAACCCGGTCTTCTAAAAATTTTTTCAACCCAATTATTATATTTGCGTTTATTGAAGCTAGTGTCAAACAATAAAAAGGACATAAAGGGAAATAATATTTTTTTACCCCCCAGATCATTGGGGGGAAGGGGGGGGGTGGGGAAAAAAAATATTTGGCCTTTTTCAAATGTCTGAAAACTGCTCCCAGTACAATTTTCAAATGTCTGCTTCCTTTGACGTAACATTTAAAATTAACTATTTCTACTTGTCCTTTTTAAAAAGAAAATTTATTTCCCTATCTTCTCTCTAAAGTCTTTCTCTCAGTGAAGTTTTTGTTTTTTTTTGAAACGGGATCATGTTTTTTATTTCTTTTATTT
The DNA here is from genome assembly GCA_020796225.1 of Arion vulgaris. Taxonomy (NCBI): domain Eukaryota; kingdom Metazoa; phylum Mollusca; class Gastropoda; order Stylommatophora; family Arionidae; genus Arion; species Arion vulgaris. The sequence continues at coordinate 6,041,090 of CM036772.1, read as the reverse complement.
TTTTGGTTTTTTTGGAAGATTCTATTGCGCAGCCTGGGGCCCCCCAAGGGTTTCATTTTTGCTGGGAAATTTTGTAAAAGCCCCTTCTTTCATTGACCCCCGTCCCTTTTGTCTTTGTGAGTTATTAAATAAACGATACCTTCCTGTCACTTGAATGTCAACGTTTAATGGTATTTTACCCATCACCCTGAAAGAAAATTCTCCCCCTTGGGGACCAAGTTTAGACACGGATAATCACCCCGGGGGTTTTTTCCGGGGCATTGACCAACCCAAAAAAAGGGGTTTTTTGGGCATCACAGATTGTGCCGGGCACTCTTTAAGACGGGGTGTTGGGTTTTAATCTTTAGGTTTGTGGGTTAAATAGTTATTGGGAAAACCAGCTTTCAGTTCTGAATGATGTTAGGGCGTTAAAAAATACGCAAATGGTTTGAATAAACATCATTTCCGTCATCCCCGCAGTAGTAGAACTTGCATTCCCAACATAAAATTTTTACCCTTTGGGAAAAGGGAAAAACCTTCTGCCAAAAAAGGGAAAGGGAAGAAAAACTAAGCTCTTGATTGAAAATACTTTTCCCTTTCCAAGGAACCTGGGGAAAACAGGGCACCATTTTTCTGGTCTCGGGTTTCAGGAAATATCGTTTTCCCTTTTATGAACTAAAAAGTACTTTGGGAACCCAAACGCCCAAAATGGTTCCCGGGGCCTAAATTTGGGGTGTAAAATAAATATGGTTTCCTACCAACCCTAAGAGGCGACCATTGGTTTAACAAATCGGATCACCCCTGTCCCGCTAAGGGGAAAGCTTCCCGAAACAAATGCTTCGAAAGGGGTGTTTCCAGGTCTCCGGGGGCATAACATGGTGCAACAAAACCCTCCCCCAATAGGGAAAAGGGGTAACGGGTTCTACGGGCGCCAATCTGCCTCGGGATTTATCCACGCAGTAAATTCAGACCTACCATCACGAAATTTGGGAAAACTTATTATGGTAAAAGGGCGGTACAAACGGGGCAAAAAACTAGGTTTTATCCTAAAAACTGCCCCCCCGTAAAGCAGACGAGAAGAAAGAAGGGGGCCCGCCCCCCAGCGTCCAAAAACAAACCCTTGGGGTGGCCGGAAAATCCCGAGGCAGACAGCTTTCCTTTATTAGAATCCTAAATCAAATCAGGGGAGGGAAAGCAGATGAAGAAGAGGTAATGATTAATATTAGGGGGGGTGGGTCTCTGAATCTTTTGGGGAAAGGGGCCCCTTTTCCCTTAAAGATACTGGGGCTATTGTCCCCGTGGAGCGTTGGGTTATTTTTCCAAGATCCTTGATAGAAATGTCGATGGATCCCGTTCCAAAACATATCGAGACAGACGGGAAAAGTCGATGAGGTCTAATTCCTTTTCCCATCGGAAGAAAAAATTCGATGAATCTAATTCATATTCCCCTTTGGGGACGGGGCGAAATTCGAAAGTTGTCTGTTCATAATCCCTTTTGAGACAGACAGAAATGTCGATGGATCTAATTATATTCCTTATCGGGGAAAAGACGAAAAGTCGATGAGATCTAATTCGTAATCATATCGGGAAGAAAAGAAATGTCATTAAAAACTAATTCATATTCCTTCGGGGGGAAAAGGGCCAAAAGTCGGTGAGAAACTTCATAAACATATCGGGGACAGACAAATGTCGGTAAAATCTAATTCATAAAACCATCGGAACAGACCGAAATGTCGGTGAAATCTAAATTTCCCATTCCCATCGGAACAGACGAAATGTCGGGGAATCTAATTCATATTCCCATCGAGACAGACGGGAAAAGTCGGTGAGATCTAATTCATTTCCTTTTCGGAACAGACGAAATGTCGGTGAGATCTAATTCTAATCATAAACGGAGACAGACGAAATTCGGTGAATCCCCCTTCATAAACATATCAGGCGGGCGAAATGTGATGAATCAAAAATTTATAATCCTATCAAAACGGGCGAAATTCGGGGAGATTTAAATTTATATTCCCATCAGAACGGGGGAAAAAAGTCAGTGGGAAACCAAATTTATAATCATATCGGGGGACAGACGGGAAAAGTCGGGGAATCTAATTATATTCCCATCCGGGGGACAGACGAAATGTCGGTGAGATCTAATTCTTTAAACAAACGGGGAAAAGACGAAAAATTGGTGAGATCAAAATTTAATCATATCGAAAACAAGCGAAATGTCAGGGGAGATCTGGTTTTTAAAACATATCAGAACGGACGGGAAAAGTCAATAGGTCTGTTCATAATCATATCAAGACGGACCCAAAATTTTTGAGATCCAATTCATAATCATATCGAGACAGACGGGAAAAGTCGGTGAATCAATTCATATTCCCATCGGGGACCCGACGAAATGTCATTAAGGGGGTAGTTCATAATCATTTTGAGACGGGACGAAATTCTTAAAATCTGGGTTCCCTAATCATATCAGAACCCGGGCGAAATGTCGGTGAGATCTGGTTCATAATCGTAAAAGGGCGGACGAAATGTGGTGAGATTTAAATTTTGAAACATATCGAAGACCCGACGAAATGTCATTTAGATCAGTTCCCAAAACAAAATCGAAAACGGACGAAATGTCGGTGAGATCTAGTTCTAATCCTATCGGGAAAAGGCGAAATATCCCGGGGGTCAGTTCATAATCATATCGAAGACGGACGGGGAAAAGCGGGAATCTGGTTCCCTTATATCGGAGACGGACCGGGAAAAGTCGGTGAGATCTAGTTCATAAACCCTATCGGGAAGGGCGAAATGTCGGTGAGATCCCAGTTCATAATCATATCAGGGGTCAAACAAATTTCGGTGAGATCCAATTTTTCTATCGAAGAAGAAATTCAAAAGTCTGGGTTATAATCATATCGAAGACGGACGAAATGTCGGTGAATCTAGTTCATAATCCCATCGGGGAAAAGGGCGGGAAAAGTCGGGGAATCTAGTTCATAATCAAAATCGAAGACGGACCCGGGAAAAGTCCGGGGAATCTAGTTCCTAATCAAAATCGGGGACGGACGAAATTCGGTTTAAAATCTAGTTCATAATCATATCAGAACAGACGAAATATCAGTGAATCCCCAATTCTAAACCTATCAGAACGGGCGAAATTCGTTTGGGATCTAAATTCCGAATCCCTATCGGAAACGGACGAAATGTCGGGGAATCTAGTTCTAATCATATCAAAAGGGCAGACGAAATGTCGGGGAGATCTAATTCATAATCATATCAGAGACGAAAAGAAAAGTTGGTCTGAAATTTATAATCCCGCCTTGGAGACGGACGATAAAAAAATGGGGCCCGTGTTCCCAAATTGAGCACCCAAAAACCTTTTACAGTTCAAATCAATAAAAGTAAATACAGAGCCCTCAGGGGCAATTTCAACCCAAAATTTAAAAAACTACAGAGGCCCCCCATGGAAAAAAATTTATTTTAAAAATTTTAAATTTTTTTCAGAACCCTGTGGACAATATTCAACCCAAAATTAAAAATGAAAAAGGCCTTTTTTGGACAATTTAAACCCCCCGTTTAAAATACTGGGGGCCCCTGCCTGGACAAAAACCCCAAATTTTAAAAACTACCGGAAACCATGGCATTACAGCCCAACCGTTTAAAACCCGCAGAGCCGCTGCATGTTTCAATATTCAACCCAAGGTTAAAATACTGAGACACCAAGGGGCAATTTTTTAAAATTTAAAAAATGGGGCCACTCTGGAAATTTTAAACAGTTTTAAAAAACCACCGGCCGCTGCTGGACAATATTCAGCAGGTTTAAATACTAAGGCCCTGCCTGGGGGTATTCCAACCCCCAGTTTTAAAAAACTTAAAAGCCGCTGCATGGACAATTTCAAACCGAAATTTAAAAAAAGCTAAAAACCGCTGCCTGGACAATATACAACCCAAAGTTTAAAAAACTGGGGCCGCTCCTGGACAAATTTAATAAAAATTTAAAAAAACTATAGAGCCCTGCCTGGACAAAAACCATTAAAATTTAAAAAAACTACAGAACCCTTCTGAATAATGTTCCCCCGGTTTTAAAAAAAAACTCAGACCCGTCTGGGAAATATTTAACCTACAGTTTAAAAAAAAAATTTTACAACTTTAAAAAACAATGGGGGTCCCCCCGGTGCTAATGAAATTTGCCCCCTTCCTCTGGGAAACTTCCTTTTAAAAACAGATTGAAGCACACAGCGTTTTTAACCCGTTTCAATTGGGGTGGTTCAAAAAAGAATCAATTAATTAATTTTCAGTGTGTTTGAGGTAAAACTTTTTGTTTATTTTTGGCATGTTCCCCATGTCTGTTTCCATAAATTTGAATAATGGTGCCAAGGGGCCCGTGATCATTTAAAGTGTGATAACAGCCTTCTCTATAGGGAAATTTTGAACATTTTTTCCCCAAAATTATAGAAAAATAAAGGGAAAGATCAAGACAATTAAGCAAAAACTGCTTCTTCCCAAAAAAAGGGAAAAAAAGAAAAAATTTTAGTAGATAAATTAATTGTGTACTACTGTTTTTGGTTTATTCTAATCAAGGGGTTTATGATGTATCAAACTTGTGACGGCTTTTCATGGATTACTGATAAGTGATGTTGGTTTTATGTGATAATCAAGCTTTGGGGATGTGCCCAAAAATTGTGACCCGACTTTTTCATGGATAACTGATGAGAGACTACCCTAAGCTGATTTTAAATAAATAGGGAAACCTTAAATTACTTGTATTCTATATAAAATAAAACCAAAATAAAATTTTTAAAAAAACAATGCTCTAAATTTATAAATTCTTCTGTAATACACCGGGGTTCCCCGTCAAAAACAAATTTCCCAACATCTGCAAGATGATTTTAAAATCAGCGTTTTCCCCCAAAAGGGAACAGTCCCAAAAGTTGGGCTGTGAGGGAAAGCCCCTCATTCTTGACGTCCCGTTTGCCGATGAACCGGGATTTTTCGATAACCCGCGATGATACAGTGCTGGGGCGGGGTCCCTGATCAAACATTTGAATGTGGCCCTGATACAGTGCCGGGACGGTGCCCGATACAATTACGTAGAAAAGGGGGGCTTGATACAGTACACGGACGGGACCAATGATACAAGTTGGGACGGTTTCCCTTTATACAGTACGTAGACGGGGGGTTTATACGGGATGTAGACGGTGGGGCGATACAGTTTTAGCAGGCGCTTTATACAGTATTTGACAGTGGGCTTGTTTCAGTACATAGAAGGTGCCATGATCAATTACATGAAGATGTCACGATACAGTACATGGGAAAGGGGTGCTGATCGGGACATAGAAGGTGTCCATGTTTAATACTAGAAGATTCCACGATACAGTAAAAAAGTGTGCATGATACAGTACATAGAAGATGTCCATGATACAGTACATGGGCGGGGTTAAAAAACATTTGAAAAAATATTTAAAAATAGACAGGTTTTTCCGTAAATTACAGTCGGAAAATTATTTAGGGGGTATGACTGAGGATATAACTAAGGGGTATGACTGAAAATTTTACGATAATCGGGGATCTCTATTTACAGAATTGGCCGGAATAAACATGGATCACCACAAGGGCCTCATCCCGGACCAGCTGGAAAATTAAAACTCCCCCCCCTATGCTTAGGGTATTGGGTGATGTTAGTTTAAAAAATCATTAAAAAAATTTTTTAATCCCCATGGGGGGTCGATGTGAAATAAGTTTATATATATATATATAAAATTTATAGTTGGCTCGGCGGGGAAACTACCATACCTGGTAGCCGATTAACGACAGCGACGGATGGCGACTTGGTTTAAGGGTATGTCTTTTAAACCCAAGATGAAAAAAATGTCTCATCTTACAGACTATTTAAATTGGCGAAAAAACGGATGCACATGTCCCAAACTTGGAAAGTCTATGCGTTTATAGGACTACAAAACCTTTTAAACATTATATTTTGGGAAAAATCCAAAAATATCTGAAAAGATTAAAAATTTGGTCGTAAAAAACAGCGCAAAAAAAGAAGAAGAGGAAGACACATGCCTTTAAACCCGGGAAAATTCCATCTTAAAAGACCCATAATTAAACAAGGGCCGCAGACCCCAAGGGCTTGGTTTTGGGATTTGATCCTAAAAGGGTATCCCGACGGGCAAATGGGCCCTTCTCTGATTTCCAGCAAATTCTGCGGCTTGTCTATTTTCAAAAAATTTGATGTTATCTTTTCCCTTTTGGGTCCAACAAGATGTCTTTGTTGGTTCTTCTTCTTTGAAACCTATCGACCACTTGTTAACCACTCTTTTTTGGTTTGTATGTAGGGTGAACAAGAACGATTGTACGTTGGCCCCGTTGTCGTCTATGGGACATCCGATTTTCCACGATGGTTTGGGGATTTACTGGGGTAAACTTCTCTGGGGCCCATATCATTGCCTTTTGACCCGCCCGGCTCGTGGTGGTACTATTCTTTTCCCCGGAACCCACTTTTCCCACCCGGACAGGGAAGATGGTCGGGGATGAATCGTGTTTCTGAAATTTAATCCCCTTCCAACCACATCCTGCCCGTTCTGCTATCCTGGGATACCGAAAAAAGAGTCTGGGGTTTTCAGAGCAAAATTGAAGAACCCGGAACCCACAGGGAGATTCTTTGGGGGGTTCTCGTAATGAACCACAGCCAACTCTGGGTAACTAATAAGGTTTATAATTGGCTCTGTGGAATGGGCTATAACCGATATCCCCCAAAAACAAGCCCCCCGTAGGTGCGGGTTTAATTCCCGGGGCTGGCAAAAACCCCAGGCTCTCCCGTTTATAGTGTTCCTGGCACTGAACCCCAAGGGGTTTCATTGGAAAAAACCTACAAACTCAAACTTCCATCATCTTTGATAAGTAAAAACAAAGCAGACATTTCTTTCATGTTTTCCCCTTTTCAAACTTTATAATAAATTTAAAAATACCCCCGAAGCTGGGATAAAAGGAAATTTAAGAACATTACCCCATTTAAAAATTTAAATTCCCTTAAAAATCAATGTTTGTTCTGAGCAGATTTTAAGTAAAACATATCCACAACGTTGTCCCCCATTTTATTTCATCTTTAATTTCCATGACTGGGCTTTCTCATTGAAAAGGGTTTCCCGGGCAAATAAAGTTATGTAAACAGAAAAATTTTTTCAACTAATTCATACAAATTTTAAAATTTTAAAAAAAAAATATTTCCTTTTTTTTAAAAAATTTTAATTTAAGTAACAATCATAACCTTATTTCCGTTTCATCAATTTCTTTTAAAAAAAATGTTATTAAAATTAAATAAAACTTTAAAAAAAAGAAGATGGAAAATATGTTGGACCCTTTGAGGGAAAGGATCAGCTTGGGAAAATCAAAGCAGGCATTGAAATAGGATGCAAAGGGGTTTAAGAAAAAAAGGACGACCTAAAAAAAGGGCACTGAAGAACTTTGCTGGGGGGCAAGAAAAAATCGGGGCTTAGTTCCATGGAGGGGGTTGGGCAGTTGCCCAGGATAGAGCGGGATGGAGGGAAATTTCTTTTTAGGCCCCTTTTAAAAGTAACAATTTTAAAGGAAAAATTATTATTAATTTTCTTGATCGGGGGCAAAGGTAGTTTTCAAAGAAAATTCAAACCCAGGGCCCTGGACAATAGGCACGATACGGGGCCCCAAAGAATTGGGGGATCAAATGTGACATCAGTTGACAATATGTGTTTTTGGGATTTTTGTCTCACGTATAACCCTGCCTTTCAGGTTTGGTGGGGACAGCCCAAGGGTTTACGGAGAGCGAACCCCGTAAAGCTGGCTAAACCCGGGCCCATTTCAGAAGGATCTTTGGGGCTCCCAAAAGGCGCTAAAAATTTTATGAAACCCCCATTTACCGCTGCGAAACAGATTTCCCGAATAAGATTTATGGGGGGATCTGGTCATCCCGTCCCAAGCAGTGTTCGCGGGGAAAAGAGAGAGAGGCGATGTCCCAAACCTAAGACCATGCCGTTCGTACATCAGTCTAGCGGGGATCGCGGGGAGATGTCCCCCGTCCATAAGAATTTCAGTTCCCGAAAAACTGGTAACTTTTGGGTAGTGCGCATTTCCCGGGTGTTGCAGAACGAAATGGAGCATATGGGGCAACCTTTTTTCAGTATGAGGATGGGGTTTAACCGTTAATACCCCCTTTATTTGTGGCCCTCTGTGACTCCCTTTAATGGGGTCGTTGTTGCCCGACTCTCAGTTTTAAGCTGGGAAGATCAGAATGGCAGGGCCGTATGAGTTGATGTCACCTATAAAAGGTTTTTTAACCTCAAAAAGACTCCCTGGATCTACTGTAAAAAGCCCGGGCCAAAAACTTGGGAAGAAAAGGGGAAATGGGATCAAAAACATCGGTTTTAAATTTTAGATAGATAATGGTGTGTGCTTGGTCTTTTGGGGACCTCTGTTGGATGAGGGCACTAAGGGGATGTTGAATCAATAGAACAATGTAAAGAGTTTGGGAAATTTTCCTTTTTTACAAGTGGGGGCTAGATTTTTAGGGCAAGAAATATCTGTTTAACCCGTGAGAAGGAAACCCTCAATAGAAAACTCTTTGGTGTGCTGGAGGGGACTGGACCTTTGGGGCTGCTCGGTGGTGCTGTGACGTCAGTTCAAGTAAAATAACCCAAAATTCCCCGAAACATGGGCCCCAAAAGGCCGATACAGGACGGGCCAAAAATTGGAAAATAAAATTGACATTCGTTGGGTGACAACTGCGAGGATTTTCAGACGTAAATGTGCCCAAAACAAACTGAACGGTACGTTTTGGGAAAACCCCCGAGAAAAGGGTAGAGGAAGGATTCCAAAAAATACCAGTAGAAAAGGGGGCGGAGAAAGATATTAAAAAAAAGATAAGGAAATAAAGGGTTTGGGAAAGGGTGGGGAAGTGGAAATAAAAAACTTTTTAAACTTATTTTTTCGTTGGAAGTTTTAAAGTTGAAGGGAAATTTAAAAAAACTGAGGGGGGTGTCTTATCTGGATCGATTTGTCACTTAAAAACCCCCGTGGGAACCCTGCTCTTGGGCCCGACTCAAATCATGTAAACAAAAACTCCCAGCTCACAAACAGCTCACAAAACAGCTCCCAGAGCAAACTCCCGGGAACTCACAAGCAGCCCCAACAAGCGGGTCACAAGCAGCTCACAAAACAGCTCCAAAACAGCTCACACAAATCCCAAACAAACTCATACCTACAAACAGCTCACATATGATTTTTGGTTTTTACTCTTTAAAGGGGAACTTTAAACGATATTCGACCCACATAAAACAATTTTAAAACAATAATAGTACCCCAGATGACGCCTTGTCATCATCATCAGGTCCAAAACTTCACATCGGGGGTTTGGGTGCAATGGGAAACCACATCCTCTGTCTTTCCTTTGGTGTTTCCCCTGTCAGACTGCCCGTTTCCCTTTCTTAAGTTTCCCCCCCCTTTTCTCTCGGGCTTTTCTTGCTCTTCCCTCCCCCAACTTTCCCCCCTAGTAAAAATTTTTTTCCCGTGTCATCCTTTTTAAAAATTTCCCCAAAAAAACTTTCTTGTCTGAATTTTTTTTCTTTTAATAGTTGTTTTTTTTTCATCCTAGTTTTTTTTAAAATTTTTTTTATCTGTTTTTTTGTCCCCTTAAACTCTGCCTATTCTTTTTATATCCCTCTCAAATGCATCAATTCTGTCTTCTAACTGATTGACACCTTGTAGTCAATGGGAAAACTGTCACGGGCTAGGAAAGCAAACCCGAACAACATGCACGCTGAAATTGGATGTGATAGGTCTAAAATATCACAGTTTAACAGTTGTAAGCATATGTTTTCCTCATAACTTGGTAATTTTGTAAGCTGATAACTTGGTAAACTAGTTTTTTCAATTTGTTGGGATCGATAGAAAAGTTCTTCATTGAGGTCTTGCATATATCCTTATTTCTAAGCAGTGGTCTGCCTTTGCGCCTCTTACCTTCTGAAAGTTCACAGAAGAACACCTGATGGGGTATGCGTTTATTTTCCATTCTTCTCACATGTCCTAGCCATCTTAACCTGCTACTTCTGAGCATTCCCATGATGGATGGTTAGTTTGTACGCTGCAGTGTTCCAGAGTTAGTTATACATTTGTCACCGAGTTAGTTATACATTTGTCACCGTGTTATTACGTGTAGCAAACACTATCACTGTACGGCAGAAACCTACATTAATCATTCGAGAAGTGACAGACAGCTTCACATAAATAATAAACAAGGGCTAGAGGTGCTTGAAGAGGAATGTTGAATAATCTTGCTGCCCACCCCCTTCCTACCATGGAATGACACTTTAATGGTTAGGTTGAAACCTTCAAAAGGTCAACTAAAAGGAAACCTTTTATGTACTAAAATATTCTAACAAGGTAATAAAATTAATGTATTCACTTTTTCACCGACACTCAAAAATGTCGGTTCGACATGCCGTAGGGACAAACAAACAGGGACGTAATGTACTTATATTCTCGGCGTAAACCACATAGATCACAAAGGACAGTTAATTTTGGTTGATAAGAATGAGAGCCAGTAAACAAACTACACTTGAAAGAGAAAAACTAATTATCAATTTAAGAAAGAGGTAGTCATCATTTTTCGAGAATGTTATGAAAAAATGAAGGTTTAGAACATTTTGGGACAACCGGTAAAATCAATGAGAGACGAGACAGAGGAAGAGGAGGGAAAACAATTTGGATGGTCTAACTCAGCGTTTCCCAAAGGGGCGGTAGCCCCCACCAGTGGGCGTTGAAGCGTTCTAGGGAGGCGATAGTGGGTTCAGGTGAATTTGGGGGTGTTCATGCGATTAGGGGTCGGTGGCTCCTTAAAGAAGAAATTAATAATACATATTTTAAAATAAATTATTTTCGTGATTTTGCGATTGAATTATCATTTAAATTTGAATTCTGCATTTTAATTCATCTTATGTCCGTCTTACACGATCCATTTTTTCAGCAATTTTCTATTTCATGCATATAATCATTTGAAAATTGACCATGTATTACAGAAATAAATATCAATTTTCTATGTCAAAGAGAAAACAGAGCATGTATATATGTAGGAGGGGGCGTTGGCAAACTGTTATAATGTGGTGGGGGCGTTACAAAGTTTATGTTGTACAAAGTGGGCGGTTGGCCGAAAAAGTTTGGGAATCTATGGTCTAACTTCATGGCACTGAAGAGCGTCAACATCGGAACTGATAGTGTACATCTGAAGTCGAAGAAGCCGCATCTGTATGGCAGGGAACACTGTTAGTAAAGGGAAAATTTAAATTTTGTATTTACTTCTTTATTGCCCGTATTACCGCTTTTTAGTACGGTGTAGGACAGAGGGAACATAAGCCTGTGAAGTTTAATGGTTACATAGCTAGTGCAATCGCCACGATACCGTTGAGGTTATGATTTTTCGTTATGCCCCCGACAGAAAATAGCTTCTTCGTCTTACCGTAGATTAAGCCCAGGTCTCCCGCATGGGAGCCGCGCGCTAACCCGTTCAACCAGACGCTTCCCTCGGAAGATCATATATATATACCACAAAGAGTGGTTTAACTAGTGGTTAATAGATATCGAAGGGAAGAAGAAGAAGAAGCATCCACACACACACACACGCACACAAACAAACACACATACACATATACACACACACACAAACACACACACAGGCACACACACACATATAGTATTTAATGACTAGTTTAATAAAAAAAACTTTCTATAGTGTTTTACTTGACAATATTGTACATGATTGTACTGTCAAGCAAATCCTAGCTGTCGTACTCCATGGTTGATGGAAAGTGTATGATCGTTCTCCAAAATCCCTCTGTGGTGCCGGGGCCCGCAAGGAAGCAAAGAATAGTACCACCAACCTACAATGCATGTCAGGCGACTGATGAGGCCGGATGCTACTAGTAATAAAAAGCAGCGAAATCGGAGTGCTGGCCTATATAGTGCATAACGGCAATGCAATCGCTCTAGCTCAGATCACATACAAATCACACAGAGTGGTTGTATGGAGCGTCGAAGAGAAGAAGAAGTATTACATGCTGATGGAAGTGTAGATCGTTCACCAACTAAAAATCTCCACACATTGTGATTTTGTATTGTACTTCTAAGTTAGTGGCGAGTAAAATATTCACATTGTGTTTGATTATTCTAGTTAGCAGTAAAAATCTCCACACATTGTGATCTTGTATTGTACTTCCTAGTTAGTGGCGAGTGCAAGATCATCTCCACAAAATTACAACCCACACGTTGTCACTCTTCAGAATTCAGAAAGTGTGAGAGGGAGGATCGGGGTGTGGGGGCGTCTCTGTGGAGTAGAGGTTAGCTGCTCGTCTCTCGTGCCAAAGGTACCAGGTTCGCTCCCTCGTAGATCCATCTGGATATTTTTCCAGAGATCCCTGATCTAAGTTGAGATCGAGTTTCTAGTCCTATCAGAGACGGACGATAAAACGTAGGTCCCATGTTCAATTTCTTGGCAGTTAAAATCGAGAAGAGCAGGCTGGAAAGTCACTGCCGGCAAAATGCATTGGAAAAAATATAAAATTAACAATCCTACAAAATAACTTCACCATCTTCAAAATTACATCGGGGTCCTCGCCGGTGCTACGGAGTTCGTGCACTGCAGCTGAGATCTCCTGTGTAAGAAAGAAATCGGAGCACACATATATATATATATATATATAGATATATATTTCTGTAATACATGGTCAATTTTCAAATGATTATATGCATGAATTAGAAAATTGATGAAAAAATGGATCGTGTAAGACGGGCATAAGATGAATTAAAATGCAGAATTCACATTTAAATGATTATTCAATCGCAAAATCACGAAAATAATTTATTTTAAAATATTTATTATTAATTTCATCTCTAAGGAGCCACCGACACCTAATCGCTTGAACACCTCCTAAATTCTTCTGAACCTCCTGATTCTATCGTCCCCCCTGGAACCCTTCAGCGCCCACTGGAGGGAGGCGTACCACCCACTTTGGGAAACGCTTCTCTAAATATATCATATTACTACTTATATATGTACGAGTTTCAAACAACAAATTGTGAATACTATCATTTTTAAAAAGACAGAAAAGTGTTATAAAATGAAACAAAACTAAAACATCCAATTGTCTAACCTTCATACAAACAACAACAACATAATAATAATAATAATAATTCCTCTCGTACCGTTATAAGTTACATAGGGCCCACAATTAATTTCTCCATACCGCTCTATCCTGGGCAACTCCAAATCTCCTCCATGGGACTGAGACCGATATTTCTTGCCCCTCTTAGCAAAGTTCTCAGCAAATTCAACAACATAGACTTGTCTAATAAGCGAAACGCGTGTTAGAAGCAGAATCACGCTGTGTTTAGGAAGCAGAATCACGCTGTGTTTAGGAAGCAGAATCACGCTGTGTTTAGGAAGCAGAATCACGCTGTGTTTAGGAAGCAGAATCACGCTGTGTTTAGAAGCAGAACACGCTGTTTAGAAGCAGAATCACGCTGTGTTTAGGAAGCAGAATCACGCTGTGTTTAGGAAGCAGAATCACGCTGTGTTTAGGAAGCAGAATCACGCTGTGTTTAGTAAGCAGAATCACGATGTGTTTAGGAAGCAGAATCACGCTGTGTTTAGAGCAGATAGCGGTTTAGAAGCAGAATCACGATGTGTTTAGGAAGCAGAATCACGCTGTGTTTAGGAAGCAGAATCACGCTGTGTTTAGTAAGCAGAATCACGATGTGTTTAGGAAGCAGAATCACGCTGTGTTTAGGAAGCAGAATCACGCTGTGTTTACTGAGATATTATCGATAAATTAACAGTGAGTTTCTTCTTCGAACGCTCCATATTCTCGTTAACAACTCTATGTGATTTGTATGGCATCTGAGCCAAAGAACGATTGTAACCTGTGCCAGTTATGCGACTACAGGTAGGCCAGCACATCCAGTTTCTGCGATGCTGTTTATTTAGGTAGCTTCCTAGGTCCTACATCAGTCGCCTCTTAAGACATGCCTTATAGGTCGCAATGGCACTATTCTTTCGGACCCCACACCACACGGACGCGACAGTGAATAAGTATTAGGGACTTTCGTAAAAAACAAATTACTAAACACAGGATTTCAACCACAAACCTTTTTTTCTTACTGCACCCATTGCCTAGCCATACAGACAAGCGTTTTTAGCAACACAATCATCATCATCAAATAGCTTGTCCTGAGCATAACTTTGCCACTCCAACAGTCCTCCTGAATTTCTCTCTCTCATAGGCGAGATGTCCTGCCTCTGCAGCCGTCGTGTTCAAACCATCAGATACATCCCGAATCCATCTTCTCTGTGTCTTCCTCTTCTTCTCTTCTGCGGTAGTCTCCTTCCATGATGGTCTTCTCCAACCCTTCATGTCTTTATGTCCAAAATATCTCAATTTTCTCTTTCTTATTTGTAGCATCAACCAGTTTCTTTGATTTTGAGTTCTTTCTGATAGATCTATTTGTTCTCTTCTCTGTCCAAGATATACGGAGGAGTCTTCTGTAACACTTGTATTCAAAAGCACTTATGTTTTTCCACTGCTTTATTAAATATCCATGTTTCACACACATACGTTGCCACTGGAAATATGCATGCTCTTAGCCACAACCAGAACACAACCAACTAACGAAATATTTACTGACAGTTTGCGATAAAGGTGTAACATGATGGCGGTCTCTGTGGTCGGGAAGATGCGATGCTAGCCTCTCGCTCTAAAGGTACAATGTTCGTTCTCCTCGTGGAGAGATTATGATTTTTGTTCAGAAATCCTAGCTCTAAATACAGGTGAAATCGAGTTCCTAGTCCTAACAGAGACTGACGATATAACTTAGGCCTCGTGTTCAAGTTAAGCAGGTAAGAGAGCATTTGTCAGTTGATATTTGATAAGAACAAACTGCAAAACCGCAGTCCGGTCAACATTTATTACAAAGGATTAAAATTAAAATACTTTTTAAAAAAATGTCATCATCTGCAAAATTACAACGGGGACTCTTGCCGGTGCTACGGAGTTCTGGCACTCCCTTTGAGATCTTCCTACATAAGGAACAGAACGGAACACACATTGCTTTTCACCGAGGTGTAATGATGATGGTCATATCAATCAATTAATAAATCAATCACTCAATCAATCAGTTAATCAATCAGCCAATCAATCAGTCATATAACAGCAGCTGTGGGTTATCTGAGGAAAAATATTTGTGAAAATATCGTTCGGCAAGATCCAACTTGGTGGGATCTCAATTTTATCACACTCCAGCAATGTCTTCCGAAATATATATATTTCTATAGAATGTGTGTGTGCGTGTGTGTGCTTGTATGTGTGTAACCATATGGACAAAATACAGAGAAATTAGAAACGTGAGAACGAGTCTCGTTCTTGACCAGTCAAGGTAGCAATGATTAAATCAAAGAAAAGTGTACATCAAATGGACTACCCTAATATCGAATCCAAAAAAAGTGTACATCAGATCGACTACACTAATATCGAATAAAAATACAAAATGGGCTACACAATATCGAATCAAAGAAAATATCAAGATGGACTACACAATATCGAATCAAGTTACAAATGACTACATATGATCAAGAAAGTATACAAGATGGACAAATACAAAGAAAGATACAAGATGGACTACACTAATATCGAATCAAAGAAAGTAACAAGATGGGTACACTATACGATCAAGTATACAAGATGGACTACACTAATATCGAATCAAAGAAAAGTATACACAAGATGGACTACACTAATATCGAATCAAGAAAGTCAGATGATATAATATCAATCAAAGAATCTGACAGCCGTTGGTGTTTTAAAATCTGGCTTGATTAACAGTGATGGAAAAACAAGCGGCTAGGATTAGTTGTTAAGCTAGGTTAAGTAGAAAATACCCGAGGCAACTTCAGTAGCGTGAAGAAAAGACTGGTTTCTCTCCACCGACTGGTTTCTCTCCACCAAACATACGTTAATGGGGTACTCAGAAAATGTGTTTTTGATTAAAAATGGGGAAACTTAAGGAAGTTAACAACAAAATGTCATTGAAAATAATTGACATAGCAGGGTGCGTCTGTGGCTTAGGGATATTTAACTCGGTCTATTACCCTGACGTTCTGAGTTCGAATCATGCTGCGGACAATTTGGTTGCAAATTGTTTCGCGCGGAATTTTACAAAGGAGAATGTCACCACCCATTCAGAAAGCAATGGCAACACTCATCAACTACTGTACGTTGTAATGCCTAGAAAAATCACAAACAGCGTTAAAAAGCTGGGGTTGATTCACAAAGTCTGTAAAGGAAAAACAATCAAATTTTACATAGGATATAGAACATACTCTCCTGACCCTCCCATCTCCCCGAGGCCATTACCTTGTAGTGGTGGGAGGGTGGAGACTTGCGTACCTAAATGACCCGGAGAGCTAAGCCGGACAGGTCAAAGGAGAGATGTCAGACTAAATGTGGTCTCCTGGTCCTCCAGGTTGGGAGTTGTGCGATGGGCTCCATCCATTTAAAAAAGGGCATAATTACTGAAAATACAAAAAAAATGTTCAAAACTAACTGGAGTCTCGGACGGATTAGGGTTCCACGTCGGAGACAGATGATGCGTAGCAGCCAAACCCGCAAAGAAGCTGTTTCGCTGGCGACCCTATTTCGACCACCGAAAACAGAAAAGAGGAAGTCTTAAACAGATCTAGCTTCTTGAGGAAGTAATGGGTGCTGGACTGTCCTTGGAGACCATCAACAGATCTAGCTTCTTGAGGAAGTAATGGGCGCTGGACTGTCCTTGGTGACCATAAACAGATCTAGCTTCTTGAGGAAGTAATGGGCGCTGGACTGTCCTTGGTGACCATAAACAGATCTAGCTTCTTGAGGAAGTAATGGGCGCTGGACTGTCCTTGGTGACCATAAATAGATCTAGCTTCTTGAGGAAGTGATGGGCGCTGGACTGTCCTTGGAGACCATGAACAGATCTAGCTTCTTGAGGAAGTAATGGGCGCTGGACTGTCCTTGGTGACCATAAATAGATCTAGCTTCTTGAGGAAGTGATGGGCGCTGGACTGTCCTTGGTGACCATGAACAGATCTAGCTTCTGAGAAAGTAATGGGCGCTGGACTGGCCTTGGTGACCATAAACAGATCTAGCTTCTGAGAAAGTGATGGGCGCTGGACTGTCCTTGGTGACCATGAACAGATCTAGCTTCTTGAGGAAGTGATGGGCGCTGGACTGTCCTTGGTGACCATGAACAGATCTAGCTTCTTGAGGAAGTGATGGGCACTGGACTGTCCTTGGAGATCATAAACAGATCTAGCTTCTTGAGGAAGTGATGGGCGCTGGACTGTCCTTGGAGACCATAAACAGATCTAGCTTCTTGAGGAAGTGATGGGCGCTGGACTGTCCTTGGAGACCATAAATAGATCTAGCTTCTTGAGGAAGTGATGGGCGCTGGACTGTCCTTGGAGACCATAAACAGATCTAGCTTCTTGAGGAAGTGATGGGCGCTGGACTGTCCTTGGAGACCATAAACAGATCTAGCTTCTTGAGGAAGTGATGGACGCTGGACTGTCCTTGGAGACCATAAACAGATCTAGCTTCTTGAGGAAGTGATGGACGCTGGACTGTCCTTGGAGACCATAAAAGATCTAGTTTCTTGAGGAAGTGATGGGCCTGGACTGTCCTTGGAGACCATAAACAGATCTAGCTTTTGAGAGAAGTGATGGGCGCTGGACTGTCCTTGGAGACCATAAACAGATCTAGCTTCTTGAGGAAGTGATGGGCGCTGGACTGTCCTTGGAGACCATAAACAGATCTAGTTCTTGAGGAAGTGATGGGCACTGGACTGTCTTTGGAGACCATAAACAGATCTAGCTTCTTGAGAATGTGATGGGCGCTGGACTGTCCTTGGAGACCATAAATAGATCTAGCTTCTTGAGGAAGTGATGGACGCTGGACTGTCCTTGGAGACCATAAACAGCTCTAGCTTCTTGAGGAAGTGATGGACGCTGGACTGTCCTTGGAGACCATAAACAGATCTAGCTTCTTGAGGAAGTGATGGACGCTGGACTGTCCTTGGAGACCATAAACAGATCTAGCTTCTTGAGGAAGAGATGGGCGCTTGACTGTCCTTGGAGAACATAAACAGATCTAGCTTCTTGAGGAAGTGATGGGCGCTGGACTGTCCTTGGAGACCATAAACAGATCTAGCTTCTTGAGAAAGTGATGGGCGCTGGACTGTCCTTGGAGACCATAAACAGATCTAGCTTCTTGAGGAAGTGATGGGCGCTGGACTGTCCTTGGAGACCATAAACAGATCTAGCTTCTTGAGGAAGTGATGGGCGTTGGACTGTCCTTGGAGGCCATAAACAGATCTAGCTTTTGAGAAAGTGATGGGCGCTGGACTGTTCTTGGAGACCATAAACAGATCTTGCTTCTTGAGGAAGTGATGGGCGTTGGACTGTCCTTGGAGACCATAAACAGATCTAGCTTCTTGAGGAAGTAATGGGTGCTGGACTGTCCTTGGAGACCATAAACAGATCTAGCTTCTTGAGAAAGTGATGGGCGCTGGACTGTCCTTGGAGACCATAAACAGATCTAGCTTCTGAGAAGTGATGGACGCTGGACTGTCCTTGGAGACCATAAACAGATCTAGCTTCTTGAGGAAGTGATGGGCGCTGGACTGTCCTTGGTGACCATAAACAGATCTAGCTTCTTGAGGAAGTGATGGGCGCTGGACTGTCCTTGGAGACCATAAACAGATCTAGCTTCTTGAGAAAGTGATGGGCGTTGGACTGTCCTTGGAGACCATAAACAGATCTAGCTTTTTGAGAAAGTGATGGGCGCTGGACTGTCCTTGGAGACCATAATCAGATCTATTTTCCCTGAGGAAGTGATGGGCGTTGGACTGTCCTTGGAGACCATAAACAGATCTAGCTTCTTGAGGAAGTGATGGGCGCTGGACTGTAATTGGAGACCATAAACAGATCTAGCTTCTTGAGGAAGTGATGGGCGCTGGACTGTCCTTGGTGACCATGAACAGATCTAGCTTCTTGAGAAAGTAATGGGCGCTGGACTGTCCTTGATGACCATAAACAGATCTAGCTTCTTGAGGAAGTGATGGGCGCTGGACTGTCCTTGGTGACCATAAACAGATCTAGCTTCTTGAGGAAGTGATGGGCGCTGGACTGTCCTTGGAGACCATAAACAGATCTAGCTTCTTGAGGAAGTGATGGGCGCTGGACTGTCCTTGGAGACCATAAACAGATCTAGCTTCTTGAGGAAGTGATGGGCGCTGGACTGTCCTTGGAGACCATAAACAGATCTAGCTTCTTGAGGAAGTGATGGGCGCTGGACTGTCCTTGGAGACCATAAACAGATCTAGCTTCTTGAGGAAGTGATGGGCGCTGGACTGTCCTTGGAGACCATAAACAGATCTAGCTTCTTGAAGAAGTAATGGGTGCTGGACTGTCCTTGGAGACCATAAACAGATCTAGCTTCTTGAGGAGGTAATGGGTGCTGGACTGTCCTTGGTGACCATAAACAGATCTAGCTTCTTGAGGAAGTATGCTCTGTTACCCATGTAGCCATCCATTTCAATGATACTGGCCATTTAGGAGCTCACGATGTCCAGGTCACAGCCATCCGATCATGTTCTTCGGATGATCGCAGTCGATTTGCTCTGGAGAATCGGTTGATTTCGTTGTATGGTACCTTGCGACCACGTGGGCTCAACGTATTACATTCCTATGCTTCTTAGTACTTTCTCTTCTCATGCCTTGTAATCTATATGCGCATATGTTGCATGTATTTAAGCTATATATTTACTTGATTTTTTATTGTTTATCTTCTTTTCTATTTCTAGTTTTTGTGTATTTTTGTGTTACATTTATTTCGTTGTTCGTTTTTATTCTTAGATTTCATTAGAAACGTTTGAATGTCTCCGTATGTAGTCGTACATATGTTGGTGTTTTTTTTTTAAAATTCGTCACTCCTAATGTTCGTTTGCTTGATAAAGGCCTTGTTGGTCGAAACGTTGCTGTATATTGTCATTGTTTTTGTAATTTGTAAAACTACAGTACTTTGTTATTACGTGTTTCAGCAGGGTGTTCCATGGCTTGTCAGAATTCATATTTGTTTGCTTTATGCGTTCGTTCTTATCAATCAAGTTAACCACTCTTTGTCAAACGTGTAGCTCGCACAAAGAACAGGAATACATTGCGTTCCCTTTAGACCCTTATGGCATGTAGAATAGATACTTCCAAATATCGACCATAGTGTAAACATATTATCCAAAAGAACACACATTTGTACAGACGAGTACTATAAGATGCTACAAACAGAAAACAGTGCACTTTAAAGTACCCCATCTGGAGTTATACTGTAGCATGGTATCAGATGTAGCTGGTCATAGGGAAGCCCTTACAGCTGACTCAAGCCCTTAGAATATGTTATAATAAAGATCACAAACATTATGCAAATATTCAGCATACGCCCATATTGTGTTTATGATAATGATAATACTGGAAGCAGTAAAATAACGGAAAGAGATCGATATTCCGTTCATATCATGCGTATATACATATATATTTTATAGTACGGCTGACATGTGGATACATACTATCTACACAGAACACATCACACATATCAAATTTGCAAAAATTACATATAAACAAACTGTTAATATTCTTGTTTAAAAAATGAATACATTTAAGGATATATGTTTTTATTAACAAAAAAGTTGAACCGTAGCCATGTTTCGTAGTCAATGGCGAACAAGGATAACTTTCACGCATTTGGGCATATTCTTGAGCACGTGATTTGATCTGAAGTCCAGACAGCCAGTCAGCGTAATGATATCAGCTGCTAACCTACCGACATCTTGATTCGGTTCCCCGTGTGCACTCTTCATTGGATTACCTGTGTTTTCACATAGCAAGGTAAATATTCCAGTAATATTCACATTACATTCCTTTCTTGTGGATATTTCTTGACCTTTTTTTGGGTGGTCATTTTCGTGGCTTCATTACCACTTTCTTCTTCTTCTGGAGTGAGCAACATCACAAATAAAAAGAAGGTAGAGTACAAATATTTATTTGAAATTATATTTCCAGTTTCAGTTATCTTATATTTTAAAATTATTATTTATTTTCTATAGTTTGCGTTATTCATTAATTCATTAATATTCATTATATTAATTAATTAATTAATTAATATAATTCATTATAATGTTGGCAACTGTGAGATTTTCTTGGATAAACTGACTTTATATTTCGTACAAACTTGATTACATTTATCTTCTTTCTTTCTTTAATTTATTTTAATGCCCGTCTGCCCAGCGTGTTCGTAGCGCGTTGGACTACGGGTGACTATCCCTCTGTGTGTGCGGGTTCAATTCCGCGGGATGGCAGAAAAAGCCACAGATTTACGGTGTTCGTGGCACCGAACCGAAGGGTTACGATGTCCATGGCACCGAGCTGTAGAGCTGAAAAGCTCAAGTGCTTCTGGATCGGAAAAAAAAAAATTATTTTAATTTGTATTTAATTAATTTTATTGTATTTTCTCTAATCCTGTTTTGCCTCACAGAGTCAGGATAAGAAGATTCGATTTATATATTTTATTTGCCTTTTTCATAATTTATTAAAACATATTTCTATAATTATATGTTGATTGTTTACTAAATCGTTGAACTCATTATCATTCTCATTGTTTTCATCGCATTATTTGTGTGTATAAATCAGTTTTTGTTCCCTACTCTCATTGTCCTTGATTCCTTCCTTCCTTCCTTCCTGCCTGCCTGCCTTCCTTCCTGCCTGCCTGCCTCCCTCCCTCCCTCCCTCCCTTCCTTCCTTCCTTCCTGCCTTCCTTCATGCCTGCCTGTCTGCCTTCCTTCCTTCCTGCCTTCCTTCCTTCCCTTTCTTCCTTTCCTTCCCTCCCTCCCTCACTCACTTCCTTCTTTCCTTCCTTCCTTTATTCTTTCCTTCCTACCTTCCTTCCCTTCCTTCACTCATTCCTCCCTCCCTCCCTTCCTTTCTTCCTTCTCTCCCTCCCTGCATCCCTTCCTTCCCTCCCTCCCTTCCTTCCTTCCCTCCATCCCTTCTTCCTTCCTTCCTTCCTCCCTCCCTCCTCTCTCCCTCCCTGCCTCCCTTTCTTCCCTCCCTCCCTCCTCCCTGCCTCCCTTCCTTCCTTCCCTCCCTTCTTCCTTCCTCCCTTCCTCCTCCCTCCCCCTTCTTTCCTTCCCTTCCTTTTTCCCTCCTTCCTTCCTTCCTTCCCCCTCCATCCCCTCCCTCCCTGCCTGCCTTCCTTTCTTCTTTCCCTCCCTCCTTCTCTGCCTTCCTCCCTTCCCTCCCTCCCTTCCCTTCCTTCCCTTCCTTCCTTCCTTCCTTCCTTCCCTCCTTCCTTCCCTCTCTTCCTTCCTCCCTTCCCCTCCTTCCCTCCCTTCCTTCCCTTCCTTCCCTGCCCTCCCTTCTCTCCCTTCCTTCCTTCCCTTCCTTCCCTTCTTCCTTCCCTGCCTTCCTTCCTTCCCTCCCTCCCTCCCTCCCTTCCCTTCTTTCTCTCCCTTCCTTCCCTTCCTTCCCTCCCTTCCTTCCTCCCTCCCTCCGTCCCTTCCTTCCTTAGTTGGTTACCGAAAGCCGTTACTGTCGGTAAAATATTCATGCCCACCGTGGAATGGAGCTAATCTGGCATATATGTATGGAAATGAGAAGGTTCAGTTATGACGTGGTATAGGTCAAGGTTGTGTGATGGCGTGTAATTGTAGTGCGGGAAAGGGCGATGAACAAATGTGACGTAGGACGAGCTAGTCAGAACTGGTTTAAATAGTAAATAAACACAACGCCATATGTTATCTGGCAACTTTCGATTTGTCAATGGGGCTACAACTATCTTGAACACCCTGTAGCTGTTTCTAGAGTGCCTATCTCAGTATCCCAACCCTTCTAGTAGAATGAGAAATGTGAAAACTCATACTTTCTTAGGAAACAAAATAACGATAGCAAGACAATCTTCTTCTGCGAACGCTTTATGTCGACCACTTATTCACCCATGTGGTGCCAGGGCCCGCAAGGAAGCAAAGAATAGTACCACTGCAACCTACAATGCATGTCGTAAGAGGCCACTGATGTAAGCCCTAGAGATGCTACCCTAGTAAATAAAAGCAGCGCAGAACTCGGATGTGCTGGCCTACTTGTAAGCGCATAACCGGCACAATGTACAATCGATCTCTGGCTCAGATCACATACAAATCACACAGAGTAGTTAACAAGTGGTCGATATGGAGCGTTTGAAAGAAGAAGAAGAAGACCACTTAGTAAACCACAAAGAGTGGTTTAATACCACTCCTTATGGTTTGTATGTGATCTGAGCCAAAGAGCGATTGTGCGTTGTGCCAAGTTATGCGCCCATGGTGCCTAAGCCAGCACATCCGATTTCTTGCCACGCTTTTTATTTACTTAGGTAGCTTTCCCTAGAACTGAGGGATGGATGGGCTTGCCACTTTCACGACATCTTACTCGAGTAGGATGGTCGGCGTCAGAAAATATCGCTCTTCGCCAGTGTTTGAGTTTGTACCAGTTAATCTTTACATTATAGACCTTACTTTTCTATCCATGATGAATTTTCCCAGATTAGGAGTATTCTCAGCTGTTTCGGGGCGCGTATCGGCACTTGGCAATTTGCAATGTCTTCTCTGTATTTTACCTGTCCTCGGGTAACACTGGACTGAGGCTGCACACATATATTTTAGAGGGTCGTTTCATTCTGCGCTCGCAATGCAACTGAAATTTTGCGCTCGCCAACATCACCCGCCCCAGTTTTTTCGGGGATGTTAGTATAACATTACCTTGCCTGGTTGTTCCAGGGATGGCAGTTTCGTTAGGCACTAGACCGCAACTTTAGGATTTGCGCTCGGCCAACTTTACACAATAAATGTATCTTCTCTTGGCTTCTGATACTGAGTTTATTGCAATCTTCCCTGGTGTCGACACGAAACGTTGTATCTTTTCCGACGATTCATGTCATGCTGGCAAGTTTGGTGCGACCATTTTTTCGAGGGGACGTGCCTCTTGACGAATTGCACCTTGTCCATTCTTACGATTCTTTTCCATTTATTCAGCTTTTCCCATCGGCCGGGGAGACGTACAGAAATAGTCACTCTGGGATTCTGCTCGTCTGTGTTCCGAGCAGATCTCATCAAATGTAACTGCGACTGCACCACTTCTTATACCAGAATAGATCGCCCTCGATCCCTACCCATTTATCCATACAGTATCCTCTGTCTGTTTCCAAGGTCAACACGTGGAGGTTGGGTATGATCTTGATTAGTGCCAGGTCACTAAACCTGACGCGACGGTGTCCCTATGAATGCGCCTTTGAACCCAGCAAGACAGTAGTGTAGTTTTAATAAGAAAGGAGTTCTCATTTCCATTGATGTGTGTATACCTGACACTTTGAAATGTGCTGTAGATGTGTACATTTTACCAGTTATCAGTTACATGAGGACTATTATCATAGCACTCCGGACACGTCCATAGATGCTCTGATCTCCCCCTCAACAAATTCAGCAACGTCAAGCGGCCCAAATCGCCAGTTCGTGTTGATTAATCAATCTCTTTGCATATTTGGTATGTCGTTCTTTTTGGGCTGCACCAATATTAATACCCATCTCTCTCAACCTGGTCAGCAACTGGAATTCTCAACTCTGAAACTCCTCTGTTCGGAAGGACTCTCTCAATGCGTTAAGAATGTAATTTCTGTGATATCGTAGAAGGTGCCAGTAATTTGTAAATGATAATCTAGTGATATGTATTAGATTTAAGAGTATACAAATTATGCTTTGATCTCACAGATCACACATGGAATATAGACAAAGCTGGTTAGTCACACCTACAGGTCACATGTAGAATATAGACATACTATAATACATAATGGACAAGGTAGCTTCGTCATACCGACAGGTCACATGTAGAATATAGACAAGGCTAGTTAGTCACACCTACAGGTCACACGTAGAATATAGACAAGGTTAGTTAGTCACACCTACAGGTTCCACGTAGAATATAGACAAGGTTAGTTAGTCACACCTACAGGTCACATGTAGAATATAGACAAGGTTGGTTAGTCACACCTACAGGTCACATGTAGAATATAGACAAGGTTAGTTAGTCACACCTACAGGTCACATGTAGAATATAGACAAGGTTAGTTAGTCACACCTACAGGTCACATGTAGAATATAGACAAGGTTGGTTAGTCACACCTACAGGTCACACGTAGAATATAGACAAGGTTAGTTAGTCACATCAACAGGTCACATGTAGAATATAGACAAGGCTAGTTAGTCACACCGACAGGTCACATGTAGAATATAGACAAAACTAGTTAGTCACACCGACAGGTCACATGTAGAATATAGACATACTACAATACATATATGGACAAGGTAGCTTCGTCATACTGACAGGTCACATGTAGAATATAGACAAGGCTAGTTAGTCACACCTACAGGTCACATGTAGAATATAGACAAGGCAGCTTCGTCATACCGACATGTCACGTGTAGAATATAGACATACTACAATACATATATGGAGAAGGTAGCTTCGTCATACCGACAGGTCACATGTAGAATATAGACAAGGCAGCTTCGTCATACCGACAGGTCACATGTAGAATATAGACATACTACAATACATATATGGACAAGGTAGCTTCGTCATACCGACAGGTCACATGTAGAATATAGACAAGGCTAGTTAGTCACACCTACAGGTCACATGTAGAATATAGACAAGGCAGCTTCGTCATACCGACATGTCACGTGCAGAATATAGACATACTACAATACATATATGGACAAGGCAGCTTCGTCATACCGACAGGTCACATGTAGAATATAGACAAGGCTAGTTAGTCACACCTACAGGTCACATGTAGAATATAGACAAGGCAGCTTGGTCATACCGACAGGTCACATGTAGAATATAGACAAGGCTAGTTAGTCATACCGACAGGTCACATGTATAATATAGACAAGGCTAGTTAGTCATACCGACAGGTCACATGTAGAATATAGACAAGGCAGCTTGGTCACACCGACAGGTCACATGTAGAATATAGACAAGGTTAGTTAGTCACACCTACAGGTCACATGTAGAATATAGACAAGGCTAGTTAGTCATACCGACAGGTTACATGTAGAATATAGACAAGGCTAGTTAGTCATACCGACAGGTCACATGTAGAATATAGACAAGGCAGCTTGGTCACACCGACAGGTCACATGTAGAATATAGACAAGGTTAGTTAGTCACACCTACAGGTCACATGTAGAATATAGACAAGGTTAGTTAGTCACACCTACAGGTCACATGTAGAATATAGACAAGGCTAGTTAGTCATACCGACAGGTTACATGTAGAATATAGACAAGGCAGCTTGGTCACACCGACAGGTCACATGTAGAATATAGACAAGGCAGCTTGGTCACACCGACAGGTCACATGTAGAATATAGACAAGGCAGCTTGGTCACACCGACAGGTCACACATAGAATAACTGACGCCCGTGTGGTACCGAGGTCCGCAATGGAAGCAAAGAATAGCACCACTGCAACCAACAATGCATATCGTAAGAGGCGACTGACGTATACCCTAAGGATGCTACCCTAGTAAATAAAAAGCAACGCAGAAATCGAATGTGCCGGTCTACTTGTAGGCGCATAACTGACACAACGTACAATCGCTCTTAGGCTCAGATCACATAAAAATCACACAGAGTGGTTAACAAGTGGTCGACATGGAGCGTTCGAAGAAGAACACATATAAACAGGAGGTATCTATGGCAAAGTGGTTAAGACGTTTGTCTGTCGTTGTGAAGGTTGTGTGTTCGAATCTGGGCCCAGTCACATTTGCAATTTTTTTCATGACATCCATAGGATTGTTGCTGTAGCTACGGAATTTGTGCATTGTGCAGCAACACTTTCGGTAGATGGTGTGCTATTATTTCCGCTAGAGGCGGAGCCATATGGGGAAACCTGATGCAATTAAGTCAATCCTTCGCATTTATAACTTTTTTTATACACATAAACAAATTGGTAGTCAGTCCCACTGACAGATCGCATGTTGAAAACACACAGACTAAATTATACACATAGACACTTTAGACACATAGCTAGACAGATTACTCGGCACAGGTATTCCGTTGTAGCGAGTGACAAAATAAAACATTATTTATACGATAGCAGGATTGGAGCAGGCGACAATATAACAATAACAGATCAGTTTAATGAGTGTTGATTGCATGTGTTTGTTGACAGTATGACGTCATGACAATTAGGAGCTTCGTGGGAAATGTTGATTTGACTTTGTCACGGTCGTTGTTGAATATATAAAACATGCGTACACGTCATCGATCTAACTACATATTATAGTTTATATTTTAATACTGTGGAAGACTGCAGTTAAGTTATATAACCATCATCACAGAGAACCACTACTGCCTTGTAGTTTGATTGGGGACAATCAAAGTCTAGCGGAGCAAGCCGTACACAAATCTGGACGGCAGGCAAACCAAGTAGTCCATAGAAAAGACAGGTAACCTGGGTAGATGACGTTCAACATCCCAGGAGGGAAGGTTGTCTAAGAGTAGCTACCCTAAAAGAAAATAGCAACCTGTTGCCTTGTAGATCGGCTGGGGACAGTCAAAGGCTGACGGAGAGCGAACCCAGTAAACGCTGGCTGAAATTGGACACATCGCCGAAGGATAAGCACCAGAACTCCAAATGGCGCTGAAAATGTGACGAAACCCACTCATGCTAAGGCTGCATGAATCAGATTTTCATATGAATGAAGTTTATTGGGAAATCTGGTACATCAGTCAATGGACGATCGCGAAGAAGAAGAAGCAGAAGAATGGCGAATGACCAAGCGCCGTATGAAACAAACGCACGAATCACTAATATGTAATGTTTCACAAATATTTATATATTTATTTATATATTTAATTATATATTTTAAAATAAATATATATTTATTTATATGCATGTACTGTATACTATTAATAGTTGACTTGTGTTGTTGTTATTACCTTGGTAACGAGAAGAATGTATGGGCGCATTCAATAGTGCACGTGTGTGTATGTCGGTGTGTATGCTTGCGCACGTTCGTGTGTAAATAGAAGCGCTTTTAAAATTTTAAAAATCAAAATGAGAAGAGAAATGGTGTATGTAAATATGTCTATTTTTAGTTGACCTTGTTGAGCTGGACAAGGACAAATATAATAACATTTGACGACGTAATTTCATGTCAACATACTGTATAATAAAGTCGAAACATATACAAAGTAATATAGTTTTATAAAGTACAAAAATAAGACACAGTGACGTCTCGATCAAAAGACCTTTATCAAGCACAGGATACAATGCACAAGGGTATAAAGTGGAAGCACTGACTTTATTGCACAGGGCTTCCCCATGACCCTGTCCCTGTCGGCAAAAAGGGCCCCCATCTACCGAGATTGGTGCACAAACGAACGATAAAATTGAGAGTGTTGCTATAGACTATAGACCAAACATCACATACATTGTCACACGAGAAACCTCTAGCTGCCCTCGGGAACTATCTACTGACCATGTCTGTGATGTCTAGGGTATTGTTTGAATGTTAATATTTGTCTCATATTTAAAAAATATATTTTTACATTTTATTTGTGTAATAATTAAACTACATGTGAAGATGACCTAAATGTAGGGAAGACAACCGAGAATAACAAAATTATGTAGGTCGCGTGCTGGCGGAAACAGTTGTAGAAGACATGGCGGAGTGCGTGAAACAAAAGAGAGATATGTCGTTGACCAAACCACATTCAACTATACATGTCCCTACAAGACTGTTCACAACTGATCATGTCACTCGGATAGCCCAGAGAACAGTCGACTTCATTATAAGAACACGTCTGAAGGTATAATTGTCAAAACTACGTGGTACCAGAGATGAGCTCCAGAGAACAGTCGACTTCATTATAAGAACGTGTCTGAAGGTATAATTGTCAAAACTACATGGTACCAGAGATGAGCTCCAGAGAACAGTCGACTTTATTATAAGAACACGTCTGAAGGTATAATTGTCAAAACTACGTGGTACCAGAGATGAGCACCAGAGAACAGTCGACTTCATTATAAGAACGTGTCTGAAGGTATAATCGTCAAAACTACATGGTACCAGAGATGAGCTCCAGAGAACAGTCGACTTATTATAAGAACGTCTGAAGGTATAATTGTCAAAACTACATGGCACCAGAGATGAGCTCCAGAGAACAGTCGACTTCATTATAAGAACACGTCTGAAGGTATAATTGTCAAAACTACGTGGTACCAGAGATGAGCTCCAGAGAACAGTCGACTTCATTATAAGAACGTGTCTGAAGGTATAATCGTCAAAACTACATGGCACCAGAGATGAGCTCCAGAGAACAGTCGACTTTATTATAAGAAAACGTCTGAAGGTATAATTGTCAAAACTACATGGCACCAGAGATGAGCTCCAGAGAACAGTCGACTTCATTATAAGAACACGTCTGAAGGTATAATTGTCAAAACTACATGGCACCAGAGATGAGCTCCAGAGAACAGTCGACCTCATTATAAGAACACGTCTGAAGGTATAATCGTCAAAACTACATGGCACCAGAGATGAGCTCCAGAGAACAGTCGACTTTATTATAAGAACACGTCTGAAGGTATAATTGTCAAAACTACATGGCACCAGAGATGAGCTCCAGAGAACAGTCGACTTCATCATAAGAACGCGTCTGAAGGTATAATTGTCAAAACTACATGGCACCAGAGATGAGCTCAGAGAACAGTCGACTTCATTAAAAGACACGTCTGGAGTATAATTGTCAACCATGGACCAGAATGGCTCCAGAGAACAGTCGACTTCATTATAAGAACACGTCTGAAGGTATAATTGTCAAAACTACATGGCATCAGAGATGAGCTCCAGAGAACAGTCGACTTCATTATAAGAACACGTCTGAAGGTATAATTGTCAAAACTACATGGCACCAGAGATGAGCTCCAGAGAACAGTCGACTTCATCATAAGAACGCGTCTGAAGGTATAATCGTCAAAATTGCCAACTATAAGAAGATGATATATTAAAATAGGTTAAAGCTAGCCTGGAATTTTTCCCGACCACGAAGGCTCTCAGGTCGACCCAGCCTCAACTGGGTACCAGACATGCTCTGGGAAAGTAAAGGCGGCCGGCGTGATGCTGACCACATCACCCATCGTGTGCCGACGGTCAATGAAAAATACAGGCCTAACACTGTATTGACCTATATACCACGAGGTATGAAAGGGTTCCTTTTAGGTTAAAGCTAGTTTTCCAAAATTCAAAATTGTGAGACATTTTATTTTATTGAATGAGAAAGCGTCAACTTAACAACTGCATACGTCAGTTGTGGTTAGATTGACATCTGGATTCTGTCTGATGGCTCGACAGGATCCTGGTAGCATCGGTTGACAAATTAGCAGGAAATATAGGGGACTGCCTAGAGTAGTTGATGGTAGCTCGGCCTGCTAGCTGTGAGACGCCTCATAGCTCGGGTTCGAACCTACTGTCCGGCATTTGTTCGAGTCCCCTGGTCTTACTCAGGACGATAACGTGAGTACCTCTGACGTAGGAGAAAATCTGCCTGTATGGCGAGGAATACTAATTACGAGTACATTGAGCACACGGCTGCCAGTGTAAAGTAATTTACAATGTGCACGCTGCTGCCATTGTAAGAAATTAGAAAAACGGATTTTCACGCAAAAATCAGTTTCAGAGATGAAACTTCGTCTGAGTTGAAAGCGGACAAAAAAAAAAAAAGCAGGAAATATACGAAAACATGTTATGATATACTGCACGCACTAAGCGACAGACATTTTGGCCTAGTTTCTCATGTCCTGAAGGACATATATCAGACCCTGTTGGAAGATAAAATCTCTATGGGACCGGTGACGTGCGTTTGTCTTTACCCCCCCCTACCTTCTCGTCACAAATTTGAATATTCTTATTGTTATGTGGTTTAGTAATATAAGCCCGTTTGTGTGGATGTAGGTAGGTGACAAGGGAAATAAGTCGTCGTTGTACAGTGATAAATTACGTGTCAACATTATCATGAGAAGACTAAGAAACAAAATAAGATCAAAAGTTAGTGAAGAACAATGTGGTGTTGTTGAACGCAGGGAGGAACAAACAAAGTAATATACATATGAAGAACTATAACGGAAAGACTGATAGAAATAAAGTTTGACGTATACTTTCTTGTTTAAAAGAAAACGCATTCACTGTCTGTGTTACCACTTTGTGACAAGATGGACATGGGCCTGAGAAGTTTAATGTCCACATGGCTAGTGAGTTACTGCAAAATTTCCAGGCCAGGGTTGTTTATGCCCCCGACAGAAAATAACTCATTGGCCTTATAAGGGATTGAACCTGTGTCTCCTGAATGGGAGCCCGCGCAATAATCCGCTCTGCAAGATTCTCCTCTGTTTGATAAAATAGTTACAAGCTTTTGATAAGTGAAACATGGAGAAGAAATTAACATGTTAGCTCAACTTGGAAACGGGACCTACGTTTTATCGTCCGTCACGAATAGGACTAGGAACTCGATATCACATACACTGAGTTTAGGTGACTATCTGTTATCATACAGAACTACATAAATGTGGGGTTTACGACGTTCGCAACTAACATAACCTCGGTTGTCTGCCATCAATCGGAACCGGCGGTAGCAAAATCACACATTTGTCTAACAAGTAAAAGTTCCTTCTGTAACCATAGCTGCATACCACAAAACGTGCTGTTATGTGAACTTTCGGATGGGAAGAGGTACCTAGGCTGCTCAGATACAAGAATTTCCA
Organism: Arion vulgaris; assembly: GCA_020796225.1. Lineage (NCBI taxonomy): Eukaryota > Metazoa > Mollusca > Gastropoda > Stylommatophora > Arionidae > Arion > Arion vulgaris. The sequence goes on along the minus strand of CM036772.1, from coordinate 6,009,170 downwards.
CAAGGCCTCAATGAATAGGTGGCGTGTGTGGCTTAGGGGATAGTGGCTCGGTCTATTAACCCAGCCGTTCTGAGTTCGAATCACGCTCTCGGACAGTTTGGTTGCAAATTGTTTCGCGTGGATTTTTACAAAGGACGATGACACCACCCGTTCAGAAAGCAATGGTAAAGCAAAAGCCGTAATCCTAAAGTAAGAAAAGGGCTAACAGCTCTCAAAGGTATGGCGGGGCGGATATTGAACAACGCCTGCTACTTTTTCTTTATCAGGGACTAGTGCTGAGCGTGGTGGACTATGGCCTTGATCTTCTGACAGTAAGCAGAACATCGCTGGATAAGTTAGACAGGATCCAAAATGAAGCGATGAGGCTTATACTCGGTTGCACGCGTGACACTTCTTGTGAGGCAATGCGCTATGTCCTTGGATTGCCAACAATGGCCACGAGACACAAAGTCGCACAGGTAAAAGCGTATCTGAGAGTTTCTGCGGACACAAATCATCCTCTGCACAAATCCATAAATGAGAACAAGGGCAGGCGATTGAAGAGAGGTCGATCCTGGATGGCCGAGGCAGAGGATGTTATTAAACCGGTCTGTACTCTAGATGAGCTGAGGCACGGTGACGAATGGATGCCTATATCAGAGGATATGACTGCTTACGCCAGGGTTATCAGCACACTTGGACGCCGCTGTAGAGAATGGGCCCCGGGCGTCGTCAATGCAGAAATTCTTGCACTCGTGGATCAGCACTCCCATCCAGGTGATATCATTATCAACACCGATGGCTCTGTCAAGCGTGGCACCAGATCATCGTGGGCTTACTCAGCACAACGAAACAGTCGCACACTTCATGAGGACTGCGAGGCTTTTGAGACAACGACATCGAGCATGACTATGGAGATCACCGCTGCCTCCAGGGCTTTGTCATGGGTGGCTGAGCAACAGGTTACCCATACGATCATCATATCAGACTCGATGAATATGCTTCAACTGATTGAATCTGGAAGTATGCGTGTGGAATGGGTGGACATCATTCGGAGATCACATCTCAAGAAAATGACTTGGCTGTACACGCCTGGACATGCTGGAGTGCGGGTAACGAGCGTGCTGACTCACTTGCAAACAGTGCCCCGACTCAAGTGGGCAGAAGTATGGACAGAGCCGATATCATCAATGCGGTACGCTCTCAATTGTGTGACACGGGCGGGTCTCAGATACTGGAACGAGTTCGAGAATTAGGCGTTAAGTTTGGACATGCCAGACAATGTCGTCTTCGTGGTAGAGAGAGAAGATATAGTAATCAACTTCTCATGGGTACTGTGAGCAAATGGACTTTGAGATGGCTGCTGCAACGGAGGACAGAGCACGAATGGGAATGTCCACTGTGCCATGACGTCGATCGCATAACATAACATAACAAAGCAATGGCAAACTACTGAACGTAAAAATGCATAGAAAAGTCACAAACAGCGGTAAAAAGTTGGGGTTGATTTTCAAAGTCCTGTAATCAATCAAGTGCCGTGCCTGCCGGCGTAGGCGATCATGTCTCTCCACAACTCTCTTTGCTTGGTGCATGTAATCAGTTTTGACGTCGATATTTTGTCGAACCATGATGTCAGGCCATCCAACATCTTCTCCTCTGTCTTCCACGATCTCTCCTTCCCTGAATTTTACCTGTAGTCACTAAATGTTCTAAACCTTCTCTTCGCATTATATGCCCAAAGAACCTTGATTGTCAGATTCGTATTCTTTTGATATGGTTTCTTTGTGTGCAGACCTGATTTAAAACCTCCACGTTTGTTTTCTTTGCTGTCCATGGAATTTTCAACATTCTTCTGTAAAACCACATCTCTGTGGCTTCCAATGATCGCATTGATTGTTTGTTCATTGTCCATAATTTGCTGCCATGTATAAGTATTGGTTCAATATAGCACTGGAGTACTCGTTTTCACAATATCATTGGTAGTGAGTTCACGCATAGTGTGTTCTTCATTTTCATAAAAGCTGCTTTCGATTGAGCTATTCTACTCCTAATCTCTGTTGTACATCTTCCATCTGATGTTAGGAATGTTCCCAGATACTTGAATCGATGGACTTGTTTCAGTGTTGTGTTATTTATTTTGATATTACATGTTGGTGTTTCTTGGAGACAACCATAACCTCTGTATTCTTTATATTCATGCTTAATCCTTTCTTTTCACTTTCTCTCACTAGTATGTCTATCAAGTCTTGCAGATCTTGTTCATTTGTAGCCATGATAATTGTGTCATCAGCGTATCTTAGGTTGTTTATATTTTGTCCACTGACTGCTATTCCTGTGTATTCTTCTACAGATCTCATGTTTTCGCTATATAAGTTGAATAGGTCTGGTGAGAGCACGCATCCTTGCCGTACTCTAACTGTATCGCCTGATAGATTCCAATCTTACTCTCTAGTCTAATGGCTTCGCTTTGTTGCCAGTACAAATTCTTGATCCATCTAAGATCTTTACCATCAATATTTATACTTTCTAACATGCTGATTATTTCTCCATGTTTTACTTTATCGAAAGCTTTTGAGTAGTCTATGAAACATAGGTACAAGTCCAACTTCATTTCTATTGATCTTTCCATTATTGTTCTTATTGTATATATTGCGTTGTTTGTTCCCTGCGTTCAACAAAGCCACATTGTTTTTCCTTCACTTCTGGTCTTATTTTGTTTCGTACCCTTCTCATAATAATGCTGAAAAGTAGTTTTGTTACGTGACTCATGAGGCTGATTGTGCGGTGTTCTTCGCATTCTATCGTTCCTACTTTCTTTGGTAGTGCTATAAAAATGGAATGTTATAAATCTTTGGGTACATATCCTGTAAAGGTTATCAACTCAACGAATAACTATTTTATCGGTCCCAGCAAATATGAAAAACTAGCTGATGACCTAGTTATGTGGAAAACGACATTACATAAAAGTGCAGAATCTTTGGAGAATAGACTTAGGGATGAGCCGAAATGCAAGAGACTTAACTTGACTTATTCCTCTCTGCTCCTCGGGGAGCATAGGGCCTCAACAGTTATTCACCACTTTCCCCAGTCTCTGGCTGTTTTCTTTATGATCTCCCAGGATAGTCGAGCACTCTTCAGTTCCTTAAGAAGACTTCATCTCCAGATCTGTTTAGGCGTCCTTTTTTTCATCTTCCTTGCGGTTCCACTCAAGTGCTTGTCTAGTGACACTCAACTGTGTCTTCCATAGGGCATACCCGATCAATCGCCATTTTCTCCTCTTGACCTGGGTCATCATGGGCTCATGTCCGGTTCTTATCTACAGGTCTGTGTTTGCAACTCTATCATACCATCTCAGTCTGAGAATCCACCGAAGACATCAGTTGACAAAGGTTTGAATTTTATTTGTATTTAACTTGGTGACTCGACATCTTAAAGGCAAGAGAGACAAGCGCAAATTCAGAAGTTGGCAAAGTAAAACACTTGCCAATTGCCAGTCTGTAGGGACGAAAAAAGTCATATATATTTATCTATAAATAATGGTCAGTGAATTACATACAACATTAACACAGGCCAGTACATCCGATTTATGCAACGCTTTTTATTTACTATGGTAGCTTTCCTAGGCCCCTACCTCAGTCGCCTCTTACAACATGCTTGTAGGTCGCAGTGTTACTATTCTTTGCTCCCCTTGAGCGTCACGGCAACATACGGTCGATATAACAAATAAAAAAGATGAACTATACATAAATATGTATATTATATACATCATAATTAGACAGAGAACGAAACAAATCCTATTTGACTGTTGTAACTATTTGGCCAGGTATTTGATTCCAACGATTGTTTGCTTAGTTACGATAAAATTGTCGTTTACATTTCGTGTGTGCCTGTTAAGCCAAACATCACATTCGATTTAGTTATTTGAGCACGTATCAACCATTATATAAAAAAAAATAGGTCAACAGGCCTGAGCGGAAGATATTGAAAGAAAGAGGTCACCAATCAGAAACTTTGTTAAATGATAATCGATTGTTTTAGATATTGCACGTGCGGCGCTAACCTGGTTACAACACCCAATCAGCATCGCTTCTAAATATATAACAGGAGATTGACAAACAGACTGTCAAAGTGGTTAGCTCCGCCCAGTTAAAGCAGTGGCTATATCCTTCCTTTGTTGCTCTACTAGATGTATTGCAACTAGTATCAGATGCCCTTCTTGAAAGTTTAAGGGCAGGGGATAAACATTATATTTATACCAACCCTCGGCAACCAATGTCAAACATGGACATTGTCTAACGTAAAAGAGTTAGAGATGGTAGTCTTTGAGATGATGTACTTGAGAAAACCATCAATTTTTACAAGAGACGGATTGGTACAAACATTGGTACAATTTATTCTTCTTCTTTGCGATTGGTTTCATATGCTCATGAAATGGGCTGACTATGAGATGGGCTGCCTCTATGAAGCTGCACGTCAATTTGAGTTCTTTGTGGGTTTCCCCATAGCTTGCTTTATAAGTTTCGTCCATGAGACCATGCTTCGGTATCGTTAGAGTGTGTGTGATTGATAGGCATTGTAGAATGGTGATATTGGTATGTCTACCCGTTAATCCAATCTTAAACAAGTTGCTGCCCGATGGATAGGTTTTCATTCGAACAAGCATCACCCCCTTCCACAAGAGAATTGTTTCACCTATTACACTGATACTTCGGCCATGTCCTGTCCACCTGCTCTCGCTAATCCTCAAAAAATAAAATTATATTTTCTCATTCCTGATATTAACTGCGAGTTTTCCTGTTGATAGCGAGCTAGTGGAACCATCAGTATGCATACTCTTCGATATCGGGGAGGGAGGGGGCTGAGCACCTATGGGTCTGCCCTGAGTGCAATGACGTCAGTTTAGTAAACAAAAACCAATAACTCAGAACAGGACACAATCGACTCCACAGCCACATGTATACAACATTCAAGATTGGCAAATCAGTCATGTGTACATGCACTCCAGACTGCAGGCAATTCAGTCATGTGTACATGCACTCCAGACTGCAGAGTACATACCTCAAACTTCCCATGAAAATCCCTGGATTTTATTATTATAGTTATTTATGTTATAAACATTAGCAGCTTATATAAGTGAATGACCTGACTCCATTCTTACAATAAACAGGACGACACAGATTTGATATAAGTGGTACGAGAATACTCATCATCATCAAATAGCTTGTCCTGAGCAGAACTTTGCCACCCCAACAGTCCTCCGGAATTTCTCTCTCTCATAGGCAAAATGTCCTGCCTCTGCAGCCGTCATGTTCAAACCATCAGTTACATCCTGAATCCATCTTCTCCGTGGTCTTCCTCTTCTTCTCTTTGCCGGTATGCCTCCTTCCATGATGGTTTTCTCCAGGTCTTCATGTCCAAAATATCTCAATTTTCTCTTTCTTATTTGTAGCATAAGCCACAATGGAATCTTAACGAGAATACTATTTCAACTAAAATATGTTTGATAGAGTGGCGTCTGTGGCCTAGGGGTTAGTGACTCTGTCTATTAACCCGACGTTCTGAGTTCGAATCACGCTGCGGACAGTTTGCTTGCAAATTGTTTCCGTTGATTTTAACAAAGGACGATGGCGCCACCCGTTCAGAAAGCAATGGCAAACTACTGAACGTATAAGTGGTGCCTAGAAAATCAACGACTTGTTTACTGTGGTTGATGGCTACGTCCTTTGGGATATGCCACGATTTTCATTTTCATCTATTTACCTATCTACAGTGGGCGTTTGTCGCCATAGCAGTGATAAGCTCTACCACAACCCAAGTGTACCTGGTTCAAACTACGCGGCGTCGTCAGTTTGGAAGCACATTTGTTTTCTGGGCTTTTAACAAACGTTTAAAATAGACTACACCGTTCAGAAAGCAATGGCAAACTACTGAATGTATAAGTGATGCCTAGAAAATCAACGACTCATTTACTGTGCTTGGTGGCAACGTCCTGTAAAGGATTTTCATTTTATCTATCTATCTGTCTGTCTTTCTGTCTATCGGTCTGTCTTTCTATCGGTCTGTCTTTCTATCGGTCTGTCTTTCTGTCTACCTGCCTGTCTGCCTGTCTGCCGCCTCTGTCTCGGTCTGCCTGCTACTGTGTATCGTCTGTCTGTCTTCTGTCTACCTGCTTCTGTTCCTGCTGCTGCTGTCTGTATGTCTATCTATCGGTCTGTCTTTCTGTCTACCTGCCTGCCTGCTGTCTGTATGTCTATCTATCGGTCTGTCTTTCTGTCTACCTGCCTGCCTGCTGCCTGCCTGTATGTCTATCTCTGTCTGTCTGTATGTCTGTCTATTATTTCCTGTTTGCCCTTGTCTTATAGTAAATACTTCTTAACCACTTTTAGTGATTCATATTTTATTTTTGAAATGGTTTACAGCGGATAAAGCTGAGATAATTTGTATCCTTAGGTGTAGACACACACATTTAGTGTGTATCTTTAGGTGTAGTCACACACATTTAGTTTGTAGACACACACATTTAGTTTGTATCCTTAGGTGTAGACACACACATTTAGTTTGTATCTTTAGGTGTAGACACACACATTTAGTTTGTATCTTTAGGTGTAGACACACACATTTAGTTTGTATCTTTAGTTTGTAGACACACACATTTAGTTTGTATCTTTAGGTGTAGACACACACATTTAGTTTGTATCTTTAGGTGTAGACACACACATTTAGTTTGTAGACACACATTTAGTTTGTAGACACACACATTTAGTTTGTATCTTTAGGTGTAGACACACACATTTAGTTTGTATCTTTAGATGTAGACACACACATTTAGTTTGTATCTTTAGGTGTAGACACACATTTAGTTTGTATCTTTAGGTGTAGACACACACATTTAGTTTGTATCTTTAGGTGTAGTCACACACATTTAGTTTGTATCTTTAGATGTAGACACACACATTTAGTTTGTAGACACACACATTTAGTTTGTATCTTTAGGTGTAGACACACACATTTAGTTTGTAGACACACATTTAGTTTGTATCTTTAGGTGTAGACACACACATTTAGTTTGTATCTTTAGGTGTAGACACACACATTTAGTTTGTATCTTTAGGTGTAGACACAAACATTTAGTTTGTATCTTTAGGTGTAGACACACACTTTTAGTTTGTATCTTTAGGTGTACACAGTGCCGGATTAGGTCAGCGCGGGCCTGTAGCAAATTTTAGCGCGGGGCCCTAGGTTTTGTATGATAATAAATAATAAAACACAACTTTTACAAACAAACTTGTCTCGATTTAATGTGAGCAAATTTAGAGATAATACTAGACAAATCAATTTCTCTAAGTAAATTACATTCAATGTTCAACGATATAAGGTGAGGTTATTTAGACGATCTTGTCCCAATCATGTTCCTTAACTCACTTTTATACTCTTTAATGTTGAAAAGAACGTTCTCCGCTGCAGTTAGTAATCATTAAAGACAAGTAAATTCGTAAGACTATTTCTACATTTGGGAAACACGACTCTAATGAATTTTCCATTATGCTTTCTTCTAAATCCTCTTGGTAAGAGCTGACAATATTAGGAGTTCTTTTCAAGATCTCCTTCTGCTGTAAGAGATTTTAACTGACGAAGTATTCCAAATACACCAGTCACTCTATGGTACGCTTTCATGCGTTTAGCTAAGGCAGAGAGTACATTATCAATTATAACAATAAACATCTGACTTTCAAATTTTTGTTTGGGTGTTTGATTTTCTACAACTTCATCGAGCGTAGTTGAGCCGTTGAAATCGTCGTACTTAGTATTTCGCTTGCGTCATCTTGAAGTTTGTTGTTGATATTCTTCAGTCAGTCAGGATTTTGACTTTGGCCTCAATATCTGAAAATGTAGGCCGCATTGCTTGAACGTACCCGTTTAACGATTCATAAAGTGCATATCCCGTGTTAAGGTCTTGATCAGGTGACTGTGATGAAGCGTTAAAGCGTGAAGATTATGCGTTAAAAATTAACATTTGTCTCGGTGATTAAAACAGAATTAACCAGTCTGTTTCAAATGTTTAAATGCCAGCAGTGATCGTAGAAAACGAAGTTGATGACACGCTGCTCTAGTTATCGCGGGCCGTGGAAATTCAGGGGTTTGAGATCAGTTTTGGCCAAAAATTCTCGGTGTCTCGGTACAATGTTGAACTACCAGAAACCCTTACCCTTTACTTTGGGGAGCTAAATTACAGTAAAGTCTGAATAATACTCGCCTGAATGTCGAGGACCACCCGTGATAAGGAAAGCGTCTCCTCGCAAAAATCAGTCAAATGTACGCTATTAAAACAGCACCAGGACTAGTTTGAATTTGTAGCGTGAAACGAATAAACAAAAAAAAACAACACACAGCACAGTAAACTGTGTGTAGTCTGAACATTTCATATGTATATATATATTGTGTGTGTGTGTGTGTCTGGTGTGTTTGTATCGTGTGTGTGTGGTGTTTTTCCCGTGGAACTTCAATTATAAATTAACGGTGCAGAAGAGGAGCAGACAAACACGGGGGGTCTACATAACCTTTTGAGAATGTTATATATATAACCAGCTACTGGGCAATTGCTGGGAATATACCGTGACACAAAACTATGATCTACTTGCTTTTAATGAAATCTGGGAAACGGAACGGAACCTGGTTTACAAAAATCAAGTTCTGAAAGATCAAGTTAAGTCAAGGGCCACTTTAGGATATAATCTCGTTGAAAAGTTAGGATTATTGCATTTTAAAGCCAAGGTTAACTTATCGTACAGGGGGCAGTCACTGTCTGAGAAGAAGTCAAGCATTTATCTTGCTCTTTAGTTAATAATGTTTCAGTTAAATTCTCATGGAATTTCAGGTCACTTCAGCATACTTTATTATACTAGAACTTTCTCTTAGAATGAGGAGGGGGTGGTAGATTTTTCTAATTCATAAAGTGCTCAACAATTTGGTCTTAGAATGTATTTCGAATTCAGTTTCAATTCAGTTTCCAGTTAGGAATATCTTCATTGCATTTCGGTTATGTCCAAATGTGCTCCGATCTACTTCGCAATATCTTCATGGCACTTCGGGCGTGCCCATAGGTGCTCCGATCTCTTACAAATTAATTTTTAAATCACAATGCGAAAAATGGCGCCGTCAATAACGAAGTTGATAGAGCGCTAAGCTAATGACTCCGTATCGTGGAAATTCTTGGGGTTTGAATCCAGCTTAATCCATCAGTTGTCGGTTTGCACTCGGTTTGCACTCGGTTTGTACTCGGTACACAGTTTGACTACAGGAAGCCATGATACTTAAACTAACAACTGTCGGTTTGCACTCGGTACACAGTTTGACTACAGGAAGCCATGATACTTAAACTAACAACTGTCGGTTTGCACTCGGTTTGCATTCGGTTTGCACTCGGTTTGCACTCGGTTTGCACTCGGTACACAGTTTGACTACAGGAAGCCATGATACTTAAACTAACAACTGTCTGTTTGCACTCGGTTTGCACTCGGTACACAGTTTGACTACAGGAAGTCATGATACTTAAACTAACAACTGTCTGTTTGCACTCGGTTTGCACTCGGTTTGCACTCTGTTTGCACTCGGTTTGCACTCGGTACACAGTTTGACTACAGGAAGCCATGATACTTAAACTTGGGAATCTAAATTACAAGTACATCTGAAGTCGGAGTAAGGTTCGACTGAATGGCGAAGGGAACTGGTAATAAGGAAACCAAGCCTTCACGCAAACGTTTTGTGACAGAGGTTCGGTAGCGTAATGGTTAGTGCCCTTGATTCTTAGACTTGTATTCCGTGTTCAATCCACCCAATGGAAACAAACAAGTAACAACTATTACACAGTTCAGGGCAACAGTAATGTTCTTCTTCTTCTTTGAGCCATATCGACCACTTGTTAAACCACTCTTTGTTATGTGTATGTGATCTGAGCCTAAGAGCGATTTTACGCTGTGCCAGTTATGCGTCTACAAGTAGGCTAGCACATCCGACTTTTGCTACGCTTTTTATTTACTAGGGTAGCTTTCCTATGTCCCTACATCAGTCACCTCTTACGACATGCATTGTAGGTCACATTGCTATTATTCTTTACTCCCCTTGCGCACCCCGACAACACACGGTCGTCAACAGTAATGAAAATAGCCATACTTCTACGCACTAACAATTGCTATTTTTTGTTTGGAATATCTTCATTTCACTTCGGGCATGTCCAAACGTGTCCTGATATCCTTCATAGAATCTCCAAAAGCGTCCAGCGACTGACCGTACCAGTTCGATTTTGATTGATGAACCTACTCATACAAGTGACTAAGACACAAGAAAGAAAGATTACAACATATCTTCTTCTTCTTTGCGTTCGTTCTTTACGACCAATTTTAATCACTCTTTGTGATATGTTTGATCTTTGCTAAGAACGTGTATACGTTGCACATTGGTTTGGTAGGCCCTAAACGCATAGACTTCTACACGTTTAGGACATGTGCATCCGATTTCAGCCAAACCTCCTAAGTCGCCTCTTACGACATGCGTGGCAGGTAACAGTGGTTCTATTCTTTACACCCCAAATTTGGGCCCCGGTAACCACTCGGGCGATTACAACATATGAAATGAGATGTCTACGAAAAGCTGTCAACGTTACAAGGAGAGATAGAGTGAGAAACGAGAATATCAGAAGCAACGCTGGTACTATACCATGCATACAGTACATCGAGAAGCAAAGAATCAAGTAGTTCGGCCATCTAATGAGAATGGAGCCGCCACATTTACTATCATCGCGTGCCTACAATAATCGACACTTAGGGCGCAGAGCACGAGGCAGGCCAAGAACACGATGGATAGATAACATATCAGAGTCCCTGCGAAAGCATGAACTAACGTCAATCGCAACACACCTGGCACAAGATAGAAAAACTAACTCTCCCGACGTACAAATGTGGTTAAGATAAGATAAGACCTACTCATATACCTGTTGTGCTGTTCTTTTCTGGTCACTCCAATCATCAAAACCAGCTCTTGAAATCTAGCTGTTGACGTGGATTGGTTTAAATACAAACCCTTTTTGCGGCCACACGTTATGAGTGGGTTCAGAATGTCAGCCATATCCATTTGCTTGATCCCCTGATATGGTAGCAGAGCCAGCCTCCCATTGCCAACGACACCCATGTACGCTGGAACAAAGATAAGTGTAATTCTGCAAATTGTTGACGCTTGTAGTGATTAATGCCTGATTACCGAACCTTTCGGTGCACACTAAACGAACCTTACAGAATGACATGCATAGTGCACAACGCATGCATGCCAGAATAGTGCCTTAGTCACTGTCAGTACTTCCAGTCACGTTAATTGGTGTCATATTAAATGCACCACTATCTTCCTTGACCATTCTGCCACATGAGCTTGCAGAGAATGTCCATGCTGACTTTTCGTGGCAAACTACCGATCCATTCGTGTAAATAACAACGTCACCTTCATTGCAGTTTTCATCATTGATGGTTTTAACGTCTGTATCCAACGTCACGGGTTTCCCTCTCTCTGCAATCTTTATCAAATTTAATGATGGTCGAAAAGTGTTCCCGTATATTGAAGGCACCGGTATCCACCCTTCCACATGGTCGATATTTGTGAGCCTGCATACCAGCTGAACAGTGTCTGCAGCACGGCTAATCCACAACTTTGTTGTCGCAACAATTTCTATATCGACCCTCTAACCAGAAACAAACTTGCACATAATTTATTTTATTTATTTCCTGTCGTATCTGATTTCAAATCTTCTCAGATTCAATACAACATGTTTGTTTCGTCAGATTGTTCGAAATTCGTACTATAAAACTCTCAGAGTTATAAACTGCGCATGAGGCAAATTTTAGTGCAAAATGTTTATATCCTGACTGCATTTATGTGATCTTGAGTTTCATCTAATCGTAAGACTGGTTAAGCTGACAACACTCTCATATGCTTTGATTTATTTACTGATAAACGCGCGTTTTCTTCAACTCTGAATCACGCTAAAACCTTCATGTTCTCATGTTACGCAAAGGATTAGAAATTCAAAACCAGAAATTCTTGTTGGAACAGCAAAATAAGATTCTAGTGATTGTTTGTCAAAGTTACTGAGATAAAGTTGCGGTGCACCTTCTGGAAGTTTCAATAGAATAGTCAAACATGACGCCTCACACCTGAGACAGGTATTGGATTGTGTTGAACATTGGAAAAGCAGTAAAACAGGTAGCTATTTATGCTCAACATGTTAAAAGCAGGTAAGTGGTTGTATTCAACATTTTAAAAGCAGGTAAAATAGGTAGCTAGTTATGCTCAACATGTCAAAAGCAGGTAAGAGAGGTAAGTTTTTTGTATTCAACATTTTAAAAGCAGGTAAGACAGGTAAATGGTTAAGTTCAACATTTCAAAAGCAGAGTCCAAAGAAATATTTTTGCCAATATTATTTTCAGTCTGATATCAGGGTAAAAAACCTGGCATAATCTTATAATAACATTTCTAATCAATAATATCTAGTCATTTCTAGTAAACTCCCATGTTTACAAAGTCTCCTACAAGAGACCATCAGGAAAAGGCGAGAGGAAGACCACGAAAAAATGGTTAGATGGCATAGCAGAATCCTGTCAAAGAGCAAAAATAACAATCACCCAAGTCACTAGAACAACGCAAGAAAAACAGAAAATCACGACACTGGGCAACAACCCGGTAGCAGTGTGATAACAAAAGAAGAAGGAAGAAATAAAAAATAATAACAGCAGCCATGTTGTTTCTTGCCACGGTTCTTTTTGTCTATTACTGGAGATCGATGATATAATCAATGATTATCACATCTGATGGTGTTTTACAGGTAAGGGATAATTATCATCGTGTTCAATGTCTGCGTGTTGTGTAGCAATTAATGATTATCACATCTGATGGTGTTTTACAGGTAAGGATAATTATCATCGTGTTCAATGTCTGCGTGTGTGTGCAATAGTTTCAATCTGATGTTTACAGTGAGTATATCACTGTTCATGTCTGCGTTGTGTAGCAATCAATGGTCATCACTGTCTGCGTGTTGTGTAGCAATCAATGGTCATCACTGGCATCGTGTTGTGTAGCAATTAATGATCATCACTGGCAGCGTGTTGTATATCAATCAATGGTCATCACTGGCAGCGTTTTGTGTAGCAATCAATGGTCATCACTGGCAGCGTGTTGTGTAGCAATCAATGGTCATCACTGGCAGCGTGTTGTGTAGAATAATGATCATCACTGGCATCGTGTTGTGTAGAAATTAATGATCATCACTGACAGCGTGTGTGTAGAAATCAATGATCATCACTGACAGCGTGTGTGTAGCAATCAATGGTCATCACTGACAGCGTGCTGTGTAGCGCAATCAATGATCATCACTGACAGCGTGTTGTGTAGCAATCAATGATCATCACTGACAGCGTGTTGTGTAGCAATCAATGATCATCACTGACAGCGTGTTGTGTAGCAATTAATGGTCATCACTGACAGCGTGCTGTGTAGCGCAATCAATGATCATCACTGACAGCGTGTTGTGTAGCAATCAATGATCATCACTGACATCGTGTTGTGTAGCAATTAATGGTCATCACTGACAGCGTGTTGTGTAGCAATTAATGATCATCATTGACAGCGTGTTGTGTAGAAATCAATGATCATCACTTGCAGCGTGTTGTGTAGCAATTAATGGTCATCAGAAATACAGGGTGTTCAAGATAATTGCAGCCCCATTGACAATTCGAAAGTTACCAGGTACAAATTGAGTTGTGATTATTTACTATTTAAATCGGTTCTGACTAGCTCGTCCTACGTCACATTTGTTCATCGCCCCTTCCAGCACTACAATTACACACCGTCACACAACCTTGACCTATACTACGTCATAACTGAACCTTCCCATTTCCATACATATATGCCAGATTAGCTCCATTCACGGGCTGCTTTTAAGTTGAACGCCCTGTATAATGACGTAATAACAAATGTATGAAACAGCTCTGTTCTCATTTTCTCATTCTATCAAGTGAAGAAAACAAACGTCCAATTTCAAAGAGACATGTACACAAAGAAACATCATTAAAAGAAAAAGAATCAGACAATCAAGGATTTTCTGGCATACTGTGGGAAGAGGAGGCTTAGAACGTTTGATGACAACAGGTAAAATAATGCGAAAGAGAGATTGTGGAAGGCAGATGGAAAAGATGGATGGTTTGACATAGTGGTTTGACAAAATATCGACATCAGAACCGATATTTAACTACACCAGGAGAGAGAGAGAGAGGGAGAGAGAGAGAGAGGGAGAGAGAGAGAGAGAGAGAGAGGAAAAGAGAGAGCTAGAGCTGTGGAGAGACATGATCACCTACGCCAACAGGCATGATTCTTGATTGACTGATAAATGAAGTATTATGTTATAAACTTTTAATCTTGATTATAAAACTGATTGTCTATTTGTGTGTTAGCCAACAATTGAGAACGACAAAATCTGGTCTCATGAAATTTGAACATCTTATTCCTGTAAAAATTTGAGTTTAGTTTTCAACTCTTTACCCCCTTTCTTCATTGAGTTATGAGTTAGTTAAGTTAGGTTTAAAATGTATCCATTTCATAGCGTGTTCAGTCAGCCATTATACTAGGCAACTGAACATGCTCAGCAGTAAACGGGTAAAATTGTAGCAGCACTATTTGTGGAACGGGGAATATTAGTTTTAAAATATTGGAAAAAATCTTTGCTTATTAAAACACGAAATAAATTTAGTTACCACTTTTTTTCTATATATTTGTTTGTTTTGAACATCTAGGAATTACGAGTTTTCATTCTTTATTTTTTTCTTGTATTTAAAGCAGGGAAAGTGCTCTATAGTTTTTTGTGTGCATGTACAGAAGAACATTAACTGCTGTTGAAGAGAAGTGGTATGCCATGAGTTGTGAAAGCATCTACTTAGATGTGGTTTGTGGGTGGTCACTACATCATTCCTTCAGCTCCAGAACAGTAGAAGTGATAGAAACACCACATAAAGCCACTTTTTTGGATATGTATATAGTTTTAGTGCAAAAGCTCCGCCTACTTTGGTTCTAGAGCAATCACTTATTGACCTCCGGCCGTGACCTGCGTGTTATTTGCGTCAAAGAATGTAACAGGCAACTACCTGTTAGTGTAGACTCCGTTTTTCGTTCGTTGTAAAGTGATCCAGTTCCAGCCTCTACTTATGGCTTGTATGTAATCTGAGCCAAACAGTGAGTACACTGTGATATATTTAAACATCTAGGAGACCGTTCCGGATATGATACATTCTAAATGAGTTTCAGGACTAGTTTCATTTGCCATCTCAAGGCGTGTGGAGTTTTTACTCTGATATTGTCATGTGAAACGTGGGGAGATGTTGGACATGAAGTGAATATGTTTATATCAACTCCATTGCCTAGGACACACACGGGGGAGACCTCCAGACAGCATGGCGAGACGAGCCCTCCGATGGAACCCACAGGGTAATAAAGATAAGGGACGACACATGACCACTAAGAGGCGAGAATTGGAAAAAAATGCAATATAATGGGGAGAGATCTGGAGAAGATGGCATTGGGTAGAAGGACTTGGAAAACCTTGGTTGTGGACCTATGCTTCCTTAGGGGCAAAGAGTGAAGAAGAACTCCACTGCCAGGACTAATCAGTTTGATGTACAACATATCAATATCAATACAAGTTAAGGTTGCAGTTAAACTATGTAGCAAAGACAAAACACACAAATATGCATTAAGGTAGTAGTACAAAATACAAGATACAACGACATTTCGACCAAAAGGTTTTTTATCAAGCACATATACAAGTCGCTTGGGATAGAGACTGTGGTCCAGACATTATAGACACAATCAACTAGTGAGGTCTCAACAAATGACAATACTGTTCTTCGAATTGGCATGTTGTTCAGACCTTATAAGTTGATTTATCGCCTGACTGTGTCTGTAATGTCTAGTGTATAGGAGCATAGTCTTCATTTCATTTGCTTTGTATCGTTTGTTTAGTAAAGGCCTTTCAGCAATCGTTGCACAAATGCTAACCAAGTACTGGGACAGTTTACACCACTGTTGTCACATAAAGAGATACCTCTTCTCATGGGTAGCTTCCCCCTCAATCCCTACTCACTTTGCTACTCACTTTTCAACGTTGTATAATCTGTTTCCATAGCCACCATAGAAAGAAGAAATAGTCTTGCTCAGTTCCAATTTACTAATCTTAGCGCTGAAATAGTACCTTTATTTGGTGTATCTATGCCAAAAATTGGTCAATAAATCGCAAAGACTGGAGGGAACCTAACACAACACCACCCAAAACAGAGCTATACGGAAGCAAAGACTCTCCTGAAACAATCCAGGAAAATGATTTGGAGAAAAACAAATGGAGGATACAACCCAGAGCACGACAGTACAAATGCACTAAATAGAAAGGCACAGACCACAGTCTTCAGACTTAGAACGGGACACTGCAGTCTCAGAGCACACCTCTACAGAATTGGTCTCAGGGACTCGGGAGCCTGCACCTGTGGAGCACATAAGCAGCACCCAGAGCATATCCTGCAAAACTGCCCTAGTCTGAATAGTGTGAGAATGGAGATCTGGCCAACAGAAACAACCCTACAAGACGAACTATAGCGGACCGGTGAAGACCTCAAGCGCTCCGCCCTGTTTATGACACATACCGGAGTAGTTGCATATCAGAAGTTGATCGCAGAAGAAGAAGATGGTCAATAAATGGCGGGACATTTTGTGTATGCTAGAAATAATGCAGGACATTATTTGTTAATTGTTAAAGGAGATTAATAACAAAACTCTTACAGTATATCTTGACCTAGTTTAATATTAGATTACCATTATATGAATCTACGCTGTTATACACCTATAGAAAAGAAAGATACATTTATAATGAAGTTATATGTATACAGAATTCTGTATATAAATAGCTTCATTATAATTTGATTTTTTTTCTGTTGGCGGTTCAAAAATCACTATGAATGTAAAAGCAGTAACATATCCGTGAGTCAGGCATTCGCTGTTCTATTATAAAACAGAACTGTTCGGGGCAATTTATCTTCGCAATTAATCTAGTTGACTAACCTTGTACCAGGTGGCTAAGGGATTTTGTAACCATATGATGAAATAATTGTTCAATTTTCTTCAAGAATTCTGCTTTGTTGTGTACTGCTTCTTCTTTCGATTTTAGACATCTACCGAAATATACAAAATAACAAACTTGTCTTTCTTTGCGACTGCATGTCAGTCCTGCAGGCCACGCAAAGGGAACCACAAAATAATATGGAAAGAGAGCTGGTACTACAGCTAAACAAGCTCTCAGAACACAACCAAATTAGTCTCCAGTGGATAGCGGACTACTGTGACGTATAATACCAGGAAATGAGAGAGCAGACAGGCTGGCTAAGGAGGGAACAAAACTTATACAACACAAACACCCAGTGTCATTTCCAGAAATCAAGACACATGTCAAGCGAAAATATCAACAGTTATGGAAGCAACAAACCCGCAGCAAACACCCACAAGATCTCATCAACAGAATAAACAGAAATAACACACAACAATCGCATAATAACAGGTCACTACAGGCTCAACGATCACATGCACAGAATAAAACCTGCTCAGACTGCACAGTGTGCATGTCAGACAGAAACACAGACTCCAGAGCACATCCTATTACGTGCATCCGATTTCAGCCAAACCTCCTTAGTCGCCTTTTACGACATCTGTGGCAGGTAACAGTGGTTCTATTCCTTACACCTCAAATTTAGGCCCCGGTAACCACTCGGGCGGTGTCTGTATGTGATTGATGTCATTCTAGGGCAATGAGCGAGCAGATGCGCTGGCGAGCAATTTTACGATCGAGAATGTGTCTTCTACGGACAACGACATCATCAATGCTGTAAGAGAAAACATACGCTCTGAAGATTTCAACAGAAGATAAAGGGTATTCTCTATCTCGGTTGCACAAGTTATGCATACTGATATGTGCGGCAAGACGGGAAAACCATGAGAGAAACCCTAGTAGATACATCAACCAACACAGAACGGGAGTTGTTAGTCTAAACACACTGAGATATATGCTTGGGAGGAGATCGGAGCATTTATGGACACGTCGAATGTGCGATGAAGACGATCCTCAAATGAACAATGAGCAATGTGTGTGATTTATACCGTAAAGCGCGAGTACGTTGTGACATCTAGGCGCATACAGACCCATAAGTCAACACATCCAGTTTCTGGATGCTTTTTATTTGGGTTCACCTCTCTAAGTAGGAAAAAAACTCAACCTAGGGCAATCAATCCCCTTAAGCAAACCAGAGCCTTGTTAGCCTTGAACTTCGCGGTCAAAGTTTTCTGGTCTACACCAACTGGGAGTGTGGTTGGCTTGTGGTTTCTGCGGGTCATCAGAAGGCTACATATTATTCGTTTTCGTTCTTCCTAAACGACTAGCCTACCCAACTCTGCTGGGGGTATCAATGACAAAGTGTTACCTGTCGTACTAAAAGACTAGCCTACCCAACTCTGCTGGGGGTATCAATGACAAAGTGTTACCTGTCGTACTAAAGACTAGCCTACCCAACTCTGCTGGGGGTATCAATGACAAAGTGTTACCTGTCGTACTAAAGACTAGCCTACCCAACTCTGCTGGGGGTATCAATGACAAAGTGTTACCTGTCGTACTAAAGACTAGCCTACCCAACTCTGCTGGGGGTATCAATGACAAAGTGTTACCTGTCGTACTAAAAGACTAGCCTACCCAACTCTGCTGGGGGTATCAATGACAAAGTGTTACCTGTCGTACTGAAAGACTAGCCTACCCAACTCTGCTGGGGGTATCAATGGCAAAGTGTTGCCTGTCGTACTGAAAGACTAGCCTACCCAACTCTGCTGGGGGTATCAATGACAAAGTGTTACCTGTCGTACTAAAGACTAGCCTACCCAACTCTGCTGGGGGTATCAATGACAAAGTGTTACCTGTCGTACTAAAAGACTAGCCTACCCAACTCTGCTGGGGGTATCAATGACAAAGTGTTACCTGTCGTACTGAAAGACTAGCCTACCCAACTCTGCTGGGGGTATCAATGGCAAAGTGTTGCCTGTCGTACTGAAAGACTAGCCTACCCAACTCTGCTGGGGGTATCAATGACAAAGTGTTACCTGTCGTACTAAAAGACTAGCCTACCCAACTCTGCTGGGGGTATCAATGACAAAGTGTTGCCTGTCGTACTGAAAGACTAGCCTACCCAACTCTGCTGGGGGTATCAATGACAAAGTGTTGCCTGTCGTACTGAAAGACTAGCCTACCCAACTCTGCTGGGGGTATCAATGGCAAAGTGTTACCTGTCGTACTAAAAGACTAGCCTACCAAACTCTGCTGGGGTATCAATGACAAAGTGTTACCTGTCGTACTAAAGACTAGCCTACCCAACTCTGCTGGGGGTATCAATGACAAAGTGTTACCTGTCGTACTGAAAGACTAGCCTACCCAACTCTGCTGGGGGTATCAATGACAAAGTGTTACCTGTCGTACTAAAAGACTAGCCTACCCAACTCTGCTGGGGGTATCAATGACAAAGTGTTACCTGTCGTACTAAAGACTAGCCTACCCAACTCTGCTGGGGGTATCAATGACAAAGTGTTACCTGTCGTACTGAAAGACTAGCCTACCCAACTCTGCTGGGGGTATCAATGACAAAGTGTTACCTGTCGTACTGAAAGACTAGCCTACCCAACTCTGCTGGGGGTATCAATGACAAAGTGTTTCCTGTCGTACTGAAAGACTAGCCTACCCAACTCTGCTGGGGGTATCAATGACAAAGTGTTGCCTGTCGTACTAAAGACTAGCCTACCCAACTCTGCTGGGGGTATCAATGACAAAGTGTTGCCTGTCGTACTGAAAGACTAGCCTACCCAACTCTGCTGGGGGTATCAATGACAAAGTGTTGCCTGTCGTACTGAAAGACTAGCCTACCCAACTCTGCTGGGGGTATCAATGACAAAGTGTTGCCTGTCGTACTGAAAGACTAGCCTACCCAACTCTGCTGGGGGTATCAATGACAAAGTGTTGCCTGTCGTACTGAAAGACTAGCCTACCCAACTCTGCTGGGGGTATCAATGGCAAAGTGTTGCCTGTCGTACTGAAAGACTAGCCTACCCAACTCTGCTGGGGGTATCAATGGCAAAGTGTTGCCTGTCGTACTGAAAGTTGTGGGTTTGAATCCAGACCGAGATACATGTACAATTTAAATTTTATAACATTACTGCCTATGGTTTTTTTTTTCCGATCCAGAAGCACTTGAGCTTTTTCAGCTCTTCGGCTCGGTGCCATGGACATCGTAACCCTTCGGTTCGGTGCCACGAACACCGTAAATCTGGGGCCTATGGTTTAAAGTACGAACAACGTTATTTATTTTCATATAATTTTAACCAATAGGTTTATCAACAAGAAACTGAACGGACTGTTGGTCAGGCTATTTCCTGGATTTGTCACATTAGTGTTTACTTGCATAGAGTTTGACTTACAGTATGTGTGCTCGACTTGCAGTATGTGTGCTTGACTTGCAGTAGGTGTGCTTGACTTACATTAGGTGTGCTTGACTTGCAGTAGGTGTGCTTGACTTGCAGTAGGTGTGCTTGACTTGCAGTAGGTGTGTGACTTACATTAGGTGACTTGACTTGAGTAGGTGTGCTTGACTTGCAGTAGGTGTGCTTGACTTGCAGTAGGTGTGCTTGACTTGCTTGAGATATATATATATATATATATGTACATGTATATACTCTGTATTCCTGATTTATTTCCTTCTAGTTAAGAGGGACATGACATATCAACTTTGAGCTATTTATTTTTTAGAGATTTCTCTCTCTCACGATCCCGGCCTTATTTTAGAGATTTGAAAATACTTGAATAAGTACATGTATCTTCTTTTGTGTGAGTGTCTGTAGCTAAAGCGGTAGTGAGCTCGATCACAAACCCAAGCATACCTGGTTCAAACCCCATGGTGGGCAAGTTTGGAAGCAAATTCGTTTTCGTGGGATTTTTACAAAAGGTAAAATAGACATCACCGTTCAGAAAGCAATGGCAAACTACTGAACGTATAAGTGGTGCCTAGAAACTCAACGACTCGTTTACTGAGGTTGATGGCTACGTCCTTTAAGATATGCCACGATTTTCATTTCATCTTCTTTTGTAACCGATCCAAGTTTGATACGCCCACTTCTTCTTCTTCTTCTTCTTCTGCTACAATCTACTGCAATGCAACTATTCCGGTATGTGATATAAACAGGACCGTGCGGTATATTTTCTCAGTATGATGCAAGTCTTCGAAATGTCGCCCTTAAATGTTTTTTCTTTAAGATAACATTCAATTGTGATTTTGATTACGCTGCTTATGTCGCCCCTTTACGGTGCCGCCTGATGCGACCGCCTCTCTGTATCATAGCACGGCCCTGGATATAAACAGGGCGGTACAGTTGAGGTCTTCACCGGTCCCTTATAGTTTGTTCTGAAAGGTTGTTAATGTTGCCCAGATTTTCATTGGGGCAGTCAGAGATATGTGCTCTGGCATGCCTTGGGCTCCACATGTTTAGATTTGTCGAGTTTCGAGACCCATTCTATGGAGGTGCCTCAGACCGCAGTGTCCCTTTATAAGTCCAAAGACTGGTCTGCGCTTCTCTGTTTAATGTATCAATGTTGTCATGCACTGAGTTGTATCCTGCGTTTGTTTTTATCCACGTCATTTGTCTTGACTGTATCAGCAGACACGCTCGCACAGTCCCACATATCCTTATTCATGTCATTCATTGTTCATTTTAAGAACATCTTCATCGCACATCGGACATGTCCATAATTGCTCCGATCTCCTGCCAAGCATGTATCTCAGTGTGTTTAGACTAACAACTCGGGGTGTTGGGTGAGAAGTAGTTAGACTCACGGAAAATGACAGCCGGATCCTGGTTGTGTCCACGGATAGTCATGATCCTATTTGGTCCCCACTTCTCACCTAGCTCATGTTTGGCTCCACGTGCCACACCCCGGGCAACAGTCTCGGCTGACTGGCTAAACAACATGAGTGGGCGGGAGTAATCCTGCTTAACCCTCCCACGTCCCCCATCTTCCTCCCCATTTTCCCCTTATGTCCCTTTTCCACTTCCTTCCCAGTTGCGACAAGAGGTGATAAGACACTGGCATTGCACTGAGCCAGATAGGGTCACACTGCTTGCGGGGACCCATGGTGAAGACGACTCTGGTGTTGGAAGGAATAGCTGGATGGGTGGAGATGCACAAACACCTATGCACATGACGTGACACGGCCATAGTGAATAGCCCAGAACCAGAGCTAGTGATAAAGGCCTGCAAACATGGTGCACCTATGACTAGCGGGGATTGTACAGCGGTGAAATGTGCTCCCCAAGTTCGATCCAGTGACACCCTGATACCACATATCTGCCCGAAACTACCAGGGCCCCAGATCAAGTTAGAGATCTTGTCTGACAACCTCTTTGGGATGAAATTGTCGCAACAAAACTCCAGACATAATGCCAATACAACACAAATATATCAGATACGAGCTCGGACGTCGCCTCGGTCAACAAGGTCCATGCGCACGCGAGTGAAGCCCTCGCCCGTGTGAAAATATGTAAAGGGGTCCATTAATATACTACAGATAAACATATCAGGACTACAGAATAAAAAGATGGAGCTCGAAAGAACTCTACAACAGAATAATGTCCAATTGTCCTTATACAAGAAACCATCTTACTCAAAGAGAGTTAACATCACAGGTTACACCCAATACAAATGCGAGTGCAACAGATGTCAAGGACTCATGACACTGATAAGAAATGATGTGCAGGCAGAAGTCCACAACAGACCACACAACAACATAGACACCCAGACCATCAAAGTGTGGTTTGATGGAGTGAGATATACTGTACATAACATCTATTGCCCACCAACCTGCACCTCTGACCAGCCATTCAAGGAACCCATGTACACCAGAACAATTATTGCAGGAGACTTTAATGCACACACACCAGCCCTAGGTTACAAAGATTACAACAAAAGAGGGAGAGACATTGAAGACCTGTGTAACTCATCCAACCTCACGGTAATGCAGAGCTCAGAAACCAAACCAACACTTCTACACAGAGCCCATGGTACGAATAGCAGACCAGATCTTACCATAGTATCAGCTGACATTATAGATGCAACAACTTTCACTGTCTTGGATGATATAGGGAGCGACCATCTCCCATACTTATCTCTGTTACCACCAAGCAACTCAGAAGCTCAGTCTATAGAAATAGAAAGTTCTGGAATTTCAGAAAAGCAGACTGGCCACTCTTCGAGAACCAGACCAACATAGGCATGGACAAAATTGACCTCACTGGAAATATCGATACTGTCTTTGCTAACATATGTTGTAAAATACTGGAAGCTGCAGAAAGGCCATTCCAAATGGAAACACCAGAAAATATAGCATACTGGAACAAAGATCTAGAAAAAGCAGTGATGGATAGAAGAAAAGCAAGGAAACAAGCTGAAAAAGAACCTAATCGAGTTAATAAAACCAATTATAATCGCTTGACTGCTAAAGTTCGCCTTCTAATTAAAGCAGCAAAGAAGATGAAGTAGCAAGACACGTGTCAGAAACTTGATCTAAATAAAGATGGCCACAAGGCATGGGATCTGATAAACAAACTGACAGGCACTAGAAAGAAAGAAAATCCCAGACCCATCAAAAGAAACAATGAAACCATCATAGATGCAAAAAGAAAGCTGAAATATTCAACAAGCACTTTGCTAGCGTTAACAGAAGCATAAGAAGAAAACAGCTGGATAAAGCTTTATGGAAAATCTTTAAAAGTAAAAAAATGCACCAGTAGCGAATGTATGTGCATTTGAACAAGATTTTAGTCTATGCGAGATGGAAACAGCAATGAAAAACTAAAACCTCGAAAAGCCCCAGGCCCAGATAAGATTAAGAATGAAATGTTATGTCATATGGGCAAGAAGGCTAGGTTGATATTGCTGTTCGCTATAAATAGAACTTGGAGAGAGGCCAAAATACCTGCGCTTGGCAACAGCCAATATCACTCCCATCCTCAAGAAAGGGAAACCAGTAGACGACCCTCTAAGTTACAGGCCCATCTCATTGACCTCATGTTTAGGAAAGCTAGTGGAGAGAATGGTTAATAACTGACTTTATTGGTGGCTTGAAAAAACCCAGTCACTTGATAATACCCAGGCAGGGTTTAGAAGGGGCTGCAGAACAGAAGACCAACTCTTCAGACTTGTGCAGAATACAATTGATGGATTCCAGAATGAAAAGCACACAACCGCGGTTTCATTGATCTCAGCAAGCATATGACAGAGTCTGGAGGAAAGGCCTCTTGATGAAGATGCTCAATATGGGGATCCATGGAAAGATGTTACAATGGATACAAGCTTTTCTCCAAAACAGGACAATTGGAACATCTTTAGTGGAACAATGTCCTCCAAGAGAACACTAGAGGAAGGCCTCCACAGGGCTCTGCCTTAGCTGCACCCTTTCCTCATCTTCATCAATGGCCTCCCATCCCTTCTAAACACACAGAAAGCCCTTTTTGCTGATGACCTTGTAATATGGACAAGTGAGAAATACCCTGTACTAACTCGGGCTAAACTTAATAGAACCCTTGCCATAATCTCAACATATTGCAACCTATGGAAGCTTAAAGTCAATGAACAGAAAACTGTGTATACTACATTCTCCCGCAGCCCCAAAACAACTCAAAGAACCTTTCGGCTTACAATGAATGGAGCACTGCTGAAAAAAGAGGAAAACCTGACTTACCTGGGAGTCAAGTTAGACAAACAACTGAGGATGACAGAACACATTAACAACATAAAAGAAAAAGCATCTAAAAGACTCAACATGGTTAAAAGACTTGCTAGCACCACCTGGGGTGCAGACAAGAGCACCCTTAGGCAACTATATCTTGGCTATGTAAGATCTACAATGGACAACTGCCTTCCTCTCCAAGCTATAGCAAGTGAGCACATCACAACATCCCTGGACAGAGTGCAGAATCAGGGTCTCAGGTTTATATGTGGGGAATGAGAACGACCCCAACTGCTGCTTGTGAAATCGACGCCAACATCGAACCACTAGATATTAGGAGACGAAGGGCACTAATAGAAGCAGTCGAGCGATATAAAAGAATAGAAAAACCATCCCAACAGACAAACTATTGACAGGTGGAAATCTAATCAAAGAATCCAGCAAAAATCATTGCTGGAAGTTGGGAAAATCTCGAAGAACACTACCATCTCCCAACTGACAGAGAACCGATCACAAGATGCCCCGGCCCACCACCATGGCTAAACATAAAACAACCAGTAATCCAGAAATACCTCCTTGACAAAACTATAAACAAAGCAACACTTGCACCGATCTTAAAAACCTGCGCACTGGAGACAATAGACAGTTATCCAACTTTCTCTATCCATGCCTACACTGATGGTTCAGCTTTCAAAGCCACTACTTACGCTGGCTTCGGCATATACCTGAAATATCCAGATGGAACTACCTATAGTTACTGTGCTCCTTGTGGTAATATATGTTCCAACTATGAGGCAGAGATTATAGCCATAAAGACCGCTGTAGAACTAGTCCACCAGCAGTTTGAACTTGGAGAAAATATTGTCCAAGACATGATAGTATTCACTGACTCACAGTCCACACTACAAGCTTTAGAAGAACAGCAGAATCAGTCAAGCGAGATCCAGTCATTGGCATTAGTCATCCACAATCTGATTTCCTCCTTTGATATTAATGTCGTTCTACAGTGGATTCCTGGGCACACAAATATCCCAGGATATGACAAGGCAGATCATCTGGCCAAACAAGGATCATCAAAACCACAAATAGACAAACCTGTTAGCATACAAAGTATAAACAGATTCTGAAAAACAACTCCAGAGAAGATTGGCTGAACTGATGGGCTATGGGGATGACTGTCGGGACATGTATGCAGAGATGAATAGACCAAACCCCAAGGACAATATAAATCTGCTACAAAGAAAAGATCAAAGCACTATCTTTCAGTTAAGAACAGGACATGTTGGACTGAATCACCACCTACACAGAATAAACCCCACACACCTACCCCACTGTAGAAAGTGCAGTCACTCATGTGAGAGAGTACAGCATATCTTGCTTGAATGTCCTGGACTGCATAAAGCTAGACAAGAACTCCTCCCACCACACCCATCTGTTCATAATACCCTTTACACTAGTCTTCCACAATTACAGAACACATGCAGATTCTACAACTGGCATTGGCTGCCCAAGAGTGAAAACTCGCAGCCCTGGTTAGAAGAAGAAGAAGAAGAAGACTAACAACTCCCGTTCTTTGTAGATTGATGTCTCTATTGTTTTCTCTCGGTTTTCCCTGTCTTGCCGCACCTATCGGTATGCATAACTTGTGCAACCGAGATAGAGAGAAAACCTTTTATCTTCGTCGTTGAAATCTTCAGATCCTTATCCTTAGATTAATGTTAAATACAATCATTTTGTTCTTCTTCTTATCTTCTTATCTTAACCACATTTGCCGTGAAACCTCGTGGGGAGAGTTAGTTTTCTATCTTGTGCTAGGTGTGTTGCGCTTGACGTTGTCAGGACATGCTTTCGCAGGGACTCTGAGATGTTATTTTTGTTACAGAACTACAATTCTGATTTAAATTTATATTTAGTGCATAGATTCTGTTATAATATTAGAAGCTGTAGTCCCATGCATGTACAATGTAAACATTCATTGAAACTTGAAGCATGGTCAAACATTAAAATACAAATATACTTTGAGGAATAATATTTCTCAATATTGACAAAGGAAATCTATGTTTGCTAATCTCAAATATGTTCACACATTTAAGCTGTCGAGTTGATCTAAAACATGTTTGTACATCTAAGCTGTTGAGTTGATCTCAAACACATTTACATATCTAAGCTGTTGAGTTGATCTCAAACATATTTACACATCTTAGCTGTTGAGTTGATCTCAAACATATTTACACATCTAAGCTGTTGAGTTGATCTCAAACATATTTACACATCTAAGCTGTTGAATTGATCTCAAACATATTTACACATCTTAGCTGTTGAGTTGATCTCAAACATATTTACACATCTAAGCTGTTGAGTTGATCTCAAACATATTTAACATCTTAGCTGTTGAGTTGATCTCAAACATATTTACACATCTAAACTGTTGAATTGATCTCAAACATACTTACACATCTAAGCTGTTGAGTTGATCTCAAACATATTTACACATCTAAGCTGTTGAGTTGATCTCAAACATATTTACACATCTAAGCTGTTGAGTTGATCTCAAACATATTTACACATCTTAGCTGTTGAGTTGATTTCTTCTTCTTCCAACGCTCCATATGGACCACTTGTTGACCACTCTTTGTGATTTGTATGTGATCTGAGTCTAAGAGCGACTGCACTTTATGCCAGTTATGCGCCTTCAAGTAGGCCAGCACATTCAATTCCTGCGACGCTTCTTATTTACTAGGGTAGCTTCGCTAGGCCAATGCCTTAGTCGCCTCTTACGAGAAAAACAAACTGAGGATACAATCCAGAGCACGACAGTATAAATACATTAAACAGAAAAGCATAGACCACTGACTTTAGATTTAGAACGGGACACTGCAGTCTCAGAGCACACCTCCACAGAATTGGTCTCAGGGACTCGGCTGCCTGCACATGTGAGGCACCGAAGCAGTCCCCAGAGCACATCCTGCAAGACTGCCCCACCCTGAGCAGTGTGAGAATGGAAATCTGGCCATCAGAAACAACCCTACAAAACAAACTATGGGGGACCGGTGAAGACCTCAAACGCACCACCCTGTTTATGACACATACCGGAGTAGTTGCATAGCAGAAGCTGATCGCAGAAGAATTCGCCTCTTGACAATGCATTGTAGGACACAGTGTTACTATTCTTTACTCCCTTGGCGAGCCCCTGCAACACACGGGTGCAAGAGATAGCTAAAGATAGAAGGACTTGGTATGAGTTAGTTGAAGGCTAAGTTACAATTGGGGCTAAAAGACACAAGGAACAAAAAAAACCGAGAGATAGAGAGATAGAGAGAGAGAGAGAGAGAGGGAGAACTGAATGGGGCATGCCTATCCCATCGACTGCCTGTCCGTCAGTATACATGTATGCCCGTCCGTCTTTCCATCCGTCCAGAAGATGGGTGACCACCCAAACTGAACAATGTAAAAGAATAAATATTACCCTGAATATAAAATAATGCTTTCCTGGACATCCGCGCGTCGCGTACGGATAGTTCCAAAAATGTGCGCCCACTTGGCTCTGATTAGGTAGCAGATATCTGTGACTTTGCATATGCACAACTTGCAAGATTGATTGGCAGAGGATACTCGCATCATCAGGTCACTCTTATCTATGGACTTCGGTCTTTCGATGGAACTAAAAAAAAAAAAAAAAAATATTATTTTCTACACACACTCTGGAAAAGTCAACCAAACAGAAGATGCTGTCTTATTTGTCTATGTGACTTTACGAAAACGAAATACAAAGACATCGAAATTCTGCTGCATTAAATGATCACTTCTTGCGTGATGAGCTATCCATGGATCTAACCTGGAAATCTAGGAAGTACATCGGTGGTTGTCGATGGAGTATACACAGTTATGATTGCCGAATAGAGCTGTAGCTGTCGTACTGTATCGACGATGACCATGTTCGATCTAGTCTTCCAGAGAGAAAATCTAACGTACGCCGTTGGATTAAGGCCTCAATGTGAACATTGCTCCCCTTACTATCTCTTTCCCCAAAGGAAAGCCAGCTAACCAAGTGCTAAACAGACTTACTTACATACGGACTACTTATGACATCAGCATATTATGGCTGGTTGAGCTCTTTTATTATTAATCCCTGGATCTAACCTGGAGATCAACCATCAAATCTTCAAGATCTGGTGGAAGATAAAGGATCGTTGATGACGTATGCCAGCTACTTATAGCGATAGTTTGCTGCCGTACAATATCGACGCCTTGTCTAAACTGGTCTCCAGAGAGAAAATCTAGCGCACTCCGCTGGATTATGGCCATCCATATGAAAATATGGTTTGAATTTTTCTTCCCACACCCAATGAAAGCTCACACGCCAAGACTTGATCAATTTTGTAAGCAGCATTTTCTGCCTGGTTGGATTTTTCATCAGTTTTGGTTACTGTTTTATCGGAAGACCGACTACCTGCCGTAAATCAGGGACCCCCAATTTGTCACTTTCTGAATGTTTTTGGTTCAACCAAACTTGTTTAAAAAAAAAAAAAAAAAAATTTACTGTTTACATTTTTAACAAAATATAATTTACAAAATTTTACAAATCATAATGACATTGTAACTGTTGTAGAGAAATAATAGCAGGAAACTGATCAAATACCCACCAAGAAAGGAGTTTAAAAAAAAATAAAATAATTAATAGAAAAAAAAACTAACCAACGTATTGTTATAAAATTTGGCCCCACGTTTCAAGTGATATTAATTTTGATGATGAATAAACTTCTTCTTCTTCTTCTAACATTCATATCGATTACTTGTTAAACCACTCTTTGTGATTTGTTTGTGATCCGAGCCTAAAAGCGATTGTACGTTGTGCCAGTTATGCGCCTACAAGTAGCAAAGCAGACCCTATTTATGCGATGTTTTTATTTACTAGGGTAGTTTCCCTACCTTAGTCGCCTCTTACGACATGCCTTGTAGATCGAAGTGTTACTATTCTTTGCTCTCATTGAGAGCCTCGGCAACACACGAGTGATGAAGGTTTACTTCAAACTTGTTACTTAATCTTTTACTTCTTCTTTTACCTTCGCCCGCTATGAATTCAGGCTAGTCATGCGCCTGGTGTGGTGCTTCTTCTGACTGATTTTTGCGTGAAAGTCTGCTTACCGGTTTATTGGTTTTCTCGCCATACAAACGAGCCTTCTACGACTTCAGAGGTAGTTATCTAATAACTTGAATTCTCCGACTTCAGAGGTAGTTATCTAATAACTTGAATTTTCGGAAAGAAGTTAATTCTTATTTTTCATGTTTGTTGGCGTACACGCTCTGATATAACCAAAACAAGATTCGTCCTTAGGTTGACAGGGGCGTGCCTCGGCTTCAGAGGCTCTAATCCCTTACATAACAAATAAACAAACAATCAGACATATTTACACATCTAAGCTGATAGGTCGAAGACATATTTACACATCTCAGCTGATAGGTCGAAGACATATTTACACATCTCAGCTGATAGGTCGAAGACATATTTACACATCTCAGCTGTTAGGTCGAAGACATATTTACACATCTCAGCTGATAGGTCGAAGACATGTTTACACATCTCAGCTGATAGGTCGAAGACATGTTTACACATCTCAGCTGTTAGGTCGAAGACATGTTTACACATCTCAGCTGTTAGGTCGAAGACATGTTTACACATCTCAGCTGTTAGGTCGAAGACATGTTTACACATCTCAGCTGTTAGGTCGAAGACATGTTTACACATCTCAGCTGTTAGGTCGAGGACATGTTTACACATCTCAGCTGTTAGGTCGAAGACATGTTTACACATCTCAGCTGTTAGGTCGAGGACATGTTTACACATCTCAGCTGTTAGGTCGAAGACATGTTTACACATCTCAGCTGTTAGGTCGAAGACATGTTTACACATCTCAGCTGTTAGGTCGAAGACATGTTTACACATCTCAGCTGTTAGGTCGAAGACATGTTTACACATCTCAGCTGTTAGGTCGAAGACATGTTTACACATCTCAGCTGTTAGGTCGAAGACATGTTTACACATCTCAGCTGTTAGGTCGAGGACATGTTTACACATCTCAGCTGTTAGGTCGAAGACATGTTTCACATCTCAGCTGTTAGGTACGAAGACATACTGTTAACACATCTCAGCTGTTAGGTCGAAGACATGTTTACACATCTCAGCTGTTAGGTCGAAGACATGTTTACACATCTCAGCTGTTAGGTCGAAGACATGT
Source organism: Arion vulgaris (assembly GCA_020796225.1). Taxonomy (NCBI): domain Eukaryota; kingdom Metazoa; phylum Mollusca; class Gastropoda; order Stylommatophora; family Arionidae; genus Arion; species Arion vulgaris. The sequence goes on along the minus strand of CM036772.1, from coordinate 5,978,074 downwards.
TTACACATCTCAGCTGTTAGGTCGAAGACATGTTTACACATCTCAGCTGATGAGGTCGAAACATGTTTACACATCTCAGCTGTTAGGTCGAAGACATGTTTACACATCTCAGCTGTTAGGTCGAAGACATGTTTACACATCTCAGCTGTTAGGTCGAAGACATGTTTACACATCTCAGCTGTTAGGTCGAGGACATGTTTACACATCTCAGCTGTTAGGTCGAAGACGTGTTTACATCTCAGCTGTTAGGTCGAAGACATGTTTCACATCTCAGCTGTTAGGTCGAAGCATGTTTACATCTCAGCTGTTAGGTCAGACATATTACAATCTCAGCTGTTAGGTCGAAGACTATTTCACATCTCAGCTGTTAGGTCGAAGACATGTTTACACATCTCAGCTGTTAGGTCGAAGACATGTTTACACATCTCAGCTGTTAGGTCGAAGACATGTTTACACATCTCAGCTGTTAGGTCGAAGACATATTTACACATCTCAGCTGTTAGGTCGAAGACATGTTTACACATCTCAGCTGTTAGGTCGAAGACATATTTACACATCTCAGCTGTTAGGTCGAAGACATGTTTACACATCTCAGCTGTTAGGTCGAAGACATGTTTACACATCTCAGCTGTTAGGTCGAAGACGTGTTTACACATCTCAGCTGTTAGGTCGAAGACATATTTACACATCTCAGCTGTTAGGTCGAAGACGTGTTTACACATCTCAGCTGTTAGGTCGAAGACATGTTTACACATCTCAGCTGTTAGGTCGAAGACATATTTACACATCTCAGCTGTTAGGTCGAGGACATGTTTACACATCTCAGCTGTTAGGTCGAAGACATATTTACACATCTCAGCTGTTAGGTCGAAGACATGTTTACACATCTCAGCTGTTAGGTCGAAGACGTGTTTACGCATCTCAGCTGTTAGGTCGAAGACATGTTTACACATCTCAGCTGTTAGGTCGAAGACATGTTTACACATCTCAGCTGTTAGGTCGAAGACATGTTTACACATCTCAGCTGTTAGGTCGAAGACATGTTTACACATCTCAGCTGTTAGGTCGAGGACATGTTTACACATCTCAGCTGTTAGGTCGAAGACATGTTTACACATCTCAGCTGTTAGGTCGAAGACATGTTTACACATCTCAGCTGTTAGGTCGAAGACATGTTTACACATCTCAGCTGTTAGGTCGAAGACATGTTTACACATCTCAGCTGTTAGGTCGAAGACATGTTTACACATCTCAGCTGTTAGGTCGAAGACATGTTTACACATCTCAGCTGTTAGGTCGAAGACGTGTTTACACATCTCAGCTGTTAGGTCGAAGACATGTTTACACATCTCAGCTGTTATGTCGAAGTAAAAAAACTCAACCATATTATATCATTATGTGTAATAATATCTGATCTACTGACAACTCTCATACATCCCCATCATCAAGTGCCTTCTCCGTATCTTAGATTGGATGCATAGACCAACAAGACACCCTGTCTCTTGGCTTGATGTTGCCCTCTACCAGTCTGTAATGTTTCCCTCCCACTTGTGTCTTGGTTTTCCTCTTGCTCAACGTCCTTCAACTATTCCTTCTAATAAAGTTTTGATCAATGTGTCATGTCTCTTGGCTTGATGTTGACCTCTACCAGTCTGTAATGTTACCTCCCACTTGTGTCTTGGTTTTGCTCTTGCTCAACGTCCTTCAACTATTCTTTCTAATAAAGTTTTGATCAATGTGTCATGTCTCTTGGCTTGATGTTGACCTCTACCAGTCTGTAATGTTACCTCCCACTTGTGTCTTGGTTTTGCTCTTGCTCAACGTCCTTCAACTATTCCTTCTAATAAAGTTTTGATCAATGTGTCATGTCTCTTGGCTTGATGTTGACCTCTACCAGACTGTAATGTTTCCCTCCCACTTGTGTCTTGCTCAACGTCCTTCTTCTAATAAAGTTTTGATCAATGTGTCATGTCTCTTTGTGTCCAAAATATTTATTATAAATACATAATAATAAAACAAACGATGGACAGATGATACAGTTGAAGAAACATATACATAATAATAATAAAACAAACGATGGACAGATGATACAGTTGAAGAAACATATACATAATAATAAAACAAACGATGAACAGATGATACAGTTGAAGAAACATATACATAATAATAAAACAAACGATGGACAGATGATACAGTTGAAGAAACATATACATAATAATAAAACAAACGATGGACAGATGATACAGTTGAAGATACATATACATAATAATAATAAAACAAACGATGGACAGATGATACAGTTGAAGATACATATACATATAATAATAAACAAACGATGGACAGATGATACAGTTGAAGATACATATACATAATAATAAAACAAACGATGGACAGATGATACAGTTGAAGATACATATACATAATAATAAAACAAACGATGGACAGATGATACAGTTGAAGATACATATACATAATAATAAAACAAACGATGGACAGATGATACAGTTGAAGATACATATACATAATAATAATAAAACAAACGATGGACAGATGATACAGTTGAAGATACATATACATAATAATAATAAAACAAACGATGGACAGATGATACAGTTGAAGAAACATATACATAATAATAAAACAAACGATGAACAGATGATACAGTTGAAGATACATATACATAATAATAAAACAAACGATGAACAGATGATACAGTTGAAGATACATATACATAATAATAAAACAAACGATGGACAGATGATAAGTTGAAGATACATATACATATAATAAAACAAACGATGGACAGATGATACAGTTGAAGAAACATATACATTAAGGTTTGCTTATATCTGATTTATCCTCGATGTGGTTTTATAGAATACATTTGACTTGCATCCGAAGATCGTAGGTTCAAACCGGGACGCGTCGTTCAGTTCAAGAGTGCATTTGTTTCAGAGCGCTCACGCGTTGCCAGGGCTCGCAAAAGGAGCAAAGAATAGTAACACTGCGACCTACTAGGCATGTCTAAGAGGCGACTGAGGTAGGGATCTGGTAGCTACCATTGTAAATAAAAACTTCGCACAAATCGGATGTGATGTGCTCTATAGGCACATAACTGGCACAACGTATAATCGTTCTTAAGCTCGGATTACATACAAATCACCACGAGTATTTAACAAGTGGTCGATATGGAGCGTTCGAAGAAGAAATTTCTTGTTGCTGGAGTTACGGAGTTCTTTTTTATGTAATACTCTCGGCAGGTGGCGTACCATATAAAATATCTCTGAAATCGTAATAAAGCTCACATGAGTGATACGAGACACTGGTAATAAGGAAATCAAGCCTTCACGAAAATCAGTCAGATGAGTCATATTAGACGCCATGACTGCGTCTAACTTCATAGCGGGCGAAAGATAAAACAAATTTCGAATATTTGGTTATTATTTTTCTGAGATCCTAAACTGACTTTTTCTTCTTCTTCTTCTTCTTCTTCTTCTTCCAACGTTTTCAGACATCGATTTGTATACTTTGAAAGTAGTTAGTGGTCATTACTTGTTTAATGCTCACTGTTTTCTCATTCAGTCTGACATTTGTTTATCTGTTTTCTCATTCAGTCTGACATTTGTTTATCTGTTTTCTCATTCAGTCTGACATTTGTGTATCTGTTTTCTCATTCAGTCTGACATTTGTTTATCTGTTTTCTCATTCAGTCTGACATTTGTTTATCTGTTTTCTCATTCAGTCTGACATTTGTGTATCTGTTTTCTCATTCAGTCTGACATTTGTGTATCTGTTTTCTCATTCAGTCTGGCATTTGTGTATCTGTTTTCTCATTCAGTCTGGCATTTGTGTATCTGTTTTCTCATTCAGTCTGGCATTTGTGTATCTGTTTTCTCATTCAGTCTGACATTTGTGTATCTTTTTCGTCATTCATCTGACATTTGTGTATCTGTTTTCTCATTCAGTCTGGCATTTGTGTATCTGTTTTCTCATTCAGTCTGGCATTTGTGTATCTGTTTTCTCATTCAGTCTGACATTTGTGTATCTGTTTTCTCATTCAGTCTGGCATTTGTGTATCTGTTTTCTCATTCAGTCTGACATTTGTGTATCTGTTTTCTCATTCAGTCTGGCATTTGTGTATCTGTTTTCTCATTCAGTCTGGCATTTGTGTATCTGTTTTCTCATTCAGTCTGACATTTGTGTATCTGTTTTTTCATTCAGTCTGACATTTGTGTATCTGTTTTCTCATTCAGTCTGACATTTGTGTATCTGTTTTCTCATTCAGTCTGACATTTGTGTATCTGTTTTCTCATTCAGTCTGGCATTTGTGTATCTGTTTTCTCATTCAGTCTGGCATTTGTGTATCTGTTTTCTCATTCAGTCTGTCATTTGTGTATCTGTTTTCCATTCAGTCTGACATTTGTTATCTGTTTTCTATTCAGTCTGGCATTTGTGTATCTGTTTCTCATTCAGTCTGACATTTGTTATCTGTGTTCATTCATCTGACATTTGTTATCTGTCTTGTCTTTCAGTTGGCATTGTGTATCTGTTTCCATTCAGTCTGACATTGTGTACTGTTTCGTCATTCATCTGACATTCGTGTATCTGTTTTCTCATTCAGTCTGACATTTGTGTATCTGTTTTCTCATTCAGTCTGGCATTTGTGTATCTGTTTTCTCATTCAGTCTGGCATTTGTGTATCTGTTTTCTCATTCAGTCTGACATTTGTGTATCTGTTTTCTCATTCAGTCTGACATTTGTTTATCTGTTTTCTCATTCAGTCTGGCATTTGTGTATCTGTTTTCTCATTCAGTCTGACATTTGTGTATCTGTTTTCTCATTCAGTCTGACATTTGTGTATCTGTTTTCTCATTCAGTCTGACATTTGTGTATCTGTTTTCTCATTCAGTCTGACATTTGTGTATCTGTTTTCTCATTCAGTCTGGCATTTGTGTATCTGTTTTCTCATTCAGTCTGGCATTTGTGTATCTGTTTTCTCATTCAGTCTGACATTTGTGTATCTGTTTTCTCATTCAGTCTGACATTTGTGTATCTGTTTTCTCATTCAGTCTGGCATTTGTTTATCTGTTTTCTCATTCAGTCTGACATTTGTGTATCTGTTTTCTCATTCAGTCTGACATTTGTGTATCTGTTTTCTCATTCAGTCTGACATTTGTGTATCTGCTTTCTCATTCAGTCTGACATTTGTGTATCTGTTTTCACATTCAGTCTGACATTTGTTTAATCTATTTTCTAAACCTGGCGGTATCTGTGACGTAGAGGCTAGGCTTAACCTTGTGGAGCTATCGGAATATTTTAGCAAGGCTCCCTGATCTCAGTGTAGGTGATATCATGTTCCTAGTCCTATTGGAGATGAAGGATAAAACGTGATCAATTTGAACACTTAAAGAAATAATTGCCAGTTCAAAATTGAGAAGAGTATGTTGAAGAGCCGATACCAGGGGCAACTTCACTTTGAAGATTAAAAATAAAATTTTAATAAATAATTGCACCATCTTCAAAATTACATCGGGACCATCGCCGGTTCTACGGAGTTCGTGCAACTGAGATCTTCCTGTGTAGGAAAGAGACCGGAGCACATATGGTTACTCACAGAAGTGCAATGATGATGGTACTACCAATCATTCAATCAATCATTTGTAATCCTGCATAAGATCAGAAAGGTGGATACAATAAAGCGATGAGTTAAGTGACCTTGCTGGTGGTCTTTGCTTGACTTTGAATGTGGCTAGTGCTCCTAGATGGAAACTCGCAACAAAAATGTCTGTGCTGTGCCTGAAACATATTGTATCGTTGCGAAAGTTAAGAATGCGTGACGCCAGGAACACCAACTGTGCTCGGTGTTCCACGACAGTAATCATAATCTTCACAATCTCCAAGTTGGGTTCCCATACTTAATCTCTTTGCCTTTGAGCAAACATTGTTTTTTGGAAGAATATCTGATGCCCTTGAGCTTTGTAAGCGCTGTCGCCAGAGTCGAGCATTCACTTGCGGAGTGAACAGATCTGAGACTTTTTCACAATTCTAATTGTCTGGTTGTGTCAAGGCAGGGGAACTCTACCTGGAATGGGTAACAGCGTCATCCATGACCTCACGCCATAGTCCCTGCTCCTAAAGGTGAATGCCAAGTTCATAGGGTCAATAAAACACAAGGTGTGTGTCCCCAAATGTACTCGCTAGTGGTATCAAGACGGCATCTAAGATTCCAACAAAGGACATATAAGATTATGTGTTCTATCATACATGACGCCATATAACACAATAAGTTATTAATGTGAGTTGTTAATAGATATGGAAAAACTAAACTAAAGTAAAGATCCAGTTTTCATACCATGTGGTCGACTGAGTGGTTACCGGGGCCCAAATTTGGGGTGTTAAGAATAGAACCACTGTTACCTGCCACGCATGTCGTAAGAGGCGACTAAGGAGGTTTGGGTGAAATCGGATGCACATGTCATAAAGCTATGTTGGTACAAAAGTCTATGCGTTTAGGGGCCTACCAAAAAAAATGTGCAACGTATACACGTTCTTGGCAAAGATCAAACATATCACAAAGAGTGATTACAATTGGTCGTAAAGAACGAACGCAAAGAAGGAGAAGAAGAAATCATTTGGTAACTTAAGGAATTCACTGTTAGGAAGGGGACTGCCTAGAGTAGTTGATAGTAGCTCGGCCTGCTAGCTGTGAGACGCCTCATAGCTCGGGTTCGAACCTACTGTCCGGCATTTGTTCGAGTCCCCTGGTCTTACTCAGGACGATAACGTGAGTACCTCTGAAGTCGGAGAAAATCTGCCTGTATGGCGAGGGAATACTAATTACGAGTACATTGAGCACACGGCTGCCAGTGTAAAGTAATTTACAATGTGCACGCTGCTGCCATTGTAAGAAATTGGAAAAACAGATTTTCACGCAAAAATCAGTTTCAGAGATGAAACTTCGTCTGAGTTGAAAGCGGACGAAAAAAAAAAAAAACTGTTAGGAAGTCTGCATTTTTCTTTAGACAGACGGTACACGATGAATGCTGAGGTCAAAATCGCACCTATTATCCATTCTTCTTCTTCTTCAGTGATTCAGCGACACTTGAGCTCTTGCCGTTCAGTCTAATACTTCATAGTTCATAGTTCATAGTCTAATACTATGTAGTGGTATCTGCATGTGTTTGTAAATTATTCTTTTGTTCCGGATAATGTGTTCCATTTATCTGGCCTTGGAGGAAGGAGGATCTTCCTGGCGTCATCTAGCTAGTGACACCTGAAGAGGTGGTGGTGAAGGGTTTCATGATGATGTGCACACAGCTGGTGTGTTGTGGCTGAATTATGTTCAAGTGATTACTAAATGTTATGTGTTGTGTTCGGAGTCTAAAAATTATGTTCTGATCTCTTCTTGTAAGGTGGTTGATGTTGTCATTAAGGTTATTGCTGCCCAGATGTCTGTAAACTTCTCTTCCTGTGTCGCACATCTGTTCATCCAAATTTCTTTATTTGTTGACGTTAAGATTTACAAAATCGACCTCAGAGCCGATACGGTCAGAAAAAATCACACTCTACCTGTAAATGTAATTCGTATTTATGTGCATGCGAAGCAAGTTCACGAAACCACTAAGCCGTTACACAACTCTGCTAACTTTCTTTTATTTTCTCCAATACTGTTTCGCCTCACATCATCCGGATAAGAAAGGATTTGTAGGACGGGTTTTTGTGTGCGCTTCATAAACAGTGTTTTTTTTCTCACCTTTGTTATCTCTGAGGTCAATCTTAGTAAAAATAAACATATTTACAGAAATATATATAAATGTATGTTATGTTATGTTATGTTATTCGATCGACGTCACGGCACGTTGGGCATTCCTATGTGTGCTCCGTCCTCCATTGCAGCAGCCATCCCAAAGTCCACTTTCTCCCGTATCCATGAGACGTTGATTAGTATACATTCTCTCTCTACCACAAAGACGACACTGTCTGACATCTCCAAATTTAACTCCTAATTCTTGCACTCGTTCCAGTGTCTGAGATTCGTCCATATCACATAAATGAGAGCGTACCGCATTGATGACATCGGCTCTGTCTATACTTCTTCCTGTTTGAGTCGCGACATTTATTTATCTCCAGAAAGTCAGCACGTTCTTTGCCATGCACTCCAGCATGTCCAGGTGTGTACAGCCAAGTCATTTTCTTGAGATGGGATCTCCAAATGCTGTCCACCTATTCCGTGCGCAGATGGAAAAGGAGGAGGTTGGTGGGGGTAAATAAAACGTACTATTTTTGAATGGTCATTTGTTTTCCTTGTTCGTCTGCTAGTAATTCAGGCGTAGTCGTGGTACATCTGACTGATTTTTCCGTGAAAATTTGTTTTCCGTATCACCATCGTCCCTCGTTAAACACACACCACTCTCTGCCTCACAGACACCCAGTTCTGCTTGTACAACGTGTAGTTCGAAAATCCTTAAATCGCTGGATACATTCAACATCAATTTTAGTACTCTCATCCAACAGGAGGTCGCGAAGAGTCCGAAGAACACCTCTGAAGTCGGAAAAGATCCGCCCATATATCGAGGAAACCAATAAAATGGTAAGCAGGCTTTCACACAAAAATCAGTCAGAAGCGCCACACCAGGCGCATGGCTACACCTGAATTCATAGCGGGCGAACGCAGAAGAAGAAGGAGAAGACCGGAGAACATCTCCCTTATCCATTCTTAGCTCCCCGACTGGGGGACTGCCTAGAGTAGTTGATAGTAGCTCGCCTGCTAGCTGTGAGACGCCTCATAGCTCGGTCGATCCTACTGTCCGGCATTTGTTCGAGTCCCTGGTCTTACTCAGGACGATAACGTGAGTACCTCTGAAGTCGGAGAAAATCTGCCTGTATGGCGAGGGAATACTAATTACGAGTACATTGAGCACACGGCTGCCAGTGTAAAGTAATTTACAATGTGCACGCTGCTGCCATTGTAAGAAATTGAAAAACAGATTTTCACGCAAAAATCAGTTTCAGAGATGAAACTTCGTCTGAGTTGAAAGCGGACAAAAAAAAAAAAAAAAAAAGCTCCCGACTATCAATGCTGCTAATGCAAGCGTGCCAGTTCTCTCTTTGCCTCCAGCACCCGTATGTCCAGGACAGTAGATCCACGCAAACCTCTGAAGGCTGGAAACCTTTTAAAGAAAGAAACACTCATACCGCAACCTACCATTCTGGGTCTTCCGAGGTAGCAACTGAAAGTCAGATACTTCTTCTTCTTCTTCTTCGAACGCTCCATATCGACTACTTATTAAATCACTCTTCGGGATTTGTATGTGATCTGAGCCTAAGAGTGACTGTACGTTGTGCCAGTTACGCGCCTACAGGTACATCCGATTTATGCCAGAGCGTTTTATTTACTAGGTAGCTTCCTAGGCCCCTACCTCAGTCGCCTCTTACGACATGCCTTGTAGGTCATAGTTTTACTATTCTTTGCTCCCATTTCAAGCTCTGACAACACACGGACGAAAGTCAGATACAACAAGAAAACAGCAGAGTACGAGACGTCAGCGAACGAATTCTAACTCCCCAGGAGTAAATGACCGCACCAAAATTAAAGGGATGAGAGGTGCATCCACCGAAGAGACGTAGACCCACATGGGACGAAACTCGGAGCCCGTATAGCTCTAGCTCTCTCTCTCGTCCCCCTAGAGCCTAATATGCCAGGCCCCGGGTTGAGTTGCACGTGGGCCCACATAGGGTGAAACTAGGCATTGTGAAGGTGTGCACGGTGAGAAACAACAGAAACGTAAGAAATAGTAGTCGTCAGTGAAGGAGTCCCAACTCCCCCAGAGTAAAGGGTCACAAGGAAATTGCCAGCTCTGGGGCAAGAATCAATAAGAATGAAGCGTAACGAATCAAAAGTCTCGGCTGAGTACAAAGACAGGACAGACACGCAAGGTGCTGTCGATGGTACGACGGGAAGGCGTGGCAAGCGTAAGGGTGAGCGGGCCACCCAGATGAGAAGGTGAAAACTGGAAAGCACAGCAGAGGCTTGAATCCATACAAAACAAAGGTCTCGGTAAGTGTCTTTGGAAAACACTGTAACCCATCGTATCGATACATGGAAAGGTTGCGGTAAACTCCGTACATGAGAACAAGTGCAGAGAAATCTATTGGGTAAATTTGGCCGAGCGCAAATTCTAAAGTTACGTTTTAGTGCCTAACGAAACTGCCCTCTCTAGGACAACCAGACAAGGTACTGTTACATTAACGCCTAACATTCCCGGAAGAACTGAGGTGGGTGATGTTTGGCGAGCGCAAAAATTTCAGTTGCGTTGTTAGTGCCGTTTGAAACGACCTTCTAGAATATTTGTCCTCAGTCCCAGTCTAGTGTTTCTGGGGACAGGAAAATGCAGAGTAAACACTTGCAAATTGTCAAGTGCCGACACAGGCACCGAAACGGCTGAGAATACTCCTACTTAGGATAAACTCACCGTGGATAGAAAAGTAAGGCAGATAATGCAAAGGCTTGACCCAAATATTTATCCAAGGGCAATACTTTTCGGATGCCGATCATCCTACACAGAGTGAGATGACGTCCAAGCACAATGGCTCAGATCAGAGATGATCGAAAAGGCGTCGATCCGGGTCGAAATATACCTGCAGAATTGATTGTACCCTAGGGCAGCTACCCTAGTAAATAAACAGCTGGTTGAAACCGAACACACCACCGAAGAATAAGCACCTGAGATCTAATTGGTACTGAAGGTTTTGTGCACGTACATCCCGTTCTTGGTGTTTGGCTGTTTATATATCACATGCCCGCGTGCCCAGCGTGTTCGTAGCGCGTTGGACTGTGGGTGACTAGCCCTCTGTGTGTACGGGTTCAATTCCGTGGGCAGGCAGAAAAAGCCACAGATTCCCCAGATTCACGGTGTTCGTGGCACCGAACCGAAGGGTTACGATGTCCATGGCACCCGAGCCGAAGAGCTGAAAAGCTCAAGTGCTTCTGGATCGGAAAAAAAAAAAAAAAACAACCAATATATCACATTAGAATGATAAAAACGACCAAAAACAACGAACGAGAGAAGAGAGAGAGAGAGAGAGAGAGAGAGAGAGAGAGAGAGAGAGAGAGAGAGAGAGGATACAACAATGGGCCTATAAAACAGAGTCCCAGAGAGCCACTTAAGTGCAGCAGTAACGACCTCAACCTCCATCCTCATACTAAAAGTAATTGTCTTGTATGCTAAATTTTGCCATGAAATGCCCCAAGATAACACACAAATCCATCAATCTTGAAATATTTTACAACGATATTTAAAGTGTCAACCAACTTTGACTGTAACATTTCCAACACTAAAAAATGCAAATTTGTTGTCATTTGTATGCACGCACATTTTTTTTTATTGCCCATCTAAAGCAAACATTGTTACTACATGTGTTTCTCAGTGCACAAGCTAACATGAATCAGAATATGATATGTGATGACGCAGTATCGATTAGAATATGTTCATACTAAGGGTACACTTATTATTATATGGTTGTTGGTTGGTGGAGGTTATGAGATGTTGAGGGATTGGAGGTTATGAGATGTTGAGTTGTTGGAGGTTATGAGATGTTGAGTTGTTGGAGGTTATGAGATGTTGAATTGTTGGAGGTTATGAAATGTTGAGTTGTTGGAGGTTATGAGATGTTGAATTGTTGGAGGTTATGAGATGTTGAGGGTTGGAGGTTATGAGATGTTGAGTTGTTGGAGGTTATGAGATGTTGAGTTGTTGGAGGTTATGAAATGTTGAGTTGTTGGAGGTTATGAGATGTTGAGTTGTTGGAGGTTATGAGATGTTGAGGGATTGGAGGTTATGAGATGTTGAGGGATTGGGAGAGAGGTAATCGCTTGGACATGTGAAACGTGAATAGAGAGAAATAAGAAGAGAGGGCATAGCGAAACACGTACAAACAAAGTGCTATAGTTTTACAAAATACAGAAACAGTGACGATAAACAGCAACGTTTCGACCAAAAGGCCTTTATCAAGCAAACGACACAACAGGAGTGACGAATTTTAGAGAACATTTACAAATGGACGATAACGGAAACATGCAAATGTATCTAATGAACTGGGAATAAAAACGAATAACGAAATGAGTGCAACACAAAACTAGAAGTGGAAAAGAAGAGAAGCAATATATAATCTAGTGAAAATATAAATTATATATATGAAGCAAATACACATATAGATTACAAGGCATGAGATGAGAAAGTACTAAGAAGCATAGGAATGTAATGCGTTGAGGCCAAGAGGCCGCAAGGTACCATATAACGAAATAAAACGGTTCTCCAGAGCAAATCGACTACGATCATCAGAGGAACATGATCGGATGGCTGTGACCTGGACATCGCAAGCTCCTGGTCGAAACGTTGCTGTTTATCGTCCCTGTTTCTGTATTTTGTAAAACTATAGTACTTTGTTTGTACGTGTTTCGCTATTTACCAAGTTTTACTGCAGTCTTCCCCCTTTTAAGAGAGGGCATAGAGAGGACAACCTTCCTAAGGATCATCTGGAAAAAATGCACTTGTGAACCGATTGACACTGTCAGGATTCGAACCTACGGCCTTCAGAACGCAAGGGAACGACGTGGTTACATAGATTCCACTCCCTCCCACCCCTATACACATGTTTCCTATAGACGAGCAGACGACTTTTGTTTCTTTCTGTCCTCTATTCCTGCTCTGTCTTTCATCTTTCAGGAAGAATTATTGCAAGTGCCCTGGAGTGCGCCTCGTATATTGTGGTTTCTACCGCATCAGATATTTCTGCAAATCATCGTTTGTGTGGGTGACCTTTTGCTTAGAAACCATTGTACTTGAACATTAGTGCTAGTTATGGTGTACTTTTGGACCATCATCATGTTACATGATCGAACCATTTGGATAGTTGTATCTTAAAATTCTCTAGGACTAATATGGTGTTGTTCTTGACTTACTATATTTATTCCTCTCTGCTCCTTAAGGAGCATAGGGCCTCAACCAATAAATAAAGATTTAGCTGAACAGATGGGCCATGGGAGACACGGGAAGAGAGGTGTACAGCCAAATGGCCAGTCCTAACCTTAATGACAACATCAATCACCTTACAAGAAGAGATCAGAGCACCATTTTTAGACTTCGAACCTAACACATAACACTTAATAATCACTTGAACAGAATTCATCCACAACACACTCCAGAGTGCCAACTGTGCGCACATCATCATGAAATCGTTCACCACCACCTCTTCAAGTGTCAAGCATTAGATGACATCGGAAAGACCCTCCTTCCTCCAAGGCCAGATAAATGGAACACATTATAAGTAACAAAAGAACAGCTTCCAAACACATGCAGATACTACTACATATCATTGGGCCGAAGGACAAGAGCTCAGGGGCTGCTGGATCATTGAAAAAGAAGAAGAACCGTGAATTTCGCCCTGAATGTTGCTATTTTTGTCATCAATGTATTAAATTGCTGTAAACATGAGTTTTCTTCAACCATGCCAACAAAGGCGTTAAATATATAGCACAAAGAAGGAAACTTCTAGATGGTATGATTGTTTGAATGGCAAAAAATATTTTGTAGCGTCGGAAACATGTGTAGTTCACATGCAAGTTTTCAAGTTATTTCATCAAATGGTAACAAAGATACACATTTTTATCTGTGGGCATGACAAGTTGAACGGACTATAGCATTTATCAATCTGGTAAACCCTTGTAATATCTGTCTATCTGGTAAACCCTTGTAATATCTGTCTATCTGGTAAACACTGGTAATAGCTGTCTATCTGGTAATCATCATCATTGGCCTCTTTGTCTCAGGAGACAATAGGTGTTGCGTCACGTAATATGTTCTGTGCTGAATCACTTTTCATGTGGCTGTAATGGCATATTCTGGAGTGGCAATCCTTGCCACAGTTGCTGCAGGTAAAACTGGAGACTAGAGCCGATGCATGTAATGTTCTCTCTGCTCTCTGTGCTCTTTTGCCTCCACATGTGATGTTGTTTTTCTTCTTTTATTTTTGAGCCGCCCTCACTGCCGCTCGCCATGCTTGCCTGTCTTTGGTCAGCCGCTCCCAGTGTTTTTTGTCTATGCCGCATGACGTTAGATCACGCTTGCAAGTGTCAATGAAGCGTAAAATGGTGCCCATGCTGTCTAGCACCAGATGCGAGTTGACCATATAGAATGTTCTTTGGGATTCTATCATCGCTCATACGGCACACGTGTCCCAGCCATCTGAGACGTCGCTGACTCAGTAAAGTGTGCATGCTTGGAATGCCAGCACTGTTCAGGACTTCTATATTGGAGATGTGATCTTGCCATCGGATGTTGTATATTCGCCTGAGACAGCGCATGTGGAAGGTGTTGAGGCGATGTTCTTGTCTAGCATATGTGGTCCATGTCTCACTACCATACATCAGAGTGCTGAGAACACAAGCTTTATATACTTGTGTCTTGGTGTTTTTTGTGAGTGCCCTGTTTTCCCATACACGCTTTGCTAATTTAAACATAGCAGTGGAGGCCATCCCAATGCGACTGCTAATTTCATCATCGAGGGTGAGGTTGCTGCTGATGACAGAGCCAAGGTATGTAAAGGTGTTGACTACTTCAAGCGTATGACTGCCAATGTTGATAGATGGGGCTCTGCTAATATCCTGGAATATTATATTTGTTTTCTTCAGGCTGATGGTCAAACCGAATTCATTTGATGCTGCAGCAAATCTGTCCATGAGGTGTTGTAGCCCTTCTTCTGTGTGTGATGTTAATGCTGCATCACCGGCAAACAGAAGTTCCCTGATGGTGACTCTTTGGACTTTGGTCTTTTCTTTGAGTTGCGCCATGTTGAACAATTTTCCATCTGATCTTGTGTAGAGAAATATTCCTTCTTCGGTGGATTCAAAAGCATGGGAAAGAAGTAGGGAGAAAAATATCCCAAAGAGTGTGGGTGCAAGTACGCACCCCTGCTTGACGCCGCTGTTGATAGGAAAAGCGCTGGAGGAGGCCCCATCAAACATCACTGTACTATTCATGTTGTTATGGAATGATATTATGATTTTAAGCAATGTAGGTGGGCAGCCGATTTTTTTTATATCTTAAACACTTGTAATATTCTAACCTGTGAGTTCCAAGTCCACACTAACTCACGTGGTCTGATATCTTACCTCACTCGGACACACTAACTCACGTGGTCTGATATCTTACCTCACTCGGACACACTAACTCACGTGGTCTGATATCTTACCTCACTCGGACACACTAACTCACGTGGTCTGATATCTTACCTCACTCGGACACACTAACTCACGTGGTCTGATATCTTACCTCACTCGGACACACTAACTCACGTGGTCTGATATCTTACCTCACTCGGACACACTAACTCACGTGGTCTGATATCTTACCTCACTCGGACACACTAACTCACGTGGTCTGATATCTTACCTCACTCGGACACACTAACTCACGTGGTCTGATATCTTACCTCACTCGGACACACTAACTCACGTGGTCTGATATCTTACCTCACTCGGACACACTAACTCACGTGGTCTGATATCTTACCTCACTCGGACACACTAACTCACGTGGTCTGATATCTTACCTCACTCGGACACACTAACTCACGTGGTCTGATATCTTACCTCACTCGGACACACTAACTCACGTGGTCTGATATCTTACCTCACTCGGACACACTAACTCACGTGGTCTGATATCTTACCTCACTCGGACACACTAACTCACGTGGTCTGATATCTTACCTCACTCGGACACACTAACTCACGTGGTCTGATATCTTACCTCACTCGGACACACTAACTCACGTGGTCTGATATCTTACCTCACTCGGACACACTAACTCACGTGGTCTGATATCTTACCTCACTCGGACACACTAACTCACGTGGTCTGATATCTTACCTCACTCGGACACACTAACTCACGTGGTCTGATATCTTACCTCACTCGGACACACTAACTCACGTGGTCTGATATCTTACCTCACTCGGACACACTAACTCACGTGGTCTGATATCTTACCTCACTCGGACACACTAACTCACGTGGTCTGATATCTTACCTCACTCGGACAGTCCTCAGCATGTGTTGTTTCTGTTCAAGTTCTCTGTCTTCTGGTTCTCTGTGTGTCTGGATCGAGCTAAGTTCTTCTGCTCAGTTCTTCTGCTGAGCTCCTTCTGCTAAGTTTTTCTGCTATGCTCTTCTGCCAAGTTCTTCTGCCAGCCTTGGTTAAGTTCTTCCCCTAAGTTCCTGTCGAAGTATGTTCTGTCCGCTCTGTGTCTGTACTAAACATTGAATTTCATCTATTTCCGTACTATAATTCCTACACTGGACTGTCGGTGCTACCTGCCTGAATTCTCAATCCTAACCTCCTAGCTCCTATCGGCTGTCTGTTCTCTCCGCTCTGTGTTCTGATGGTAACTACACTCTCTTCAACAACCTACTTGTGGATCTGTCCAAGCTATTCTCCCTGATCTGTGTTCTGTTTGTCTATTTATCCGCCACTCCAAAATCACAACCCTTTGTTCCTAGACCTATTCAGCTGGTCAGGAAATTTACCTTGCTAGAACTAATCGCCTGGTTCCTTGAGAGCACCACTGCCGCATAGTTCTGTCATTAACATCCCTGCTTGACTTATTTCCCCCTGGCTAAAAACTCCAGGAATCCCTTTGATCTAAATTTCACAGAAAACTGGACTGACTCTTATCGGATTGATTGCAAGTTCTGCTGTTCGACCTAAAATCGGTTTACTCTGTTCAAGTTTCTTTTCAAGATCACATTTTCAATAGTATTATTATCTCTGAAGATTTCCTATCTGGACATCTCTGGCGTACATTTTGCCCTCTCTAACTATAAAATCGCCCACCGAGCTGGACTCCGAAACTTATTGGTCAAAGGTTTAATCACCGGACGTTAACTTGTTTGATCGTCACCTCTATTAACACTCAGTGCTGCCAATAGCATCTAGTCTCCACCTCTTCTTCCAGTTGGCTCTTAGTTCTGAAACATTATCAGATCGGTCAACAGTTTAATTACCGGAAGTCACCTGTTTGATCTCTACAGGTAGAAACACTTGACTCCAATCATCCCCTCTACCCTATTACAGCCTGTGCACCTGCAAAAAGGCGGACATGACGCAGATTGTCACACGTTCTGCAAGATTGTCAACTGATAGCAGGTATAAGAAAAGAAACTTGGCCCTAAAACACAGAGCTTTGAGAGAAGCTGTACGGAGGAGTGGAGTCCCTTAAAAACACGGTAAAATTCATGAAAAAGTTGGTTCATCAGTCTAGTTCGGGATCGCGAGAGAGAGAGAGAGAGAAGAGAGCGAGTCTTATTCCGACTTCAGATGTATACATGATGATGATGTTGTTTATAGCTAAGCTTGAAAAACGGATAAACATCGTTGGTCAATTTATTAACAGCCAGTGTATTAATTTAATTACCTTGTGGTCTGAAAAGTCTACTTTGCATTTTAAAAATAGTTAAATACTTTTTTGGTCTTTAATAAAAAGGTTTTAAAGCCGAAGTATTGACTTCATTGCACGGTTTTACCCCATATGGCTCGTCCTCTCCGTAGAAATGGCACGATCCCTGCCGAGAGTATTGCACAAAGCACGAACTACATAGATCCAGCAACAATCCTAGGGGTCTCTGGAAAAACTGCACTCGTGAACAGAACGGCGAGGTCCGGATTCGAACGCACGACCTTCAACCCACAAGGCAAAGGACTTAACCCCTTAGCCGCAGAGACCCCCGGATGTTTGGTCTTTGTGGTTAAGGAGTTAAGTCGTTGCCTTGCGAACCGAAGGCTGTGGTTTCGAATTCGGACCGCGCCGTTCTGTTCACGAGTGCATTTTTTACAGAGATCATACGGATTGTTGCCCGATGTACGTAGTTCGTTCAATACGTTCGGTAGGTGGCGTGCCATTTCTGTGGAGAGACGTGCAATACGTTCGGTAGGTGGCATGCCATTTCCGCGGAGAGACGTGCAATACGTTCGGTAGGTGGCTTGCCATTTCTGCGGAGAGACGTGCAATACGTTCGGTAGGTGGCGTGCCATTTCTGCGGAGAGACGTGCAATACGTTCGGTAGGTGGCATGCCATTTTGAGGAGAGACGTGCAATACGTTCGGTAGGTGGTATGCCATTTCTGCGGAGAGACGTGCAATACGTTCAGGTGGGATGCCACTGCGGAGAGACGTGCAATACGTTCGGTAGGTGGCATGCCATTTCTGCGGAGAGACGTGCAATACGTTCGGTAGGTGGCGTGCCATTTCTGCGGAGAGACGTGCAATACGTTCGGTAGGTGGCGTGCCATTTCTGCGGAGAGACGTGCAATACGTTCGGTAGGTGGCGTGCCATTTCCGCGGAGAGACGTGCAATACGTTCGGTAGGTGGCGTGCCATTTCTGCGGAGAGACGTGCAATACGTTCGGTAGGTGGCGTGCCATTTCTGCGGAGAGACGTCAATACGTTGGTAGGTGGCGTTCCATTTCCGCGGAGAGACGTGCAATACGTTCGGTAGGTGGCGTGCCATTTCTGCGGAGAGACGTACAATACGTTCGGTAGGTGGCGTGCCATTTCTGCGGAGAGACGTGCAATACGTTCGGTAGGTGGCATGCCATTTCTGCGGAGAGACGTGCAATACGTTCGGTAGGTGGCGTGCCATTTCTGCGGAGAGACGTGCAATACGTTCGGTAGGTGGCGTGCCATTTCTGCGGAGAGACGTGCAATACGTTCGGTAGGTGGCATGCCATTTCTGCGGAGAGACGTGCAATACGTTCGGTAGGTGGCGTTCCATTTCCGCGGAGAGACGTGCAATACGTTCGGTAGGTGGCGTTCCATTTCCGCGGAGAGACGTGCAATACGTTCGGTAGGTGGCGTGCCATTTCTGCGGAGAGACGTACAATACGTTCGGTAGGTGGCGTGCCATTTATGAGGAGAGACGTGCAATACGTTCGGTAGGTGGCATGCCATTTCTGCGGAGAGACGTGCAATACGTTCGGTAGGTGGCGTGCCATTTCTGCGGAGAGACGTGCAATACGTTCGGTAGGTGACGTGCCCTTTCTGCGAAGAGAGGCGAGCCCTATGGGGTAAAACCCGTTGCAGTGATATCAACTCTTCAGTTTTACACATTTTGTCCATGTGTGTTATTGATGTTACTTCTAGAAACAACAGTTGACATATCACTATGTGTATATATTCAGTTATCAGTTATCACACAGAGAGCCACACAGAAAAAGTATAATGAGTACAAAGCAAGAGGAAGACCACGCAAAAGATGGATCGACGGCACAAGAACAGCCTTACGAACATGAATATCAGCTTACAAAGTGTCTTAAAACAAGCACACACAAGATCTCTACGTTTCACCCCAACACTTCTATAAGAAGTAAATGGTGGAAGAAGACAAGCACACAAGATCACTACGTTTCCCCCAACACTTCTATAAAGAAGTAAATGGTGGAAGAGAAGAAGAAGAAGAAGAAGTTATCAGAGGACTATTACCATAGCGCTCTGGACATGTCCATGGGTGCTTCTATCTCCGCCTCAACAAATCCAGCAGCGTCAAGCGGCCCAACACGTCAGTTCGATGTTGATTAATCAGTCTCTTTGCATATTTAGTATGGCGTTCTTTACAGGCTGCACCAATATTGACACCCATCTCTCTCTCTGTCTGGTCAGTGAATGGGACTCGTAGGGCGGGTGATTCTCTTCGTCTTTACTATGTCATGTTTTTTTTTATTATTTCGCTATATTCCAGTGACTGTGCCGTTTCATGTTTTCAGCTTATTCCCGTGAGATATATTTATGTTCATCATGGGAATTCTGTTTTCGATGGATTGCCGTCCTGGAGTGGGATGGAGTCCAATGTTTCACTGCCGATCGATTGCCGACACGTCGTGTTCATGTTAGCATGAATGCGGAGATAACAATCTAAGTTTAAAGTGTGTTCACGTGCTGAGGAGCTGTATGACTGAGGAGCTTTATGGCTGGGGAGCTGTATTGCTGAAGAGCTTAATGGCTGAGGAGCTGTATGGCTGGGGAGCTTATGGCTGGGGAGCTGTATAGGCGAGGAGCGGTATGACTGAGGAGCGGTATGGCTGATGAGCTATTCAGTCTTTAACGTCGATCGTGACTTCTGGCCGTGCTACGGAGTAAAGTTCACATGTGCCGGAACCCGCCGTAGCAAAAACACAGCGTTCAACGGTACCAGCGAATGTACGAATGTGTAAATATTATGTTCTTAATGCAACCCTTGAACCAACAGTAGTGATATCACTATGTTTGTATAATATAACATAAAAGCAAAGCAGATATTAACTCAAGATTTATTGATATGTGGGGTGGACGGGAACATATATATGATGCATGTTGTATGTATCTGAGGCGTAGTAATATAAAGAGATGACACATGAGTATATGTATGTGTTACACGTATGTTTATGTGTGTCATTTTGTATGAGATTCTACTGTGTAGACCTCTCACTTCTTCCTAAAATTGTCGAGTGCCGTGGCTAAATTTTATTATTTATTTCAAGTATTGTGGCTATATTGTATTTTTAATTTCAAGTATTGTGGCTATATTGTATTTTTAATTTCAAGTATTGTGGCTATATTGTATTTTTAATTTCAAGTATTGTGACTAAAGTTTATTTTTAATTTCAAGTATTGTGACTAAAGTTTATTTTTAATTTCAAGTATTGTGGCTAAAGTTTATTTTTAATTTCAAGTATTGTGGCTATATTTGACTGTCAAATTCCTACATGGAACATCTACTGCATGGTAAGCTGCTCTAAAGATATATATAATAAATATATATCTATCCCTCTAGCAATCTACAAGCAATTTGCCATACCGCTCTATCCTGGACAGTTCGTAGAATCCTTCTATAGAATTAAGTGCGATGTTTCTTGTTCCCAAATATGCTCAAATATTAGTCATGAATGTTTGAATATTTTATTCCGTTGAGAGCAATTTTTAAACTAATGTTGTTTATCGATTACAAAAACCAACTGATTGACAAAAGTCTAGAATTTTATTGAGCCGCCATGTTGAAACACATCTTCTACTTCTTTACGATAGCTACTTGATGATTATACCGTTAGACGCGTTCTTATGATAAAGTCGACTGTTGTCTGGAGCTCATATCTGGTGCCACGTAGTTTTGAATGTAGTGTTGTGTTGTAGGGACAGTATTCCTTTCTAGGGAGGACATAAAGAGGACAGTTTTTCTAATGGGACAACTGGAGAGTGGTTCCACGCATCCCAAGAGACTTCATACACTGTTCTTTAAATTAGGAAGTTGATGTCTATATTTAGTTATTTATGTTCAGATCTCTATAAATAGAGCTTTTGATATTGATGGTGTTTACATCATTTGATATTGATGGTGTTTACATCATTTGATATTGATGGTGTTTACATCATTTGATATTGATGGTGTTTACATCATTTGATATTTATATCTTCTTCGAACTCTCCATATTGACTTCTTGGTAAATCACTCTTGGTAAACCACTCTTGGTAAATCACTCTTGGTAAACCACTCTTTGTAAATCACTCTTGATAAACCACTCTTTGTAAATCACTCTTGGTAAACCACTCTTTGTAAATCACTCTTGATAAACCACTCTTTGTAAACCACTCTTGGTAAACCACTCTTTGTAAACCACTCTGTGCCAGTTATGCGCCTATAAGTATGCCAGCACTTCCGAATTTCTGCTACACTTTTTATTTACTAAGGTAGCTTCCATAGGCCCTTACATCAGTCGCCTCTTGCGACATGCCTTGTAGGTCGTAGTGGTGCTATTCTTTGCTCTCCTTGCAAGTCCCGGCAACACAGGGTAATATATATATATCATCATCATCATCGGCCGCTTTGTCTCAGGAGATAATACATTTTGCATCACGTAGTTTGTAATGT
This sequence comes from Arion vulgaris, assembly GCA_020796225.1. Taxonomy (NCBI): domain Eukaryota; kingdom Metazoa; phylum Mollusca; class Gastropoda; order Stylommatophora; family Arionidae; genus Arion; species Arion vulgaris. Next base: position 5,956,119 of record CM036772.1, on the reverse strand, counting down.
GCTGAATCACATCGCCTGTTGTGGCTGTGATGGGTTATTCTGGAATGGCAATCCTTGTCACATATACAATATACATATATATGTTCTAGTTTTACTGCACAGTTTTGCACGGGACTTGCCTGTTTAATTTTGTCCCCACCGTAACGATTCTCAAATCGACCCAGATTCAACTGGGTCGCAGCAGAGCCAACTATAAACTTATGGGCCTTCAGACTCAGGTAAGAATTATGGGAAATCAGATCACAACTACACCACGTGACCTCGCATTCCAGTATTGGTGTGTATAGACGAATTCATTTTAAATTCAACGCAAAAGGCTAAATCGAAGTTATATTATGCAACAAGTTAAGTTTAACATTAATGAATATCAATATTATGAATATTTTTCACCAATAAATAATCACAGGCTCACAGAATTGAGTTAAGTTGCAAAAAAGCGTGCAGTGTTCTATCAAACATCTGTAATTCCCAGCCCCCAATTCTGATCTAGGTCAGGAAATCCCCGATCAGTTGTCTGGCCTAGTTATTTAGAGTTGGCTGTGGGTAGCAGAGACACACTGTGAAGTAAAGGTGGCCAGAGTGATGTTGACCACATCACTCACAGTGTACCAAAGGTCAAAGAAACATACTGACCTCTCATCGTATTCGCCAGCAGGCCTCACGATATTAAAAAGGATTCCTAAATTATATATATATTCCTTTTGTACCGCTCTGTCCTGGACAACTCACTCAATCTCCTCCATTGAATTTAGTCTTATATTTTTGGCCTCTCTCAGCAAAGTTCATTTCAGAGTTTCCCTATAGCGTCCTCTCTTTCCTGTGCCCTTTGCTTCAATGCTTGCTTTGTTATTCTTTGAACGTTTCTTCTCAGAATATGCCCAACATATCTCCACCTTCTCCTTCTTACAACAGTTGTTACTAGTGGTTGATCAGATATTTCTCTGATTTCATCACTTACTTGAATTCGTTCCATTTTATATTCATTATTTTTCTCAGACACCTGTTTTCAAATGCATCCAACTTGCTTCCTACATCTTTAATCATTCTCCAACTCTCGCTGGCATATGTTAGGATTGATACAACATTTGAATTGAAAATTCGTAATTTAGTTTATATATATATATATATATATATATATATATATATATATATATATATACATTCTACATTCCATTTTCTACAGAAAAAATTGTGAAGAATTGTATTTTGTTCTTTCTTCTTTCTTTTTTTTGTATTGTCATTCTCTGCTTTTTTTGCCGTTAGGCGTAGTAAATTTAACGGATGATCGGTTTCCGAGATAGTGCACGCTTGGTCGCTTGATATGCTGTGGTATTGTGGAGTTTTATGACGTTTGTAACACCATCAACCCATCTTTTTCTTGGTCTGCCCCTTCCTCTTAATGATTCAATTTTCAAGTTGTACGCTCTTGCAACTGGTGTATTCGGGTTCATTCTCACCAAGTGCCAAACCATTTGAGTCTCTGTTTTTCAATAAATCTAATAGCGGGTGTTGTTCCGATTGTTCTTCTAATTTCCTCATTTCTTATATGGTCTCTTCTTGTTTTATTTACTGCTTTCCTCAATCATCTCATTTCACTTTTGGTAATTTTTCTTTATTTTGTTCTGATGTAAATATAAGTCATAACATAATTCAGTAATCACAAATTATTTATTGTTGTAGATGGTAGAATTACAAACTTCCAGAGATTTTCTGTATTACCGTATTTTATAAATAGCATATTAAAAAAAAAATTCTTTTGAGGAACACATTTTGGGGGTCTCTGTGGCTAAGTGGTTAAATCCTTTGCTTTGTGTTCCGAAGGTTGTGGGTTAGAATCCGGACCGCGCCGTTCTGTTCACAGGTGCATGTTTTCCAGAGACCCTAGGATTGTTGCCTGAGCTACGGAGTTCATGCTTTGTGCAATACTCTCAGCAGATGGCGTGCCATTTCAGCGGAGAGGAGCCTAGCTATATGGGATAAAACCAGGTGCAATGGAGACAATCCTTCGCCTTGAGGCTAAATTTATCTCTTGTGTTTTAAGAAGTCAACATATTTTTATCCGATTTTTTAAATTGATGTAACTGTTGCGCGCTCATGACCAATAACCTTGTATAATGGCTGATTGAACACGCTATAAAATTTATACATTTAAAAACCAACTTAACTGATAAGCCAGTAAAGAAACCTAGGAAAAACTATATAGCAAAGGAAAACACATAGAAAAAAGAAGTAATACAATTTTACAAAACAAGATACTCGGCGTTTCGAACAAAGAAGCCTTTATCCGTTTTTTTCTCACTCATGGCCTTGTTGGTTGCTTGTCTCTCACTCATGGCCTGGTTGGTTTCTTCGTTTCTGCTAGTAAAAATTTAATCCGTACTTCAATTTGTTGAAACATCTCAAACATTTATAGTGATTGACTAATTGATAGGACTATTATCTTCTTCATCTTCTTTGCATTCGTTCTTTACGACCAATTTTAATCACTCTTTGTGATATGTTTGATCTTTGCCAAGAACGTGTATACGTTGCACATTGGTTTGGTAGGTCCCTAAACGCATAGACTTCTACACGTTTAGGACACGTGCATCCGATTTCAGCCAAACCTCCTTAGCCGCCTCTTACGGCATGCGTGGCAGGTAACAGTGATTCTATTCTTTACACCCCAAATTTGGGCCCCGGTAACCACTCGGGCGGGACCATTATCATTATACTTCAGTGAATTACCATGTGTGTTCGGATCACCTTTTTACACATGAAGATCTCAACGGTAGTACACTAACCCCGTAGCACCGGCGAGGATCCACGATGTAGTTTTGAAGATGGTAGAGATTTTATTTTAAATTTTGCTTCTAGAGAATTGTGAATAAAGAATCTTATTTTTAACTGTCACATGTTGTTTTGCGTGGTCCACTTCAACACGGGACCTCCGTTTTTCGCCGTCTCTGATAGGACTTGGAACTGGATATCACCTACATTAAGAACTGGGATCTCTTTAAAAATATCCCGTTCGCTCACGTGGGGAGCGAATAGATTACCGTTGAAGGTAGAGACGATCATCGTGTCTTTACATTGATATTAATACGATCAAAAGCAGCTTCTACCTGCACAAATGTACACTCCTTCCAAACTCAAATATGATTGCTAACAATAACGTGTTTCAATATAGCACTCTTCATGTTTCAATATAGCACTCTTCATGTTTCGATATAGCACACTTCATGTTTCAATATAGCACTCTTCATGTTTCGATATAGCACTCTTCATGTTTCAATATAGTACACTTCATGTTTCAATATAGCACATTTCATGTTTCAATACAGCACTCATCCTGTTTCAATATAGCACTCATCCTGTTTCAATATAGCACTCTTCATGTTTCAATATAGCACTCCTCATGTTTCAATATAGCACACTTCATGTTTCATTATATCACTCTTCATGTTTCAATATAGCACACTTCATGTTTCAATATATCGCACTTCATGTTTCAATATAGCACTCCTCATGTTTCAATATAGCACACTTCATGTTTCATTATAGCACTCTTCATGTTTCAATATAGCACACTTCATGTTTCAATATATTACTCTTCATGTTTCAATTTCTTTTTTCCGAGCACTTTTAATTATACATATATGTTTATGTGTGCGTGCGTGCATGTACGCTTTCGAGCTCGTGTGTGTGTGTGTGCGTGCATGTGCGATTTCGAGCTCGTGTGTGTGTGTGTGTGTGTGACTGCGTTAGCTTCAATGAAATGTGCCGTCTCTATTTATCGTTTTTCTTGACACCCACCTGGCTATGCAAATAGTAAATTGAAATATCAACAAAGAAGTCGAACAACTCTTTGAATCGAGAAATTTAAAATGGTTTTGTGAATTATCAAATTAAATATGGGAACAACTGGTACTCAATTTCGATATTTACAGTCTCTATTCATGTCGTGTGTTTGGGGAGAGTCAATGTGGTAGTTAGTTCTGAAATTAAAAACCACCAACACTCTCTCATTGCATTTACCATACTGGCATAGCATTAGCCATACTCTCATAATATTCACCATGCTCTCACAACATTTCCCCTTATACTCTCACACCATTCACTATACTCTCACAACATTCACTATACTCTCACAACATTCTACTATATACTCTCACACCATCCATTATACTCTTACAACATTCACTATACTCTCACAACATTCACCATACTCTCACACCATCCATTATACTCTCTTAGCGTTCACTAGCTGATGACACAAACTGTGCACATATGAGTATGTCCGTAGTATAACGGGTCTGGTCCCAAATCGCTATTGAGATTACAGGAAAATAATAGGTCACATACTTTAGTGGATGGCATTTTTAGCATCTTTGTCGTTGTTCTTCTGTCATGGATAAAATAACATCATCATTATTATCTTTTATGACACAGAAGTGTGCAGTGACCATTGGTCGTACCAGAATTGCCCTGTCCTGGCAAAACTTTGTTAAGGGCTGATGTTCCTGTACTGAGACCCGGTAAGTAAAATTAGTAATATGTAACAACGCAGTCTACTGATTAGTCCTGTCAATATGTTCTGATATATGTTCTGATATATGTCCTGTCAATATGTTCTGATATATGTCCTGATATATGTCTTGATATATGTCCTGATATATGTCCTGATATATGTCCTAGTTTATGTCTGATATATGTCTGATATATGTCCTAGTTTATGTCCTGATATATGTTCTGATATATGTCCTGTCAATATGTTCTGATATATGTCCTGATATATGTCCTAGTTTATGTCCTGATATATGTCCTGATATATGTCCTGTTTATCTGAATATGTCCTGATATATGTCTGATATATGTCCTGATTATGTCCTGATATATGTCCTGTATATGTCTGATTATGTCCTGATATATGTCCTGATATATGTCCTGTATGTCTGTATATGTCCTGATATGTGTCTGATATTGTCTGATATATGTCTGATATATTCTGTATCTGTATATGTCTGATATATGTCCTGTATGTCGAATTTGTTCTGATATTGTCCTGATATTTTCTGAATATGCCCTGTATATGTCCTGTAATATGTCTGATATTCCTGATATGTGGTGATATATGTCTGATATATGTCCTGATATATGTCTGATGTATGTCTGACCAATGATTCTGTTCCCTAAAATGGGGTCAAGTAAATCTCTAAATTCCTTTTGTTGTCTACAAAACGACACCCAAAACACATATCCCAAAACGACATATGCCCTTAAACGACACAGGTCCCAAAACGACACATGTCCCACAACAACACATGTCTCACAATAACACATGTTCCAAAACGGCACATGTCCTACAACAACACATGTCCCAAAACGACACATGTCCCAAAACGACACATGTCCCAAAACGACATGTCCCAAAACGGTTGAAACTGTTCATTACTTAGAACGACCTCACCGAGTCAGGAAAAGTGGCAACCATGAACATGCTCTTCGGCTCAAATCATATACAAGCTCCACTGAGTGGCTGGGAAGTGATTAATAAAGAGTGAACGAAAGTCAATGTGAGAAAGAACGGAAGATGTCTGGCACTGTCAGGTCAGAAAGTCACTCATATTCAGTGGTGTTAGCTGGCTTCAAGAATTCCAGCCCAACGGTTTGTAAATAAGTAGCCCAAAAACCGCGACAGATCGAAAATCAGAAGGTAAATATAAACCAGCCCAAAAGGTTCATCACGTGACAAGTAGAAGGATCACATAGAAATATGTTTTAGCCTAGCCCAATTGGGCGAGAAAATGGAATGTCTTGCAACATTGATCTTCTTCTTCTTCTTTTGTCATCACATTGTTACCGGATAGTTGCCAAGTGTCGTGGTTTTCTGTTTTTGTTTTGCGCTGTTCTAGTGGCTTGGGCGATAAAGGACCCTGCTATGCCATCTATCCAGTGGCGACTCGTCATTAAGGGCCACTGGGGCCGGGCCCAACCAAAAATTATGTGTAACGTGTATTTATTATTTTATAAATTAAAACATAACAACTCCAAACCAAAATTTTTTTTCCGAAAATTTGTATCTGGCCCCACCAACAAAAATGATCACGAGTCGCCATTGCATCTATTCATATTTTCCATGGTCTATCTCTTGCCTTCTTTCCTGATGTTCTGTTGCAGAAGACTATGTATACAGTGGAACTAGACTTCATTGCACCTGCAAAAACCCCGATGCTCCGGCAACAATCCTAGGGGTCTCTAGAAAAGAAGGACGAGGTCCGGATTCGAACCCGCGACCTTCAGCACGCAAAACAACGGCTTAACACCTTAGCAGAGAGACCTCCCTCCCCTGATTATATGTAACTTTTTTTCCCCGATCCAGAAGCACTTGAGCTGAAAGCTCTTCGGCTCGGTGTCATGGACATCGTAACCCTTCGGTTCGGTGCCACGAACACTGTAAATCTGGGGAACCTGTAGCTTTTCTGCCAGTCCGCGGAGTTGAACCCGCACATACAGAGGACTTGTCACCCGTAGTCCAACGCGCTACGAACACGCTGGGCACGCGGACATATGTAACTTAAAACATGCTCCAAAATAGAACATTTATGCGTCAATACATGCATACGTCATTCTTTGATATCAAGGCTCAAGTGAATGGTGAATACGTTTAATTGCATATTGCCAGTGTTGGACATTTCTGTTGCGCCTGAGGGTCATTGCTAACTCAGAAGCTTCTATTTACATCTCTATATCTTCTATACTGTATTTCTATCCTGTCTGTCCTTTGATATGCAAATATTTGTCTGTGCATTGCTTCTGTTGAAAGAGGCAAAAAGATTTATTGCTAAAGACCATTTTTGGGTACACTTTTATACCCTTAAGGTAAATAACCGAACCAGTAAAGCAGTTTACAGAGAAAATGAGAATGTTTTGGTCTGTAACTTCTGTACTCTAACCCATATATTATTATATTATATACTTTATGATATGCCCGTATGATTATTCCGCTCCATTTCTTTGTGCAGAATGGGTTCATCGTGAGAATTACATTTTATGGACAAGTTTTATTCTGTATGCTCTATACACTACACATTTGACTATCTGAGGTATTTATTATAAGCTACACACATACACATTTGCCAACATGGTCGTACAAGCGCTTCGCTCTCAGGCTCAGATCACATTCAAATCACAAAGAGTGATTTAACAAGTGGTCGATATGGAGCGTTTGAAGAAGAAGTGATTGGGAGTGTGGGGAGAGTGTGTGGGATTTAGTGAGTGAGCGGAAGATACATCGCGTGAATAGTGGGAGAGTGGGAGCTTGAGTGTGTGAGAGTGAGTGTGTGTGGGAAACAGGAGGGGGAGAAACTAGAGTGTGTGGATAGAGGGCGTGAAAGTAATTATAGCGAGAGTAAACGGTAGATGGAGTGTGAGAGTGGAAGAGTGTTGTGAGAGGTTTTGAGTGCAAAATCGCCCGAGTGGTTACCGGGCCCAAATCTGGGGTGTAAAGAATAGAACCACTGCTACCTGCCACGCATGTCGTAAGAGGCGACTAAGGAGGTTTGGCTGAAATCGGATGCACATGTCCTAAACGTGTAGAAGTCTATGCATTTAGGGGCCTACCGGGGGACTGCCTAGAGTAGTTGATAGTAGCTTGGCCTGCTAGCTGTGAGACGCCTCATAGCTCGGGTTCGAACCTACTGTCCGGCATTTGTTCGAGTCCCTGGTCTTACTCAGGACGATAACGTGAGTACCTCTGAAGTCGGAGAAAATCTGCCTGTATGGCGAGGGAATACTAATTACCAGTACATTGAGCACACGGCTGCCAGTGTAAAGTAATTTACTATGTGCACGCTGCTGCCATTGTTAGAAATTGGAAAAACAGATTTTCACGCAAAAATCAGTTTCAGAGATGGAACTTCGTCTGAGTTGAAACGGACGAAAGAAAAAAAAATAGGGGCCTACCAAACCAATGTGCAACGTATACACGTTCTTGGCAAAGATCAAACATATCACAAAGAGTGATTAAAATTGGTTGTAAAGAACGAACACAAAGAAGAAGAAGAAGAGTGCAAAATATGCCCAGAGTAAACGTTAGATGGAGTGTGTGAGTGGAAGAGTGTTGTGAGAGGTTTGAGTGCAAAATATGCCCAGAGTAAACGTTAGATGGAGTGTGTGAGTGGAAGAGTGTTGTGAGAGGTTTGAGTGCAAAACAGGTGGTAGATAGAATGTATGTATAATGAGTAGAAAGTGGTGATGGATAGGACACACACTGAGGAAACCCCCTAACAGGGTCACGAGGCAGGTTCTCTGATGGAACCCACAGGGAAATAGAAGTAAGGGAAGACACAGGAACACATGGGGGAGGGAGTTGGAGACGGAATGGAAGAAAATGAGCAGACAGGGACAAGATCTGGTAAAGACGGCATTGGATAGGCGGACGCTTGGGAGGCCTTGATTGCGGACCTATGCCTCCCTAGGGGCGAAGGATAAAGAAAAAGAAGAAGAAGAGTGTGTATAGAGAATGAAAGAGTGTATGTGATAGAGCAAGTGGTAGATGTGGTGAGTAAGAGAGTGAGTGAGTGAGGAGGATAGGCGTAGAGAAGTGAATGGTAAGTGGTGAGTGAGTAGGAATAGAGCTATGAGAGGAGTGGACGAGAGTAGGAGTGGGGATAGAGATATGGAGAGTGAAGGGTAGAGAGAGAGTGGGGATAGAGCGTGTATAGAGGGAGTGGACGAGAGTGAGAGAGTGGGGATAGAGATATGGAGAGTGAAGGGTAGAGAGAGAGAGAGTGGGGATAGAGCGTATAGAGAGGGAGTGGACGAGAGTGAGTAAGTGGAGAAAGAGATATGGAGAGTGAAAGGTAGAGAGAGTGGGGACAGAGCGTATAGAGAGGGAGTGGACGAGAGTGAGTAAGTGAAGATATAGATATGGAGAGTGAAGGGTAGAGAGAGAGTGGGGATAGAGCGTATAGAGAGGGAGTGGAATAGAAAGCGGTAGACAGTAAGTGAGTGATAGATAAAGTGAATGAGAGAGAGAAAGAGTATGTGGATGGTGGAGTTCTAGTTTGAGGAACAAATAGACATGTGTTCCATACACATATCACATATACTAACGCATAATCGTAACCGTATGTGTTTACAATAACAACATAAGTATTAAACACATACACTAACTTGTACCGCATAACATAACACAACACATAAGAAGGCATTGTTCATGCATATAATACACTGTGAAGTGTTGACAAAAGGCTATAGACCATATCTTGGTTCAACGCGTACCGATTCGCATTATTATTATTATTTTTATTCATATATGTCAACGTATTCTGCATATTTGAATATAAGTGTTACAGAAGAGTCCTCCGTATATCATGGACAGAGAAGAGAACAAATAGATCTATCTAGAAAGAACTCAAAATCACAGAAAACTTGCTAATGCTACAAATAAGAATAAGTAAATTAAAGTATTCTGGACACTTAAAGAGACAGGAGGGGCTGGAGAAGACCATCATGGAAAGAGGCATACCGGCAAAGAGGAGAAAGACCACGGAGAAGATGGATTCAGGATGTAACTGATGGTTTGAGCATGACGGGGACTTATGATCTATGAGAAAAGAAATTTCAAAGGACAGTTAGCGTGGCAAAGTTCTGCTCAGGACAAGCTATTTGATGATGATTCGGCATATCATGAGACTGAACCATGTTTTGAACACAGTAATAGAACGGACGGTTGAGTGCGAACACGGAACGAGAAGACACTGTTATAACTGGGAAAGAAACATCAAGCGAGGAACACATTATAGTCTGTAAGAGTGTGCCATCTAGGCAAGAGAAAGTGAATAATAAAGATCAGGAGAATAAAGAGTTTTAATAATTCAGGACAAGACATTTGATGATGATCATATCAGGAGACTAACATGTTTTGAACACAGTGAAGGGCTATCGAACCAAGACATGATCGGAGAAACAAAGCAAGAACCCTAAGGAAGTGCACTAGCAGAAAATGAATAAAGATCAGGAGAATAAAGAGTTTTAAGAATTTCCAGGGAAAGCACCAAAGCCAATGACTATGATCAGGAGAATAAAGAGTTTTAAGAACCCCAGGGAAGCATCGAAGCCAATGACTATGATCAGGAGAATAAAGAGTTTTAAGAACCCCAGGGAAACACCGAAGCCAATGACTATGATCAGGAGAATAAAGAGTTTTAAGAACCCCAAGGGGAAGCACCGAAGCCAATGACTATGATCAGGAGAATAAAGAGTTTTAAAAACCCCAGGGAAGCACCGAAGCCAATGACTATGATCAGGAGAATAAAGAGTTTTAAGAACCCCAGGGGAAGCACCGAAGCCAATGACTATGATCAGGAGAATAAAGAGTTTTAAGAACCCCAAGGGGAAGCACCGAAGCCAATGAATATGATCAGGAGAATAAAGAGTTTTAAGAACCCCAGGGAAGCACCAAGCCAATGAATATGATCAGGAGAATAAAGAGTTTTAAGAACCCCAAGGGGAAGCACCGAAGCCAATGACTATGATCAATAAATAGACAGTGAGCAAACATTAAGGGACTTCGGAAAAAACAAATTACCAAACACAGGATTCGAACCACAAACTATTATTTCTTAAGGCCCCACTTGCCCAGCCACACACAGGCGGGCGTTTTAAAGAACATAACCAGCTAGCTCTCCCTATGATCTTATATAGATCAACGCCTCTGCCAGTACTTATCGTATAGATAAGTATATAGATCAACGTTTCCCAAAGTGAGCGGTACCGCCCCCCAGTGGGCGCTGAAGCGTTGTAGGGGGACGATAGTGGGTTCATAAGAATTTGGGGGATGTTCAGGCGATTAGGGGTTGGTGGCTCCTTAAAAAAGAAATTAATAATAAATATTTTAAAAGAAATTATTTTCCTGATTTTACGATTGAATAATCATTTAAAATTTGAATTCTGCATTTTAATTCATCTTATGCCCGTCTTACACGATCCATTTTTTTATCAATTTTTTTATTTCATGCATATAAGCATTTGAAAGTTGACCATGTATGACATAAATATATATCAATTTGCTATGTCAAAGAGAAAACAGAGCATGTATATATGTGGGAGGGGGGCGTTGGCAAACTGTTATAATGTGTAGGGGGCGTTACAAAGTTTATGTTGTGCAAAGTGGGCGGTGGACCGAAAAAGTTTGGGAATCAATGATATAGATCAATATGTAGATGAGTGTATAGTTAAGTATATAGTTCAATATGTAGATGAGTGTATAGATCAATATGTAGATGAGTGTATAGTTCAATATGTAGATATATGAATGTATAGATCAATATGTAGATGAGTGTATAGATCAATATGTAGACGAGTATATAGATCAATATGTAGATGAGTATATAGATCAATATGTAGATGAGTGTATAGATCAATATGTAGATGAGTGTATAGCTAAATGCATTGGTTAGGACAGCTTTCAGATGGACAGCGGATGGGAAGAGAAGGCCTCGATGTCCAAAGGAAACATGGAGAAGAACGGTGGAGAGAGTTGAAGGAGTGTGGCTTGACGTGGGAGACGGTTGGTAGAAAGGCAGCAAGCAGAACGGCAACAGTGGAGGTCTCTTGTGGAAGCCTTATGTGTCAATCGGGACACCAAGAGGATATAGATAGACAGATAGAGCTAAATATAAGGGAAGGAGTGGGGGTTCCAGAAGAAAAAAAAGAGGCACAGGGATAGGAATGCCATAGGGAAAATTGAAACGAAATTGAATGATAGTGGCGTGAAATATAGGATTCAATTCAATATAATAAATTGCTTTCAGGTGCTACGTTACATATACCGGTACAAGAACATAGTATAGTAATATAGTAATAATGATAGTAATGAAATATCTCACTGATATTGAAGAATGCATGTTTGAGTATTCTTATCGTTTGCTTTGTTATCGGTTTCACAAATGTGAATGCATGGACCCTACTAGTATACTACACACGTATTTTAGTGCGATTATTTTCATTTCATTTCTCTTTCATTATCCATTAACTGCAACGTTTTAATCTTCCTCAATAATTAACATGGCTTTCTTATTTTTGCTCTTATATTTTTTTCTATGCACTCCATTAATATTTATTTCAATTTTAAGCGGCAGCTGATAATATCTATTTTTTCACATCTTTTTCTTTGAAGGTACTGATAGCCAAAGACTGGAATGTCAGCCATTGCAATTGTTTTGACAGCCATCTTGGGGTTAGTCCGGTCACAGAATGTGTACGGTGAGCTGTGTTTTATAAATGCTTCTATTTTGTTGAACGGAATGTTGATCATTTCTAAATATACTTTATTGACATGGGTTTTAATACATAGATTAGATATATACATTAATAAGTAATTGCTAGTATTTCAGCAATGTAGACAAAGAGGGATGAACATGTAGGGATGTCAGAATAGGAACACATAACGCAAGAGAAGCTTTCATTGCACTAGGAAATATATGGACTTCTAAACAAAATCAAGTCTAGAATACAATTTAAGATATTTAACCTCTGGATCGCGCGATATATATATATATATATATATATATATATATATATATATATACGCCCGTCTGCCCAGCGTGTTCGTAGCGCGCTGGACTACGGTGACTATCCCTCTGTGTGTGCGGGTTCAATTCCGCGGGATGGCGAAAAAGCCAGATTCCCAGATTTACGGTCTCGTGGCACCGAACAGAAGGTTACGATGTCCATGGCACCGAGCCGAAGAGCTGAAAAAGCTCATAGTTTTGATTGAATATATATATATATATATATATATATATATATTTAACCCCAATGTTAATGTACTTCTGCTGCATAGGTCAGAAACATGGAGAACGACTAAAATAATAACACATAAATTGCAAACATTCATCAACTAGTGTCTGCACAGAATAGAGGGACTGAGATGGTATGTTTGGATCACACTTGGGGAACTTATGGAGAAAACAAAACAGATCCCAGCGAACGAAGAGGTGAAGAAAAGTCGCTGGCGCTGGACAGGACACACCTTGAGAAAATCCGAGGAGATATAGATAGAATGGTACTTTCCTGGAACCCACAGAGAGAGAGAGCGAAATAAAGGAAGTTTAGAAATACACGAATATATTTAGAGGCAGAGATCCTTCTTCTTCTTTGAGCGCTCCATATCGACCACTTGTTACCTTTGTGATTTTTATGTGATCTGAACCTAAGAGCGATTTAACATTGTACCAGTTATGCTCCTAGAGGTAGGCCCCTACCTCAGTTGTCTCTTAAAACATGCATTGTAGGTCGCAGTGTTACTATTCTTTGCTCCAATGCAAGCCCCGACAGCACACGGATGGGAGGCAGAGATTGGCGATATTTTTTTTTTCCGATCCAGAAGCACTTGAGCTTTTCAGCTTTTCAGCTCTTCGGTTCGGTGCCACGAACACCGTAAATCTGGGGAATCTGTGGCTTTTTCTGCCATCCCGCAGAATTGAACCAGCACACACAGAGGGATAGTCACCCGTAGTCCAACAGGCTACTAACACGCTGGGCAGACGGGCAGATTGACGATATACAGAAGAGCTGGAAGGTACAACAAGAGATAATTCAAGACAGGAAAAGTTGATATGAGTTGGATGAGGGTCTGAAACCGAGAATAAAAAGACAGAAGAGAGAGAAAGAAAGATAAAGAACATTATTTTCTTTACCCGAAGGAACATACCGGCTGGCGTAGGCAATCAGGAATCTGCTTATCTTCATGTAATGAAAATCGTGGCATATTTTTTTTACAGGACGTAACCATCAACCACAGTAAACGAGTCGTTGATTTTCTAGTCACCACTTATACGTTCAGTAGTTTGCCACTGCTTTCTGAACGGTGAGGTCTATTTTAACCTTTGTAATAATCCCACGGAAACGAATTTGCTTCCAAACTTGCCTGCCGTGGGGTTTGAACCAGGTACGCTTGGGTTTGTGATCGAGCTCACTACCGCTTTAGCTAGAGACGTTCACATTCCTCATATCTCTAGCATTATTAACCAGATTTGTTATTGACTTTCATTCATGCTGTGAGGTTAAATTGTCCAGTATCTTCGATAAGCATCACCCTCTGCCTCATTTCCAACTAATATTTTCTGCTATGATTGCATGTTCCTATGTAACCGTCACGCCTTTGCTACTGTAATCCTGTGTTCTATCCTTGGGTCAACGGCAACATTTATGTAATAGTATGATCTGAGTTACTGCTTCTGGTCTGACCTATTATCTTTTATCTTTCGTCACTGCAACATAAACACTACTAACTCGACAACTATCACACTCTAACATAGAATATAATCCAATTTAAAACGACCGTCAAAGATATTATACCTCTATGTGAGAATCAATCTGATTCTCAACTTTTATTTATTCATTTGCTTATTTCAATACAAAAATATACATTCATATATATAAACATGCAAATCAGTTGATTATTTATGGTTCTGTTTAGCATTTGTCAATTTTCTCCATATCTAAATTTAAAACAACCAATCTTCCTGAAAAAAATATATATAAAGTATATTACCTCATCATATTAAGACACCTCTATATAAAAATATATATAAAGTATATTACCTCATCATATTAAGACACCTCTATATAAAAAATATATATATAAAGTATATTACCTCATCATATTAAGACACCTCTATATAAAAAAATATATAAAGTATATTACCTCATCATATTAAGACACCTCTATATAAAAAATACAACCGTAAATATAATCGTATTAAATATTATGGTCTACTTATCTCTTCTGCCAAAAAAATATGAACATGAATGTTTCTGTTCAGAAGTCCTTGAGTATGTCCCTTTTATTTTAAATGTCTCCTTTTCGATCGAACCGCCTTGAATATTTCTTGTTTGTGTCTTTTTTTCTATTTAGTTGCAACTGTCTCTCTATTTAGGTCAAAGTCAACCCCCTCAGGGCTGTCTTGTTAATACTAAGTTCTGGCGTGGTCACCAACTGTAGACTACCAAGCACTGGTTAGCTTGAATGATGTCACTATCTGTAGACTACCAAGCACTGGTTAGCTTGAATGATGTCACTATCTGTAGACTACCAAGCACTGGTTAGCTTGAATGATACCACCAACTGTAGACTACCAAGCACTGGTTAGCTTGAATGCTGTCACCAACTGTAGACTACCAAGCACTGGTTAGCTTGAATGATGTCACTATCTGTAGACTACCAAGCACTGGTTAGCTTGAATGATACCACCAACTGTAGACTACCAAGCACTGGTTAGCTTGAATGCTGTCACCAACTGTAGACTACCAAGCACTGGTTAGCTTGCATGATGTCACTATCTGTAGACTACCAAGCACTGGTTAATCTTTCCTCCTATCAATTAACTGTCTGTTACTGTCTCAGGACTACCTAACTGCCTGTTCCTGGGTACCTCTCTGCCCTTCCGTCTCTGTGAAGTGTGTGTGCGAAGTCTCTTGACCAACTGTCCCTCTACCAAGTCTGTGCGAAGATGATCTCTATCTACAAAAAGCCTTCTATTTAACCACTGGCAATTTTCTTTGTATCCAAATCAGTCATTGTCCTAGAATATAATTCTCGCGGTCAAATCTAGTTGCTGGTTGGGAAAATCCCAGCTAATTTGATATTTGTGACCTATGGAATTTCTAGAAAAACAAGAATACAATTAACCCTAAGTTGACTGCAGGAGAAAGAAAGGCAGGGCATAAGTTCAAACCTAGTTAAGGAAATACCCACCAAATTTATATTTGTGGCCGGACACTCACCCAAACGTTCAAAAAAGAATACAATTAACCTCAACTTAGCTGCATGAGAAAGAAAACAGGGGCATAAATCTTCTTCTAGTTAAGAAGAAGTCTCATTGCTAACATATCTGGTCTGTAATTATATGTTCCACCGCCCAGGTATATTGTTACCCTTTGGTTAATTGAAAAGGAGCAAGGGGAAAACATGGTGTCATATTCCCTGCTACACCTACACCCCACCTCATCCCGCCCGCGCCCAGACAACCACAACTACGTTTTATTGACAATGCCGCCCGAGTGGTTACCGGACCCAAATTTGGGGTGTAAAGAATAGAACCACTGCTACCTGCCACGCATGTCGTAAGAGGTGACTAAGGAGGTTTGGCTGAAATCGGATGCACATGTCCTAGTTTAGTTTAGTCGTCGGATCACCATCACTGCACGTCGAACAAATTAGTCCATAAGTGCTCCGATCTCTCCCTCAGTATGTCCATCAGCGTGTGGCGACTAACGACACCGGTTCTTTGTTGGTTTACAATTCTTCTTTGTCTGCCAGCATAGCGTTCTTGTCGAGCTACACCACACTTAACTTTGAGTTCTTGCAGTCTGGTAACGCTTTGGTAACCGCCATGATTTCCATAGTGAGACTGCTCGTAGTCACGGCAAAACCACCACTGTCTTCCTTCACAACATCACCTCCGACCTGAGCAGTGAAAGCACATGTCCTAAACGTGTAGAAGTCTATGCGTTTAGGGACCTACCAAACCAATTTACAACGTATACACGTTCTTGGCTAAGATCAAACATATTACAAAGAGTAATTAAAATTGGTTGTAAAGAACGAACGCAAAGAAGAAGAAGATTGACAATGCTGTGTATTTTAAAAATGGTGTATTTTTCCACAGAGTGTCCAAGTAACTGGTATACTTATGGAGCGTTCTGTTACAAGTTTGAAGCTGACATTCCGTTGTCGTTTGATGATGCCACCGGAAGTTGTAGCGTAAGTTAAAATCTACATATTTAATTCAGTATAATTTTTTCATGTCAATTTTTGGGGAAGGAAAATGCTTACACACATAAACACACACACACACACACACACACACACACACACACACACACACACACACACAACACACAACATACGCAAACAGTAATACATACGCTCAGACTTCTCTATACATCGTCATGTTTATATTTAACACATATTACATTCACGAGGATCTTTATATCGAAGTTGTTCAGATGTTTGCCACATGTCACACTTGCAACCACGAGAATCATATGAATGTTGCTGGAGCTACGGAGTTCGCGCTTTGTACAACCACTCGCGGCAAATGGCGTGCCATTATTTGTCGACACGGACGGGGACATATGTGGAAATCTGATGCAACGAAATCAGTCTTTCGCCTTTAGAATGTTTGGGTATCAGACATTCATACTTGATAAACATTGTCGCTGATTTGATGTATTCGATGTATTTGATGTATTTCTACTCAAGGTGTCTCATACCAAGTTCTTTCATTTCTGTCTGTGTCTATAGTCTTTACTTTCTGTGTCTTTTCTACTTCTTGTATCTTCTGTTTGTTGGAGAGCTGTTTTTGTCTAGTATTTACTTGCTGTGTCTTGTCTACTTCTTGTATCTTCTGTTTGTTGGAACGCTGTCTTTTTGTCTACTGTCTTTCTACCTTTTTCTGTTCTTGTCTAGTCTTACTTCTTGTATCTTCTGTTTGTTGGAGCGCTGTCTTTGTCTAGTCTTTACTTTCTGTGTCTTGTTTACTTCTTGTATCTTCTGTTTGTTGGAGCGCTGTCTTTGTCTAGTCTTTACTTTCTGTGTCTTGTTTACTTCTTGTATCTTCTGTTTGTTGGAGCGCTGTCTTTGCTAACACGTTAGGAAGTATCTTACACACATGTGTCTAC
The DNA here is from genome assembly GCA_020796225.1 of Arion vulgaris. NCBI lineage: Eukaryota > Metazoa > Mollusca > Gastropoda > Stylommatophora > Arionidae > Arion > Arion vulgaris. Next base: position 5,938,446 of record CM036772.1, on the reverse strand, counting down.
GTCAACTTAGGCTTCTTCCGCTAATTGTGTTTTTCAATTAACACATTTACATACACACATATGTCTAGGCCATCTTAGCCTTCTTCCACTATTTGTGGTTTTCAATTAACACATTTACATATACACATATGTCTATGCCATCTTGGATTTCTTATACTAATTGTGGTTGCCAACTAACACACTCATAGGCGTCTGTACATTAAGGCATGGGAGGTGGAACGGGGAGTGGGGTGGGAGGAAGTACCGCGCTTTAGTAAATGACTTGGATAATACTGTTTTATGCTAATCTGGTCTTATCTACTTAGACGTACTAAACTACGAGTAGGAGGTTCCAATTACAATTAAAAATTAATTTTGCTACCTACTGAAATTGTTGTGTGGGAACGCCCATGAACACACTCATATACATATATATATATATACACATGTACCGACTGTGCATGTATACATATAGATGCACACGCAAATACTTTGTTGTGATACGTTGCCATGGGTGATACGTTGCCATGGGTATCACTTGCATGTTTTTGTATATAATTCGTTTTTGTTTACTTTCATTTTAAATGTGTTTTATTTTGTTACCAAATGAGTAAATGCGGACGTAGTCCCGTGGTTAGATCGATGACGTAGTCAAGTGGTTACAGTCCTGGTGTAGTCCAGTGATTAGATGGCTGACGTGGACAAGTGGTGAGAGTCCTAGTGTAGTAAAGTGATTAGATAGCTGACGTGGACAAGTGGTGAGAGTCAGTAGTCAGTGATTAGATGCTGACGTGGACAGTGGTGAGAGTCCTAGTGTAGTCTAGTGATTAGAAAGCTGACGTGGATAAGTGGTTACAGTCCTGGTGTAGTCTAGTGATTAGATAGCTGACGTGGACAAGTGGTTATACTCCTGGTGTAGTCCAGTGATTAGATAGCTGACGTGGACAAGTGATTATACTCCTAATGTAGTCTAGTGATGAGAAAGCTGACGTGGACAAGTGGTTATAATCCTGGTGTAGTCTAGTGATTAGATAGCTGACGTGGACAAGTGATTATACTCCTGGTGTAGTCTAGTGATGAGAAAGCTGATGTGGACAAGTGGTTATAGTCCTGGTGTAGTCTAGTGATTAGATAGCTGACGTGGACAAGTGGTTATACTCCTGGTGTAGTCTAGTGATTAGATAGCTGACGTGGACAAGTGGTTATACTCCTGGTGTAGTCTAGTAATGAGAAAGCTGACGTGGACAAGTGGTTATAATCCTGGTGTAGTCTAGTGATTAGATAGCTGACGTGGACAAGTGATTATACTCCTGGTGTTTATGATTAGATACTGAGTGAAAGTGGTAAATCCGGTAGGTTAGATCTGAGGGACAAGTGTTATAGTCCTGGTGTAGTCTAGTGATGAGAAAGCTGACGGGGACAAGTGGTTATAGTCCTGGTGTAGTCTAGTGATGAGAAAGCTGACGTGGACAAGTGGTTATAGTCCTGGTGTAGTCTAGTGATGAGAAAGCTGACGTGGACAAGTGGTTATAGTCCTGGTGTAGTCCGGTGATAGAAGCTGACGTGGACAAGTTTTATGAGTCCTGGTGTAGTCCAGTGATTAGATAGCTGACGTGGACAAGTGATTATAGTCCTGATGTAGTCTAGTGATAGAAGCTGACGTGGACAAGTGTTATATCCTGTGTAGTCTAGTGATGAGAAAGCTGACGTGGACAAGTGGTTATAGTCCTGGTGTAGTCTAGTGATGAGAAAGCTGACGTGGACAAGTGGTTATAGTCCTGGTGTAGTCTAGTGATGAGAAAGCTGACGTGGACAAGTGGTTATAGTCCTGGTGTAGTCTAGTGATTAGATAGCTGACGTGGACAAGTGGTTATACTCCTGGTGTAGTCTAGTAATTAGAAGCTGACGTGGACAAGTGGTTATAATCCTGGTGTAGTCTAGTGATTAGATAGCTGACGTGGACAAGTGGATTAAAATCCTGGTGTAGTCTAGTGATTAGATAGCTGACGTGGACAAGTGGATTATACCTGGTGTAGTCTAGTGATTAGATAGCTGACGTGGACAAGTGGTTAAAACCCTGGTGTAGTCTAGTGATGAAAGCTGACGGGACAAGTGGTTATACTCCTGGTGTAGTCTAGTGATGAGAAAGCTGACGTGGACAAGTGGTTATACTCCTGGTGTAGTCTAGTGATGAGAAAGCTGACGTGGACAAGTGGTTATACTCTGGTGTAGTCCAGTGATGAGAAAGCTGACGTGGACAAGTGGTAAGTCCTGGTGTAGTCCGTGCAGATAGCTGACGTGGACAAGTGGTAGAGTCCTGATGTAGTCTAGTGCTTAGATAGCTGACGTGGACAAGTGTTATAGTCCTGATGTAGTCTAGTGATTAGAAGCTGACGTGGACAAGTGATTATAGTCCTGGTGTAGTCTAGTGATGAGAAAGCTGACGTGGACAAGTGGTTATAGTCCTGGTGTAGTCTAGTGATGAGAAAGCTGACGTGGATAAGTGGTTATAGTCCTGGTGTAGTCTAGTGATGAGAAAGCTGACGTGGACAAGTGGTTATAGTCCTGGTGTAGTCTAGTGTTTGAGAAGCTGACGTGGACAAGTGGTTATAGTCCTGGTGTAGTCCTGTGATGAGAAAGCTGACGTGGACAAGTGGTTATAGTCCTGGTGTAGTCCGTGATGAGAAAGCTGACGTGGACAAGTGGTGATAGTCCTGTGTAGTCAGTTAGAAAGCTGACGTGGACACGTGGTTAATCCTAATGTAGTCTAATGATTAGAAAGCTGACGTGGACAAGTGATTATAGTCCTGGTGTAGTCGTGAGGGAAAGCTGACGTGGACAAGTGATTATAGTCCTGGTGTAGTCTAGTGATGAGAAAGCTGACGTGGACAAGTGGTTATAGTCCTGGTGTAGTCCGGTGATGAGAAAGCTGACGTGGACAAGTGGTTATACTCCTGGTGTAGTCTAGTGATGAGAAAGCTGACGGGGACAAGTGGTTATAGTCCTGGTATAGTCTAGTGATGAGAAAGCTGACGTGGACAAGTGGTTAGAGTTATAACATACTCAAATACTTAAGAGTTCTGGTCTAGTCGACTGGTTAAATCGCTGGTGAAGCAAAATTGCTAGATCTATGGATGCACAACCGTAAACGACGGAGTTTGCTTCTCAACTCAGACACATTCCGATTGCCCCAGCCAAAAAAATGGGTCTCTGACTCACTGAAGAAGAAACATATGGAGGGGAGAATCTGGTTATCGAATTGGTTATTGGTTACTGAACTGACGTCATTACACTCCGGGTAAACCCATAGGTGCTCAATCGTCGTAACAGATGTCGATTGACAGTTCTTTTCAGGTCTTACCGAATGAAGTCACTTAGCTTCGCATTTCTAGAGCCTAGTGTGCGGGAAGTAGAGGGCGACTTCCTTTCCTCACTTGTGGAACGTCGAGTGTGGGATTGAACTCACAATCCTCTTGTGTCCGAGTCGATAAGCTAACACTTATGCATTATGCTCATCCATCCCACCGTTAGGGGTCATGAACGAGCTGATAGATTGGCTGGTTTGGCTACAATATCAAAGGAGCTGCCATGGATCGAAATGACATTCTTAACGCATTGAGAGAGTCTTTCCTAACAGAGGAGTTTCAGGGCTGTGAATCTCACTCGCTGACCAGATTGAGAAAGATGGGTGTCAATATTGGTGCAGACCGAAAAGAACGATATACCAAATATGAAAAGAGATTGATTAATCAACATCGAACTGGCGTGTTGGGCGCTGGACGCTGCTGGATTTGCTGAGGCGGAGATCGGAGCACCTATGGACATGTTCGGAGTGCTATGATGATAGTCCTCATATAGCTGACAACTGATCTCACCGTCCTCACTATTTAGTACTACTATTGTCTGTGAATATGTTTTCCTAAAGTGTTGTAAATCCAGAGTGGTAAGTCGGCTGGCAACCATCTAGATGACACATAGCACTTAGCCAAACACTACAACGAGATTTGGACAGGATTGTGCTGGGAATACAAACACAATCTTCTCATGCAATCTGTAAGCTAGTCATTTATAATTTATTGTCCATTTCTATTTCTCAATCCTCTCTCTTTCTCCCTCTACGTGTCTCTCTCATTCCGTCCTATACCTTCGCTCAGTAATACGATTTCTACATTGTATTAGTTTGCGCATGCAAATTCAATCATTTAAAGAAGGTTCTCAAAATGTGATAGTACCCGACTCTCTGTCATTTATAAGAAGGTTCTCAAAATGTGATAGTACCCGACTCTCTGTCATTTATAGAAGGTTCTCAAAATGTGATAGCAACCGACTCTCTGCATCATCAAATGTTTCAGACCTGACCAGCGGCATATAAAAAAGTTGTCCACCCCAGAACTAATCTCTTTATGATGTGTATGTGATCTGAGCCTAAGAACGATTGTACGTTGTGCCAGTTATGCGCATACAGGTAGGCCAGCACATCCCATTCCTGCGACGTTTTTTATTTACTAGGGTAGCTTTCCTAGACCCTTACATCAATCGCCTCTTACGACATGCCTTGTAGGTAGCATTGCTAGTATTCTTTGCTCCCCTTGCGAGCCCCGGCAACACACGGGCGAGAGAAAGCATCAGTTATCAGAGGACTATCATCAGAACACTCCGCTACGTCCATATGTGCTCCAATCTACAACAAATCCAGCAGCGTTCAGTGGCTCAACACGCCAGTTCGATGTTGATTAATCAATCTCTTAGCAAATTTCGTATGTCGTTCTTTTCGGGCTGCACCAATATCGACATCCATCTTTCTCAATCTGGTCAGCGACTGAGCATATGAAACCTACGTAAAACAAAAAATAAAAAAGAAGAATAGATATATGATAGAAAAATCAGCCCCGCTTAAAACTCTTTCACCACCGTAATTTCTCCTTGCCTAAGAATGCATCTATATTGTAAGGTATACTAAATTATACTACATACTGATGAAACATCTCTGTGGCTGAATGGTTAAGCCCTTTGCCTTGTGAGTCGAAGGTCGTGGGTTCGAATCCTGACCGCGCCGTTCTGTTCACGAGTGCATTTTTTCCAGAGACCCTAAGATTGTTGCTGGAGCTACGGAGTTTGTGCTTTGCGCAATACTCTCGACAGGTGGCGTGCCATTTCTGCGGAGAGGACCGAGCCATATGGGGTAAAACCCGGTGCAATGAAGTCAATCCTTCGGCTTTAAACAAATACGAAAAAGAAAATTGAGATATTTTGGACTGAAGATATTTTGGAAAAGACACGAAGGGCTGGAGAAGACCATCATGGAAGGAAGCATACTGACAAAGAGAAGAAGAGGAAGACTACGGAGAAGATGGATTCAGGATGTAACTGATGGTTTGTACATGACGGCTGCGGAGGCAGGACATCTGGCCTATGAGAGAGATAAGTTCCGGAGGACTGTTGGAGTGGCAAAGTTCTGCCCAAGACAAGCTATTTGATGATGATGATACTAAATTATACTAGCTTTGTGTCCTCTTAACAAGTATTACGAGCCAGTATACCGTCTCTTAACCCTTTAGCTGCTAAGGACGTATATATACGTTTTCCCCATTCACTGCTAAAGGCGCATTAACACGTCTGTTATTATCTCTCCTCTGTGGGCTAAAGACGTGTTAACACGTTATACATTCTACTGTCACTGCTTGAGGTGTACATCCACGTTTGTGACCTAGAAACAAAGAGTAGCTATTTTTAGCTCAGCCTTCGGAAAGTATGTAGCAGCGAAAGGGTTAAGAGCGAAAGGGTTAATGCATATATTACTAGTCAGGCACCGAACCTGCTTTCAGTATATCTCTTCTCTAGAGAGGAACATTCTCTATTGTCCGACCCTCCCACTACATGTATGCTACTGCTTTCTTCTTTTCTCTTATCATGTTTTGCCTCATAGCGTCAGGATAAGAAGAGATTTCTAGAACGGGCTTTTGTGTGCTTTTCATAAACAGTGTTTTTCGTCGCCTCTGTTCTCGAGATCCACCTTTTGCGTGGACGGTCCTTTTGCTTTGTATCCATTGTATCGGAGCAACATTGCTCTTTGAGGTGAACTGTCTGTTGGTAATCTGCTTATGTGACAGAACCATTTAATTTGTTGTTTCTTGATGAATTTGAGTACTGATGTTGTACCAACTTTTTTCCTGATGTCTTTATTTCTAAACTGGTCTCATCTTGATACCGCCACCATTATGCGTAGATACTTCATCTCTGTTGTAACTAGTTTTCTTCTATCATTTCATGTCTACTGCTACAAGAGACAACCAGTAGTTAGGGTTACACAGAAATGTATGACGTTAGTTGTAATCAATATTTAAGTTACAATTTTTCGATCCTAAAAAATGTGTTAATGTTAATGTTGTTGCTGATATCATATTTGACAGTTGAACGGAGCTGGTCTTCTCGACATTGCAACCGTGCAAGAGAGTTCAAATATTGTTGGCTGGTTGCAAAAGAACGACCCATTCCAGTGAGTGTTTTTTGTTCTCTCTCTCTCTCTCTCTCTCTCTCACTTTCTCTCTCTCTCTCTGCTTCACGTTCTTGTTATGTTGGTAACTGTTAGGTTTGACAAACTGTAATTGTTGTTGAGTTGTTATTCATTTTTTTGCAACCATGTTTTCGTTTACTTGGAATCATGTAAGTCTAGAGGTTTCTCTGGCATTCCACAGCAGTGTCCACAGTAACTTCTGGACATCTAGTAACTTCTCTGGCATTCCACAGCATGGCCCACAGTAACTTATGGACATCTAGTAACTTCTCTGGCATTCCACAGCATGACCCACAGTAACGTATGGACATCTAGTAGCTTCTTTGCATTCCACAGCATGACCCACAGTAACTTCTAGACATCTAGTAGCTTCTCTGGCATTCCACAGCATGGCCCACAGTAACTTATGGACATCTAGTAGCTTCTCTGGCATTCCACAGCATGGCCCACAGTAACTTATGGACATCTAGTAACTTCTCTGGCATTCCACAGCATGGCCCACACAAAAAAGTTAATTGCATTTTCTTTACAGGACTTTGCGAATCAACCCCAGCTTTTTAACGCTGTTTGTGATTTTTTTAGGTATTATTACGTTCAGTAGTTTACCATTGCTTTCTGAACGTCCTTTTGTAAAAATCCACGAGAAACAATTTGCAACCGCATTGTCCGCAGCGTGATTCGAACTCAGAACGTCGGGGTTAATAGACCGAGTCACTATCCCCTATGCCACAGACACCACCTTCAGCATGGTCCACAACATGAAATTATGGGCATCTAGTGGCATGTTTTCCAAGAAACCACAGGAAAAACGAAAATGAGGGAGGCTTAAAAATACACAGAGAAGAGATTTGGAGGCAGAGTTTAACAATATATGGAATAGCTGGAGGAAGCTGCAGGAGATAGATAGGAAGACTTGGCATGAGTTGGTTGAGGGCCTATGCCACAATCTGAGTTTAAAATACACGAGAGAGAGTGGATTGTTCTGACTTTCCACAGCACGGTCCGTAATGAAGCATAGACATTAGACTATTACGCAGGTACTTCTACTGGGTTGCTCTATGTATGTCTTTACTGGGTTGCTCTATGTATGTCTTTACTGGGTTGCTCTATGTATGTCTTTACTGGGTTGCTCTATGTATGCCTCTACTGGGTTGCTCTATGTATGCCTCTCCTGGGTTGCTCTATGTATGTCTTTACTGGGTTGCTCTATGTATGTCTTTACTGGGTTGCTCTATGTATGCCTCTACTGGGTTGCTCTATGTATGTCTTTACTACTGGGTTGCTCTATGTATGTCTTTACTGGGTTGCTCTATGTATGCCTCTACTGGGTTTCTCTATGTATGTCTCTACTGGGTTTCTCTATGTATGCCTCTACTGGGTTTCTCTATGTATGCCTCTACTGGGTTGCTCTATGTATGCCTCTACTGGGTTGCTCTATGTAGGCATCTACCGTACATCCTCTCTAGTTTCGATAAGATCCAAACTTGGGATCTCTCGCATTCCTCACTACAAATGGAGAATTAAGATATATATATATATTATATAAAAGAAAACGTGGAGACAAGCCTCTTGAGAACCTCCAACAAGAAAGTAAACTATTGGGATGTAAACCTACAAGATCCAACTCTAGCAAAGACCAGATCACATGGAGATCTAAACTTCTGCCCTATGTCCACCTTTGCAAAGAACAAATTAACATATATATATATATGCTCTGGCTGTGGATTCCCAAGGAGTCCTCACGCTATGTACAGTCTTCTCTCAATTTATACCCGTTCTACATTCGTGTTAGGATGTTTATATGCACACCTTGCCAGATATAGGTGGAAGCTATGCAACGAATCGTATGCCAGTTTACCCACAACGTAACTGGCATTGTTGAGATTTCAATATTCTGCACCAAAACTCCGATAGAATTAGGCTGATCTGGTGTTTTTCGTCTATATTTTCTTCTAATGGTTTCAACAAATCACAAAAACAATGTTCCTGGTACCAGAATACAACACTTAGAGAACCGTGAAGATCCGTGTTAATGATCTAATTCTTATATTTATACAAGAACAGCGAGGGAGTCACAAATACTCGTTACTTGTATGTTTATTGATCATATCCATTGGTTCCGGGGCTTACCTTAGGGTTCTTAATAATCCTTATTCTCTTCTAAACATACAAGGGTATTGTGGATACATTTACCTCACAGCTTGAAGACCTTTGTTAGTCTTCTTCTTTGCGTTCGTTCTTTACGACCAATTTGAATCACTCTTTGTGATACGTTTGATCTTTGCCAAGAACATGTATACGTTGCACATTGGTTTGGTAGGCCCCTAAACGCATAGACCTGTTGTACATGTTTAAGACGTGCATCCGATTTCAACCGACCCTCCTTAGCCGCCTCTTACGACATGCGTGGCAGGTAGCAATGGTTCTATTCTTTACACCCCAAATTTGGGCCCCGGTAACCACTCGGGTGACCTTTGTTAGTGATCTAATTCTTTGTTATACAGGACAGAGTGGGTACTTTTATATCCCGACAACTTGATTTAAACATGCTAGATTGTTTCAGTATGTTAATTTATAACTGTAGAAATGTTACGATACATTCTATTGTTCTTTTTGTAAGTTAGACGTTAACATTTTGATGTGGGGGTGTTAATTTGTATGCTCAGTACATCACCAGCATAATCTGTCACGTTTACAGAACGGGAATAGGAAGAATATCATCAGTGGCATGAGAATTAGTAGTAGTAGTATTAGTGGTGGTAGTGATAGTAGTAGTGGCAGTAGTAGTAGTGGTAGTAGTAGTAGTAGTAGTAGCAGTAGTTGTAGTGGTCGTAGTGGTCGTAGTGGTAGCAGCAGCAGTAGTAGTAGTAGTAGTAGCAGCAGCGATTGTATCAGTAGTAGTAGTTGTAGCAATAGTAGCAGTAGTAGTAGCAGTAGTATTAGCAGCAGTAGCGGTAGTAATAGTAGCTGCAGTAGTAGTAATAGCAGCAGTAGCAGTAACAGTAGTAGTAGTGAGTAGTAGTGGTATTTGCAGCAGCAGTAGTAGTAGTAGCAATAGTAGTTGTAGTAATAGTAGCTGTATTAGCAGTATTAGAAGTGGTAGCATTAGTAGTTGTAGTAGTAGAAGTGTTAGTAGTAAAAGTGGCAATAAAAGAAGAATATTATGATTGCATAAACTAGCACATTGAGTGAAAGCATATCTATGTTTTGGTGCAATCAAAATGTAAGCGCTATGACGACGGGTTCTTGCTCTTAATGAAGATAACTAAGAAGAAAGATGACAACTATTAATTATTACTTCTTGCTAAATCTGGACACTTATTATTCTCGACCAGACAAGAGTGGTATACTAGTGGAGTACCTGACACCAGTGCAACTACCACCAGAACTGGAGTAGTCTATGTCTGGGACAGCACTGGAGAGCCTATTTTGCCTGCATTGAATTCCCTTTGGCTGAACCAGACAAGTGCCTCAGTACCTAATCCAGTTATTATTTATACATATGGAAGTGAGTTTTAATTTTTTTAATTGATATTAATTTTTGTATTATTGTCTGGCATCGATTGGGTGAAAAACGGACATCTGTACAATTTGAATTTTGCTACGTAAAAAAACTCACAAGATATTCAAATAAAAACAGATAACACATCAACCGTGGTGTCACAAGTTGGACTACAGATAACCTATATAAAAACAAATATAAGGAAGACACATATGACACGTAATGATGTTATCACGCTGTAACCTAAAACGATAAAAATAACAGAGTAGTTCATCTATTTGGGTAGGAATGTTGATTGCACTGAAAATATAAATATAAGAAATTATGCTACGAATTGTCAAGAAACCTTTACATTTAAAAATCGAAAAAGTAAAAATGTGTCTATTCCTATTTGTCAATCAGTATATATATATGGAACTGCAGTAAAACTATTTGATTGGCAAAACACGTAATTACAAAGTACTGTAGTTTTACAAATTACAAAACAATGACAAAATACAGCAACGTTTCGACCAACAAGGCCTTTATCAAGCAAACGAACAAACAGGAGTAACAAATTAAAATGAAACACAAATGGACGACCAAATGTGTTTCATTTTAATTTGTCACTCCTGTTTGTTCGTTTGCTTGATAAAGCTTGTTGTCGAAACGTTGCTGTATTTTGTCATTGTTTTGTAATTTGTAAAACTACAGTACTTTGTAATTACGTGTTTTATTTGTCAATCCTAACATAAGCAGACTAGATAATAAAAAGTTTTGTGAAGATGTGTATCTGTAAACCTAACTAACTCATTGAACTAAGAAATAATATAACAGAATGAACTGAAGAAGAATAGAAGAAGAGATATTACAAATCTACAATGCATGTCCAGGGCATACATAATCTGATTGATCTCGCAAACTGTGACCAGGCATAACTTCCGTGTCCTAATTTTGGTTACCGCATCAGGGGCACATAACTTAGGTATACAAAGTTAGAGAGATTTATGTTGATAGCAGATTATCTCCTCTTTGGTCGCTAAAGTTATACTACAGGGTGTTCAAGCGTGGCCAACGTTACTAACGTTGGCCACGACTAACGTTGGCCACGGTTCAAGATAATTGCAGCCCCATTGACAATTCGAAAGTTGCCAGGTACAAATTGAGTTGTGTTTATTTACTATTTAAACCGGTTCTGACTAGCTCGTCCTACGTCACATTTGTTCATCGCCCCTTCCCGCACTACAATTACACACCGTCACACAACCTTGACCTATACTACGTCATAAATGAAACTTCCATTTCCATACAATAATGCCAGATTAGCTCCATTCGCGGGCTGCTTTTAAGTTGAACACCCTGTATTAAAAAAAATAAAACTTAATATTTTGAGTGCCCCCATAAAGTGTAGAGCAAAGACGATTTTCATCTAAACATATTCACATCAACAGCTAGACTGCAAGAGCTTGGATGGAAGATTGGAGTGGCTAGAAAATACCAGCACAACATTCTTATGATGAGTAGGTCCATCAATCAACATCAAACTGGTGCGGGTAGTCGCTGAGCGCTGTTGTTATGGAGATATTGCGGAGATCGTAACACTTGTGGATATGTCCGGAATGCAATGAATACATTCCATACTTAAAGAATGGTAGGAGTTTCGAAACACAATATAACAGTTGTTTGCATCAACGATTAATAGTATTGATAGGCACTCTGATATTTCATGACCTACTCACCTAGATGACCTCTCTGTGTGTCGAGTTCTGCATTTTGTGCGTGATTGAACATCTACAAAAAGTTAATGTAACAAAATGTATTATTATTCTGGCGAAGAGACTGGGTACCTATGTGTCCGGACTAAAATTAAGTTAGTTTTATTAATTATTAACATTTTTATAAATCTATTTATATTTGATAATGTCAGCTACATTGTATCAACTAATTCATCTATTTCGAATATCCAATGTATTCACATTAATGTTCAAGTTGAAACACCCAGCTATTCCAGTAGTGACTAAAAGACAGATTATAAATTCAATCTTTATACCAACACTGTGCTACCAGAGCCAAACATGGGCACTGACAAAAGAACAAGAAAGGAAAATTACCACATGCGAAATGAGATGCCTGAGGAAAGCAGTAAATAAAACAAGAAGAGACCATATAAGAAATGAGGAAATTAGAAGAACAGTCGGAACAACACCTGCTATTAGATTTATTGAAAAACAGAGACTCAAATGGTTTGGCCACTTGGTCAGAATGAACCCGAATAGTTGCAAGAGCGTACAACCTGAAAATGGAATCATCAAGAGGAAAGGACAGACCAAGAAAAGATGGGTTGATGGAGTTACAGACATCTTAAAACTCCACAATACCACACCATATCAAGCGACCGAGCGTGCATTATCTCGGAAACCGATCATCAGTTAAACCTGTTACGCCTAGCGGCAAAAAAGCAGAGAAGGACAAAAGAAAGAATGTTCAAGTTCTTCATTTAATATCAAATGTCTTTTCATAGGAACTGGTCCAGGTTGGATTCTAGGTGATGGATCACTAAAAAGACCTTATATTTGTAAGATCTCCATACAAGAAGCTTACAGAATATTACAAGAGGATAGAGGTTATGGTATGTACTTTTGTTGCAATTCAATTTTAATAATAGCAACAATATGACAGCCTAATTTTGAAAATGGCAGCTATATCTTCTTCTTCGGGGATCTATAGTCATGCCTTTGATACACTGTGTACAACATACTGGGCAATCAGCTTCCAGTCTGTCAAGTTTCCCCTTAATTTTCAGGTCGACTAGATGTTGCCACATGTTGCTTCTCAGCTCACCCAGAAGAGGACAGCCTTGAAGGACATTGCTCCAGTGGCTGTTCCACCTGTTGACAATGGTAGACAGCTTGCAACAGTGTGAGAAAAGTGACTATTCAGTTTTGATAATGGCAACAATATGACAAAATATCTAAATGCAGTTTATTAAAATAGATACTGTCTGATGATCTGCTTAGAAGTCTACACATCAACTGACCTATTTGAAATCTGCAGAGAAGTTGTCTGGCTTATCTGCTCCTATCTGAACCTATCTACTCCTATGTACTTCTATGTACTTCTATGTACGTCTATGTATCTATATGTACTTTTATGTATCTCTATGTACTTCTATGTACTTCTATCTACTTCTGTGTACTTCTATGTACTCATATGATGCAGCTATGAGAGTGCATAAAACAAGTAAAAGACTTTACATACCTTGGGAACATTTTTTCAGCAAATGGAAGAATAACTAATGAAATTCAATACAGATGCAACAAAGCAAATCAAATGATAGGAGAAATGGCGTCAATTTAAAAATGCAAACATGTCACCATGAACACAAAAAGAGCAATGTTCAATACAATCTTTCTCCCCACATTATCCTACCAGTGCCAAACCTGGACGCTGACAACAAATGATAGAAGAAAACTAGTCACGACAGAGATGAAGTGTCTACGCAGAATGCTGGGTGTAACAAGAAGAGACCGGTTGAGAAATGAAGACATCAGTAATAAAGTGGTTACAACATCAGTACTAAACTTCATTAAGAAAAAACAAAATTAATTGTTTTGCCACATAAGCAGATTACCATCAGACAGTACACCTCAAAATGCTGATCTGATACAATGGATACCAAGCAAAAGGCAGGCCACGCAAAAGATGGACCTGAGAGATAACAGAGGCGATGAAAGACACTATCTATGAAGCGCACACAAGGGCCCGTTTTAGAAATCTCTTCATAACCTGATGCTGTGAGGCAAAACAGGATCAGAGAAAAGAAAAAGATGAGAGTGCCCTGGTTACATATCCATCAGTTCTATTCCATTTTTTGTATTTAGTTTTCCTTGGAGATTCAAGGTAGATAACTCATGTTGAAGAACCTTAACTGTATTCAAAGAGCCACAATTATTCTTCATTCAAGGAGACATGTATGACTCTGAAACTGCAGGTATTTGGCTGGTGACTGAGCTAAAAACCTGTGATTTAATCTGTTATTTATGTTTATCTGCACACAAAGAAACCTTATCAAAAGAATAAGAATCTAACAAACTAGGTTTTCAGGCATATAATGCGAAGAGAAGGTTTAGAACATTTGGTGACAACAGGTAAAATTCAGGGAAGGAGAGATCGTGGAAGACAGAGGGAGAAGATGCTGGATGGCCTGACATCATGGTTCGACACAAGATAGTGGTCAGAACTGATTACACGCACCAAGCAGAGAGAGTTATTGAGAGACATGATCGCCTATGCTGGCAGGCATGGCACTTGATTGATTGCTTATGTTTAGCCTGAAATTTTCTCACAAAATATGTTACACTCAAGCTGTATGTGATTATTGCTCATATTATTTGTTTTTGTAGACTATGGTCTTGCCAATCCAGACCTTGCTAACCTAGAAATGGGTCCACATTTTATTGTACAACCTCAGAGTATAGTTGTTATCAGTCGACCAGACTTCCAGGTTGAGCCGGTCAACTTGGATTGTGTTGTGCAAGCAAATCCTGCAGTAACATACCGCTGGTTCAGGGGACAGAACTTAAATAAAGAAATCACAGACAGCACAGACAGCAGGTTTGTATAAACAAGTACTCAGTTTTTTAAATCCCAGATTTTTTGTCCCCCAGATTGTACAATTTTAATAGCTATAGTTTAATATCAGATTATTCTAAAAATACTTCTTCTTCACTTTCACGATTTACTTCTTTATAGAAGTGTTGAGAGAGGGGGAAATATAGTGATCTAGTGTGTGCTTGTTTTAAGACACTTTGTAAGTTTTTATTAATTTTCTTAAGGCTGTTCTTGATGCCTCTACTCCATCTTTTGCGTGGTCTTACTCTTGCTCTGTACTCTTTATACTTTTTCAGTGTGGCTATCTGTGGTAGACGATACCAGGGCATTCTTGTCAGGTGTCCAAACCATTTAATCTCTTGTTCTTTTATGAATTAAAATACTCACATGAACAAAGTCATCTCATTTATACTACAGCTTAATCTGATGAGAATAGAAACAGTATTGCAATGTACACTAGGTTACTGAGAAAGTTCATCTTCAGTGATCTCTGGTCATGTGCTTAATCCACTGTGGACCACAAACTTGGCAGTCAATTTGAGGTCTGCCAAGTATCTCCAAAGCTTTGTTTTCAGGTCGACTGAGTGTGGTCACATGATTTTTCTTAGTTTACCCAGAAGAGGACTGTTCTTTTCAGCTTGGAATATCTTCCTTGCACTCTGCACATGTCCTTAGGTGCTCTGATCTCATTTGCAAAAATCTGTGGGTTCCATAGGAGGGCCTATCTTGTGATGCTGTCAGGGGTCTCATCAGTATGTGTCCTATCCAACACCACCTTCTGCCCCTTATTTCTTGTTCTACCTGCCATTGTCTCGCTCTATTCGACAGTTCCCTGTTTGTGGTCCTGTCATACCATCGTAGACAGAGTATCCTGCTCAGGCATCTATTGATGAATGTCTGCAACTTTTTGTTGTTCTTAAAGTACACCTTAGTTGCTCTCCATACCGAAGGACAACCTTGATATTTAAGTTTAAAATCATTATCTTAGTTTTATTCCTTATCATTCTTGATTTCCTGCAGGTTGGCCATTACAACTAAACCATTTCTTGCAGGTATGCCATTACAAATGGAAGACTGACTATAACAAAGCCGGATGAAAATAAAGATGCTGACAAGTTTCAATGCTGGGCACAGAACAAGTTTGGAACAATCATTAGTAGCTATGTGGAAATATCTTTTGGAAGTGAGAGCATAGATTTTCAAAAATCATTGATCAGTTTTCTATGTTTGTTGTTGCTTCTTCTATCATAACCTGTTGCTTCTTCTATCATAACCTGTTGATTTTAATGTTTGTTGTTTCTTGTATCATAGTCATAGCGCATAATATGACATCTCTGATTTTTTGTTGTGTAAAGGCTTTTGGTACTTTTTCTTCTTCTTGCATTTGCTCAATATGAATTCAGGCGTAGTTAGTGTGCCTTAAATGACGCTTCTGTCTCATTTTTGCATGAAGGCCTGCTTTTCTTTTTATCAGTGTCCACCCCACCATACATGCAGACCGTCTCTGACTTCAGATGTGTTTTTTGTTTCTTTATAACAAGCGTCCCTCACCATTCAGAAGAGCATTATACCAAGCAAGTTCAGAGGTATTTGTAATTTAGATCCCCAAATAAAGGATCAGAGTCTCCTTTAATCCAACCATGCATCTGTGCACACCAAACATTTTTGGCACAGTCTGGTCTCGAACCATGGAATTTTCACAGCATGTGTTCACTAGTGCAGTTTGTTATCAGCGTCGCTATCGACAACCCCAAGTGCTATTATAAAGTGTGTGATTGCTGAGTGAGAAGCTGGAATACAGTACATAGGACTGTCAAGATCAGAGATGAATGGTGTGCATTTGCTGCTACCCTAAGTGCCGAGGGTCTCACAGGTTAAAGATAGTTACATCAGCTACAGTCTACCTTACATTTTCTCATCATCGATGGTTAGTTTAACTTCAGTTGACTCTACATTTGATTGATTCCTACAGGTCTGGGTGAATTTAGCAATGTGCAAGACGCAGGTACCAGAGGAAAAGCTTATGAAGGAGCAACAGTGGAATGCAGCAAGATCTATTACAATCCAGGTGAGCATACAGGTCTTGTACAGGTGGGAAATTATTTGTAAGGTAAATATGATAATATAGATGCTCTCATTCATTTCAGAATGGGCAGCAATAACTATATGCGCATTGATCTGCAGTTGAAAGTGACATGTCTTGTTTCATTTTATTTACTTAACTATTACTACTAAACTATTACTACTAAACTATTACTACTAAACTATTACTACTAAACTATTACTACTAAACTATTACTACTAAACTAGTGAGTGAGTAAGTATGTGTTCTGATAGGGACAGCTTCTGCATGTCACAATGAATGGAGTGCAGCTAAAAGACACTCAGAGTGAAGCTGGGATGCTGGTTTGAATCAGTTTTCTTATCATGACCTAATTCCTACTTTGTCATTGTTATTTCTATACAATAACGGTCTCTGTAGCGTAGAGGTTAGGTGTTTGCCTGTCACTGCAAAGGTATTCAGTTCACTCCCTTGTGAATCCATCATGATATTTTTTCAGAGATCCCTGATCTCAGTGTAAGTGTTATCAAGTTCCTAGTCCTTGCAGAGACGGACAATAAAAATGTAGGTCCCTTTTTTCAAGTTGAACACGTCGCCCGAGTGGTTACGGGGCCCAAATTTGGGGTGTAAAGAATAGAACCACTGTTACCTGCCATGCATGTCGTAAGAGGCGACTAAGGAGGTTTGGCTGAAATCGGATGCATGTGTCCTAAGCGTGTAGAAGTCTATGCGTTTAGGGGCCTACCAAACCAATGTGCAACGTATACACGTTCTTGGCAAGGATCAAACGTATCACAAAGAGTGATTAAAATTGGTCGAAGAAGAACGCAAAGAAGAAGAAGAAGTTGAACACGTAAAAGAACCCTTGGCAGTTGAAAATTGAAAAGAGCAGGCTAGAAAGCCGCTCTCTGGGCAAAATTCACTAGAAAATATAATTTTAATAAACAAATGTCTACAAATATTTTTATCATCTTCTGAATTACATTGGGGAACCTAGCTGATGCTACATAGTTTGTGTACTGCGTTTGTGATTTTCCTGCGTAAGGAAGAAATCGGAGCACACCCGGTTACTAACCAAAGTCAATAATTCCAACTCTGACTACCAACAAGTGGTATTTTTCACAGATGCACTATCTGTTTTGCAAGCCCTACAGAGTAACCATCCATCCCTGAGAAAAGAGCTCAGCAAGATCTCTACCAACAAAGAGTTACACTTCAGTGGGTACCATCACTTTGCGGAGTACCAGTTAACAAGAAGGCAGACAAACTTGCTAAAAGGGAGCAGAATGTGAACAAATAGATAATTAAATCACATACTTTGAAAAAAAAAAGCTATCATGGACATTAGAAAAGAACCTAAACCATCCAACATGACTACCACACACTTGACAGACAAGGACAGACTATCATCTTCCGACTCAGGATAGGTCATAACAGACTGAACAAACACCTACACAGGCTGCGATTGTCCCCAACCCCACTGTGCCCCTGTGGCTCCACTGAACAAACCACAGAACATGTCCTGCAAGACTGTCCCCTGTATGTCCTCCGAAGAAAGGAATGCTGGCCCTACAACACAACACTACATTCAAAACTACATGGCACTAGAGATGAGCACCAGACAACAGTCGATTTCATCATAAGAACGCGTCTAACGGTATAATCATCAAAAAAGTGATCGCAAAGAAGAAGAAGACTAACCAAAGTGCAATGATAATGGTCTCATCAATCAATCAATAAATCAATCATTTCTAAACATGAAAATATCTAACACAAACTATCACTTTCCACAGCCGTCAGCTACCAGTGGTTTAAAGGAAACGACCAACAGTTTATCAGGCCACAGTTTCAGACATATATATTCATGTCTAACAATGGAAAACTATATTTTTCGGAAATAACAAGAAATGATGAGTCTCAATACACATGTGTAGGTAAGTCATTGTGCAAATAGTGTTTCTTAATGAAAGTTTTTGGAATAGTGATCTAAATTTAGCATATGAAGCAGTTGATCAATAGTAATATATTTCTTTTTGTGTGCATCACTTTTCACTACTACCTTTCTATCATTCTGTACCTTATGCTATTAACTCTTATTGGACCAGGACAAATTTGTTTTTAGAATAACAATGCCCTTTAGTGTGGTGTTTAGTCCACAAGGAGTTAATAAATGTTTACATGAGAACCATACTACAAGTCTTCAGACTGTCTAACATGATAATGATGATGACAGGGTACACAGTGAAAAGATAGGATAAGATGACTGGCATCAGTCAGCTCTGACAGTCTCCCTATGAGCAATCAGATCTGATAGCATGCTACAGTATAACACCAGATGTGATACTTTCAAGTGGGGTTTTTCTCTTTGTAAAATCTTACAGTTACCCATCTGTACAAATTTATGTTCTTTGTTGGGTAATATTTAAACACTTTAGTCGAAATTAGGATGTGCATCTCTTATATGTGTTCTTTCTTCTTTTGTCGTCACACTGCTACCGGGTTGTTGCCCAGTGTCGTGGTTTTCTGTTTTTGTCTTGCGCTGTTCTGGTGGCTTGTGTGATTGTTATTTTTGCTCTTTCACAGGATTCTGCTACGCCATCTAACCATCTTTTCCATGGTCTTCCTCTTGCCTTCTTTCCCGATGTTCTATATATCATAGGGGGCATAACTGAGATGAAGCACACTTATGTCTTCAGCAGAAACTACACAGATCACAGAGTGGTTCTTCTTCTCCTTCTTTGCTTCGTTCTTTACAACCAATTTTAATCACTCTTTGTGATATGTTTGATCTTTGCCAAGAACGTGTATATGTTGCACATTGGTTTGGTAGGCCCCTAAACGCATAGACTTCTACACGTTTAGGACACATGCATCCGATTTCATCCAAACCTCCTTAGTCGCCTCTTACGACATGCGTGGCAGGTAACAGTGGTTCTATTCTTTACTCCCCAAATTTGGCCCCGGTAACCACTCAGGCAACAAAGAGTGGTTAACTTGGTTGATAAGAACGCACACACACAAACAAACAACATGATCGTGTAGCCATACCACAAGTCTTCAGACTATCTAACATGATGATGATGATGTTTACATACGTTATGTTTCTGAAGTATATCTGTTCATTTACTAGTTTGTATGATTCTTCAATTTCATAACCAGTTGAGATGTTTTTACAAAAACTTATTGCAGGCTATTTTGTAGATCTCAAATTTATTGAAACAATAAGCATAACAGGGACTTTGCTAGAACCATCAAGAGAAGGGTAATGAGCTATAAATACATATGTTGTAGAGAAGGAGAAGTAGAGGTTTAAAGATGAAGGATTGACTTTATTGCCCCAGTATTTACATCATATGGCTTGGTCCTTCTTTGCAGAGATGGTACGCCACCTAGTGAGAATATTACACAACGTGCGAACTCTATAGCTCCAGCAACAATCCTAGGGATCTTCTGAAAAAATGCACCCATGAACTGTCTAGCGTTGTCCAAATTTGAACCCACGTCATTCGAAATGCAACGCTACGGCATAACCATTTAACCACAGAGACCCTCTAAAATCGAGGTCAAAGCATCCAAAGTGTTGCAGATAATTTCTGAATAGCTAAACATATAAATTGATGGAAATTTCTGTCCATGCAAAAGGTGGACTTCAGAGATAACAGAGGTGACAAAAACACTGTTTATGAAGCGCACACAAAGACCCGTTCTAGAAATGCCTGCTTATCTTGACGCTGTGAGGTAAAACAGGATTAGAGAAAAGAGGAGAAGATAGAAATTGATAATTACAACCAATTCTTGGTGGGTGAATTAGAGACAATGAATTCTTTATGGGTAAATTGAGACAATGAATTTTAGTGAATTAGAGGCAATGAATTCTTGATGGGTGAATTAGAGGCAATACATTCTTTATGGGTGAATTAGAAGCAAGCAATTCTTGATGTGTAAATTAGAAGCAAGCAATTCTTGATGTTTGAATTAGAAGCAACCATTTCTTGATGTGTGAATTAGAAGCAGCCAATTTGAAAATTAGAGCATAATTTGATGGGTGAATTAGAAGCACTATAAAGTATAATTACAACCATTTGATTGGGTGAATTAGAAGCGCTATAATAAGTATAATTACAGCCAATTCTTGATGGGTGAATTAGAAGCAACCAATTCATGATGGGTGAATTAGAAGCACCCAGTTCATGATGGATGAATTAGAAGCAACCAATTCTTGATGGATGAATTAAAGGCAATGAATTCTTGATGTGTGAATTAGAAGCAATCACTTCTTGATGGGTGAATTAGAAGCGATCACTTCTTGATGTGTGAATTAGAGTGATCACTTTTGATGGGTGAATTAGAAGCGAGCAATTCTTGATGGGTGAATTAGATGCAACGAATTCTTGATGGGTGAATTAGAAGCGCTATAATAAGTATAATTACAACCAATTCTTGGTGTGTGAATTAGAAACAACCAATTCTTGATGGGTGAATTAGAAGCAACCAATTCTTGATGGGTGAATTAGAAGTAACCAATTCTTGATGTGTGAATTAGAAGCAAGCAATTCTTGATGTGTGAATTAGAAACAAGTAATTATTGATGGGTGAATTAGAAGTAACCAATTCTTGATGTGTGAATTGCAAGCACTATAATAAGTATAACATGGCATTGAACAATGATATTATTTGATATTGCAGCCATACTGACTGGAGTGAATAGATTCACAATAGGAACTAGCCAGCCACCAATGAGAACAAGTCTTCCTATTCCACTTATAGTCGATGATCAAGGTTAGTGACATCATTTTATATATAGGACATTATTTGTGTTTGCTTCCTGTATCACATGTCTTTATATTTTTGTTTTTAATATTGTACTGCATAGAAGTTTTGTTCTCAACATTACTTACTTTTTTCCTGATACTCTCTCTCTTGCGATCACTGCCCAGACTGATGTACCAGATCTTCCCATAAATTCTATTCATGTGGAAATATGATTCATGCAACCTTAGCATTGGTGTGTTTTATGTCACATCTTCAGCACCATTTTGAGCTCTTATCCTTCGGCAATGTATCCGGTTTCAGCCAGCGTTTATTCGGTTCTCTCTCCGTTCTGTAGCCATCTAGTGTTTTTACGGTGTGGGGTAGCCCTTAGTCGCCTCTTACGACATACGTGGCAGGTAACAGTGGTTCTATTATTTACACCCCAATTTGGGCCCCGATAACCACTCGGGCGTTTCCTGATACAATTTGCGTTGTATTTGTAACTAGATTACTTTCTGTTTCATACTTCTACCTACTTCCTGTTGAAGTTTTGTCTTATTTGTTATGTTCCTCATTTCTTTTATGTTTTATTTTATTGCGATATCTTTTATTTATTTATATTTGTCTGTATCCACCTGTATGATAAGCATACAGTAATGACTGAAGTATGTCTACATTTATTGATATCATTCAGAATTGAATATTTGTCAAGTTCACTCAACTCAAGATTATTTTGTCTGGTCTATTTATATAACTAGATTAGGAAAAATCTAACAATATTTGCATATCTATTCCTCAGCCCCACTAGCTGAATGGGGACCTGCAATACAGAATGACTTCATCGCTGTGTTCCCTAAACCTCCATTACGAGGTCAAGATGTTAGACTGGAGTGTTTTGCATATGGATCGTAAGTGCATGAGACATATCAACTATTATATTTAATTTTCTTGTAATCTCTTCATAATATTTATTACATAAATGCTACCAACATCTCCATCAACAAACATCAATTGAAGCAAGTGTAAGATATTATGTACCTAGGGAGCATTTTTTTCAGCAAATGGAAGAAAACGAAATCCAACATCGATATAGTAAAGCAAATTAAATCATAGAACAAATGACACCAATTTTGAAATGCAGCCATATCACAACGAACGCTAAAAGAACATTGTTCAACACAATCTTTCTCCCAACATTATGCTATCAGTGTTAAACTTGGATACTGACATCAAACAATAGAAGAAAACTAATCACGATACAGATGAAGTGTCAACGCAGAATGCTGGGAGTATCAAGAAGAGATGGTTTAGAAATCAAGACATCAGGTGAAAAATGTGGGTACAACATCAGTACTGAACTTTATAAAGAAATAACAAATTAAATGCTTCGGCCACATAAGCAGATTAGCAACAGACATTGCGCCAGAAAGAGCAATGTTACTCCGATACAGTGGATACAATCCAAGGGGCTGTCCATGCAAAGGATGGACTTCAGAAATAACATCTCTTGTTATCCTGACACTGTGAGACAAAACAGAGAGAAGTGCACACAAAAACCTGTTCTATAAATCTCTTCCTATCTTGACGCTGTGAGACAAAATAGGATTAGAGAAGCACACACAAAAGCCCATTCTAGAAATCTCTTCTTATCTTGACACTGTGAAACAAAACAGAGTTAGTGAAAAGAAAGAATAAAGAAGAACACACAAATTTCTGATGCACTTTTCTGAAAGGGTCACAAACTATTGTTAAAGTTTATCTAAACAAAGTAACTTCAAACTGTGATAGCATTACCCACCAAATGAAATTGGTCAGCTTGACAACTTTGTAGTGGAGATTTTGACTTAATTCTGATAAGAATTAATGCTGTTTTAAGTGAATATATCAGAGAAGAGGTCATATTTCATGGAAAGAAAAGCAGAAAAATAAAGAATTTCTAGAAAAACTAGTCATGAAGAATGAAGTACTACAGGAAATAAAATTCAGATAAATAAAATATTTGGAACACATAAAGAGACATGACATGTTAATCAAAACCTTATTAAAGGAAGAAAGTTAAATGACAACAACCAATAGGAATACAGAGACCAAGTGTGAGAAATACCAAATGATGGATAAATTACAGTCTGGCAGAATGCAACATTGTCAGTGTGTTTTAGGTCACGGAAGTAAAGGGTAATAAACTGCAACTTACAAGGAATGTCTTAAGAGCGAATAAGTAGGATTTGACTTGGGCTGCTACTCCATTCATGAAAATGTAGCTACAAAACCCAACTATTAATAAGTCTGCATAAATTTGTTGATGGCCTATGCCTCACCAGGCTTTAAAAAGACAGAGAAGAGTGCAACATCATGGCAAGAGACAGGAGATGTTGTAGGTTGATTGTAGCGACACATAATGCAGAGACGACACTGATGATGTTGTTACATTCTGATAGGTTCTATTTTTGTTGTCTTATTGATGTTTATTTTTTAATCAACAATATTTGATTAATTAGTAATTTCCATGGAAACATTTTTTCTACAGATCTACTTCAGTATTTACTTATGAATGGGCAAGAGATGACAAACCCATGTCGTCTGCAATAATACTTAGTGATCAAAGCCGTGTACTGACCATTAAAGAAGCCAAGTTAGAAGACAGTGGAATATACAGGTAAAATGGTAATTAAGTGTGGTACTACTAGAAGACAGTGGACTAGACAGGTAAGATGGTAATTGAGGCTGGTACTGTTAGAAGACCAGAAATCAGTGATGAGCAGTGTGGATTTGTTGAAAGCAAGGGCACTAGCAACGCTATATATATCCTAAGAACACTAATAAAAAGATCAATAGAAGTAAAAGCAGATCTATACTTGTGCTTTATAGACTACACCAAGGCGTTCGACAATGTACACCATCAAGAACTTTCCAAAATGTTAGAGAGCTTAAACATCGATAGCAAAGATCTAAGAATCATTCAGAACATATATTGGTAGCAAGCAACAGCTATAAGAATAGACAAAAAGATTGGAACTTTCCTGAAGATCCAAAAAGGTGTTAAACAAGGATGCGTATTATCACCAGACCTGTTCTCACTGTATTGTGAAAGCATTTTTAGGTCTATAAAAGATATTCCTGGAATATCTGTGGGAGGACATATCATAAATAACCTGAGATACGCTGATGATACTGTCTTAATAGCAAGAAATGAAATGGAGCTACAGAAATTAGTTGATACGGTTGTGACAGAAAGTAACAACAAAGGACTCAGTTTGAATATTAAGAAGACAGATGTTATGATCATATCAAAAAAGCAGATTTTGTCAAAATGCACCTTCACAGTAAATGGGACTGATCTAAGACAAGTGCAGCAATTTAAATATCTCTGAGTCCTGGTAACATCAGATGGCAGATGCCATCAGAAATAAAGAGCAGAATAGGACAAGCGAAAACATCATTCCTGAAAATGAGAAGCATTATCAGCAACAAGTCCTTGTCAATCCCGATCAGAATGCGAGTTATTCAGTGCTACATAGAACCAATACTGACATACGGATGCGAGTCATGGACAATGAACACACAGATCGAAAAATCTCTGAGGGCCACAGAAATGTGGTTTTATAGAAGAATGATGAGAATCCTATGGACTGCTAAAATGACTAATGTTGAGGTGCTGAATGAGATCAAGACACAGAGAAATCTTATCAATATAAGAAAGAGGCAGTCATCATTTTTCGGGCATGTGATGAGGAGGGAGGTTTAGAACACATTGTGACAACCGGTGAAATCGAGGGTAGACGAGACAGGGGAAGACAGAGAGAAAATTTTGGATATCCTGACTTGTGCACGGTGAGAGCGTCAACATCTGAGTTGATAGCAAACACCAACGACAGAGATTTGTGGAGATCCATGATCGCCTACGCCAGCCAGCATGGCACCTGATGATGATGATGACTGTTAGAAGACAATGGACTGTACAGGTAAGATGAGATTGTTGATAGCGAATAGGTCCTAGGGATACTACCTAGTAAGTAAAAGCAGCGCAGAAATTGGATGTACTGGCCTACTTGTTGGTCATAACTGGCTACAACGATTTTTTATCGCTCTTAGGCTAAGATCACATACAAATCACACAGAGTCATTGATAAGTGGTCGATGTGGAGCATTTGAAGAAGAAGAAAGAAGAAGTGTTACACATGTTGGATAGTTGTTACTTTCTAAATATAATTGACTCGATTGTTTGCTGATGTTATTATCTCAGATGCACTGTCCGAAGAGGAAGTCAAGCTAGTGATTCCAAGGTTCTACAACTGAGTCTTGAAGGTAAACTCTGATATTCTTCTTTTTGTAACTCTGCTTCTGAAACCAACAATCAAGCTATCATATGTGATTCAGTTTCTAACAACTTTCCACTCTGTTGGCAGCCTTTATCTCTATCTATGCCAATGGACAGAGCTGACATCGTGAACGCCCTCATAGAGTGTGGCCGGAGAGAAGACCTTTATCTAAACCAATCCACGTCAACTACTAGATTGCGAGAACTGGGTTTGAAGATTGGTGTGGCAAGAAAAGAACGGTACAACAGGTATATGAGTAGGCTCATCAATCAAAATAGAACTGGTACGGTCAGTCGCTGGATGCTGATGGAGATATTCTGAAGGAGATCGGAGCACCTATGGACATGTACGGAGTGCAATGAAGATATTCCAAACTGAAACTAAATCTCTATCTCTCATTACTAAGCCATGGACATCCCCAGTTTCTTGTCCAGTAAAGTAAAGTAATTTTAAAAAACTGTTTTTATGAAATGAGATATAACGGAGAATATAGAGTGTAGCAGCAGAGTTCACACAAAACCAGTCAGAGTGCCATACCAGGTGTCATGACTAACACCTGAATTCACAGTGGGCGAACGCAGAAAAAGAAGGTTAGGTTAGTATTTTTCTTTGACTAATTGCACATGGCGTGGAATTTTTCCCCATCACGACGGCTATCAGGTCGACCCAGCCTCAACTGGGTACCAGACATGCTCTGGGAAAGTAAAGGCGGCGGCGTGATGCTGACCACATCACCCATATGTGTGCCGACGGTCAATGAAAAATACAGGCCTAACACTGTATTGACCTATATACCACGAGGTATGAAAGGGTTCCTTTACTTTTTTATTTAATTGCACATGGGAGACACTTGATCAAGATGTTAAAAGAAATTAAAAGAAGGCTGAGTATTGCTTTGCAAAAACTAAATGAACTAACTAACCTATGGAAGGTAACTGACATAAGAACAAAAATCAAGTGTTTAAGAGCCTGCGGTTCTCCCTTTGCAACATATGGTTGTGAGACACGGAACATTGATAAAGCGGTGGATAAGATCATTAATGCCTTTGAATGTATATGCTACAGAAGAGTACTTAGAATATCATGGACAGAGGAAAGAACAAATGCTTCTGTTCTGCAACAGCTTGATATTAAAGAGAGTTGGCTATAAAAAAAACCCCATAAATTCAGGGAAAATTAACTATTCGGTCACATCAAATGACATGAGTGCCTAGAGAAGATAATTTTGAAGGGAATGATGCCTGGAAGAAGAATGAGAGAAAGACCTAGAAGACGATGGGTGCAAGATGTCATTGATGATCTGAGAATGACAGCTGCTGATGCCCGTCAACTTGCACAGAATAGAGAGTTTTCAGAACTGCTGTCATGGGAGCCAAGTTCCAGAAGGACAAGCTACTTGATGAGAATGAACAACACATGATGGGTCATGTGGTCAACATCACACCAACTACCTTTATTTCGAATATTTCCTTTGGTTTTCTTTTGAAGAATAAAGAAAGCAGTTGTTACTGAAAGATAATGGCTTCTTCTGTGAGATAAAGCATCATCAAGGTGCATATCCTTTAAAGGACCTCTCTTTGCAGCACATCTGAAATTCACTCTGTCTCTTGCCAGTTCACCCACTTGTCGATGGTCATGTTCATGGTTTCTTTAATATCTTGTAGCCATCTTCTTCTTGGTCTGCCTCTGCGTTCTGGGACCCTGCCCTCTAGTATTGTTCTTTCCAGACCATCGTGACGCTTGATGTGACCAAAGTATGTAATTTTTCTGTATAGTATGTTGTTTATCAGCCAATTCTCTTTAACATTTAGTTCTTTCAGGACATCAGTGTTCTTTCTTTTTTATGTAGATAAAGCAGAAGAAATAAATAAATAAAGCGCTGGATACAACCAAGCAGAGTCCGTCACACAGATTATCTAAGCTGTTCATCATCAAATACCTTGTCCTGAGCAGAACTTTGATACCATAACTGTACTTCGAAATCTCTCTCTCGAATTCGCCATATGTCATGCTCAAATCATCAGTTATATCCTGAATCCATTTTCTCCGTGGTTCTATGCTGGTATATTTAATAATTGATTATTTATTAGCTTGTCTTTATCAATTTCATTTCATTTGCTGGTTATGTATTCTCTATTTTGACTCTGCGAAGGAAACTCCTTTTTTTTATTATCTCATAAAATTTTTTCCTGTTGATATGTTCAAGGACTTGATAAAACTTCCAACTCATAATATCCTTGAATGTTGCTAGTGTTGAAATAAATGCTTTACTGACAAATCTAAAGAAGAATGCATGGACAAACATTTAGAGCACAGGCTGTCAGTTTTAGGAAAACTAGTTCAAGTTTTGGTTAGGACAGAGTTTTTTAAATGGTTGAAATTAAAATTCAACCTGCATGGTGACAGCAAGCAGTCTTTATTTCTCATCTCCATAGTAACCCACTAACAGTCTATGGCTAAGTAAACAGCCTCTATTTATCACTTCCCTAGTAACCCACTAACTAGGATTGCAGTATAACAACAGCTGTAGAATTTACCGATGAAAAAATACTAACTGCTTGATCTTCACATAATCTCTTCACTTAACAGCGGCTCCATATTTTGTCAGTCAACTTCAAGACCAGCATGCAGATATTGATTCTCAACTCACCTGGATTTGTAATGCAAGGGGAAACCCTGAGCCTACCTACAAATGGCTTAAGAATGGTGTCCCCATCACTACCCAGGCTTCAGGAGGTATAAAGGTAGGGAAATATGTATGGAAATGTACTCTGATCCTGTTCATTGATTCCAACAATAAGTTCATTAAATTTACGAGATAAATTGTGGCAGTAAAAAAATAGGTAGTTTACTGCTACTAAATTTGTATGTTCCCAGTGAAGCATAGGACTGACATTGCTGATGTACACCGATTTCTGTTCTAGGCCATCATTTTCAGCTCCACCCATAAGTTAAATTTAATCTCTCTGACCTTTACTTCTACTGTTCCTTGCCTGGCAGTGCAATGAGCAATGCTACTCGGATACAGTGGATACACAGCAAAAGGTAGACCTCAGAAATAACAGAGGTGGTGAAAAACACTATTAATTAAGCACATTCAAAAGCCCATTCTATAAATCTCTTCTTATCCTGAAGCTGTGTGGCAAAACAGGATTAGAGACAAGAAAGAAAAATAAGTTTTGTAGAAAAATAATATCTTGTTTGAACTAATCACTGGGGCCTGAGAGCCATAACTGTCAAAACCATGCTCCTCAATAAAGTTGTGGCCCTGGTAAAAGGTTGCATCAGTGCAGTCTGTCTAAGTGAGTTTGGATTGAAGAGGGATGGTAAACTTTGGCCTAACAATATCATGCTGAAAACAAATGGGACAAGCCAAAAGACACACACATATTGAATCTAATTTGTAAACTGCCACACAAACATAACAAGCATTTTGTTAAAAATAAGTAAAGAAGAACAAACTAATCCATAAAATGTTTGATTGTTTCACTAGATTCAGAAGAATGTACTTACCATCGCCAAGTTAGATGCAACACAACATACTGGAATGTATCAATGTGGAGCTGTCAATGTTCATGGTACTTCCTTCACTAATGCTCAGCTGCGAGTACTTGGTCAGTATTAGTTGGGTTTTTAAAAATTCCTAGTTAAGCCAGAAGGCAGAATCTCCTCTTTGGTATTTAGTTCTGTTGAGTGTGCTCTTTGGTATTTAGTTCTGTTGAGTGTTGTATTTAGTTATATTGAATGTTGTATTTAGTTCTAATTAATTTGGTATTCAATTATATTATTTGATGGTGTTCAGTTATAATACATATATACGAGTATATATCTGTGAGTCGCATGCTTT
Organism: Arion vulgaris; assembly: GCA_020796225.1. Classification (NCBI taxonomy): domain Eukaryota; kingdom Metazoa; phylum Mollusca; class Gastropoda; order Stylommatophora; family Arionidae; genus Arion; species Arion vulgaris. The sequence goes on along the minus strand of CM036772.1, from coordinate 5,908,881 downwards.
TATTCATGCATGTTTTCTAAGTGAGCATGAGGATGCTCAGGAACACTGACTCAATGAGTATGCTCAAAAAGATTGAGACAGGCTGGGCTCAAAGACAATGGTTGACATCTCTGAAGAGGTCTAGGCTAACTAGCATAAGTTTTGTGTGTGTGTGTGTAAAACAAAGATAACAAGGGGAATGAATGCACCAACAGGCTTGCAGGTGTAGCTACTGTAGACTGCAGACATGGGTTGGAACAGGCTAATTTTCTGAATTCCCTAAGGAAGAGAAGACTGGGGATCAATCTGCAACCCTAGCCAGACTGCATGAATACCAAATCAAATGAGTTGTAGTTAGACAAGAGCACTATACTGGAAGTAAAAAAAAGAATGGTAAACCACTGTTGTTGTTTGCCACATGCTGAGAGACATGCTGAGAAAGAGATCGGATTACTTATGGACTAATGAGTTTGATGTGCAGTGATGATGATCTGATGACATCATGTTTCTTTGAACAAGGCACACATGATATTTTGCAATATTACATTTTCTTGACAATGTCCTCAGCTTTTGCTCCAAACATCAACAAGTACCCACCACCATCAACTATTATGGCATCTAATGGAGGAAACATCACCCTGAGATGCCAGCCAGAAGGTTCACCATTTCCTGTTATTACTTGGCTCAGGGGAGCAAATGCCATTACTAGTGGTAAGATAGAGAGCAAGAAAAGTAGCTAGTTAATTAGTTAATTGGTTAGTTAGTTTAGTTAGGTTGTAACCGCTAGTACTGCATCTCAGTTAGACCCATAAGTACTTTGATTGATTGGTTTATTTATTGGACCATCATCATTGCACTTTGGCGAATAATCATGTGTGCTTCAATCTCTTTCTTACACAGGAAGATGTCAGTGGCAGTGCACAAACTCTGTAGTACCAGAATTCAACTTTCTGTAATGTGTAACATTGCAAAACACATAGAAACAAAGTTAGTTAGTTTGTTCCTTTCGTACCAAAGGCGGCACATAGGGCAGAGGTTTTAGATCTCCATGTGATGCGGTTCTTTGCTAGCAGTTGGAGATTTTGTATGGTTTTACATGCCAATAGTTTACTTTCTAGTTGGATGGTTCTTCGAAGAGTGGTCTTTGGTCTTCCACGTTTTATTTTCCCAACTGGTGACCACATAAGGACTTATCAATTTAGTCACTTTTCGTCTGATCTAAGAACATGACCTAAATATTTCCACCTTCGTTTCCTTATAATATTTGATATGGGTTGTTGGTGTGTTCTATCTCTCATTGTGTTGTCACAAACGAAATCACTCCATTTGACTTTTAATAATTTTCGGAGACATTTATTCTCAAAGCTATCCAGTTTCTTATCAATTTTCTTTGTTGATTTCCAACTTTCACAACTGTAGGTCAGTACAGGAATCATACATGACCTAAATAATTTAACTTTTGTGCATATACTAAGGTCTTGAGATTGCCAGATATTCGTTAATTTAGTGAAGGCACTAGCTGCTATAGCAATACGAGAATTTCTTTCTTTCATCGTGTCTCCGTTGTTTGACACTTTACTACCCAAATATGTAAAATGTTCAACTTTCTCCAGTGTTTGGCCATTTATTACGATGTTGTCTAGAAACAAAGTACTGTAGTTTTACAAAGTACAAAACAATATACCATGACTTTTCGACCAAAAGGCCTTTTATCAAGCAAACGATACACCAGAAGACAAGAAATTCAGACTTCCTAAACGACAGACATAACATGTACAGTCAGACAATAAATCCATAACAACCCTATAATGTATAATATGCACATTGTCAAACTGGGTTTCTCAAATTTACTTTTTTTAAATGAATAATAGTTGTCACAATGAGTATGTGAAATCTACTTTCTATATTGTCACAATGAGTATGTGAAATCTACTTTCTGTATTGTCACAATGAGTATATGAAATCTACTTTCTATATTGTCACAATGAGTATATGAAACCTACTTTCTATATTGTCACAATGAGTATATGAAACCTACTTTCTATATTGTCACAATGAGTATGTGAAACCTACTTTCTATATTGTCACAATGAGTATGTGAAATCTACTTTCTATATTGTCACAATGAGTATATGAAACCTACTTTCTATATTGTCACAATGAGTATATGAAACCTACTTTCTGTATTGTCACAATGAGTATGAGAAACCTACTTTCTATATTGTCACAATGAATATGTGAAACCTACTTTCTATATTGTCACAATGAGTATGTGAAATCTACTTTCTATATTGTCACAATGAGTATGTGAAATCTACTTTCTATATTGTCACAATGAGTATGTGAAATCTACTTTCTATATTGTCACAATGAGTATGTGAAACCTACTTTCTATATTGTCACAATGAGTATGTGAAATCTACTTTCTATATTGTCACAATGAGCATGTGAAACCTACTTTCTATATTGTCACAATGAGTATGTGAAATCTACTTTCTGTATTGTCACAATGAATATGTGAAATCTACTTTCTGTATTGTCACAATGAGTATATGAAACCTACTTTCTATATTGTCACAATGAGCATGTGAAACCTACTTTCTATATTGTCACAATGAGTATGTGAAATCTACTTTCTGTATTGTCACAATGAGTATGTGAAATCTACTTTCTATATTGTCACAATGAGTATATGAAACCTACTTTCTGTATTGTCACAATGAGTATGTGAAACCTACTTTCTATATTGTCACATTGAGTATGTGAAATCTACTTTCTATATTGTCACAATGAGTATGTGAAATCTACTTTCTATATTGTCACAATGAGTATGTGAAATATACTTTCTATATTGTCACAATGAATATGTGAAACCTACTTTCTATATTGTCACAATGAGTATGTGAAATCTACTTTCTATATTGTCACAATGAGTATGTGAAATCTACTTTCTGTATTGTCACAATGAATATGTGAAATCTACTTTCTATATTGTCACAATGAATATGTGAAACCTACTTTCTATATTGTCACAATGAGTATGTGAAATCTACTTTCTATATTGTCACAATGAATATGAGAAACCTACTTTCTATATTGTCACAATGAGTATGTGAAATCTACTTTCTATATTGTCACAATGAGTATGTGAAATCTACTTTCTGTATTGTCACAATGAGTATGTGAAATCTACTTTCTATATTGTCACAATGAGTATGTGAAATCTATATATTGTCACAATGAGTATGTGAAACCTACTTTCTATATTGTCACAATGAGTATGTGAAATCTACTTTCTATATTGTCACAATGAATATGTGAACCTACTTCTATATTGTCACAATGAGTATGTGAAACCTACTTTCTATATTGTCACAATGAATATGTGAAATCTACTTTCTGTATTGTCACAATGAGTATGTGAAATCTACTTTCTATATTGTCACAATGAGTATGTGAAATCTACTTTCTATATTGTCACAATGAGTATGTGAAATCTACTTTCTATATTGTCACAATGAGCATGTGAAACCTACTTTCTGTATTGTCACAATGAGTATGTGAAACCTACTTTCTATATTGTCTTGACAAAATTGACAGATGGTGCAAAGTATACCATATTTGCCAATGGTAACTTACTGATAACACAGATAACTACAGCTGATAGTGGAGTTTACACATGCAAGGCTGTCAATTCTTTCGGTGAAACTCAAGTTTCTACAAACATGGCTGTTACAAGTTTGTATTTTTTGTTTATCATCATCATCATTAATCATTAGTATCATCATCATCAATCATCATTAGCATCACATAATTATTCAAAATAGACCCAGGACTCTCAGCCAATGTACTACAACCATGGTTTATATCTATACGGAATAATCAAATAATATCTGATGCACGGAACAGAGGAGTCATCATCAAGATACCCAAGAAGGGCTCCCTTGACGATTGTAACATCTGGCGTAGAATAACCCTCCTTTTCGTTCCCAAGCAAAATATGAGGCAAAATCTGTATACATCGTATTACTGATGTAGTATATAAGGCAATGAGACAGGAACACGCTGGATGTTATAGAGGACAGAGCTGTTTATGCCATATATTTGCTCTTAGGAATATCATATAACAATGTACAGAATGGCAATCCAAACTTTATGTCAACATTATTGACTTTGTAAAGATATTTGAGAGTTCATCATTACCACATGTGAGCATCTGTAGCTTAAGCAATAGTGAGCTCAATCACAACCCAAGCGTACCTGGTTTGAACTCTGCTGCATGCAAGTTTGGAAGCAAATTAGTTCCTTTGGATTTTTTCAAACTGTAAAAATAGACTCTGAGCACTGTTATATTTGTCTGGGTATGCTAAAACCTTGTTAATATAATAAAATGGGTTAACAATTTTACTCTCTCAGGATTTGGAACAAACAAACCAAGACAGCTCTTGGTCAGCCCTAGTCTACTCGAATATCATTTTATTCACTGTATTAGGCCCCATTTCTTAAGAAACACTTCCTATGTTATAATTTGAAATCTGTATTACTCATTGATAGTAGTCAAGAGGAGTTACTCTAGTTTGAAGTTTAGATGTTGTATATTAGTTTATAATTTTTCACTTTGGAACATCTTGTACAATAATTTATGACACTGTAAGTGTAATTTTGTGCAATAATTTATGAAAATGTAGCAGTAATTTTGTGTAATAATTTATGAAAATGTAGCAGTAATTTTGTGCAATAATTTATGAAAATCTAGCAGTAATTTTGTGCAATAATTTATGAAAATCTAGCAGTAATTTTGTGCAATAATTTGTTATGTTACAACAATCCTAACTATTTACAACTATTGCAGCTGGTGCGACAATCACTTTGCCACCCACCAACCAAGTAGCTGTGGTCAATAGAACAGTATTTCTAGCCTGCGAGGCTTCCTTCCCACCTTCCATTGATATGATCTATCAGTGGACGTTCAACACTTACTCATTGTACTTTGATCGAATCCATTACAGACAGGTGATAAATCTTGTTCAATTTATAGCACTTATTAAGTAAAACTCATGCATAAAAACTAATTTAATTGACTATTCTGACTCTTCTACAACTTTAAAACATGCAGCCCAGGTTCGATCCCGGTAAGGTCAATGAGTTTTTTCTGTCAGGATATAAAAGAAAAATCCTACCTGGACAGTTTTGCTGTGACTGCACCAGCCATGCAGCCATTAAATTCCTCAGTCTCATGTTCCCCCTTTCCTACACTGCCCTAAAAAGTGGTATTACACAGTTAGACATTTTTATTATTTTAGGACTTATTGTTTAACAAATAGGCATGGTTTACCAGCAGACTTCATCTAACAGATAAGCATGGTTTACCAGCAGACTTCATCTAACAGATAGGCATGGTTTACCAGCAGACTTCATCTAACAGATGGCCATGGTTTACCAGCAGACATCATCTAACAGATAGGCATGGTTTACTAGCTCTTAGTGGACCAAGCGCCACACTAAGTGGCTTTTGAAGTGGACGCGTTTTTACATTCCGCCACGTTAAGTGGCGTTTGGTTATCAAAACGTGAAAGCGCTTGTAAAAATGTGACTTTTGCCCTGGTCCACTAAGAGCTAGCAGACATCATCTAACAGATAAGCATCTGGTTTACCAGCAGACATGATCTAACAGATAAGCATGGTTTACCAGCAGACATCATCTAACAGATAAGCATGGTTTACCAGCAGACATCATCTAACAGATAAGCATCTGGTTTACCAGCAGACATCATCTAACAGATAAGCATGGTTTACCAGCAGACTTCATCTAACAGATAAGCATGGTTTACGAGTAGACTTTATGTGTACTTTGTAAGACTACAGTACTTTATTTTTATGTGTTTCACAATTGCAACATAGTTTTACTGCTGTCTTCCTTTAAAAAAACACTCAACCAACAGCAGACTTCATGACAGTATAAGATATTTCTCTGTGTCTCCAGTACAATAATATCTGTTTGTATTCTTGTGTTCAGTCACAGGATGCAACTCCAGGAACTATTGGACTATACATTCTCAACGTACAGTTTGCTCATGAAGGAGAATATACATGTACGGCTAGGACACCATTCAATTTTGTATCAAGATCTGCATATCTGCAAGTCAATGGTAAGTTGATTTTTTAATAATTCAAAAACATTTCTGCTAAAAAAGGACATTGTTCTCTGATTAAAAAAATTGACTGACCCAGACTAGGCATGTTCACAGTTAACAGATACAAAAGTACACTCATGTGTGCATTCATTGATGAAGATCCGAAAAGTGGAGCCTGGTTCGGTGCGCAGGCAATAGACTGAATCACGACAAGCGTCAACAATTTGAAAAATTACACTTTTCGTTCCAGGCCAAATGTGTCATTGATAATGAGAGAAAAGACAGGCTGGCTGGCTCTGCCACCATGCCAGGGGGTCAGCCAATGGTTATAGAGCTGACACTCTAAACACCCTCATAGAGTGTGACCGCAAAGACGATTTTCGTTTAAACCAATCCACGTCAACTACTAGATTGCAAGAGCTGGGATTGAAGATTGGAGTGGCCAGAAAAGAACAACACGACAGATATATGAGCAGGCTCATCAATTAACATCGAACTGATATGATCAGTCACTGGACGCTGTTGGAGATATTGCGAAGGAGATCAGAACACCTATGGACATGTCCAGAGTGCAATGAAGATATTAAAAACTGAAAAAGATAGTGGAACAATCTTTAGAAATGTAGTGTCAGCTACACTATATATATATATCAGTTTTAGACTGGACAAATAAGCATTCACAGACCAAATGTCAATGCTTTCCATCAATATGAGGTAGAAAAACAAGGGGCATTGGTGCTCTTGATGAAGTACTCAATGAAGTATGCCACATGTACAATGACAGGAACATCAAGTGGGCAGGAGTCCTATATGTTCAGCCTTCGGGGAAAATCCTTGGTAAACAAACCAACCTACTGCCTTGCACTCCCCATAAATAGATGGAAAGCAATGGGAGACAACTCGAGCAATAATCACAGTATAATCTGCTGAAGAGGATGTGTGTCAGCTACAGTAGTGCAGGAGTGCGGATACATCGAGACACACACAGACAAGCACACACAGAGATATAAATATGTGAGACAGTCAGACCTTTCATCCTGGCATTTTTTCTGTCAGATACAACATGGGAGAAGAGAAGCAGTTCTTTGCCAGGTTATAATGTAAACCTGGATACGACTGTAGACTTTATCCAATGACGCAATCTAGCATGACCAATGACCTGAAATCAGAAGGAAGAAGAAGAAAGACATGGGCAACAGATAGCATTTAATAAAGTAAGATACAGCAATGACATGGAGGCAATTTCAAATCTAAGATGTTGAGAATGTAAAGGGAATATAACATTTGATAAGCCTCTTTTCTTGCTTATTTCATATTTGTTTTGATGTTGGTAACTTTCTCATATCAATTGAATACACGTTTAGATGTTTCCTATTTTCTTTATAACCTCATTTTCCCCACATCTGATATCATTTGTAATAATTTTATGATATCCATTCTGGCATATGTAATTTTGTTTTATTGAAACCAAAATTTGACAATGTCTCTGTGTTGTAGGTCCTCCTAGACAACCAGCCGGTGTTAATGTCTTAACAGAAACAGTCACACAGAGTTCTGCATCTGTAACATGGACAGCAGGTTATGGCAGTGGTGGAACTGTCAGTGTACATATCATAGAGACATCCAATGAGTTTGAACCAAATGTCTGGGTAGAAATGCTCAGTAAGTATACATTGGGCCCCCCGTATGGTTTCTGGGTAGCATAGAATAGAACCACTATTTCTTCTTACATATAGTAAAATGTGACTAAGAAGGGTTGTAATGGGGCTGGTAACCACTGTTAAAAAAAAAAAAAGCAAACGGGTAAAGAAACATAAAAAGTTGAGCTGCTCATGAGTTGAGTAGATATTTGTTGTCTTTTTCTCATGTGATTTCGCCATGGAAAATGGTGATGATGATACATTGAGAGTCTGTTGTTAAGCTATGTTCAACAGTCTCTGGCAAACTATACAGCAGACTGGAGTCTGTAGGGAAGCTATGATCAACAGTCTCTGTGAAAGTCTATGCAATAAACTGGAGTCTGTTGAGAAACTATGTTCAACAGTTCCTGACAGACTATGCAATAGACTGGAGTCTGTAGGGAAACTATGTTAAACAGTTTCTGACAGACATAGACTGAAACCAGGTCAGATATAGAATAGCTAATAACATGTATGGACATTCTTTCAGACTGTTATTTGCCAAGCTCTTGATGTTTCATTACCATGTACAGCATAGTCTTCCTCTTGCCCTCAATCTTTCCCTCTAGTATTTGCACTCATTAAAGTATCACATCTCTGTCAGATTTTAAAATATTTGGCCAAACTGTTTGTGATCTTGATTAACTTCTTCTCTCTTCTTTTACTTTAAGTTTTCATTGGTTATTGCTTACTGAACTAATGTCACAGCACTCCGGGCAGACCCATAGGTGCTCAGTCTCCCCCAACAGATGCTGGTATGATAGTATGCATACTGATGGTTCCTATGGCTTTCTGCTTAAACACACCCATTTCTCTGCCCCTCAGGCATCCATTTCTGTTTGGCTTACATGTAATTCTAAATTCCTTAAATAACTGGATAGACTCAATATCAATTTCAGTGTCCTCATTTAACAGGCAGTTGCCAAGAGACTGAAAAACATCTCCCTTATCCATCTTCAACTTCCCAATGATCAATGCTGTTGATGCAAAACTGTCCCTTCTCTCATTGCTGCAAACACCTGCATGTTCAGAACAGTAGATCCTTGTAAGCCTTTTGATATCGAAACCACAGTAGACGACATTCACTCAATCCGCAGACTGTCCTTTGGAACCTTTCAAAGCATTGAATGAGAGTCAGACAGAACAATGGCCTCAGTAAATAGAGTCTCATATAGTCACATTTAACACCCTTGCTGATATGGAATTACAATTTACTAGTTATTAGTTATATGAGGACTATCATCATTGCACTCTGGACATGTTCATAGGGCAGAAGTATGGACAGAGCCGATATCATCAATGCGGTACGCTCTCAATTATGTGACATGGGCACATCTCAGACACTGGAACGAGTTTGAGAATTAGGCGTTAAGTGTGGACATGCCAGACAGTGTCATCTTCATGGTAGAGAGAGAAGATATAGTAATTAACTTCTCATGGGTACGGTGAGCAAATGGACTTTAGGATGGCTGCTGCAGCGGAGGTCAAAGCATGCATGGGAATACCCAATGTGCCGTGACGTTGATCGCATAACATAACATAACATGTTCATAGGTGCTTTGATTTCCATTTCAACAAATCGAGCAGCATCCAGAGGCCAAACTTGTCGGTTCGATGTTGATTAATTAATCTTTTTGCATATTTGGTATATCATTCGCTGTACCAATATTGACACCCATCTCTCTCAATCTGGTCAATGACTGGGACTCACAACCCTGAAACTCCTCTGTTTGGAAAGACTCTATCAATGCGTTAAGAATGTCTATTAACGTGCATTCATATTAAACTTCATTGTTTTGATCATCTTTTACCCCCACAGCTATAGCAGTGGCTGACAGTTACAAACAAAACTCACCAACAAAAGACAGACATCAGGCAAATGTCACAGGTTTGAATCCTGGGACAGGTTATACATTCAGAATCATAGGTCAGTGAAATCACAAAGTTTTTTTTTTAATTTCTAAAAAATGTTTCTGAGAAACAACTAGATAAACAATGTTCTTCTTTTGTGAATCTCTGAGAGCTGCTAGGCTAACCCAAGTTCCTGAAGATTAGCCATGTGGTAGATCATGGAAGCAAGAAAATTTAAGGTTTATAATTTGCATAGCCAATAGCTAATGAACGAGTGCTGCGCCATAATGACCCAATTGTACATTTCTCTTTATAGTGCAGTATGCTGAGAACCTAGCTTTGCAAACTAGGCAGAATAGCCAGAGCTTCAGGTTGAATCTTTGTCCATGGGGTGCGCAAGGAAAGTAAAGAATAGTAACACTGCAACCTACAAGGCAACTGACATAGGACCAAGGAAGCTACCCTTGTAAGCAAAAACATCGCAGAAATTGGATGTGCTTGCCTACTTGTAGGCGCACAACTGGCACAACGTACAATCACTCTTAGGCTCAGATCACATAAAAAGCACACAGAGTGATTAACATATATCCCTTATCCATCACAAACTCCCCAACAATCGCTGCTTTCAATGCAAGCATGTACCGCTCTCTCGTAGCCACGAACACTGCATGCCCAGGACAATAGATCCACTTGAGTCCGGAGGTTGGAAACCTCTATAGATGACATTTATTCATACTGCAGCCTACCATTCTAGATTTTCCAAAGCAACAACTGAGAGTCAGAAACTAACTTTACTGAGAGAGGCAAGAAATATCAGAATCAATTTCATAGAAGAAATTGAACAATTTGCCCAGAATAGAGCGGTATGAAGTAATTGCTTGCAGGCACTTCATAACATATGGCGGTACAAGATGAATATAAAATAGTAGGACAGACATTTACAAGACTGAATAATTAGTTTGTAGACCAAGAAAATATAAGTATATGGATACTCTGTCTAATCAACTGAAAGAGAGTTGTCTCCCATGGATCTGCCCAAAATACAACTGTGTCAATTTGTGTAACTAATGATGAATTTCCCTACTCAAAATAGTTTCATTTACAAAATATAGTTTCATTTACAAAATATAATTTCACTTACAAAATATAATTTCATTTACAAAATGTAGTTTCATTTACAAAATATAACTTCATTTACCAAATATAATTTCATTTACAAAATATAATTTCACTTACAAAATGTAGTTTCATTTACAAAATATAGTTTCATTTACAAAATATAATTTTACTTACAAAATATAATTTCATTTACAAAATGTAGTTTCATTTACAAAATATAGTTTCATTTACAAAATGTAGTTTCATTTACAAAATGTAGTTTCATTTACAAAATATAGTTTTTTTTTACAAATTATAATTTAATTTACAAAATATAATTTCATTTACAAAATATTCATGATTCTCTTTCACATTTGTAAAATAGATTTGGTTTTCATTGTGAATTGATGTTTAATGTTATTTCTTCAGCTCTGAATGAATATGGTATTGGGATTCCAAGTGATCCTTCAGCCATGATTCAAACAATCAGTGCTCCACCTCGTGTATATCCAAACAATGTCAGAGGTGGCGGAGGTTCTGTGGGAGATCTAACAATAAGATGGGATGTAAGTAGCAAGTTTCACAAGACTACCATGTTTCATTTGTTTGTTTTCTCTGTATTCTTATGAAAACCTTTCTTATTTTTCCACTTAAAAATGTATATTAGATCAAGTGCCATCTCCACATCAAGTTTGGCGATATTGAATCTCCAACAGTTCTTGTCATGGAGATACTAGGTTAATCTTTTGATGTTTCCTTCCCACTTGTAACATTGTCTTCCTCTTGGCCACTTACCATCAATCTTTACTTCTAATTTAAAGTAGCAATGAAGGAACAGTAGCTATTCATTACTTGATTATCTTTTATTGTCTGGATTCAAAAGTATCAAGTATAATCTGGGAAACAAGTCTTCATTACTTTATCATTTACTTTTTCTTTTCTATAATCTTGTTGTACCACACGTCACGATAAGAATGATTTCTAGAACAGGCTCTTGTGTGAATTTTGTGCATGGTGTCCTTCACTGCCTCTGTTATTTCTGTGGTCCACCATTTGCATGGGCACCTTTTTCCTTGTATCCACTGTATCTCAATAGCATTTACCTTTGAGGTGTACTGTATGTTGGTAATCTGCTTATGTGGCCAAATCATTTAATTTGTTGTTTCTTGATGAAGTTTAGTACTGATGTTGTACCCACTTTTTTCCTATGTCTTCATTTCTAAACCAGTCTCTTTTTCATATTTCCATCGCTCAGCATAGACACTTCATCTCTGTTGTTACTAGTTTTCTTTTATCATTTGATGTAAACATCCAGGTTTTGCACTGATAGTGTAATGTCAAGAGAAAGACCATATTGTACAATGCTCTTTTAGTGTTGACACGCTAACATTTCAAAGTTGGTACCATTTGCATCAACATCAAGATTGCTGTGTACACAGTCTGTGTGCTGAGAACACTACTCTATGTCAGTGAATGTTGGTCCGTACACACATTGCAGAAGAAAGGAATGATCCAGTCCCTGTACGCTGCTTGAGACATGCACTCAAGGTCTACTAGAGTGAAAGCAACAAATAATGAGGGAATAGAATATGTTGGAATTTCTAGCACAGTTTTCCTTATCCACAAACGCTGTCTAAGATAACGGGGCCACCTGACCAGGATGGATGATGGCCAGATCCCAAATGATATTCTATACAGGGAGCTGGCTTCTGGCAAAAGAATGGGAGGGAGTCCTTATTTAGTTACACGACGGACTTCAAGCTCTCCAGTTCTTTCTTGACAGGAGAACTAACCCACTTGTCTCCACCTCGGCTCTCCTTCGTCTTGCAGAACTAGTTCTCACTCTAAACTCCTTTCAGTTCAATGACCAGTTCTTTGAGCAGATCAGTGGGGTCACCATGGGTACTAAAATGGGATCCAGTTATGCTTGTCTATTCATGGGTCATCTTGAACACCTAGTATGGAATTCCTATGATGGCCGTCTTCCGTCTGTGTATCATAGATACATTGATGATTGTATTGGCATTACCGATATGCCTGAAGCCGATTTGTCACGCTTCATTAATTTCATTAATGTCTTCAATCAGGGGATACGGTTTACATCTCACATCTCTACCTCTTGTGTCAACTTTCTTGACATCACTATCACCATCAGCCTATCCACCATCACTACATCAGTATACTACAAGCCTACTGATGCAAATAGTTTTCTTCTTTATACCTCTTCCCATTCCCAGGCTTGTCGTGACTCTTACCATTCTCTCAACTCTTGCGCCTTCGTCGCCTCTGTAGCGAGGATGATGATTTTCTCGATAGAGCTCACGAGATGCTTGATTTCTTCCATAAGCGCTTATACCCGGATAAGGTGCTTGCATCTGCTATGCGGCGCATTCAACTAATTTCTCGCCAGGAGGCTCTCTCTAACCAGCAATAATTCCAATTCTGACTGGGTGAAACTTGTCTTAACATTCCACCCTCATAGTTCCCTTGTGAAGAAAGTCTTATTCCGTCATCTGTCCATTCTTCAGTCTGATCCTGAGACACGATCAATCTTCCAACACTATCCTTTGGTGGCGTACAGGCGGGACAGAAGTCTTAAGGATATGTTGGTTCACAGTCACCTCAAGCCTAATATCCAAAGTCATTTTGGCACCATCCAGTGTGGCCGTCGGCGCTGCAACACGTGTGCTTATGTAATACAGACCCGCACTGTGTCTTTTCCAAAAGCCATGTTCGTTATTGAAGAGTTTCACATGCAAGTCCCGAAATATTATCTATGCCATTATCTGCAAGCTGTGCAACAAGGCCTATAGTGGGGAAATCGGCAAGAGACTCATTGACCGATTAGCCCAACACTTGCCGATATCGCCAATGCTCTGTGACCCCTGTAGCTACCCATTTCAATGATACTGGCCATTCAGGAGCTTGCGATGTCCAGGTCACAGCCATCCGATCATGTTCCTCTGATGATCGTAGTCGATTTGCTCTGGAGAACCGTTTTATTTCGTTATATGGTACCTTGCTGCCTCTTGGACTCAACGCATTACATTCCTATGCTTCTTAGTACTTTCTCATCTCATGCCTTGTAATCTATATGTGTATTTGCTTCATATATATAATTTATATTTTCACTTTATTGTATATTGTTTCTCTTCTTTTCCACTTCTAGTTTTGTGTTGCACTCATTTCGTTATTCATTTTTATTCCCAGATTTTCATTAGATAAATTTGCATGTTTCCGTCATCGTCCATTTGTAAGTGTTCTCTATAATTCGTCACTCCTGTTGTGTCGTTTGCTTGATAAAGGCCTTTTGGTCGAAATGTTGCTGTTTATCGTCACTGTTTCTGTATTTTGTAAAATATAGTACTTTGTTTGTATGTGTTTCGCTATTTAGTTACAAAGATATATGTAACCATAAGTGATTGAATGTTTCCCATGATAGAGCGATAGAACTAGCTTGCAGGCCCTATGTAATATATAACGGTACTAGATAAATAACAAATAAATTCTCAATAGTTTGACATTTCTACATAATTTATCTATTTCTCTTAGTTATATTTCTCAATGATTTCACATTTATTTGATATCTACAGCCTCTGACACCAGATCAGTACGGAGTCAGAGATAATACTTTAAAGTATAAAGTCTACTGGAGGAAAAAGGATGACAGTGTGAAAGATGGAGTTTGGAATTTGGTAAGTTAATAAAAAAATAATTAATACACAATTCTGCCTCTCTTCATAAATAAATATGTAATGTATGTATGTATGCAGTGGTGGCTCATGATCATTTTTGTTGGTGGGGATAGACAAAAATTGTCAGAAAAATCATGGTATTTGGGTTTTTATTTTATTTTCTCTAATTCTGTTTTGTCTCACAGCATCAAGATCAAGAGAGATTTCTAGAATTGACTTTTTTCCAGTAAAAATTGAAGTATTTGGATATATAAAAAGACACAGAGGGTTGGAGAAGACTGTTATGGAAGGAGGCATGCCGGCAAAGAGGAGAAGAGCAAGATAGTGGAGAAGACGGATTCAGAATGTAATTGATGATTAAAGAATGTCGGCTGCAGAGACGGAATATCTGGCCATTTAGAGAAATTCAGAAGGACTGATAAGGGTGGTAAAGTTCTGCACAGGACAAGCTATTAGATGATGATGATGATGATATATGTATATACATACAACCTGCTGCCTGGAAAGTCGGCTGGAGACAGTCAAAGACTGGCGGAGAGCGAAACCAGTTAACGCTGGCTAAACCGGACACATCGCCAAAGGATAAGCACCAGAGCTCCAAATGGCGCTGAAGATGTGATGAAATACACCCATGCTAAGGCTGCATGAATTAGATTTCCACATGAATGAGATTTATGGGGAAATCTGGTACATCGGTCTTTTAGGTGATTGTGAGAAAGTATATACATACATTCATGTAAAAAGACAATAAAATAAGAAAAGAAAATTATTTAAAACAGCCTTTTTTAAGTAATGTTACATTTTTGGAACACAAAGATAGGTAAATGTGATGTGCGTACATATCTATCTTTGTGATCTGAAAAATTCTGAGGAGAGCTCAGCAATAAGCAAGCATATCAGTATCCTGCCAAAAAAATTCAAAATAACTATCCCCCCAGCCACAAGAGAAACGCAAGACAAAAACATAAAAACCACAACACAGGACAGCAATCCAGTAACAGTGTTAGGACAAAAGAAGAAGATCCTCAAGAAAAATGTCCAGTGCTGCTGAACTAATAAATAATATTCTCATTGCAGATAGAAGTCAATTACGCAGTCCTAGATTACGCTGTAACACAGGTCGGAGCAGATTATTATTACCTTCTATATGAGACCAAGATTCAAGCTATCAACAGCGCTGGTTTCGGACCCAATTCTTCAATAGTTGAATTCTACTCCGCAGAGAATTGTAAGTTGTGTGGTTGCTACATCATCATCATGAGCAGCCACTACCACCACCACTAGATATGTATTATTAATATCTTCTGCATTATTGCCACCATCTTAGTTATGCACAACCACCACAAAACGTGATCATTTATTTTTAAATATATAACTTTGTTTACTGGAGCCATGGTTGTTTCTGACTCTCAGTCGATGTTTTGGGAGATGCAGATTGGCAAGTTGCGGTGTGAGTAGATGTCATCTATAGAGGTTTCCAACCTTCAGAGACTCAGATGGATCTACTATCCTGGGCATGCGGGTGTCCATGGCAGCAAGAGAGCAGATATGCTTGCATTAAAAGTATTGACTGTTGGGGAGTTTGGAGGGATAAGGGAGATGCTATTCTATCTCTTGGCAAACTACTGTTGGATGAGGACACTAGAACTGACATTGAATCGATCCAGGGATTTAGGGAAATTGAAATAACATGTTGTACAACTAGAACTGGATGCTTGTAGGACAGAGAGAGAGAAGTGTGTTTAACCAGTGAGCCATATGAACCAGAGGGAAAAGAAAACGAGGAAGACCAAGAGAGACTCTGCGTAGAACCATCACCAGAGAAGGCTCAACGATGGGCCTAGTAAACATTAAAGACCTAAACCAGATAGCAACGAACCGCGAGACATGGAGAACTATGACCTCTGCCCTATGCGCCGCCCACAGGCCCAAGAGGAAAGACTAACTAACATATGAACCATCAGTATTCATATCCTTCGACAACTTGCTGCCTTGCAGGTTGGCTGGGGACATCCAAAGGAGAGCGAATCCAGTAAACGCTGGCTGAAACCGGACACATCGCCGAAGGATAAACACCAGAGCTCTAAATGGCGCTGAAGATGTGATGAAAATCACACCCATGCTAAGGCTGCATGAATCAGGTTTCCACATGAATGAGATTTATGGGGAAATCTGGCACATCAGTCTAAGGGTGATCTTCTTCTTTGCATTCATTCTTTACGACCAATTTTAATCACTCTTTGTGATATGTTTGATCTTTGCCAAGAACGTGTATACGTTGCACATTGGTTTGTAGGCCCCTAAACGCATAGACTTCTACACGTTTAGGACATGTGCATCCGATTTCAGTCAATCTAAGGGTGATCATGAAGAAGAAGATACCCTTCGACATCTGTTGAGGGAGACTGAGCACCTATAAGTCTTCCTGGAGTGTTGTGACGTCAGTTCAGTAATCAATAACTAATAACAATAACTATCCCGTCCTTCCATGTTTTCCACTTTCACATTCATTCATTTCATATTATCTGCCCTTCCATCCATCCTTTCATATTCATTCATTTCATATTATCTGCCCTTCGATCCATCCTGTCCACTTTCATATTCATTTACTTCATATTCTCTGCCCTTCCATCCATCCTTTTCACATGCATCCACTTCATATCTTCTGCCCTTTTGTCTATCCTTTCTACTCTCATATTCATTCACTTCATATTATCTGCCCTTCCAGACATCCTTTCTACTCTCACTTTCATCCACTTTATTTTATCTGTCCTTCCATCAATCCTTTTCCCTCTGACATATATCCACAAATATGATTTATTCTTACTTTAATTATTGTGACTTTGTACTTCTATGACAATATCACAGTGCCCATTGGTGTACCAGAGAAGGTCAACACAAATACATACAACAGCTCATGTATCATTGTCCAATGGAACCCAGTACCAGACGACAGAGTTAATGCAAGAGGAAAAATTCTTGGTTATGTGGTTAGTATTTGTTTACTTCTACTTTTCTGCATTTTCTTGTTGGTTAGTTAATTCATCATCATAAGGTTAGTTAACTCATCATCATAAGGTTAGTTAACTCATCATCATAAGGTTAGTTAACTCATCATCATAAGGTTAGTTAACTCATCATCATAAGGTTAGTTAACTCATCATCATAAGGTTAGTTAACTCATCATCATAAGGTTAGTTAACTCATCATCATAAGGTTAGTTAACTCACCATCATAAGGTTAGTTAACTCATCATCATAAGGTTAGTTAACTCATCATCATAAGGTTAGTTAACTCATCATCATAAGGTTAGTTAACTCATCATCATAAGGTTAGTTAACTCACCATCATAAGGTTAGTTAACTCATCATCATAAGGTTAGTTAACTCATCATCATAAGGTTAGTTAACTCATCATCATAAGGTTAGTTAACTCATCATCATAAGGTTAGTTAAATAGTTAAAACTATACCAATATTTCAATGAGAAATAAACAAAAATTATGACAACTGTTAAAGCAAACATGACAAAGGTTATTTTTGTCAACGGAGAGAAAAATAGAAAATGTGAACAGTTTTGAATACCTAGGTTCACTGCTAACAACAGATGGAAATGGGATGAAGGAAATTATGAGAACAAAAATAACCTTACAAAAACGTAAAACACGGTATGGAATGGAACTGATAAAAAAAACCAAAGGTCAGAATACTAAGAGCATGCAAATTCCTAGTGACAACATATTGTTGTGAAGTATGGACATTTTAGAAGGCTATGAAAAAGCATGTATGTGCTTTGGAATATAAGTGTTACAGAAGAGTCCTCTGTATATCATGGACAGAGAAGAGAACAAATAGATTTTTCCAGAAGGAACTCAAAATCAAAGAAAAACTGGCTGATGCTACAAATAATAATGAGAAAACTGAAGTATATTGGATGTTTTAAAATACACAAAAGGTTGGAGAAGACCATTACGAAGGAGGGACCGGTAAGAGGAGAAGAGGAAGACAGTATTTAGAGAAATGCTGTTCTATCCCTCTTGGTTTTTTTTTTTTATGGGGCCCGTCCCAGATGTGCCATACCAGGTGGACCCCATACACGGGCGTGAAAACGTTTATAAAACTATCAAGCCCCATCAATCCTTCGATCGATGGCATTCCCAGTTTTGTACAAGGGTAGCCATGTGGCTTAATGAAGGCTTCCGACCTTTCGCTCGATCAAATGGACACTAGTTTCGTAACACAAGCTGATATCTTTGTAAACCCATATAATGAGCCAAGTGACAGATATCAAGCGATACAGATACTACACTTTGATCTTAGCCAAAAGGCCGAGAAGTATCCCCTCTTGGGTTAGAGGAGTCCAGAGAAATGCAAGCGTCTGGTATCAGAGAAGTAGAAAATCTCAAAGTATCACTGGTCATAGTGCAATATAATGCAGAGTAAATTAACAGCAGGCTGTCTAAATAATAATAATAATAATTCCTCTCGTACCATTATCAGCAGGCTGTCTGGAAACTGCAACAAAAGAGAGTGGAAGAAAAAATATTGTCTATAAGAAAGAAATTTTGTATTTTCTGTATCCAGAAGATTCAGCAAGCAACCAGACCAAACTATCAAAATAAGGGGATAACTGGCCTGTCAAGGTCCAGAAGATTCAAAAAGGCCGATTAAGTTCAGCAAGGACCAACTATCAATAAAATCCAAGAATTCAAGCCCTCAGGGAAGGAAAAATTGGCAACAAAAATATCTAAGGGGAAAAGGCATATAGTGTTGCTTTTCTCTGGAAAGTCTGCACAAGTGTAGTTTTTTTGTAACCTCTAGTGATATTATTTATAATTTGATTTTACATGTACTTTACATTGTTTTATACAGATCAACTACTGGGATGAGGAAGATGACCCCAATCTCTACACACGATCTATACGTTACTATGGCAACATTGATACAGGATTGGTCATAGGATTGGAGTCCCAGGTCAACACCATTGTAGATGTTCAGGTGAGAACGCAACTTGTGACTTGCAGATATAATACATAATCTCTTATATGTGAGCGGTACATTCACAAATATAATACATAATCTCTTACATGTGAGCCTTACATTGACAAATATAATATATAATCTCTTACGTGTGAGCCGTACATTCATAAATAACTTCTTCTGCATTCTCACTAGATTGGGATTTCGGATTTTCTAATAAAGGCAGCCGTCTGCCTCAGATTATCAGCCACCCCATACAGTTTGTCTTGGACGCTGGTGTAAGTGGGCCAACTCTTTCTTCTCAAGTCTGCATACTGGGGGCAGTTCTGTAGGATATAATTCCTATGATTTCTGCTTCCCCGTTATTCACAAATATATTACATTATCCCTCACATGTGACACAGTTTGTTAGTTACATAATATTTGTGTTATTGACAACTAAGTAAAGATTCAATGAAAATTGTGAAATTAAACTTTCCCCAGGTTTACAATTCTGCAGGACTAGGACCCCGGTCAAATACATACGTGATGGAAACTGCTCGTCTGCGTAAGTTGTCATAATATTATTGCTACTATACATAATTTCAATTATTGGCAAGAATAATAGACATATAGTAAATGGTGACCTTCCCCCTTCCCATTCCTCACTAAAGTATTTTTTCTTTCTTTTCTCTAATTATGCTTAAAAGGGTTTTTAAGCCAAAGGATTGACTTCATTGCACCGGGTTTACTCCATATGGCTCAGTCCCTATCAGCAGAAATGGCACGCCATCTGCCGAGAGTATTGCACAAAACACGAACTCCATAGCTCCAGCAACAATCCTAGGTGTCTCTGGAAAAATTGCACTCGTGAACAGAACGGTGCGGTCCGGACTCGAACCCACAACCTTCGACTCACAAGGCAAAGGGCTTAACCACTTAGCCACAGAGACCCCTAATTTTTTAATTATGCTTATGTAGCATAAAGCAGTTCTAGAGTAATATATATATATATATATCGAACCATTAAGTATCATGGAAAACTGAAGTTGTCATTTTTGGTTATTGCTTACTGAACTGACATCATTGCACTCCGGGCACAGTATCCTCCAACAGATGTCGAAGGGTATACATATTGATGGTTCCCGTGGTTTGATGGTAAACACACTCCTTACTCTACCCTTCAGGCATCCAGTTCTATGTGTCATTCTTTTAAACCATCTCTGTCCAGCCCGTCTCGTACGTTCATTTCTCTTCTCTACCTCTTCTAAACTGTCTCTTTCCAGCTCGTCTCTTACGTCCATTTCTCATCTCTCCTCTTCTTCTGTATGCAGGTTTCCTTGCTTGATCTGCTGGAGGACCAGTCAACAGTACACCAACTTTGTAGCACTGGCTGAAGCTCATTAGAGATATTACAAATTAGACAACAATGTAAACCTGGAAACAAAGAACATTTAACATCAAACATTATGTCACTTGAATTACTTTTACAATTTCAAACTGTTTTATTTTCTGTGCATATTTCTGGATACCTTTCATTTGCTGTTGTACGCTCAGTTTAATGTATATTTTCTGTACATATTTCTTGGTACCTTTCATTTGTTGTACGCTCAGTTTAATGTATATTTTCTGTACATATTTCTGGATACCTTTCATTTGTTGTTGTACGCTCAGTTTAATGTATATTTTAAAATCTATTCTTTATTTCATACAGCTGCCCTACATTATTCAGAAGAAGTTCGTGTTGCATCTGCTGGTTTTGGGCGAGCTCGTGTGTGGTGGAGAGGAATTACCACAGCTCAAATTGAGGAGGATATTACTGGCTATGTTGTGCGTTCAAATAATATGTTCATTATGTTAAATTAATATGTTCGATTAATATGTTTAATTAATATGTTCAATTAAAATGTTCAATTAATATGTTCAATTAATATGTTCAATTAATATGTTCAATTAATATGTTCATGTTCTGCACATATATTAAGCAGGTGTTCCCCGTTTCTGTTGCATTTCGTTGTTGTGTCGCTGAATGGTCCTAGATGTGTCTCCCATGGTGTTCTTCGCTCACCGACTCTTCCGTTAAAATCTCCCATAATATATATGCTGTCAGTGTTGTTGACTTCACTAAATACATTTTACCAACATAGGAGGAGCCAGATATTAACCTGGTATAAATGGAATAATATTAATCAAGCATCACAGATCGACTTTATACTAGCAAAAAAGAGTGAAAGATGGAGAATACAAAACGCTAGAGTCATCCCAAATGCAATATTAGACTCTGATCATAGACCAGTAGTACTGTTTCTACAAAAACCAATTAGAAAACAAGACAGGAGTACAACTCAACAAATTGAAATAATAGATATTGAAAAGCTAAATAATAATGAAACTAGGAATCAAATTGAAGGAGCAGTTATATCAGCTTTTAACGCCCTAGAGGGAGTAAACAACATAAATAAAGAATGGAAAATCTTCAAAACAAATATCATGGATATAGTGAAAGAAAATTGTGAACTTAAAAAGTTAAATAAGCACAGAAAACACACAGCATGATGGAATGACGAGGTTAAAAGGTCTATACAAGAAAAGAAAAAATGTTTTCACAGGTGGCAAAAGTCAAAATTAGATGAAGACTACACCAAATACAGAACAGCAAGAACGAATAGTAAAAATAAAGTAAAATCATCTAAATCAGAATCTTGGGCAAATTATGGAGAACATTTAGCAGAACTATGCACTAAGGCACCAAGAAAATTTTACAGAAGCATCAAGGCAATGAGGCTAAGAGAAGAACAATTCAATCCAGTCACCATTGTAAATAACAAGTCTAGGAAACCTCTTACCAACAGCAAAGATATTAAAGACAGATGGAAAGAATATTTTATGGAACTGTTAAACTCGAAACACAAGGTACAGAAACATTTCAAATGAAACATGGAAAATACCAACAATTGAACATTTTAGAATCCGAAGTTGAAATGACACTAAATCAAAGCAAAAGAAAGAAGGCAGCAGGGATAGATGGCATAACAACAGAAATGTTACTTGAGTGTAAGACAACAGCAATAACATGGCTGACCAGAATTTTAACATAGCCTGGGAGGCACAAGAGGCTCCAGAGGACTGACAGAGAGCTATTATAGTCCCTATTTGAAAGAACAAAGGAGACAAAAGAGAGTGTGAAACATACAGGGGTATTTCTCTTTGAGCCATATAGGAAAAATGTTTGCAAAAATATTGGAGCGAAGAGCAAGACATATATTAGAGCCCCAGTTAAGCAATAGCCAGTTTGGGTTTAGGAGGGGTAAGAGCTGCACAGAAGCAATATTTACACTAAGACAGATCTGCGAACAAACAATTTAATACAATCAAAGTAAACAGCTTATATTTATAGACCAAGAAAAGGCATTTGATAGAGTAAACAGGTGCAAACTATGGAAGATCCTTGAAGAATATGGCATTCAGGGACAACTATTAGGTAATATTATGGCCTTATATCAAGATAGCCAGAGTACAGTAAGAACAACAGAAGGAATGACCGACTGGTTCTCCATTACATCAGGTGTTAGACAAGGTTGTGTCCTCTCACCACTACTCTTTATTGCATATATGGATAAAATAACTCAAGAGTCAAATTCAGATAATGATGAAATAAATGAACTGTTGTTTGCAGATGATCAGTGCCTGATACATCAAAATGAGCAAGATCTACAACATCATATTGACACCTTGAACAAAAATTTTGTAAAACATGACATGAAAATCAACAACACTAAAACAGAAATAATGAATATGGGAAGAAAACATAATAATCTAGACATCCATGTCAATGGCACTAAAATAAACCAAGTGAAAGAATTCAAATACTTAGGAAGCATATTCACAGAAGACGGAAAACTGGATAGAGAGATAGAGGCTAGAGTACAAAAGCAAATGCTGTAACCTACCAGCTAACCCCATTGTTAAGGCACCCAAAAATTTCACAGGCAGCTAAGCAACAGATGATCAACAGCATTTTTATACCTACTTTGTGTTACCAGAGCCAAACATGGACATTGAGCAAAATGCAGTCACAGAAAATAACTACATGTGAAATGCGTTGCCTGCGAAAAGTTACCAACAACACAAGAAAAGACAGAATCACCAACATCAGCATAAGAAAGAAAGTTGGCACAAAACCTTGCTAGAATTACATAGATAAGCAAAGAATGAAGTGGTTTGGCCACTTAATAAGAATGCATCCAAACTCCACAGTATACAGAGTCTTCTACAACAGAACATCGGGAAAGAAGGCAAGAGGAAGACCACTGAAAAGATGGTTAGATGGCGTAGCAGAATCATGTGAAAGAGCAAAGATAACAATCACACAAGCCACCAGAACAGCGCAAGACAAAAACAGAAAACCACGACACTGGGCAACAACCGTAGCAGTGTCGACAAAGAAGAAGAAGAATTAATATGTTCAATTAATATGTCAATTAATATGAATAAATGTCAAAAATGTTCAATTAAAATGTAATTAATATGTTCAATTAAATTAATAATATTTCCAATTAATATGTTCAAGTTAATATGCTAATGTCCAATTAATATGTCTAAGTCAATTAATATGTTCAATTAATGCATTCATGATTATTAGTTTAGATTATATAGTTACTCTTCCTCAGATCCGTTTCCAACAGTGAAGGAAACATCTGTGATGGATAAGAAAGAAAATTGACACAGAGAGAAGCAGTTAAATACAAAATATAGCGGGGGATGATGGCATTATGTTAGTCTCAAGACAGACAATGAATGAAGCACAATGGTGGATTTTATTTATACTTTTATTCTTCTTCTTCTTCACGTTTTCTATTGTTAAATGTCTAGACAATGGGTCCGGTTCTCTGGATGTTTGGTGTTGTGTTTGTTAGTTCGTTGTTTCAAAACTCATGGGTTGAATCTGGACTGCGCCGAACTGTTCGCAAGTGTGTTTTTTCAAAGACCCCTAGGTTTATTGCAGGAGCTACTGAGTTTGTGCTTTATGCAATTCTCTCCACAGGTGGCATGCAATTTCTGGGGAGATGGACTGAGTCTTATGGGGTAAAACCCGGTGCAATGAAGTAAATCGTTTCCCTTTTGATCCCTTTATTTATTTAATCTGTGGACTATATTCTGACAGATATGGCTGTGGACTGCAAGTGAGAACTTTCGTGGAGCAGAATTGATTGAACTTTCTGGAAATGTGTACATGACCACGCTGCACAACATATCAGAACATCGTCTTTATGCCATGAGAATTGCAGCAACCAGCTTTGGTGGCACAGGAAAGAAAAGTCCTACTGTTTACTTCACAACAGGTAAGATTTTTATCAGATAAGAATAAGTGGAGGATAAAACTCTTACAGTTTGTTGTTATGTGAATATCTTTTAAATTTCATCCTGATTTTACTTAGCAACATAAACACAGAAGTGGGAACAAAAAAGATGTCAAGATAAGAATACAAAAAGCAAGGGGAAACTTTATTGCATTGAGTAAAATATGGAAGTCAAAGGAGATCAAAACAAACACAAAGCTGAGAATCTTTCAATAAAATGGGGAAGTCAGTGTTGTTCTATGGCTCGGAAACATGAAAGACAACAAAATAAACCACAAGAAAACTACAGACCTTCATAAATGAATGCTTACGTGGAGAAGAGAGCTGAAGGCTGATATTAAAAGGATAAAAACATGGAAAAAATTGAAAAGAATATCAGGTGAGAGGAAGAGCTGGAAGAAGTTTGTTAAAGACCTGTGCTCCGTTCAGAGTTGAAAGATGATGAAGAAGAAAAGAAGAATTGTTGTTATGTAGTTAAAATACAAGACAAAATGTCTGTCGTGCCTGATAGTCTGAGGCAGATGGCTGCCTTTATTAGAGAATCTGAGGCAGATGGCTGCCTTTATTAAGAATTGAGAATATTGAACTGAGGCAGACGGCTGCCTTTATTGGGAAGAATCCGTATAGAAATCAACCCAATCTAGTGAGAATGCAGAAGACAGACGGCTGCCTTTATTAGAGAATCTGAAATCATAATCTAGTGAGAATGCAAAAGACAAACTGTATCCCAATCTAGTGAGAATGCAGAAGACAAACTGTATCCCAATCTAGTGAGAATGCAGAAGACAAACTGTATGGCGTGGCTGATAATCTGAGGCAGACGGCTGCCTTTATTAGAGGATTTGAAATCCCAATCTACTGAGAATGCAGAAGAAGAAGTATTCATAATGACATGTCATTTTAGATAAAACAATGTACTTCACATAATAACAGAATCGAAAAAAATTAACCTTCAATTATTTCTCAATTTAAGTAACAGGAATAAAAAAATTATTCGATAACTACTGTCAAAAAAAAGAAATTAAAAAGCCAAAACTTAAAAACAATCAGAATGCTTTAAACCTTCTTCAAGCTAATCTGACAAGTGAAACAAATTCATGTGGTAATCAACACAATGACAAATGCATGCACATGGTAGTTTATGTGTTAAATGAAAATATTCTAAAAATGTTTCGGAGGAAAAGAGAAATATTGAAAAAGATAACAAGACTCTCAGTTTATCTTGCTTCGTTAGACCTGCCAGAAGATAGACTTCACGACATAGCCTAAATGTTCATCCTGACACACACACCCTCCAACCACAGTAAGGTCGGCTAATGTATACTGATAGTGCATTCTGTTAACCACTATATTCTCCTCTGAATCTTACCTTGTAATTTTATTTTATGTTTTCTTTTCAGAGGGTCAAATATTAATTGATGCAAACTTGGCTGAAACCATTCAAGCTTTTGAATCTAAAGGGATCACGCTGCATTGCTCTTTAATTTTGTTGTACATTTGTTGCTTTCTGGTATCACTTATTATACCATTTCAAAGAATTGTGTGATTTTTAAATTGATGTATAAAGCTCTATTTTTATATGCAAGTTTTTTGTGTCTTGAGAAAACTCATTGAAACTCTCATCTTAATATTGAGAGAATATTTTGATGTTTGCTTAAATTTCAAAAAGGGAAATGCCAAGCAAATGGGATTATAGCCCCTGAATGTATGTTGATTTATATAGTTACCTGTTTTTTTATCCATCTATTATTGAAATATAATTACGAAATTTAACGAATAACTTTGACTTTGAAAGAAACATAATCAGTGGTAGACTGGCCAGGTTTCCAGCATGATCAATGGCAAGTGATTCCTGATGAAGTGAACTGTCGCTTAGTTGATGGCAAGTGGGCTCCTTTGAAGTGGGCCGCTGCTTTGTCAATGGCAAGGGGTCTCCTGATAAAGTGACCCACCACTTGGTCGATGGCAAGTGGGTCCCTGGTTAAGTGGGCTGTCGCTTGGTCTTAGACCAAATGTAAAAATTAAAATATAATAGCAGTTTAAATATTACTACTGTATGCAACTAAAACTTATGTTGCGTTATTATTATAACAAAATTGAATCTCATTTTTTTAAAGTTACCAATAGTGTAAAAGTGATAAAATTGTTCAAAATATGAATCATGATAAATGCGGAAAACAAATTTATATAGGGCAATGCCTCTTTAAATTATAATTTTATAGTTCTGGGTGCATTATCCCCCCATCCCTCTCCTTCCTTTCATGGCCTCCAATGTTTTAAAACCCAGTTTACCACTGAACGCTGCAGTTAGCTCATTTTTTTCCCTCCGATCCAGAAGCACTTGAGCTGAAAGCTCTTTGGCTCGGTGTCATGGACATCGTAACCCTTTGGCTCGGTGCCACGAACACCATAAATCTGGGGAACCTGTAGCTTTTCTGCCAGTCCGCGGAGTTGAACCCGCACTTACAGAGGACTAGTCACCGTAGTCAAACGCGCTACGAACACGCTGGGCACGCTGGGCACGCGGGCGCAGTTAGCTAATAGAAACCCTTTCCTTGACCTACAGCTCTATAAGCGTGTCTCAGCGCGGAAGGACATCTGACTTGTGGGAGAAAGAAATTCCTATGGACTAACAGTGAAGACTTCAGTGTATTAAATAAGCTCTGGAATAACCTCATCAAAACTTTATTAGAGAAGTAATAGAATCTTCAAATTCAGTGGGGTTGGAACAAAAACAGCAACAACATTCAATTTACAATTCTCAGCTGACACACACTTTGTCCATCTTCAGCAGATTGGGTTGTAAGCACAACTAATGACACACTAACGACACACTTTATAAACCAGGCTGTCAGTTGTTTCATTACACCTTCTCTGTTATGTTATGTTATGCGATCGACGTCACGGCACATTGGGCATTCCCATGCATGCTCTGTCCTCCGCTGCAGCAGCCATCCTAAAGTCCATTTGCTCACCATACCCATGAGAAGTTGATTACTATATCTTCTCTCTCTACCACGAAGACGACACTGTCTGGCATGTCCACACTTAACGCCTAATTCTCGAATTCGTTCCAGTGTCTGAGACGTGCCCATGTCATATAATTGAGAGCGTACCGCATTGATGATATTGGCTCTGTCCATACTACACCTTCTCTGTGTCCAGTTATATCTATTAAACAGGAGTCACTGATAGTAAAATTATAGCACACTGAGCTAGTGATTACATCCCCTTAGAGATTCCAGGGTTTGAGACCAGCTTGTGCCAAACATTATCTGTGTGCACGCAGTACATGGTTGGATTCAAGACCGTAATCCTTTACTTGAGAATCTAAGTTACAAGTACCTCTGAAATTGGAATAAGATTTGCCTAACATGGTGACAAAACTCTGCTCAGAACACACTATTTCTTCTCTTTTCTTTCGATCACCGCTTAGGCTGATGTACCAAATTTCTCCATAAATCTTATTCATGTGGAAATCTGATTCATGCAGCCTTTAGCAGCGGTGTGTTTTTCATCACATATTCAGCGCCATTTGAAGCTCTGGTGCTTATCCTTCTGCAATGTGTCAGGTTTTAGCCAGCGTTTACTGGGTTTGCTTTCCGTTAGACTTTGGTTGTCCCCAGCCTACCTGCAAGCAGCAGGCTGCTATTTTCTTTTAGGGTAGCAACCCTTAGACAACCTTCCCTACTGGATTGTTGAGCATCATCTGCCCAGGTTACCAGTCTTTTTTTTGGACTAAGTGGTTTGCCTGCAGTCCAGTATTGTGTACGGTTTGCTCCGCTAGACTTTGATTGTCCCCAATCAAGCTACAAGACAGTAGTAGTTCTCTGCAGGGAAACAGGGTTATTGTTCTATGGATGGAGACACCATCTTCGAGGCTCACCGTTTTTTCCACATGTTTCTTTTGGGTGCACCTTCACTCATTTCTGCTTGTGCCTTCATCCACCAACTTGGCCCACCCCTTTTCTCTTCGTCAGTTGTACCCACAGAACACACTATTTGATAATGATGACAGCAGTTTCCTGAAAGTGTAGTCAGAATAAATAACAATAATATTTTCTTCCAGAATTAAATTTTTATATTATTTCATTTATCAACATTTTTGTAAAAACAACCTCAGGACAAAACATAATACATCAAATTTCTATTATTGAAATATGATCAAGAAATAAACAGATACAGGTATTAAGAGCTTCCGACAAAAACAAATAGACAAACACGGGACTCGAACCACTTACCCTAGTCCTTACGACACCAATCGCCTAGCCTAGCAATACGAGCGTCCCACGACACAACCAATATTCACTTCGTTGCTTCCTCTGGGGTTCTTGTAAAAAACTAACCATATAGCTCATTCTATTTTGAAATATTTCATATTCCCACTTTGTTATCAAAGAAAATTGGCTGATGCTACAAATACGAAAGAGAAAATTGAGATATTTTGGACATATAAAAAGACATGAAGGGCTGAGAAGACCATCATGGAAGGAGATATACCGGCAAAGAGAAGAAGAGGAAGACCACGGAAAAGATGGATTCAGGATGTAACTGATGGTCTGAACATAACGGCTGCAGAGGCAGGACATCTGGCCTATGAGAGAGAGAAGTTCGAAGGACTGTTGGGTTGGCAAATTCTGCTCAGGACAAGCTTTTTGATGATGACTTTGTAATCATCATCACATTTCTTTTGTTCTATTTATATGTTGTCTTTTACTTTCATTCCTTTTTAAGTTTCTTAACAGATAACTCTGCTTTCTGTTTTCAATGCATTGTTTTTCCTTAAGTGCCATCATTTTTTACATTAACTTGTAAAATTGATTCATTGTTTGATAAACATATTTATTTCAAATTGTTGACATAATCTTGTGTTTTGTAAAATTACACTATTTTGTGTTGTGATATTTCTCTGTTGGTTATATAGTTTTACTGCAGTAACATAAGTATGCTCAGGAAGATTGAAACAGGCTGGGCTCAGAGACAATGGTTGGAGTTGCTGGAGATCTCTCTCTCTCTCGATCCCCTCTTAGACTGAGGTACCATATTTTCTCATGAATTCTGTTGTTGTTTTTAGGGACTCCGTCCCTCCATACAGCTTCTCATGATACTCGTTATTTTCGGGCCAGGTTTTGTTTCTCAGGCCTGCTAGCAGTTGGCAGTCTTGCATCATGTGCTCTGCCATCATGTTCGCCTTTTCACAGTGGCACAGGCTAGTTGTGCCAATTTTAAATTTGTTGTGCATGTGGGCCCAGAGTCTGTTATGGCAGGTACGGAGGCAGAAAATAACAACTTGTTTGCTACGGGACAGACCATAATACCCATCTCTGACGCTGTTTTGAGGGTGGTCTTTTGACTACTTTTCTCTATATCACCATCCGATGGTTGTTTTAGCCTCCTCGTAGCTGATCTCATAATGTCTCTGGCAGTCGCCCTCCTGCCTTGCTAGGCTGTCTGCCTCTGATGGAGATGTCTAGGCTGATAAAAATCAGTTTAATTTTTGTACCAGGGCCTGCAGGTGTTAGGGGACATGAAAGCGCTGATAGGTATACAGGCATGGCTGCTGTAAAAAGTGGGCGAGCAATGGACTAGGCTGATATTCTAAATTCCCTAAGTGAGAGAGGACATGTACATGATTCAAGTAATAATGGTGAATCTAAAATTCTAACCAGACTGTAAGAATACCATATCAAATGTGATGTAGCTATACAAGAGCCCTATACTGGTAGCTAAAGAAGAATAGTAAACCAACAAAGAACCAGTGTTGTTAGTCGCTACACGCTGAGAGACATACTGAGAAGGAGATTGGAACACTTATAGACTAATTGGTTTGATGTGCAGTGATGGCGATCCAACGACTATACTAAATTGCAGTCTACTCCACTTTCTGATTTTCTAAATATGACAACCTCTTTGTTTTTTATTAAACTAGATTGAATCTGTTCAGGAAACAACAACTATTGTGTGAATATAAACAGTTAGAATAGATTGATTGAACAATAATGATTGTGTAAATAGACTTAACTCTTTCCACGCCCATTTATTTTCTCAATTTTTAAGCAGTTAATTCAAGGAAGTAAAAAAAAAAAAAATTTTTTAATTACGATCCCAACTACTCGTCAATAAATAAACATATATATATTATTATATACTAAATGAAGAAAACTTGGCAACCCATTAGAATAACAAGGTTGAAAAGTAGTATAAGTAAACCAGTAGAAGTAAAACTAGAAAGACTTCTTATAAGGGAAGCAACTCTATGGCGCAGTGTGCGGCTTAAAGCGTGCAACGGACTTCTGCCGTGGCGCAGTGTGCGGCTTAAAGCGTGGAAAGAGTTAAATAAACAGTTGGATAGAATCTATTAATTGAACAACAATGATTGTGTGAATAGACACTTGAAGAAGCAATCTAATATATTCAGAAACCAAGTTTCTTTCTTTTGTTGATTTATATTGATTTGTTATATTTGACAGCAAAATTGTTTTACTCTTATATATGTCTATCTGTAAGTACCATTCTTATCATTGGTGCTAGTATCCAGATATACATGTCTATCTGTAAGTATCATTCTTATCATTGGTGCTAGTATCAAGATTAATTATTGTTTTAAATTTACAATTCATGACACTGACACAAATACACTCTAGTTTTTAAACTGGTGTTTGTGGTTTCTTTTTGGTTGTTGTTTTGTTATGTTTTTGCACCTGTGTGTTGCCGGGGCCCACAGGGAAAGCAAAGAATGGTAACACTGCGACCTACAAGGCATGTCGTAAGAGGCGAGTGAGATAGGATCTTAGGGAAGACCCCCTAGTAACTAAAAACGTAGCAGAAATTGAATGTGCTGGCCTACTTGTAGGCACATAACTGGCACAATGCACAAATGCTCTTAGGCTCAGATCACATACAAATCACAAAGAGTGGTTAACAAGTGATAAATATGGAGCATTGGAAGAAGAAGTTATGTTTTTGTTTTCATGGAGTTAACTAATCATCATCATTGGCCTCCTTGTTTCAGGAGACAATAGGTTTTGTGTCATGAAATTTGTCTATCTATTGTCTATTCCCAGTTGGAAGATGTAGTTGGCTGTCCGCTCTTGCCATTAGCGTAGGGATGGGAGCTTTAATTTGCGTTCTAGGGCTAGATGAGTCGCCCTTGTTGTGTTGTATCCGTGTTTATGTAGTGTGGTCTTGATATTCTCAATCCATCTTTTTCCTGGTCTTTCCTTAGCTCTAGTACCCGATCTCTTTTTATTGTATGCTGTTATCGGTGGTTGGTTGTATTTCACTCTCATTAAATGTCCAAACCACTGCATTTCTTGTCTTTCAATGTATTTGGTGCATGAAGTTATACCCACTCTGCTTCTGATGTCCTCATTTCGTAGTCTGTCTTTCCTGGTGACTCACACTGCCTTTCTAAAGCATTTCATTTCACACGTGGTGAGCTTTCTGTGATGTATTGCTGTAAGAGACCAAGTTTGGCAGTGGTAACCAAGTGTTGGTAGGAAAATACTTTTATAATCTGTCTTTTCACTTCCATCTTGATCTTTGGGTGTTGTAGTAATGGTGCCAGCAAACATGAAGTTTGTTCTATGCTGAATCACATCATCTGTTGTGTCTGTCAACAAAGGTGACCATGAGTGACCTCTCTATGATGTATGCCTGAGAAATTGTTATGAAGTAGCTGAATTGCCCAAGTATCAACTACCCCGTCTCAACTTCGCGCGGATAGAGTCCAGAGGAGTGTAAGCATGACACCTGGTATCAGTTTGGTTACGAGAGCTGCCGGTAGGGTATCATATGAGCCTGGTCGCCTTAGGTGCTAAAATATGGAACGCTTCACGAATTTGCATGTCATTCTTGCTCAAGGGCCATGATAATCTTCTCTGTATCAAATCCGACACGAAGAAGACAGACAAATAAAACCAACTACAGGATTTGGACATTAAAGATGTATACTGACTCATTAAAAAATATAATGTTTCTGAACCTGAACTATTTTGGTCGCATTAAACTTCAATGATTTAGAGAGAGCAATGATGGGTGGTGTGGTTCAGGAAGGCGAGTCGGGGATGAACAGGGAATTTTGATAGGTCCATTATCATTGCACTTCCGTGAGTAACCATGCGTACTTTGATTCCTTTCTTACACAGGAAGATCTCAGCAGCAGTGCACAAACTCCATAGCACCAGTGAGGATCCCTGGTGTAATATTGCAGATATTTTGTAAAAATTTTAATTGTAAACTTTTTTCTAATTAAATTTGTCCTGTCAACGGCTTTCCATCCTGCTCTTCTAGATTTTGAAATGACAATTGTTTTTTTATGTGCTCAAATTGAACACGGGACCTACGTTTTATCGTCCGTCTCCGATATGACTAGGAACTGAATATTACACTTCTCTACATTGAGATCAGGGATCTATGAAAATATCTCCCGATGGCTCCACGAGGGAGCCTCTACGTCACACAGACCCCATTAAAGAAAGCTTAAACACAATGATGAAGAAGACGGGAACACTAGCTAGAGATAGAGAGTCCTTCATGTAGGCTGTGATGATACAGACATTTTGTAAAGAACATAATAAACGAAAAACTAACTACGGTATTATGATATACGGAAAGTGACACGCATGAACTGAAACAAGAACATTTCTCCTTATCCAATATTTTCTTTTTATTCATTCCCTTGTTATCATTTAGCAGCTGTACGGTATCACCTCTGAAATAAGATATCGGCTTGAAGAAGTCTGTTGAGAGAGCCGTGCGCCACTTGAGATAAAATGACAGGAATGTTAAAGGTTAACTTGTGTGTGAAACTAGTACCTGTTGTCTTACTTTGATAGTCCCTACCCCGTTCCCGTCCTAATATATTACCCATGTTATTTCATTGGCGTCATTATACCACGACTAACCGCCCCTGCTCTCTAACAAGTAAAGTGATGAACATCTGATGCGAGCTAGAATACGATACTTTACGCACAAAAAACAGCGTTACAAAACATGGAGATTTAAAAACACATTGCACATTTCTTAATCTCTAAATTTGTATCGTTTGTTTCACCTTCTGTTCGTTTGTTTTATTTATTATTTCTCACGCTCTTCTCTCTCTCTCTCTCTCTCTCTCTCTCTCTCTCTCGTGCCGTTTAAACCTCGGTTGTGCATAGGCCTCAATCAACTCATGCCAAGTCTTCCTATCTTTAACTATCTCTTGCAGCTCGTTACTATGTTTCCTTATCTTTTGCTTTCTATATGGGTTTCAGGAAAGTGCCCTATATTCCCCATGATCAACAATGGCGGAATACGGGAGGGCCATTCAGATTCAGGACTGTTTGATTCTGGACACGACTTTGCTAGGCTTCGTTTGCCGAGCTACTGAGTTAGTGCTTGAGCAACGCTGTGAACTAAGAATGTTACATGGAATGTTTTTTGCTGTGTCAACAGTGCGTTTGTTGTGGGTATTCAGAAAATGGCGGACAGCGGTTATGACGAACCGACTCAATCTGCCGTATGCAGTGATTTTGCGTGTGCAGAAAGTTTGATTTTGTCGTGATTGATGTTCCTTTCGACATTGAATTGCAATTCAAGGGATAAACAGTTTTGTGTTGACACTTTAGTGATGGCCATATGCATTTATGCGATGCAGGTTGTTTTTGTGGCGGTACAGCTGTTTCATTCTGGAATTAGTTCACACCACAGGAGACAGTTGTTAGCATTTCGTGAGATTTTTGTTGGCACAGGAACGGAGCAATTATGGGGTGACCGTTGCAGTGAAGTTGGAACCGTACATATGAACTATTCCCCATGGTTTAATTTTAACAAATCATAGGACAAATTATAAGAAAGAGAAGATGGAGATATGTTGGGCACACCTTGAGGAGAAATGATCAAAGAATATCAAAGCAGGCATTGAAGTGGGATGCAAAGGGTTCAAGAAAGAGAGGTCGACCTAAGGAGACCCTGAAGCGAACTTTGCTGAGAGAGGCAGGAAATATCGGTCTCAGTTCCATGGAAGAAATTGAGCGAGTTGCACAGGATAGAGCGGTATGGAGAAATTACTTGCAGGCCCTATGTAACGTATAACGGTACAGAGGAATTATTATTATTATTATAGGACAAATTACACCAATTTTGAAATGCAAACCTATCACCGTGGACATTAAAAGAGCATTGTACAACACAATCTTTCTCTAAATATTATGCTATCAGTGCCAAACCTGGACGCTACATCAAAAGATAGAAGAAAACTGGTCACAACAGAGAGGAAGTGTCTACGCAGAATGCTGGAAGTATCAAGGTGTGACCGGTTTAGAAATGAAGACATCAGGGGAGAAAAGTGGGTACAACATCAGTACTGAACTTCATCAAGGAGAAACAAATTAAATGGTTTGGCCACATAAGTAGATTACCAACAAACAGACAGTGTTCCTCAAAGAGCAATGTTACTCTGATACCGTTCATGCAAAGAGCAATGTTACTCTGATACCGTTCATGCAAAGAGCAATGTTACTCTGATACCGTTCATGCAAAGAGCAATGTTACTCTGATACCGTTCATGCAAAGAGCAATGTTACTCTGATACCGTTCATGCAAAGAAAACGACACTTCGCGGGAAAGGTGGAACTCAGAAATAACAGAGGCGGTAAAAAACATTGTTTAAGAAGAGCACACAAAAGCCTGTTTTAAAATTCTCTTTTTATTCTAATGCTTTGAGACAAAACAAGATTAACAAAAGAAAAACAATTTAAATTCATTATACATGCACTCTGCGCTGAATTAAATAAAATTGTGTATGCCTGATTGGCAAAACACGTAATCACAAAGTACTGTAGTTTTACAAATTACAAAAACAATGACAAAATACAGCAACGTTTCGACCAACAAGGCCTTTATCAAGCAAACGAACAACAGGAGTGACAA
This sequence comes from Arion vulgaris, assembly GCA_020796225.1. Lineage (NCBI taxonomy): Eukaryota > Metazoa > Mollusca > Gastropoda > Stylommatophora > Arionidae > Arion > Arion vulgaris. The sequence goes on along the minus strand of CM036772.1, from coordinate 5,873,217 downwards.
ATTAAAAAAAAACACATACAATGTCATTGTTTTTGTAATTTGTAAAACTACAGTTTTTTGTGATTACGTGTTTTGTCAATCAAATAGTTTTACTGCAGTCTCATCTATTTTGTGAATATTTCGACATTTCTCTGCAACTCTTCGTTGTGACGTATTAGGTAAGTTTTAGTAGTTATATGTGTGGTGTATGTAATTTACCGTCACTACGTTTGTATTTGGTCGTCCATTTGTTTTTTAAATTTGTCACTCCTGTTGTTCGTTTGCTTGATAAAGGCCTTGTTGGTCGAAACGTTGCTGTATTTTGTCATTGTTTTTGTAATTTGTAAAACTACATGACAGTACTTTGTGATTACGTGTTTTTGCCAATCAAATAGTTTTACTGCAGTCTCATCTATTTTGTGAGTATGCCTGATTGGCATTTCAAAGGGGCAGCATGAATATACTGCATGGCCACGTTAACGAATATAGTAAACAATAAAAGAACAATGTTTAAAAATTTAATCAATACATCAACAATATTACAAAACAAAATAAAATGTGTCGATGTCAAGGTTTGTTGAATTTAGTATAAACAAAAACAAGATCTCGCACAGTTGAGTAGGATATTAATTTTTACATGAATATCTTAAGGTTTCTGTAATTTACAACAACGAGTATATATACTAAATATATTGCATTTTTAGATGTCAGATCAGATCTGCTACCGTTTGACAGTAGAAGGTGCCATCTACAACTGTTAAACCCACTGTCAGGTCATGTGCTACCGTATGACAGTATACGGTACCAACTGCAACTGTTAAACCCACTGTCAGATCAGATGTATCATCTGATACCGTATGACAGTAGACGATACCAATGGCAACTGTTAAACCCACTGTCAGATCAGGTGATACCGTATGACAATAGACGATAACAACTAACCACTGTGACATGGATACTGTTGCAGTAGCTCCAACTGCACTTAGCCCTGTCATATCATGTGATACCATATGACAGTAGACGATACCAACTGCAACTGTTAAGCCCACTGCCTTATGGGGGAGGGGGGCTCGTAGAGTTAAAGGTTAGGGAAGTAAACCCTGATATAAAATCCCCACTGTCTTGTGGGTCAGCACGGTTATTCAGAAGGTTAGAGAAGTCTTGACCACAAATCCAGAGGGAGGGACCCTAAGGCAGTTGATGGTTATGTGTGTTTTTCCTTCCATCTTCTGGCATCCCCTACAAACCCTGATTTCAAACGTATAGGATTTTGTCTTTCCTTTGGATGAAACGGTAGAGAGGGGTTTGTGCAAAATGAACAAGGCACATTCCCCATATCAGCTTCCCAGCCTAGGAATAAATTGAGAGAACACTTCATCCTTGCTTTCGGCTCGGACACAACACGGAAAGTAACAGTTTAATTAACCATCTGTAAAGACGAAAAAGACGGTACATGTATTACATTTTGGATAGAATCATACTTCTGCCAGATTTTCGTTGACGTCTGTCTATTATTAATTAATGTATTCACAATGCCTTGTTCACAATCTTCTGCGTAGGAAGTAAGGATTGTGTACTGCATCAGTCTGCATCATATTCTATCCGGATAGCCTAGACCAGTACTGTTCATCATTTTTATATTTTGGATCGCATGACTGATGACTATGGAGGCTGGGGCGCTACGTAACGTTTGCATTACTACTACTAATACCACTGTAGTCGGAGTAATGCTCGCCTGAATGACGAGGAACACTCGTGATAAGGAAATCAAGCCTTCACATAAAAACCAGCCAGATGCGCCATATTATGCAACATGACTACGCTTAATGTCATAGCAGGAGAACGAAAATAATAATAACATTAGTAATATTAATATAGTTCAAATGTCGAAGCTTTCTCCGATGAAAATAATAATAACATTAGTAATATTAATATAGTTCAAATGTCGAAGCTTTCTCCGATGAAAATAATAATAACATTAGTAATATTAATAATATTAATATAGTTCAAATGTCGAAGCTTTCTCCGATGAAAATAATAATAACATTAGTAATATTAATATAGTTCAAATGTCGAAGCTTTCTCCGATGAAAATAATTATAACATTAGTAATATTAATATAGTTCAAATGTCGAAGCTTTCTCCGATGAAAAAGGAAGTTGTTTGGTTAGGGCAGTAAAATGGTTTATAAAACCCAGCAAAGTTAAGCAGACTATAAACTATAAGTATGTTGTTACATAACAATGTGATAAAAAAAAATAATGTACACTATTGTTGATACACATGCAAAAATGTGACACATTTGATGAACACAAACAAATAAAAAAAAGTATTTCAAATATTAGAAAAAGCATACAGCAATAAAGACATCAATAATTAGCAGAACAAAATGTTGAAGACGGGTGTAAGAGAAAGGAGGAAAGTAACATCACTAGATTGACATACTATAATAATGGAAGGATCATATCACTAGATGGACAAACTAGAACAACAGAAGGATAACATCAGTAAATATAAGGTTTAATAATGGAAGGATCATATCACTAGATGGACAAACTAGAACAACAGAAGGATAACATCAGTAAATATAAGGTTTAATAGTGGAAGGATCATATCACTAGATGGACAAACTAGAACAACAGAAGGATAACATCAGTAAATATAAGGTTTAATAGTGGAAGGATCATATCACTAGATGGACAAACTAGAACAACAGAAGGATAACATCAGTAAATATAAGGTTTAATAGTGGAAGGATCATATCACTAGATGGACAAACTAGAACAACAGAAGGATAACATCAGTAAATATAAGGTTTAATAGTGGAAGGATCATATCACTAGATGGACAAACTAGAACAACAGAAGGATAACATCAGTAAATATAAGGTTTAATAGTGGAAGGATCATATCACTAGATGGACAAACTAGAACAACAGAAGGATAACATCAGTAAATATAAGGTTTAATAGTGGAAGGATCATATCACTAGATGGACAAACTAGAACAACAGAAGGATAACATCAGTAAATATAAGGTTTAATAATGGAAGGATCATATCACTAGATGGACAAACTAGAACAACAGAAGGATAACATCAGTAAATATAAGGTTTAATAGTGGAAGGATCATATCACTAGATGGACAAACTAGAACAACAGAAGGATAACATCAGTAAATATAAGGTTTAATAGTGGAAGGATCATATCACTAGATGGACAAACTAGAACAACAGAAGGATAACATCAGTAAATATAAGGTTTAATAGTGGAAGGATCATATCACTAGATGGACAAACTAGAACAACAGAAGGATAACATCAGTAAATATAAGGTTTAATAGTGGAAGGATCATATCACTAGATGGACAAACTAGAACAACAGAAGGATAACATCAGTAAATATAAGGTTTAATAGTGGAAGGATCATATCACTAGATGGACAAACTAGAACAACAGAAGGATAACATCAGTAAATATAAGGTTTAATAGTGGAAGGATCATATCACTAGATGGACAAACTAGAACAACAGAAGGATAACATCAGTAAATATAAGGTTTAATAGTGGAAGGATCATATCACTAGATGGACAAACTAGAACAACAGAAGGATAACATCAGTAAATATAAGGTTTAATAGTGGAAGGATCATATCACTAGATGGACAAACTAGAACAACAGAAGGATAACATCAGTAAATATAAGGTTTAATAGTGGAAGGATCATATCACTAGATGGACAAACTAGAACAACAGAAGGATAACATCAGTAAATATAAGGTTTAATAATGGAAGGATCATATCACTAGATGGACAAACTAGAACAACAGAAGGATAACATCAGTAAATATAAGGTTTAATAATGGAAGGATCATATCACTAGATGGACAAACTAGAACAACAGAAGGATAACATCAGTAAATATAAGGTTTAATAGTGGAAGGATCATATCACTAGATGGACAAACTAGAACAACAGAAGGATAACATCAGTAAATATAAGGTTTAATAGTGGAAGGATCATATCACTAGATGGACAAACTAGAACAACAGAAGGATAACATCAGTAAATATAAGGTTTAATAGTGGAAGGATCATATCACTAGATGGACAAACTAGAACAACAGAAGGATAACATCAGTAAATATAAGGTTTAATAGTGGAAGGATCATATCACTAGATGAACAATCTAGAACAACAGAAGGATAACATCAGTAAATATAAGGTTTAATAGTGGAAGGATCATATCACTAGATGGACAAACTAGAACAACAGAAGGATAACATCAGTAAATATAAGGTTTAATAGTGGAAGGATCATATCACTAGATGGACAAACTAGAACAACAGAAGGATAACATCAGTAAATATAAGGTTTAATAGTGGAAGGATCATATCACTAGATGGACAAACTAGAACAACAGAAGGATAACATCAGTAAATATAAGGTTTAATAGTGGAAGGATCATATCACTAGATGGACAAACTAGAACAACAGAAGGATAACATCAGTAAATATAAGGTTTAATAGTGGAAGGATCATATCACTAGATGAACAATCTACATCCTGATGGAGCATACCACCAAGGCCACAGATGACGATGTTGAAAAAACAAACATTGGATGTGGAGAGAGATCGCGATCTGATCGATATAAACAAAATGAAAAGAACAAAACAAATGTTGAGAAAAAGAAATAAACCAACAACAGCAGTCTTGTTGAAAGACAAACAATCACCAGATTACAAACAAACTGAAGTCACTAGATTCTAAAAGTTAATCGCATATCCTTTACAGGACTTTGCGAATCAACCCCAGCTTTTAACGCTGTTTGTGATTTTTCTAGGCATTATTACGTTCAGTAGTTTGCCATTGCTTTCTGAACCGGTGGTGCCTCGTTCTTTTGTAAAATCCACGCGAAACAATTTGCTACCAAATTGTCCGCAGCGTGATTCGAACTCAGAACATCGGGGCTAATAGACCGAGTCACTATCCCCTGCACAAGTTTCTACTTATCTAGAAATGATGGTAACAGTAAAACTGGACAAACATGTGGTAAATGAGGAAACACATATATTACAGTTTTACATTAGTGAGAAACAAAATCATAAAATTTAAATTTTTTTTTTTTAACAGTAACCGAAGTTTCTTCGAAAGGCCGTATTCAAGGTAGCAAAAAGGCAAAAACAATGACAATTTGGTTCTTGAGTGTACATTTCAAAAGTAATAATGAACATAAATATTTACATGTGTATTCGAGATACATTTATTTTAATTATACGTCGCGTGACCAGTAAACAGGTCACGAGGTCAGTAAACATCTCGCGAGGTCAGAAAAAACGTCACAGTAATGGCTGCAGAACTTAGAGGTAATGAATGATATGGCAAAAGTCAGTATCAGCGAATCAGAGCTGACCAGAACCACAGCCAACTCTAGATAACTAGGCCAGACAACTGACTCGTGGTTCCCTGACCTAGATCAGAAAAGGGAGCGGGAAATATAGAGGTTTGATAGAACAATGCAAGCTTTTTGCAATTTTACTCAATTCTGTAAGTCTATGGTTATTTATAGGCGAAAAATATTCATAATATTGATATTTCTTATTGTTAAACTTAACTTGTTGCATAATATAACTTCGAATTAGCATTTTCTGTTGATTTTAAAATGAATTCGTCTATATACACCAATACTGGAATGCGAGGTCACGTGATGTAGTTGGGGTCTGATTTTCCATAATTCTTACCTCTCTTGCGTTCCCGTTATAATTCTTACCTGAGTCCGAAGGCCCATAAGTTTATAGTTGGCTCTGCCAGGACCCTACTTCATCTTCAAGCCGTCACAATATAGCAACAATCTGCCTCATTACAGTATAGCAGCTAAGCGAGTAGAGGTTGTAGAGAGAATGCAAACAACGGTACACAAAATGTTTTGAAAACGGACGTGTTGAGTGAACAATGCAGAAATCGTAACAATCCTGTAAGGTTGACATAAGGTAGCAAGCATCGTTTCAGAGCTAAAAAAAAAAAATGGAATGGTAGGGAGAATGTTAGGTAGACCCAAAATTATTGTTTTTAATATGGGATTCGATAGTTCATATATGGAGAATTGCATGTGGACAGAAGATCTTCATGCCGATCTTTACTTTTCAATAAGGATGTGGACAAAATGGATATAAACGTGGACGTTGATTCAAGGAAGTAGGAGGGTATAAATCATAGATCATGAAAGGAAAGATCAAGCGTAGACGTTGATTAATATCGACATGCGGGTATAAATCATAGCGAGAATCAGATCAAGCGTGACATTATGAGAAACAATGCAGAAGTTAAAAGTTGGAACTTCGGAAGAAACAGTCCAGCAAACGATGTGGCATAGGGACCAAAGACTGAGAAGCAAAGCATCTTACGTATTTTTCTTGTTCGACTCATAATGAGATAGGGATCCCTATTGTCACTTACAAAATATGTACAAGTCTTACGTGAGATCTTCAAATTGGAATTTAGCAACTTTTTTAATGTGAATTAATTATGGAATTCTACGTTCGATCTCAACTTTCCACATTACTGCCCCTGATCAACTTTCCACATTACTGCCCCTGATCAACTTTCCACATTACTGCCCCTGATCAACTTTCCACATTACTATCCCTGATAAACTTTCAACATTACTGCCCCTGATCAACTTTCAACATTACTGTCCCTGATCAACTTTCCACATTACTGTCTTTGATCAACTTTCTTCATTACTGTCACTGGCTGAGGCAGCAGAATGGCGAGATATGTCTCGCTCAAATATGTATATATGTATAAATATTTATAATTCAACACAAAACTCACTGTTTAACATTATTCAAAAATAACATCAATGCATGTTCTCACAAACGGAACATAAATTGTTTTTAAAACAAAGTAACATTTATTGCTTGAAGAGGTTTAAAATCTGTACCAGGGATGAGAGAGAGAGAGAGAGAGAGAGAGAGAGAGAGAGAGGAGTTGTGGAGAGATATGGTCGCATACGCCAGCAGACATGGCACTTGATTTATTTTATCTGTGCTAATCATGTTTCTTTCTGTATATCTCTGCTTTCAGTTTTTCATTAATCAGTAAAAATATAATAAAAATAATATATAATATAATATAATATGGGCAATGAGCAAAGCACAGTCGCAAAAAGTAACTACATGTGAAATGCAATGCCTGCTAAAAGTTACTAACAACACCAGAAAAGAAAAAGTCACCAATATCAGCATAAGAAAGAATTTAGGACAGAACCTTGCTTAAATTACATTGAAAAACAAAGAAGGAAGTGATTGGACCGCTTAACCAAACTCCACTATATACAGTCTGCTACAACAAAACATCAGGAAAGAAGGCGAGAGAAAGACCACGAAAAAAATGGTTAGATGTCACAGCAGAATCCTTTCTTCTTCTCCTTCTTCTTTTGTTGTCACACTGCTACCGGGTTGTTGCCCAGTGTCGTGGTTTTCTGTTTTTGTCTTGCGCTGTTCTGGTGGCTTGTGTGATTATTATTTTTGCTCTTTCACAGGATTCTGCTACGCCATCTAACCATCTTTTCCGTGGTCTTCCTCTTGCCTTCGTTCCCGATGTTCTGTTGTAGAAGACTCTGTATACTGTGGAGTTTGGATGCATTCTTATTAAGTGACCAAACCACTTCATTCTTTGTTTCTCAATGTAATTCAAGCAAGGTTCTGTGCCAACTTTCTTTCTTATGCTGATGTTGGTGACTCTGTCTTTTCTGGTGTTGTTGGTAACTTTTCGCAGGCAACACATTTCACATGTAGTTGTTTTTGTGACTGCGCTTTGCTCATTGTCTATGTTTGGCTCTGGTAACACAAAGTAGGTATGAAAATGATGTTGATCGCTTAGCTGCCTGCAACAGATGATCTTTTCAAAAAACAAAAATAGCTATCACCCAAAGTCACTAGAGCAGCGCAAGACAAAAACAGAAATCCACAACATTGGACAATAACTCGGTAATAAGAAAGAAGTCGAGAGGAAGAGCACGAAAAAGATCGTTAGATGGCATAGCAGAATCCTGTCAAAAAAGCAAAAATAACTATCACCTAAGCAACTAGAGCAACTCAAAACAAAAACAGAAAACCACGTCACTGGGCAACATTCTGGTAACGACATGACGACACAAGACAGCAACACAGAAGCATATTAATATTATAATTTCCTCTTGATGATTCTGACAAACCCGTTCATGTTTTTCTTGAAGTCTTTGATGGCGACCGTGAAAAGTTTCTTGAAGCTAACTCTCAGCTTTGGAATTCTCATCGGATAAACAAAAAAGTTGAACACCGAGTTCGACACGCCGAACGTGTATCCGATTATTGTGATATCCAAGTTGACATCGAATGCAAAATATCTGAGCACTTGAATAATAAAAGATGGTAGCCACAATATTATGTACACGCAGAACATGAGGAAGAGAATTTTCAATGTTCGGATATCCCGTCCTGAATAAGAAGATGTTCCAAATGGAATGCTGGACGATGACGATGTGGTAGATATATTTCGACTGTATGCCCTTCTTGGTGACCTTGCGTGAAGTCTAGGACTGTCTGCAGTGAAGTGGTTGTAATTTCTTAAAGACAGCCTGTTAGGTCGGCGATGTCTTTCTGGACATTCTCTGTGATCATGACGACCGGACGATACTATTATTCTTTGAGAGATTTCTGCAGCGTTGAAAGGGATTATGAGTGGATTACTGTAAATATTTGAAGTGTTGTAGCTGTTTAGTGGTTTATTTTTAAAATCTTCAAATGTAGATTCTGATTGTGGGGGATCGATACAAGTATCTCTAATTTTCGGAAGACTTGAGTCACTTTCATTAGTCGTTGTAGAATCATTGGTTCCATGACTAAATGAGGATAACGATTCCAGACTTATCGTAGATGAAGTTTCACTTATATTCCTTCGACGTTGTCTCATCGAGTGCAATGCATTAAAATGTAAAGCAGTTAATTGTTGGTTTTTCTTTCGAATTTTGTGTCTCTTTGTGTGTTGTTTTCGTCCAGATGCCAACAAGTCATCAAATGGGACCTGTAAATTTGTGAGGGATCTAGATAAAGATGTCTCATATGTTGGTGTATTTGAGTTCACAACATCTTGCGTATTCCACTTTTGAATTTTAAAATGTAACATTTCCAATGGTTCTGATGGTATAATTGTCCCTTCTTTATGCTTGCTTCCCCATCGTTTATTACTTTTTGTACCTTTGGTAAAATCGTGACGAAGTTTGGCGATATCGTGAGAAGGAAACGAACGATGTCGGCGATGTTTTTTGTTTAGTTTTTCAGAATGCAGGTTCGCGTCATTTCTTCTAGACCTGTCTTCTTGTCCATGCTGTGTTTTCTCTGCCCTTTGACAATTATATTGGTTATTGGTATGTGACTCCGTATATGCCTGAAAAGATGTTCCTTGCGATACTACAGATACGTAATGGTAGTATTCATCTGTTGGACTGACACTGACAGTCATAGCATTTTCATCTTTAAAATTGTTAACAAATTCCGGAACATTGCTTCTAAAGTCACCCTGGTTCTGGTTGACTGTTGCATGTTCAATTTTATGCTTTTCATTTGGTGATTCGTTCAAGCTTTCAGACCTTGGAAAAGTAAATGTCTTTATATCGATTTGTGTGCTTGTTTGGAATAATTGTTTTTCTGTTCTTGAATCGTGATTAATGTTCAGTATAACAGAGATGCCTCCAAACTCCTCGACAGCTATCTTCTCACTGCTAGTGATATCCTTGTGTTCATGTACTCCATTGTCCAAACGTTTATGTGAGCCAGTTAAACCTGGAAGAATTTCTGAGGTAGACATTTGATGATTCGCTTCCATCTTGTTAGCAGACGGTAGACTGGCTTGTTCATCAAGGGTAGATAAATTCTTCCTGAACACTGACGTCACTTCTGTCTTGCACCTGACAGACCCCTCAATATTCTCATGCTCGTAAGGAATCATCTCAAAGATAGGGGGAAGTCCAGGTGCAGACGAGTTCAAGTTCGGGGAAGACAACGTGGTCGAGAGACTTTCCATAGAAGATGATCTTGTTGGAACATGTCTCAATCTTCGACTATTTTTGACCACACGAAACACTGAGATAAACATAAGCACCGTAAAGATGATAGTAGTGAAAAACATTGTTTGTATTGGAATATGAGAATACCTGTAAGCGTTGGAACTGAATAAGTCATCACAGTTGTTATATTCCCACGCCTGGTTAATTATCAGGTTAGGCAGAATAGGAAACAAGATCGCAAAAGACCAGATCGATAAGGCGACACGTTTAGCGATTTGTGGATTCATTATTGAATGGTATTTCAAAGACATTCGAATGAAGATAAATCTGTCGACAGAATTTGTGAACATGAAAAATAATGAGGCTGTCATCAAAGTGAAGGGAAAGATACCGTGAAATATTAAACAAATTGGATAAATATTTGTGATGTGAATAAAATGAAATAAAATGGTGATAAAATTAACAGCAGCAAGACACAGATCCACTAGAGCAAGGTTGGCGATGTAGATTATGCTTGGCTGTCTTCTTAATTGACGATCATTGTAGATAACACTGATGATAATAGGGTTAAGAAACAGCACGATAAGGTCGACAACAGCACAAGCTGAAGTGTAGATGATACCCACAGACAGCGCTACAGTAGCCATGTTTAGTCGTTGATGCAGAAATCACAGGTTTCAGAATTATGGGTCTGGCGATTTCTGGTTATGGAATAAACAAACAAAGAATTGTAATACGATTTTTTTGGTGATCATTAAACATAACATAACTAGGTCGTTTGTAATAATTTTTAAAATTTCTACTTTGATGATCTGTATTTGTAGGACTTATCAGCTGTTGGGAAAAAATTTGTGGTCTTCTGTTAGTAGCATCGATAGTTCTCGTTGTGTGCATTGAATTATGTTAGTTCTTGTCTTTTAGTAGCATCGCTAGTTCTCGTTGTGTGCATTGAATTATGTTAGTTCTTTTCTTGTAGTAGCATCTCTAGTTCTCTTTGTGTGCACTGAATTCTGTTAGTTCTTATCTTTTAATAGCATCGCTAGTTCTCGTTGTGTGTGCACTGAGTTCTGTGAGTTCTTATCTACCTGTTTCAACATTGAAAGTGTCTTGTAGTGTGTGTATTTCGTTCATCATATGTAGAAGCATTAAGGTTTATGGTCTGTGCTTGCAGGAAACTGTCTTATTCTCCCATTGTTATGAGTTAGATATGTCTGAAACTGTCTTATTCTCCCATTGTTATGAGTTAGATATGTCTGATTCTCCCATGTTTTGAGTTAGATATGTCGGCAAGGCATGGCTAGTGGTCGCTTTTATTTCAAATAGTATAGCCAGTCTTATTCACAAACTCCGCCTGAGTGGTTACCGGGGCCCAAATTTGGGGTGTAAAGAATAGAACCACTGTTACCTGCCACGCATGTCATAAGAAGCGACTAAGGAGGTTTGGCTGAAATCGGATCCATGTGTCCGCTAGGGAATACTAACCTGAAACAAATGCTTGCAGAAAACGGATGCACCAGGCCGTAAGGCGCATAACATGGTGCAACAACCCCTCACAATGAGGAATGGGATTATGGATTCTACGGTCGCCAATCTGCCTCGGAGATTTAACCAAGCAATAAGAATGTCAGACCTACCATCACGAGGGTGGCCAAAACTTACTACGGGAAGAAGTCGGCACAAACGGGGAAGGAGAAACCATAGGAATTATATCCGACAGAACTGCCCCCAGTATGCAGACTTGAAAAGAAAGAAGTGGCCACTTACACTAACGTCCAAGACAAACTGTATGGCGTGGCTGATAATCTGAAGCAGACGGCTGCCTTTATTAGAAAATCCGAAATCCCAATCTAGTGAGAACGCAGAAGAAGAAGAAGATTCACAAACTCGACTACGATACTAGCTAGACGGAGTAACATCATTAAATAGCATGTCCTGAGCAGAACTTTGCCACCCCAACAGTCCTTCAGAATCTCTCTCTCATAGGCCAGATGTCCTGCGTCTGTAGTCGCCATGTTCAAACCATCAGTTACATCCTGAATCCATCTTCTCTGTGGTATTCCTCTTCTCCTCTTTCCCGGGATACCTCCTTCCATGATGGTCTTCTCAGCCCTTAGTGTTTTTATATGTCCAAAATACCTCAATTGTCTCATTATTTTTTGTAACATTAGCTAGCTTTCTTTGATTTTGAGTTCTTTATTGATATATCTTCTTCTTCTTCTTCGATCGTTCTAGGTCTGTTTTAATCATTCTCATTGTGATATATAAACAGCCACACATCAGAACGTGATGTACGTGCACCAGCCTTCAGCACCTATTGGAGCCCAGTTGCTTATCCTTCGGTGGGGTGTTCGTTTTCAGCCAGCTTTTGATTTACTAGGGTGAGCTTTTCCTAGGGTTCGATCAGCTTTGCCGTATTTTTGGGCTTTGTGATCTACGCCGGGACAGTGAGTTACGCTGTTTATGCCCGTTCTGACTGAGAAATATTTCTCGGGGCTTGTAAGCTTATCCTCGGACGGCGTCTTACTCGTATAAGACACCGTGTAAAGTATCGGCCTTCGCCAATGTTCAGACCCGAACTTCCTGTTTGATCCATACATTGTCGGCCTTGCTTTACCGTACATTTTTGAGTTTGATCCGGGGAAGGAACATTCTCAGCCTCTTCTAGACGCGTATTGGTACGTGGCAATTTGCAATTAACCTCGAAAGCACTGGCATGGGGCCGAGTACAAACAATGTAGAGGGTCATTTCAGTCGGCACTATCAGCGTAACTGAGGATTTTGCGCTCGCCGCCATCATCCGCCCCAGTTATTCCGGGGATGTTAGTTACGACTGCAATCGAACCCTGCCCGGTTGCCCCAAGGCTGGCAGTTCCGTTAGGCATCACCAACCTCAGTTCTTCCGGGGATGTTAATTTTAATCGCACAGTACCTTGCACGGTTTTCCCAGGGCGGGTAGTTTCGTTATGCACTAAACGCAACTTGTTCTTTTGCGCTCGGCAAACCTTGCCCAGTACATGTATCTGCACCGGGCTACCAATGTGGGGTCAGCTGCAATCTTCTCTCGCACCAACATGAGGGTAGACTTTTATTCGTTACGGTCCTGTCTTATTTATTCCTGCCGACGGGCTGGCAATGTTTGCCCCTCCTCAGGGCTTCGAGCTTCTCCTACGTGGGCATACGTTTGGTCACTGGATGCACCTCTCATCCATGTCTGAGACGTTTCGTTGCTGTTTCTTTGCGTTCAGGGACTTGGGCAATATCTTGTTGGACATCGGTCAGGAGATTTGTGCATTTTCTTTGTATGTATCTTTATCGTGTTTCCGTACTTGCACTGCTACCCCTACCAGTAGTTTTCTCTCCCCGATCCCTGCCCTCTTAGCCAGACCAGAACCATAGTCTGTTTCCAGGGTCACCGCGTGGAGGTTAGGGGCAGGGTCTTGGTTAGCGCGCCCCCCTCGCTAACCCTGGCTCATGTTACCACTATGACCTCATGAGCCTTTTTGACCCCGGCGGGTAGTTTCGTTATGCACTAAACGCAACTTGTTCTTTTGCGCTCGGCAAACCTTGCCCAGTACATGTATCTGCACCGGGCTACCAATGCGGGGTCAGCTGCAATCTTCTCTCGCACCAACATGAGGGTAGACTTTTATTCGTTACGGTCCTGTCTTATTTATTCTTGCCGACGGGCTGGCAATGTTTGCCCCCCTCCTCAGGGCTTCGAGCTTCTCCCTACGTGGGCATACGTTTGGTTACTGGATGCACCTCTCATCCATGTCTGAGACGTTTCGTTGCTGTTTCTTTGCGTTCAGGACTTGGGCAATATCTTGTTGGACATCGGTCAGGAGATTTGTGCATTTTCTTTGTATGTATCTTTATCGTGTTTCCGTACTTGCACTGCTACCCCTTTCCCGTAGTTTTCTCTCCCCGATCCCTGTCCCTCTTAGCCAGACCGGAACCATAGTCTGTTTCCAGGGTCACCGCGTGGAGGTTGGGGGCAGGGTCTTGTAGCGCGCCCTCGCTAACCCTGGCTCATGTTACCACCATGACCTCATGAGCCTTTGACCCCTATTGATATATCTATTTGTTCTCATCTCTGTCCAAGATATACGGAGGGGAACTCTTCTGTAACACTTATACGGGGTAACTCGACTATAATACCAGCTAGACGGAGTAACTCGACTATAATACCAGCTAGACGGGGTAACTCGACTATAATACCAGCTAGACGGGGTAACTCGACTATAATACCAGCTAGACGGGGTAACTCGACTATAATACCAGCTAGACGGGGTAGCCAAGTAAGAAGCACTAGTATCGAATGTGTTGTTTATTATTTATTCCTCTTAACTCATTCCGTACCACTGACCACTTCAGAAGCTTAGAAATCTTGGCCAATCACGTCATTAGCAACTATTGTAGTCTTTCATATAGATCACTCAAATTAGTAAAAGTTTACTCATTCTTCTTTCAGCTCCAAAATGAAGCATAAGGCACCAACACATTTCTTCCAACCAGATCTGTCTTGAGAAAGCCAGCATTAACGAAATTGCTCTATCATCGTCAACTTTACAAATTAAATTGTTTTATTGTACCCTGACCGAACAAAAAATAGACACCTAAAGGAGTTTATCTCACGTCCGCATGACTAAGAGATGAGTGTGTTAACCACTCGACCACTTGACAAATGCATACATATTATAATGATTGAAAGTTCATCATCATCATCATCAAATAGCTTGTCCTGAGCAGAACTTTGCCACCATAACAGTCCTTCAGAATTTCTCTTTTCATAGGAGGGGTGTTCCGCATCCGCTGCTGTCATGCTTAAGACATCGATTTAAGACATCGATTTAAGACATCGATACTCTCTTGTATCCAATTTTTGTGGTCTTGCTTTCCTCCTCTTTACCAGAATTCCTGGTTCTATAACTGTCCTACCCAGCCCTTTGTGGGTTTTGTTTAGGTGTCCAGAATACTTCAAATTATTCTTTCATATCTGTAGCTTTAGCTAGTTTTCTTTACTCATGAGCTCCTGCTTGATAGATCATTTTGTTCTTATGGTATACAGGGGACTTTTCTGTAACATTTATATTTAAAAGCACAGATGTTTTTTCACTGCCTTGCTAAATGTCCATGTTTTTCACCCATACGTTGCCACTAGGAATACGCATGCTCTTAATATTCAGATCTCTGTTGTCCTATTTAAATTTTTTTTTTTTCTTTACCGATCCAGAAGCACTTGAGCTTTCAGCTCTTCGGCTCGGTGCCGTGGACATCGTAACCCTTCGGGTCGGTGCCACGAACACCGTGAATCTGGTGAACCTGTGGCTTTTCTGCCACCCCGCGGAATTGAACCCGCACTCACAGTGAGCTTGTCACCAGTAGTCCAACGCGCTACGAACACGCTGTGCAGACGGGCCTGTTGTCCTATCTATTCCATTTCATAATGTTCCAAGTTAATTTTTTTGCAAGTTTAAGTTTATTCTTCATGCAATTTCCTTCATCACATTTCCATTTCTTTTTTAGTAGTGAACCGAGATATTCAAAACTATTCACTTGTTTCTATTTTCTCTCCGTTGATTAGAATTATGGTGTTTTTTTTAGTTTTTTATTTGATTTGTTGTCCACAAAATATGAATAATATTTCCAACTTACCAACTTCTTCATTTTTAATCCTATATACACAATAGCGTTACGTCCCAACAACATGTTCCTGTCCAAATCACGAAATAATCATGAAATATACAACTATAGAATATGTTGCTGCTTCAACTTAAAAACAAAATTATTTGCGTCAATGTTGGTTAAGTAATTTATTGCCAAGTCATAGAAGAAGAAGAGGCTGAAAATATATGAAGACGATTAGTAATGACTAGTCCTTAGTTCGACACACACCATCCACAGCTGTCCACTGTTCCAAGAATTGTTATCAGACGATCACAATATCTCCATATACTATTTAACATACAAAAATACAAAATATAACACGTCTGCACTTGGTCTTACAATTGTCAACCCCAACATCAGCGCTACCTTTGGTTCCAACTTATCCACGAGGCCAAGTTTCTTGATTAAATATTTCTCACCAAATAATCTTACGAGACTTATCAAGAGCATCACGTGGACTTAAGTTCGCGGTGAACCAAGATAAAGATGGCGGGGATGTCGGGTCATAATATACAATAAAATACTTGAAGTTTTGTGCCGAAGCACTTGAGATAATGAATAAAGGTCTTGAAGTAATGAGTTCCAGACAAGATCCATTAACAAAAGCAACACTCGAGAGACGAAGTACTAAGATAATATGAGATATAAATGACATGCTACGACTAATTTCACAAACAAATGTGTCGTTGTTTTCTTTAGCACCACACAGATATAAATCTAAATAGTTCTATCTTCATATAAAATGTGAATACAAGATAAGCATTCGTGTTGGAAAACTAATAAGGGCATTATATTTACATGTTTGTCAGTGGAGAACTGGACAAAAAGCTGGGGCCTCAAAATTAACCACACAAAACCACAGCAACTGTTTTTTCCTCTCCCCACACAAGGAAAAAGTATTCATCAATTTAGAAAACGAAACAATACCCCAAACAGATACACCCACCTTCCTTGAATCACCTAGACAGCAGACTTACCTGGAAGCCAAACATAGACAAAATTCAAAGTAAAGCCATACAAAGACTTGCTGTGATGAAGAAACTAGCTGGCGCGTCCTGGGGCGCAAATCCACAAATTTTTAAACATGTTTACACGGGAGCAGTAAAACCCATCATGGAATATGGCTCCAGCTCTTGGACAACAGCAGCCAAAACAAACACACAGAAACTAGACAAGGTACAAAACATGGGCCTAAGAATAACTCTGGGAGCAATGAAAAGCAGTCCTATCATAGAAATGGAAAAAAAACCGCAGACATAGAGCCTCTAGAACTCCGCAGAAAATTTAAAACACTCACCCAGTTTGAAAAACTAAAACGGCTAAAAGAACACCCTCTACACACAAAATTCCAAGAGAAAATAAAAAACAGACTTGCAAGGAAAAGTCCCAATCATCTGGCCAGAGAATTTCATATGCAACATTCAGACATCCTAGAAACTGACCAAGAAATGTGGGAACCCATAATACAAGAGCCATGGACACGCTACCAAAACATGACCCAAATACACCTAGAGGTCTCAGCAAAAAATATTGCAATCTTTAGCGATTCAATATCCGTTCTCCAGGCTATCTCATGTCCCAGACAAGACAAGCTCATTCAGGACATACGGCAAAATATCAGCTTGTTGTAAAAAAAATCCGATCTGGTCTTACAGTGGATACCAGCTCACTGTGGCATACCAGGAAACGAAAAGGCTGACAAGCTCACAAGGGCTGGGGTGAGTCTAACACAACACCACCCAACATAAAGTTTTACAGAAGCAAAGATTCTCCTGAAACAATCCAGGAAAATGATCTGGAGAAAACAAATGGAGGATACAACCCAGAGCACGACAGTATAAATACACTAAACAGAAAAGCACAGGCCACAGTCTTCAGACGTAGAACGGGACACTGCAGTCTCAGAGCACACCTCCACAGAATGGGTCTCAGGGACTCGGCAGCCTGCACCTGTGGAGCACCAAAGCAGTCCACAGAGCACATCCGGCAAGACTGCCCTAGTCTGAGTAGTGAGAGATTGGAGATCTGGCCAACAGAAACAACACTACAAGACAAACTATGGGGAACCGGTGAAGACCGGAAAACATTTATGACACATACCGGAGTAGTCGCATAGCAAAAGTTGATCGCAGAAGAAGAAGAAGAAGAAGCTATAACAACAGATGCGGCATCTTCAATGACTTGTAAACACAGTGTGTGTTTCTGTCTCTTCTGCTAAGAAGGAGTCAACTCCAAAATGTAATACTCTTATCACTATGTTACCCACCATAAATATTTATGCACAAAAAGTTTGAAGTTCGAGTATGTTATGATGCCCGTCTGCCCAGCGTGTTCGTAGCGAGTTGGACGATGGGTGAGAAGCTCCCTGTGAATGCTGGTTCAATTCCGCGGGCTGGCAGAAAAGCCACAAGTTCTCCAGATTTACGGTGTTCGTTGCACCGAACCGAAGGGTTGCGATGTCCATGGCACCGAGCCGAATAGCTCAAGGCTCAGGTGCTTCTGGATCAGGGAAAAAAAAAGTATGTTATGAAAGCAGGAGCTCATATTGTCAATTACTTCAGATCTTCTTCTTCTTCTTTGCGTTCGTTCTTTACAACCAATTTTAATAACTCTTTGTGATATGTTTGATCTTTGCCAAGAACTGTATACGTTGCACATTGGTTTGGTAGGCCCCTAAACGCATAGACTTCAACACGTTTAGGACACGTGCATCCGATTTAAGACAAACCTAATTAGTCGCTTCTTACGACATGCGGGGCAGGTAACAAGTGGTTCTATTCTTTACACCCCAAATTTGGGCCCCGGTAACCACTGGGCGATTACTTCAGATCATTTTTCACTCGTCATGGATTCTTGAAGACTATTTTGATATCAGATGCTGAATATGACAATGACGATGTAATTCATTATACAGAAGTAAGGTGGTTGAGTAGGGAAAAAACACTGGAACCATTTTGCTGTCTTCTAATTGAGATATAGGAGTTTCTTAAATCATCTCGAAGACATTATAGTGGGGGAACTTGATGATGTATTATGTTTACAAGATTGTGCTTACTTGCCAGATATGACCTACAAATTAAATAAGTTAAGTCTCGAATTACAAGGGAAATATCGTGACATCTCATGCATGATAAGTTCAATAAGCGCATATCAAAAGAAATGAAAACTTTGGATTAAACATTTACACAGGAAATCACTTTCTCATTTTTCAAATTTGAAACCTATTGTGAGTCTATCAGTAGCAGTGTGTGTGATTTTTGTTGTCAAATACCGTGAACTCCTTACTGTCGAATTTGGTAACTGATTTTAGACAGTTTTTTCAACCATTTTTCTAAGTATTTGATTAGTCTTCATGCTATTATTTTTCTACTACAGTTGCAATGTCTTTTTTTTTTTTTTTTTTTAAACAAGTTTGGTTGGACCAAAAACATTCAGAAAGTGACAAATTGGGGGGGCCCTGATTTACGGCAGGTAGTCGGTCTTCCGATAAAACAGTAACCAAAACTGATGAAAAATCCAACCAGGCAGAAAATGCTGCTTACAGAATTGATCAAGTCTTGGTGTGAGCTTTCATTGGGTGTGGGAAGAAAAATTCAAACCATATTTTCATATGGATGGCCATAATCCAGCGGAGTGCGCTAGATTTTCTCTCTGGAGACCAGTTTAGACAAGGCGTCGATATTGTACGGCAGCAAACTATCGCTATAAGTAGCTGGCATACGTCATCAACGATCCTTTATCTTCCACCAGACCTTGAAGATTTGATGGTTGATCTCCAGGTTAGGTCCAGGGATTTAATAATAATAAGAGCTCAACCAGCCATAATATGCTGATGTCATAAGTAGTCCGTATGTAAGTGAGTCTGTTTAACACTTGGTTAGCTGGCTTTCCTTTGGGGAAAGAGATAGTAAGGGGAGCAATGTTCACATTGAGGCCTTAATCCAACGGCGTACGTTAGATTTTCTCTCTGGAAGACTAGATCGAACATGGTCATCGTCGATACAGTACGACAGCTACAGCTCTATTCGGCAATCATAACTGTGTATACTATACTCCATCGACAACCACCGATGTACTTCCTAGATTTCCAGGTTAGATCCATGGATAGCTCATCACGCAAGAAGTGATCATTTAATGCAGCAGAATTTCGATGTCGTAGTATTTGGTTTTCGTAAAGTCACATAGAAAAATAAGACAGCATCTTCTGTTTGGTTGACTTTTCCAGAGTGTGTGTAGAAAATTATAATTATTTTTTTTTTTTTTTTTTTTTAGTTCCATCGGAAGACCCGAAGTCCATAGATAAGAGTGACCTGATGAGAGCGAGTATCCTCTGCCCATCTTGCACAGTTGTGCATATGCCAAAGTCACAGATATCTGCTACCTAATCAGAGCCAAGTGGGCGCACATTTTTGGAACTATTCGTACGCGACGTGCGGATGTCCAGGAAAGCATTCTTTTATATTCAGTGCAATGTTTATTCTTTTACATTGTCCAACTTTGGTGGTCACCCACCAACTTCACTGGACGGATGGAAAAAAGAACGGACATATATGTATACTGACAGACAGACAGTCGATGGGACAGGTATCCCTCAGTTCTATCGCTATGTTCCCGATGTTCAGTTCTTCCACTCTCTCACTCTCTCTCTTTGTTCCTTGTGCCTTTTTAGCCCCAATTTTAATATAGCCTTCAACTAACTCATACCAAGTGTTTCTATGTTTAGTTATCTCTTTTACCCGTGTGTTGCAGGGGCTCGCAAGGGGAGTAAAGAATAGTAACACTGTGACCTTCAATGTATGTCGTAAGAGGCGACTAAGGTAGGGCCTAGGAAGCTACCATAGTAAGTAAGAAGCGCAGCAGGAATATCTTCTTCTTCTTTAAACGCTCCATATCGACCACTTGTTAACCACTTTATGTGATTTGTATGTGATCTGAGCATAAGAGCGATTGTACGTTGTGCCAGTTCCACAAGTAGGCAACACATCCGATTTCTGTGACGTTTTTTATTTACTAGAGTAGCTTCCTAGGCCCCTACCTCTTAGTCGCCTTTTACGAGATGCCTTGTAGGTAGCAGTGTTTCTTCTTAGGAGCCCTGACACCACACAGGTGGGCGAGTACCTAAACTCTACGCCACAGACACCCCCTTTTCCCAAGAAATAATAATTGTAAGAAATAATCATAAAAGAACATATATAGTGTACAATATATATGTTTATTTATTGATATTGATACAGACATGATCAACGTTGTCTTCCGGTGTGTGTAATTTAGTTGACACAGTTTGCGTCAGACAACATGACTAATATGTACACACTTACGTCATATTATTATACTGTGTTCATTCTAACGGTCTTTATTCATTGATGATCTTATCTGCGTGTACACAATAATGACTTACGCAATGATAATGCAGTTTATGTAGTTGATTGTTATGTACTATTAAATAATTGGGCTTTTTCTTTGTTCCACCATAAAACCTGCATCCCTGTCCTCGTCATTCCACGCCATGAATTTGTTGGCATCCGTTGTTGGCATTTGTTGAACTTCCGGTGGGACGGATTAACGTTATTAGCGTTTGCATATTGACTCAGTCACAAGAGGGTTGTGAGTTCAATCCCATACACAACACTCAACACGTAAGGAAAGGAATTTGTCCTCCTACCTCCTGTATATTAGAGTTTATAAATGGGAAGTGACGTCATACCCTAAGACCTGCAAAAATGAAAATGAAATTATAAATATTTATATTAGTAAAATATCTCCGAGGATATTATTTTGTTTAACTTTGCATTTTTTTGGGGGGTTATGATTATGATAATTTTGGGGTTAATTATTATGGTAATGTTTTGATTAATGATTATGATAATTTGAAAGAAAAAGAACATCTTTTATTACAGGAAATAGTTGTGTTACAATTCTTCTCATATTATTGTTGAGAATCCCTCCAATATCAATATGAGCGTTTACTCTATTACTACGATTGATTGATTGATTGATTGATAAGACCATCACCATTGCACTTCGGTGAATAACCATGTGTGCTGCGATATATCTCTTACACATGAAGGTCTCAGCTACAGTGCACGAACACCGTAATACCGGCGAGGATCCCGATGTAATTTTGAAGAATGCAAATATTTTGTCATAAATTATATGTTCATATTTTTATGAATATTTCCCGAATAGCGACTTTCCATTTTAGTCTTATCCGATTGTTGAACTGCCAAGGGTTCTTTATAGCGACTTTCCATTTTAGTCTTATCCGATTGTTGAACTGCCAAGGGTTCTTTATAGCGACTTTCCATTTTAGTCTTATCCGATTGTTGAACTGCCAAGGGTTCTTTATAGCGACTTTCCATTTTAGTCTTATCCGATTGTTGAACTGCCAAGGGTTCTTTATAGCGACTTTCCATTTTAGTCTTATCCGATTGTTGAACTGCCCAGGGTTCTTTATAGCGACTTTCCATTTTAGTCTTATCCGATTGTTGAACTGCCAAGGGTTCTTTATAGCGACTTTCCATTTTAGTCTTATCCGATTGTTGAACTGCCAAGGGTTCTTTATAGCGACTTTCCATTTAGTCTTATCCGATTGTTGAACTGCCAAGGGTTCTTTATAGCGACTTTCCATTTAGTCTTATCGATTGTTGAACTGCCAAGGGTTCTTTATAGCGACTTTCCATTTTAGTCTTATCCGATTGTTGAACTGCCAAGGGTTCTTTATAGAGACTTTCCATTTTAGTCTTATCCGATTGTTGAACTGCCAAGGGTTCTTTATAGCGACTTTCCATTTTAGTCTTATCCGATTGTTGAACTGCCAAGGGTTCTTTATAGCGACTTTCCATTTTAGTCTTATCCGATTGTTGAACTGCCCAGGGTTCTTTATAGCGACTTTCCATTTTAGTCTTATCCGATTGTTGAACTGCCAATGGTTCTTTATAGCGACTTTCCATTTTAGTCTTATCCGATTGTTGAACTGCCAAGGGTTCTTTATAGCGACTTTCCATTTTAGTCTTATCCGATTGTTGAACTGCAAGGGTTCTTTATAGCGACTTTCCATTTTAGTCTTATCCGATTGTTGAACTGCCAAGGGTTCTTTATAGCGACTTTCCATTTTAGTCTTATCCGATTGTTGAACTGCAAGGGTTCTTTATGCGACTTTCCATTTTAGTCTTATCCGATTGTTGAACTGCCAAGGGTTCTTTATAGCGACTTTCCATTTTAGTCTTATCCGATTGTTGAACTGCCAAGGGTTCTTTATAGCGACTTTCCTTTTTAGTCTTATCCGATTGTTGAACTGCCAAGGGTTCTTTATGCACTTTCCATTTTAGTCTTATCCGATTGTTGAACTCCCAAGGGTTCTTTATAGCGACTTTCCATTTTAGTCTTATCCGATTGTTGAACTGCCAAGGGTTCTTTATAGCGACTTTCCATTTTAGTCTTATCCGATTGTTGAACTGCCAATGGTTCTTTATAGCGACTTTCCATTTTAGTCTTATCCGATTGTTGAACTGCCCAGGGTTCTTTATAGCGACTTTCCATTTTAGTCTTATCCGATTGTTGAACTGCCAATGGTTCTTTATAGCGACTTTCCATTTTAGTCTTATCCGATTGTTGAACTGCCAATGGTTCTTTATAGCGACTTTCCATTTTAGTCTTATCCGATTGTTGAACTGCCAATGGTTCTTTATAGCGACTTTCCATTTTAGTCTTATCCGATTGTTGAACTGCCAAGGGTTCTTTATAGCGACTTTCCATTTTAGTCTTATCCGATTGTTGAACTGCCCAGGGTTCTTTATAGCGACTTTCCATTTTAGTCTTATCCGATTGTTGAACTGCCAAGGGTTCTTTATAGCGACTTTCCATTTTAGTCTTATCCGATTGTTGAACTGCCAAGGGTTCTTTATAGCGACTTTCCATTTTAGTCTTATCCGATTGTTGAACTGCCAAGGGTTCTTTATAGCGACTTTCCATTTTAGTCTTATCCGATTGTTGAACTGCCAAGGGTTCTTTATAGCGACTTTCCATTTAGTCTTATCCGATTGTTGAACTGCCAAGGGTTCTTTATAGCGACTTTCCATTTTAGTCTTATCCGATTGTTGAACTGCCAAGGGTTCTTTATAGCGACTTTCCATTTTAGTCATATCCGATTGTTGAACTGCCAAGGGTTCTTTATAGCGACTTTCCATTTTAGTCTTATCCGATTGTTGAACTGCCAAGGGTTCTTTATAGCGACTTTCCATTTTAGTCTTATCCGATTGTTGAACTGCCCAGGGTTCTTTATAGCGACTTTCCATTTTAGTCTTATCCGATTGTTGAACTGCCAATGGTTCTTTATAGCGACTTTCCATTTTAGTCTTATCCGATTGTTGAACTGCCAATGGTTCTTTATAGCGACTTTCCATTTTAGTCTTATCCGATTGTTGAACTGCCAAGGGTTCTTTATAGCGACTTTCCATTTAGTCTTATCCGATTGTTGAACTGCCAAGGGTTCTTTATAGCGACTTTCCATTTTAGTCTTATCCGATTGTTGAACTGCCAAGGGTTCTTTATAGCGACTTTCCATTTTAGTCTTATCCGATTGTTGAACTGCCAAGGGTTCTTTATAGCGACTTTCCATTTTAGTCTTATCCGATTGTTGAACTGCCAAGGGTTCTTTATAGCGACTTTCCATTTTAGTCTTATCCGATTGTTGAACTGCCAAGGGTTCTTTATAGCGACTTTCCATTTTAGTCTTATCCGATTGTTGAACTGCCAAGGGTTCTTTATAGCGACTTTCCATTTTAGTCTTATCCGATTGTTGAACTGCCAAGGGTTCTTTATAGCGACTTTCATTTTAGTCTTATCGATTGTTGAACTGCCAAGGGTTCTTTATAGCGACTTTCCATTTTAGTCTTATCCGATTGTTGAACTGCCAAGGGTTCTTTATAGCGACTTTCCATTTTAGTCTTATCCGATTGTTGAACTGCCAAGGGTTCTTTATAGCGACTTTCCATTTTAGTCTTATCCGATTGTTGAACTGCCAAGGGTTCTTTATAGCGACTTTCCATTTTAGTCTTATCCGATTGTTGAACTGCCAAGGGTTCTTTATAGCGACTTTCCATTTTAGTCTTATCCGATTGTTGAACTGCCAAGGGTTCTTTATAGCGACTTTCCATTTTAGTCTTATCCGATTGTTGAACTGCCAAGGGTTCTTTATAGCGACTTTCCATTTTAGTCTTATCCGATTGTTGAACTGCCAGAGGTTCTTTATAGCGACTTTCCATTTTAGTCTTATCCGATTGTTGAACTGCCAAGGGTTCTTTATAGCGACTTTCCATTTTAGTCTTATCCGATTGTTGAACTGCCAAGGGTTCTTTATAGCGACTTTCCATTTTAGTCTTATCCGATTGTTGAACTGCCAAGGGTTCTTTATAGCGACTTTCCATTTTAGTCTTATCCGATTGTTGAACTGCCAAGGGTTCTTTATAGCGACTTTCCATTTTAGTCTTATCCGATTGTTGAACTGCCAAGGGTTCTTTATAGCGACTTTCCATTTTAGTCTTATCCGATTGTTGAACTGCCAAGGGTTCTTTATAGCGACTTTCCATTTTAGTCTTATCCGATTGTTGAACTGCCAAGGGTTCTTTATAGCGACTTTCCATTTTAGTCTTATCCGATTGTTGAACTGCCAAGGGTTCTTTATAGCGACTTTCCATTTTAGTCTTATCCGATTGTTGAACTGCCCAGGGTTCTTTATAGCGACTTTCCATTTTAGTCTTATCCGATTGTTGAACTGCCAAGGGTTCTTTATAGCGACTTTCCATTTTAGTCTTATCCGATTGTTGAACTGCCAAGGGTTCTTTATAGCGACTTTCCATTTTAGTCTTATCCGATTGTTGAACTGCCAATGGTTCTTTATAGCGACTTTCCATTTTAGTCTTATCCGATTGTTGAACTGCCAAGGGTTCTTTATAGCGACTTTCCATTTTAGTCTTATCCGATTGTTGAACTGCCCAGGGTTCTTTATAGCGACTTTCCATTTTAGTCTTATCCGATTGTTGAACTGCCAAGGGTTCTTTATAGCGACTTTCCATTTTAGTCTTATCCGATTGTTGAACTGCCAAGGGTTCTTTATAGCGACTTTCCATTTTAGTCTTATCCGATTGTTGAACTGCCAAGGGTTCTTTATAGCGACTTTCCATTTTAGTCTTATCCGATTGTTGAACTGCCAAGGGTTCTTTATAGCGACTTTCCATTTTAGTCTTATCCGATTGTTGAACTGCCAAGGGTTCTTTATAGCGACTTTCCATTTTAGTCTTATCCGATTGTTGAACTGCCAAGGGTTCTTTATAGCGACTTTCCATTTTAGTCTTATCCGATTGTTGAACTGCCAAGGGTTCTTTATAGCGACTTTCCATTTAGTCTTATCCGATTGTTGAACTGCCAAGGGTTCTTTATAGCGACTTTCCATTTTAGTCTTATCCGATTGTTGAACTGCCAAGGGTTCTTTATAGCGACTTTCCTTTTTAGTCTTATCCGATTGTTGAACTGCCAAGGGTTCTTTATAGCGACTTTCCATTTTAGTCTTATCCGATTGTTGAACTGCCAAGGGTTCTTTATAGCGACTTTCCATTTTAGTCTTATCCGATTGTTGAACTGCCAAGGGTTCTTTATAGCGACTTTCCATTTTAGTCTTATCCGATTGTTGAACTGCAAGGGTTCTTTATAGCGACTTTCCATTTTAGTCTTATCCGATTGTTGAACTGCCAAGGGTTCTTTATAGCGACTTTCCATTTTAGTCTTATCCGATTGTTGAACTGCCAATGGTTCTTTATAGCGACTTTCCATTTTAGTCTTATCCGATTGTTGAACTGCCAAGGGTTCTTTATAGCGACTTTCCATTTTAGTCTTATCCGATTGTTGAACTGCCAAGGGTTCTTTATAGCGACTTCCATTTTAGTCTTATCCGATTGTTGAACTGCCAAGGGTTCTTTATAGCGACTTTCCATTTAGTCTTATCCGATTGTTGAACTGCCAAGGGTTCTTTATAGCGACTTTCCATTTTAGTCTTATCCGATTGTTGAACTGCCAAGGGTTCTTTATAGCGACTTTCCATTTTAGTCTTATCCGATTGTTGAACTGCCAAGGGTTCTTTATAGCGACTTTCCATTTTAGTCTTATCCGATTGTTGAACTGCAAAGGGTTCTTTATAGCGACTTTCCATTTTAGTCTTATCCGATTGTTGAACTCCCAAAGGGGTTCTTTATAGCGACTTTCCATTTTAGTCTTATCCGATTGTTGAACTGCCAAGGTTCTTTATGCGACTTTCCATTTAGTCTTATCCATTGAACTGCCAAGGGTTCTTTATAGCGACTTTCCATTTTAGTCTTATCCGATTGTTGAACTGCCAAGGGTTCTTTATAGCGACTTTCCATTTTAGTCTTATCCGATTGTTGAACTGCCAAGGTTCTTTATAGCGACTTTCCATTTTAGTCTTATCCATTGTTGAACTGCCAAGGTTCTTTATAGTGACTTTCCATTTTAGTCTTATCCGATTGTTGAACTGCCAATGGTTCTTTATAGCGACTTTCCATTTTAGTCTTATCCGATTGTTGAACTGCAAGGGTTCTTTATAGCGACTTTCCATTTTAGTCTATCCGATTGTTGAACTGCAAGGTTCTTTATAGCGACTTTCCATTTAGTCTTATCCGATTGTTGAACTGCCAAGGGTTCTTTAAAAGCGACTTTCCATTTTAGTCTTATCCGATTGTTGAACTGCAGGGTTCTTTATAGCGACTTTCCATTTAGTCTTATCGATTGTTGAACTGCCAAGGGTTCTTTATAGCGACTTTCCATTTTAGTCTTATCCGATTGTTGAACTGCCAAGGGTTCTTTATCGCGACTTTCCATTTTAGTCTTATCCGATTGTTGAACTGCCAATGGTTCTTTATAGCGACTTTCCATTTTAGTCTTATCCGATTGTTGAACTGCCAAGGGTTCTTTATAGCGACTTTCCATTTAGTCTTATCCGATTGTTGAACTGCCAAGGGTTCTTTATAGCGACTTTCCATTTTAGTCTTATCCGATTGTTGAACTGCCAAGGGTTCTTTATTGACTTTCCATTTTAGTCTTATCCATTGTTGAACTGCCAAGGGTTCTTTATGCGACTTTCCATTTTAGTCTTATCCGATTGTTGAACTGCCAAGGGTTCTTTATAGCGACTTTCCATTTTAGTCTTATCCGATTGTTGAACTGCCAAGGGTCTTTATGCGACTTTCCATTTTAGTCTTATCCGATTGTTGAACTGCCAAGGAGTTTCTTTATGCGACTCTTCCATTTTAGTCTTATCCGATTGTTGAACTGCCAAGGTTCTTTATGCGACTTTCCATTTAGTCTTATCCGATTGTTGAACTGCCCAGGGTTCTTTATAGCGACTTTCCATTTTAGTCTTATCCGATTGTTGAACTGCAAGGGTTCTTATAGCGACTTTCCATTTTAGTCTTATCCGATTGTTGAACTGCCAAGGGTTCTTTATAGCGACTTTCCATTTTAGTCTTATCCGATTGTTGAACTGCCAAGGGTTCTTTATAGCGACTTTCCATTTTAGTCTTATCCGATTGTTGAACTGCAAGGGTTCTTTATAGCGACTTTCCATTTTAGTCTTATCCGATTGTTGAACTGCAAGGGTTCTTTATAGCGACTTTCCATTTTAGTCTTATCCGATTGTTGAACTGCCAAGGGTTCTTTATAGCGACTTTCCATTTTAGTCTTATCCGATTGTTGAACTGCCAAGGGTTCTTTATAGCGACTTTCCATTTTAGTCTTATCCGATTGTTGAACTGCCCAGGGTTCTTTATAGCGACTTTCCATTTTAGTCTTATCCGATTGTTGAACTGCCAAGGGTTCTTTATAGCGACTTTCCATTTTAGTCTTATCCGATTGTTGAACTGCCAAGGGTTCTTTATAGCGACTTTCCATTTTAGTCTTATCCGATTGTTGAACTGCCAATGGTTCTTTATAGCGACTTTCCATTTTAGTCTTATCCGATTGTTGAACTGCCAAGGGTTCTTTATAGCGACTTTCCATTTTAGTCTTATCCGATTGTTGAACTGCCAAGGGTTCTTTATAGCGACTTTCCATTTAGCTTATCCGATTGTTGAACTGCCAAGGGTTCTTACATTTTCCTTTTTAGTCTTATCCGATTGTTGAACTGCCAAGGGTTCTTTATAGCGACTTTCCATTTTAGTCTTATCCGATTGTTGAACTGCCAATGGTTCTTTATAGCGACTTTCCATTTTAGTCTTATCCGATTGTTGAACTGCCAAGGGTTCTTTATAGCGACTTTCCATTTTAGTCTTATCCGATTGTTGAACTGCCAAGGGTTCTTTATAGCGACTTTCCATTTTAGTCTTATCCGATTGTTGAACTGCCAAGGGTTCTTTATAGCGACTTTCCATTTTAGTCTTATCCGATTGTTGAACTGCCAATGGTTCTTTATAGCGACTTTCCATTTTAGTCTTATCCGATTGTTGAACTGCCAAGGTTCTTTATAGCACTTTCATTTAGTCTTATCCGATTGTTGAACTGCCAAGGGTTCTTTATAGCGACTTTCCATTTAGTCTTATCCGATTGTTGAACTGCCAAGGGTTCTTTATAGCGACTTTCCATTTTAGTCTTATCCAGTTGTTGAACTGCCAAGGGTTCTTTATATCGACTTTCCATTTTAGTCTTATCCGATTGTTGAACTGCCAAGGGTTCTTTATAGCGACTTTCCATTTTAGTCTTATCCGATTGTTGAACTGCCAAGGGTTCTTTATAGCGACTTTCCATTTTAGTCTTATCCGATTGTTGAACTGCCAAGGGTTCTTTATAGCGACTTTCCATTTTAGTCTTATCCGATTGTTGAACTGCCAATGGTTCTTTATAGCGACTTTCCATTTTAGTCTTATCCGATTGTTGAACTGCCAAGGGTTCTTTATAGCGACTTTCCATTTTAGTCTTATCCGATTGTTGAACTGCAAGGGTTCTTTATAGCGACTTTCCATTTTAGTCTTATCCGATTGTTGAACTGCCAAGGGTTCTTTATAGCGACTTTCCATTTTAGTCTTATCCGATTGTTGAACTGCCAAGGGTTCTTTATAGCGACTTTCCATTTTAGTCTTATCCGATTGTTGAACTGCCAGGGTTCTTTATAGCGACTTTCCATTTAGTCTTATCCGATTGTTGAACTGCCAAGGGTTCTTTATAGCGACTTTCCATTTTAGTCTTATCCGATTGTTGAACTGCCAAGGGTTCTTTATAGCGACTTTCCATTTTAGTCTTATCCGATTGTTGAACTGCCAAGGGTTCTTTATGCGACTTTCCATTTTAGTCTTATCCGATTGTTGAACTGCCAAGGGTTCTTTATAGCGACTTTCCATTTTAGTCTTATCCGATTGTTGAACTGCCAAGGGTTCTTTATAGCGACTTTCCATTTAGTCTTATCGATTGTTGAACTGCCAAGGGTTCTTTATAGCGACTTTCCATTTTAGTCTTATCCGATTGTTGAACTGCCAAGGAGTTCTTTATAGCGATTCCATTTAGTCTTATCGATTGTTAACGAGGTTCTTATAGACTTCCCATTAGTCTTATCGATTGTTGAACTGCCCAGGGTTCTTTATAGCGACTTTCCATTTTAGTCTTATCCGATTGTTGAACTGCCAAGGGTTCTTTATAGCGACTTTCCATTTTAGTCTTATCCGATTGTTGAACTGCCAAGGGTTCTTTATAGCGACTTTCCATTTTAGTCTTATCCGATTGTTGAACTGCCAGGTTCTTTAAAAGCGACTTTCCATTTTAGTCTTATCCGATTGTTGAACTGCAAGGGTTCTTTATAGCGACTTTCCATTTTAGTCTTATCCGATTGTTGAACTGCCAAGGGTTCTTTATAGCGACTTTCCATTTAGTCTTATCCGATTGTTGAACTGCCAAGGGTTCTTTATAGCGACTTTCCATTTTAGTCTTATCCGATTGTTGAACTGCCAAGGGTTCTTTATAGCGACTTTCCATTTAGTCTTATCCGATTGTTGAACTGCCAAGGGTTCTTTATAGCGACTTTCCATTTTAGTCTTATCGATTGTTGAACTCCCAAAGGGTTCTTTATAGCGACTTTCCTTTTTAGTCTTATCCGATTGTTGAACTGCCAAGGGTTCTTTATAGCGACTTTCCATTTTAGTCTTATCCGATTGTTGAACTGCCAGGGTTCTTTATAGCGACTTTCCTTTTTAGTCTTATCCGATTGTTGAACTGCCAAGGGTTCTTTATAGAGACTTTCCATTTTAGTCTTATCCGATTGTTGAACTGCCAGGGTTCTTAGACTTTCCTTTTTAGTCTTATCCGATTGTTGAACTGCCAAGGGTTCTTTATAGCGACTTTCCATTTTAGTCTTATCCGATTGTTGAACTGCCAAGGGTTCTTTATAGCGACTTTCCATTTTAGTCTTATCCGATTGTTGAACTGCCAAGGGTTCTTTATAGCGACTTTCCATTTTAGTCTTATCCGATTGTTGAACTGCCAAGGGTTCTTTATAGCGACTTTCCATTTTAGTCTTATCCGATTGTTGAACTGCCAAGGGTTCTTTATAGCGACTTTCCATTTTAGTCTTATCCGATTGTTGAACTGCAAGGGTTCTTTATAGCGACTTTCCATTTTAGTCTTATCCGATTGTTGAACTGCCAAGGGTTCTTTATAGCGACTTTCCATTTTAGTCTTATCCGATTGTTGAACTGCAAGGGTTCTTTATAGCGACTTTCCTTTTTAGTCTTATCCGATTGTTGAACTGCCAAGGGTTCTTTATAGCGACTTTCCATTTTAGTCTTATCCGATTGTTGAACTGCCAGGAGTTCTTTATAGCGACTTTCCATTTTAGTCTTATCCGATTGTTGAACTGCCAAGGGTTCTTTATAGCGACTTTCCATTTTAGTCTTATCCGATTGTTGAACTGCCAAGGGTTCTTTATAGCGACTTTCCTTTTTAGTCTTATCCGATTGTTGAACTGCAAGGGTTCTTTATAGCGACTTTCCATTTTAGTCTTATCCGATTGTTGAACTGCCAAGGGTTCTTTATAGCGACTTTCCATTTTAGTCTTATCCGATTGTTGAACTGCCCAGGGTTCTTTATAGCGACTTTCCATTTTAGTCTTATCCGATTGTTGAACTGCCAAGGGTTCTTTATAGCGACTTTCCATTTTAGTCTTATCCGATTGTTGAACTGCCAAGGGTTCTTTATAGCGACTTTCCATTTTAGTCTTATCCGATTGTTGAACTGCCAAGGGTTCTTTATAGCGACTTTCCATTTTAGTCTTATCCGATTGTTGAACTGCCAAGGGTTCTTTATAGCGACTTTCCATTTTAGTCTTATCCGATTGTTGAACTGCCAAGGGTTCTTTATAGCGACTTTCCATTTTAGTCTTATCCGATTGTTGAACTGCCAAGGGTTCTTTATAGCGACTTTCCATTTTAGTCTTATCCGATTGTTGAACTGCCAAGGGTTCTTTATAGCGACTTTCCATTTTAGTCTTATCCGATTGTTGAACTGCCCAGGGTTCTTTATAGCGACTTTCCATTTTAGTCTTATCCGATTGTTGAACTGCCAAGGGTTCTTTATGCGACTTTCCATTTTAGTCTTATCCGATTGTTGAACTGCCAGGGTTCTTTATAGCGACTTTCCATTTAGTCTTATCCGATTGTTGAACTGCCAAGGGTTCTTTATAGCGACTTTCCATTTTAGTCTTATCCGATTGTTGAACTGCCAAGGGTTCTTTATAGCGACTTTCCATTTTAGTCTTATCCGATTGTTGAACTGCCAAGGGTTCTTTAAAAGCGACTTTCCATTTTAGTCTTATCCGATTGTTGAACTGCCAAGGGTTCTTTATAGCGACTTTCCATTTTAGTCTTATCCGATTGTTGAACTGCCAAGGGTTCTTTATAGCGACTTTCCATTTTAGTCTTATCCGATTGTTGAACTGCCAAGGTTCTTTATAGCGACTTTCCATTTAGTCTTATCCGATTGTTGAACTGCCAAGGGTTCTTTATAGCGACTTTCCATTTTAGTCTTATCCGATTGTTGAACTGCCAAGGGTTCTTTATAGCGACTTTCCATTTTAGTCTTATCCGATTGTTGAACTGCCAAGGGTTCTTTATAGCGACTTTCCATTTTAGTCTTATCCGATTGTTGAACTGCCAAGGGTTCTTTATAGCGACTTTCCATTTTAGTCTTATCCGATTGTTGAACTGCCAAGGGTTCTTTATAGCGACTTTCCATTTAGTCTTATCCGATTGTTGAACTGCCAAGGGTTCTTTATAGCGACTTTCCATTTTAGTCTTATCCGATTGTTGAACTGCCAAGGGTTCTTTATAGCGACTTTCCATTTTAGTCTTATCCGATTGTTGAACTGCCAAGGGTTCTTTATAGCGACTTTCCATTTTAGTCTTATCCGATTGTTGAACTGCCAAGGGTTCTTTATAGCGACTTTCCATTTTAGTCTTATCCGATTGTTGAACTGCCAAGGGTTCTTTATAGCGACTTTCCATTTTAGTCTTATCCGATTGTTGAACTGCCAAGGGTTCTTTATAGCGACTTTCCATTTTAGTCTTATCCGATTGTTGAACTGCCAAGGGTTCTTTATAGCGACTTTCCATTTTAGTCTTATCCGATTGTTGAACTGCCAAGGGTTCTTTATAGCGACTTTCCATTTTAGTCTTATCCGATTGTTGAACTGCAAGGTTCTTATGGACTTTCATTTAGTCTTATCCGATGTTAACTGCCAAGGGTTCTTTATAGCGACTTTCCATTTTAGTCTTATCCGATTGTTGAACTGCCAATGGTTCTTTATAGCGACTTTCCATTTTAGTCTTATCCGATTGTTGAACTGCCAAGGGTTCTTTATAGCGACTTTCCATTTTAGTCTTATCCGATTGTTGAACTGCCAATGGTTCTTTATAGCGACTTTCCATTTTAGTCTTATCCGATTGTTGAACTGCCAAGGGTTCTTTATAGCGACTTTCCATTTTAGTCTTATCCGATTGTTGAACTGCCAAGGGTTCTTTATAGCGACTTTCCATTTTAGTCTTATCCGATTGTTGAACTGCCAAGGTTCTTTATAGCGACTTTCCATTTAGTCTTATCCGATTGTTGAACTGCCAAGGGTTCTTTATAGCGACTTTCCATTTTAGTCTTATCCGATTGTTGAACTGCCCAGGGTTCTTTATAGCGACTTTCCATTTTAGTCTTATCCGATTGTTGAACTGCCAAGGGTTCTTTATAGCGACTTTCCATTTAGTCTTATCCGATTGTTGAACTGCAAGGGTTCTTTATAGCGACTTTCCATTTTAGTCTTATCCGATTGTTGAACTGCCAGGGTTCTTTGATTTCCATTTTAGTCTTATCCGATTGTTGAACCAGGTTCTTTAAGCGACTTTCCATTTTAGTCTTATCCGATTGTTGAACTGCCAAGGGTTCTTTATAGCGACTTTCCATTTTAGTCTTATCCGATTGTTGAACTGCCAAGGGTTCTTTATAGCGACTTTCCATTTTAGTCTTATCCGATTGTTGAACTGCCAAGGGTTCTTTATAGCGACTTTCCATTTTAGTCTTATCCGATTGTTGAACTGCCAAGGGTTCTTTAGCGACTTTCCATTTTAGTCTTATCCGATTGTTGAACTGCCAAGGGTTCTTTATAGCGACTTTCCATTTTAGTCTTATCCGATTGTTGAACTGCCAAGGGTTCTTTATAGCGACTTTCCATTTTAGTCTTATCCGATTGTTGAACTGCCAAGGGTTCTTTATAGCGACTTTCCATTTTAGTCTTATCCGATTGTTGAACTGCAAAGGGTTCTTTATAGCGACTTTCCATTTTAGTCTTATCCGATTGTTGAACTGCCAAGGGTTCTTTATAGCGACTTTCCATTTAGTCTTATCCGATTGTTGAACTGCAAGGGTTCTTTATAGCGACTTTCCATTTTAGTCTTATCCGATTGTTGAACTGCCAAGGGTTCTTTATAGCGACTTTCCTTTTTAGTCTTATCCGATTGTTGAACTGCCAAGGGTTCTTTATAGCGACTTTCCATTTTAGTCTTATCCGATTGTTGAACTGCCAAGGGTTCTTTATAGCGACTTTCCATTTTAGTCTTATCCGATTGTTGAACTGCCAAGGGTTCTTTATAGCGACTTTCCATTTTAGTCTTATCCGATTGTTGAACTGCCAAGGGTTCTTTATAGCGACTTTCCATTTTAGTCTTATCCGATTGTTGAACTGCCAAGGGTTCTTTATAGCGACTTTCCATTTTAGTCTTATCCGATTGTTGAACTGCCAAGGGTTCTTTATAGCGACTTTCCATTTTAGTCTTATCCGATTGTTGAACTGCCAAGGGTTCTTTATAGCGACTTTCCATTTTAGTCTTATCCGATTGTTGAACTGCCAAGGTTCTTTATAAGCGACTTTCCATTTTAGTCTTATCCGATTGTTGAACTGCCAAGGGTTCTTTATAGCGACTTTCCATTTAGTCTTATCCGATTGTTGAACTCCCAAAGGGTTCTTTATAGCGACTTTCCATTTTAGTCCTATCCGATTGTTGAACTGCCAAGGGTTCTTTATAGCGACTTTCCATTTTAGTCTTATCCGATTGTTGAACTGCAAGGGTTCTTTATAGCGACTTTCCATTTTAGTCTTATCCGATTGTTGAACTGCCAAGGGTTCTTTATAGCGACTTTCCATTTTAGTCTTATCCGATTGTTGAACTGCCAAGGGTTCTTTATAGCGACTTTCATTTTAGTCTTATCCGATTGTTGAACTGCCAAGGGTTCTTTATGCGACTTTCCATTTTAGTCTTATCCGATTGTTGAACTCCCAAGGGTTCTTTATAGCGACTTTCCATTTTAGTCTTATCCGATTGTTGAACTGCCAAGGGTTCTTTATAGCGACTTTCCATTTTAGTCTTATCCGATTGTTGAACTGCCAAGGGTTCTTTATAGCGACTTTCCATTTTAGTCTTATCCGATTGTTGAACTGCCCAGGGTTCTTTATAGCGACTTTCCATTTTAGTCTTATCCGATTGTTGAACTGCAAGGGTTCTTTATAGCGACTTTCCATTTTAGTCTTATCCGATTGTTGAACTGCCAAGGGTTCTTTATAGCGACTTTCCATTTTAGTCTTATCCGATTGTTGAACTGCCAAGGGTTCTTTATAGCGACTTTCCATTTTAGCCCTATCCGATTGTTGAACTCCCAAAGGGGTTCTTTATAGCGACTTTCCATTTTAGTCTTATCCGATTGTTGAACTGCCAAGGGTTCTTTATAGCGACTTTCCATTTTAGTCTTATCCGATTGTTGAACTGCCAAGGGTTCTTTATAGCGACTTTCCATTTAGTCTTATCCGATTGTTGAACTCCCAAAGGGTTCTTTATAGAGACTTTCCATTTTAGTCTTATCCGATTGTTGAACTGCCAAGGTTCTTTATAAGCGACTTTCCATTTAGTCTTATCGATTGTTGAAGCGTCAAAGGTCTTTATAGTGACTTTCCATTTAGTCTTATCCGATTGTTAACTGCCAGGTTCTTTTATACGATTTCCATTTTTAGTCTTATCCGATTGTGAAACTGCAGGGTTCTTATAGCGACTTTCCATTTTAGTCTTATCCGATTGTTGAACTGCCAAGGAGTTCTTTTATCAGGACTTTCCATTTAGTCTTATCCGATTGTTGAACTGCCAAGGGTTCTTTATAGCTTTACTTCCTTTTAGTCTTATCCGATTGTTGAACTGCCAGGTTCTTTATCTGACTTTCCATTTAGTCTTATCCGATTGTTAACTGAAGGGTTCTTTAATACGACTTTCCATTTTAGTCTTATCCGATTGTTGAACTGCCAAGGTTCTTTATAGACTTTCCATTTTAGTCTTATCCGATTGTTGAACTGCCAATGGTTCTTTATAGCGACTTTCCATTTTAGTCTTATCCGATTGTTGAACTGCCAAGGGTTCTTTATAGCGACTTTCCATTTTAGTCTTATCCGATTGTTGAACTGCCAAGGGTTCTTTATAGCGACTTTCCATTTTAGTCTTATCCGATTGTTGAACTGCCAAGGGTTCTTTATAGCGACTTTCCATTTTAGTCTTATCCGATTGTTGAACTGCCAAGGGTTCTTTATAGCGACTTTCCATTTTAGTCTTATCCGATTGTTGAACTGCCAAGGGTTCTTTATAGCGACTTTCCATTTTAGTCTTATCCGATTGTTGAACTGCCAAGGGTTCTTTATAGCGACTTTCCATTTTAGTCTTATCCGATTGTTGAACTGCCAAGGGTTCTTTATAGCGACTTTCCATTTTAGTCTTATCCGATTGTTGAACTGCCAAGGGTTCTTTATGCGACTTTCCATTTTAGTCTTATCCGATTGTTGAACTGCCAAGGGTTCTTTATAGCGACTTTCCATTTTAGTCTTATCCGATTGTTGAACTGCCAAGGGTTCTTTATAGCACTTTCCATTTTAGTCTTATCGATTGCTGAACTGCCAAGAGTCTTTATAGCGACTTTCCATTTTAGTCTTATCCGATTGTTGAACTGCAAGGAGCTCTTTATAGCGACTTTCCATTTTCTTATCATTGTTGAACGAAAGGAGTCTTAATAGCGACTTTCCATTTTAGTCTTATCCGATTGTTGAAACTGCCAAGTTCTTGTAGCAGAGACTTTCCTTTGTCTTATCCATTGTTGAACTGCAAGGAGCTTATGCTGACTTTCCATTTTAGTCTTATCCGATTTGAACTGCAAGGGTTCTTTATAGCACTTTCCATTAGTCTTACCCGATTGTTGAACGCGAAGGGTTCTTTACGCGATTTCCATTTAGTCTTATCCATTGTTGAACTGCGAAGGGTTCTTTAACGACTTTCCATTTAGTCTTATCCGTTGCTTGAACTGCAAAGGAGTTCTTTATAGCCTTTCCATTTAGCTTATCCGATTGTTGAAACGCAAGGGCAATTACCATTGTCAAGGACCTCCTTCTTCATTTGTCTTATCGATTGTTGAACTGCCAGGTTCTTATAGGACCTTCCATTTTATCTTATCCATTGTTGAACTGACGAAGGGTTCTTTCATCAAGACTTCCATTTTAGTCTTATCCGATTGAACTGCCAAGGGTTACTTATAAGCGACTTTCCATTTTAGTCTTATCGATTGGCCTTAACTGCCAAGGATTCTTTATAGCGACCTTCCATTTAGTCTTATCCGATTTGTTGAACGAAGGGTTCTTATATGCGACTTTCCATTTGATCTTATCCGATTGTTAACTGCCAAGGTTCTTTATACACTTTCTCATTTTAGCTTATCAATTGTTGAACTGCCAAGGACTTCTTTATAAGCGACATTTCCATTTTAGTCTTATCGATTGTTGAACTGCCAATGGTTCTTTAACGCTTTCCATTAGTCTTATCCGATTGTTAGAACTGCCAAGGAGTTCTTTATGCACTTTCCTTTTAGTCTTATCCGATTGTTGAACTGCAAGGTTCTTTATAAGTCTTACTTTCCATTTGTCTTATCGATGGAACTGCAAGCAATCTTTATAGAGACTTTCCATTTTAGTCTTATCGATTGTTGAACCAGAGGTCTTTATGTAAGCGACTTTCCCATTTAGCTTATCGATTGTTGAACTGCAAAGGGCTTCTTTACAGGACTTTCCATTTTCAGTCTTATCCGATTGTTGAACTGCCAAGGTTCTTTATAGAGACTTTCCATTTAGTCTTATCCGATTGTTGAACCCCTGCCAATGGCAGTTTCTTTATAAGCGACTTTCCATTTAGTCTCTATCCGATTGTTGAACTGCAAGGGTTCTTATACGACTTTCCATCCTAGTCTTATCCGATTGTTGAACTGCAAGCGAGTTCTTTATAGAGACTTTCCATTTTAGTCTTATCGATTGTTGAACTTCCATGTTCTTATAGGACTTTCCATTTTAGTCTTACCCGATTGAACTGCCAAGGAGCTTCTTATAAGAGACTTTCCATTTTGTTTATCCGATTGTTGAACTTAAAGGGTTCTTTATAGCGACTTTCCATTTTAGTCTTATCCGATTGTTGAACGCAAGGGTTCTTATAAGGACTTTCCACTTTGATCTTATCGATTGTTGAACCCATGGTCTATAGAGACTTTCCATTTTAGCTTATCCGATTATTGAACTGCCAAGGGTTCTTTCATGCGACTTTCCATTTGTCTTATCCGATTGTTGAACTGCCAGGGTTCTTTATATGATTCAACTTGAACATGGGACCTCGTTCTATCGTCCGTCTTCGGAGTAAGATCCGGGAACTCATCTCCCTACACTGAGATCAGGGACTCTGAAAATACCCCGATTGCTTCAGGCTGGGATCAGACAGATACTTTTAGAAACGAGAAGCGAGCAACTTAACCCATGTCACAGAGACCTCCTTCTTCACTTTGACTATGAAACGAGAAGCGAGCAACTTAACCCATGTCACAGAGACCCTCCTTCTTCACTTTGACTATGAAACGAGAAGCGAGCAACTTAACCCATGCCACAGAGACCTCCTTCTTCACTTTGACTATGAAACGAGAAGCGAGCAACTTAACCCATGTCACAGAGACCTTCTTCTTCACTTTGACTATGAAACGAGAAGCGAGCAACTTAACCCATGTCACAGAGACCCTCCTTCTTCACTTTGACTATGAAACGAGAAGCGAGCAACTTAACCCATGCCACAGAGACCTCCTTCTTCACTTTGACTATGAAACGAGAAGCGAGCAACTTAACCCATGCCACAGAGACCTCCTTCTTCACTTTGACTATGAAACGAGAAGCGAGCAACTTAACCCATGTCACAGAGACCTTCTTCTTCACTTTGACTATGAAACGAGAATCGAGCAACTTAACTCCATGCACGAGACCCTCCTTCTTCACTTTGACTATGAAACGAGAAGCGAGCAACTTAACCCATGTCACAGAGACCTTCTTCTTCACTTTGACTATGAAACGAGAAGCGAGCAACTTAACCCATGTCACAGAGACCTCCTTCTTCACTTTGACTATGAAACGAGAAGCGAGCAACTTAAGCCATGTCACAGAGACCTTCTTCTTCACTTTGACTATGAAACGAAAGGAGCAAGCTTAACCCATGTCACATAGACCTCCTTCTTCACTTTGACTATGAAACGAGAAGCGAGCAACTTAACCCATGTCACAGAGACCTCCTTCTTCACTTTGACTATGAAACGAGAAGCGAGCAACTTAACCCATGTCACAGAGACCTTCTTCTTCACTTTGACTATGAAACGAGAAGTGAGCAACTTAACCCATGTCACAGAGACCTCCTTCTTCACTTTGACTATGAAACGAGAAGCGAGCAACAACCCATGCCACAAGACCTCTTCTTCACTTTGACTATGAAAGCGAGAAGTGAGCAACTTAACCCATGTCACGAGACCTCCTTCTTCACTTTGACTATGAAACGTTCAGAATGAGCTCTAGAGCTGCTAGACTTTTTCCTTACTAGAAACTTTTTCTGATCCACTAAATGCACTTGACTTTCAGCTCTTGACTCTGCGCATGACAGAATCCTTGGTTCATGCCACGAACACCTCCTCCTTGAGAGAACTGGGTTTCTGCAAACCCATGAATAACCCAGACTCAGAGAAGCTGCAACCTTCGCTCCAATCCTTCTTCACTTGACTAGACGGAAGCAGAAACCTTCAAAACCTGTTGTGCACGTTTGCAATCATTGAAACGAGAAGGACTCTACCAGATGTAGCTTACTACTGCTAGTCCGTCCAGATGGTTACAGATTGCAAATTTGGGTGTAAAGAATACGAACCACTGTTACCTGCATGCAGTCGTGAGGACATCGTAAGGAGGTTTGGCTGAAAGTCGGATGCATGGGGCTCTAAGCGGATGAAGTCTGCGTCAAGGGCCTGTCAAACCAATGTCAACGCTAACACGCTCTTGGCAAAGATCAAACTTCTGACAAAAGTGATTAAAATTGGGAAGGTCTAAAGAGAAGAGAAGAACTACTGCAGTCAATGTTTTAGATTAATAAATTCTTACCACAAACGTCAAAACAAACATTGCTCACATCAATCTATAAGTCTACTTTTTACTGGACTACATCAGAATGCATGTTATTCAGTGCTACATGGAACCAATATTGACATACGGACACGAGTGGTGGACAATAAACACAAAGATCTGAAGGGCCACAGAGATGTGGTTTTACAGAAGAATGATGAGAATCCCATGGACTGCTAAAACGATTAATGTGGAGGTACTGAATTGGATCAAGACACAGAGAAAGCTTATCATCAATATAAGAAAGAGGCAGTCATCATTTTTCTGGCATGTGATGAGGAAGGGAGGTTTAGAACACATTGTGACAACCGGTAAAATTGAGAGTAGACGAGACAGAGAAAGACAGAGAAAGAAAATGTTGGATAACCTGACTTCATGGCACGGTAGATGGTCAACATCTGAGATGATAGCAAACACAGAGACAGAGATTTGTGGAGATCCATGATCGCCTACGCCAGCCAGCATGGAACCTGATGATGACTGAATTACATCTGACAGACTTATTTGTAAAGATTACTTCTGCGATTCATTTTACCTAATACGGTTTTCTCTGGGAATGTGCTCCGTGCTAGTGGGACATATCACACTCGTTGGGACACATACTGGTCTACAATGTGTGTTCTGCACCTGACTCTTCCTTCAGCAGAGATGGGCTCAATTAGTCACTCTTAGAAAGGACTAAAAATAAACATTAGTAACCTGCTGATGACCCGTAGAACACATAAGTCAACTCCACCTCCCAGTGGTGTAGACCGGGAAACTTTGCCCGAGAGGTCAAAGGGTAACGGGGTTCTGACTCGCCTAGAGGGATGTGCTCCTCTATGTTTTTTTTATTTTATTTGTGTCGATGTCTAAGAAAGGTGATCCCTACACACAATCGTGCAGAAACCGGATATGCTGTAAGGCACAAATCACATACAGACCACAAAGAGTGGAGAAAACTAACGTTTACAGCCATTTAATACATTGATGACAAAAAATAGCAACATTCAGCACGAAATCCGAAATCCGTGGTTTTTTTGAATGATTCTTGCATTTCTCGCGCACCAATTCCAAACGTCTGTGACCGTGGTAAACAAATGAAGTCATAAGTGCGACACGGACTTTTAGTTAAAGGCGGATATCAAAATTAGTGTGAAGCTGTTGGGTCATATTGTTGACACTCTCAAAACAGACACTGAAATAACATTTCTAATGCGTTTGAAGTTACAATGTAAAAAGTGTCATTAATAATATACGCGCATTTCCGCAAAGAGGCACATATGAGTCATCTGTACCACAGTGTACAAGAACCAGAGAAAATGGCGATTTTATTATAGTGATACCTCCCTACCACATATGTCAACACACGCACATTGTACCGAAGAAGTAGCGATTTGAAAAGAACGTCTCAAAGTAGCTCCGTCATTGCCAGTCCCAAGCCTGGACGTGAAAGGGGGATGTCATTATGACATGGAAGCTAACTTTAACTGTAATGTAAGTTATTTAAAAACAAGAATACAACTATGTCTACATCTATTGCAAATATAAACATTGGCTCCCATGTATAAGCTGGGGTGATACGCCTTTGCATGAGACTTGTCATCAAATATATTGGTGCGTTTACTGTAAAAACTAAAATTCTGTATCAGACTCGCCAAATGTGTCGCCAACATCAAAGGAAACCGTTATATTACAAAATCCAGGTTTCCTATAACAATTTCTTCCATCAGACATTTGCGTCGGTATAAATCTAAGGTTGTTTACAAAGTTTCGATACTGTCGAATTGACGATTTTGCTACAATTCGCATTGGGCTGTGGGCATGAGTTGTTGAACTGTTAATTTGACTGATATTCGTTATATATATATATTATGTTCTGTTACCTACACTTTTGAGCTTTGCAACTCATTTATATCGTTATTTTATGTACCCTATTTTAATAGCATGATAAAGTTTTCCAAATGAAAATTAATAAAACACTACTTAAAAAAGTTCAATAAGTCAAACAGAAATCTGTCATTAATTTATATTGAATCTACATTGGCAGCCACTCTAAGACTTTGCTACTGCTGCAAACTGTTATATTTTGCAGAAGAAAGTATTCGAGCCAGTCCAAATAAAATCTTCCAACTTTTTTCATAAGCCGACAAGGACATTCCGTTTGCCTGATTTGCAAGTCGAACAGTGTACCTATATTATGTAGCTGCTTTAGGAAAAGGTTATATTTTAATGATTGTCAACAAATAATACTTATTTACGTATTGCAACGTCGTATAACAGTCTGAGTC
Organism: Arion vulgaris; assembly: GCA_020796225.1. Lineage (NCBI taxonomy): Eukaryota > Metazoa > Mollusca > Gastropoda > Stylommatophora > Arionidae > Arion > Arion vulgaris. The sequence continues at coordinate 5,830,182 of CM036772.1, read as the reverse complement.
TCCACGTAAGTGTAATATGCGAGAAGTGAAACTGAACTGCAGCAGCGTCGGCATGATTATTATGAGCCTTATGGGATGACATTAATTCATATGACACACTCACAGAAATGAGATGATATATTTTATTAATATATTTATTTTATATTATAATTAAATGACATATATTAGATATGATAATTCATAATGAAATCATTGATTTGGTAATGAATCATAATGATAACTAAACTCAGCCAATAATTTATGAATGTCTTTTTTTACTGTACTAAATATACAAGAATTAGTGGACCAATTGGACAGAACTAGCAAGGAATATGGATTAGACATTAACATACAGAAAACAAAAACTATGGTAATCAACAAGGAAATGGAAAAACCTAAAATGAATATAAAAATACATGAGAATTACTACATCAAGTAAAAGCTATCCTATCTCGGTCAGATGATAACAGATGATGGCAGATGTATAACTGAAATTAAAAGAGAATAGGAATGGCCAAGGATAATTTCAATAGTATTAGAAAGTTACTGACATCCAAACAAATCACAAACAGGCTAAAAATTAGAATGATCAAATGCTATATATATCCTATATTAATGTATGGCTCGGAAACATGGACAATGAACAAGCAGTTAGAAGACAGAATTTATGCATTTGAGATGTGGATATATAGAAGAAGCAGAGTTTCATGGACAGAAAAATAGACAAATAAACAAGTTTTAGGAAAACTAGGCATGAAGAAACAATTATTAAGAGAAATAAAATTCAGACAAGTAAAGTATTTTGGGCACATAAAAGGCATGACACCATGATAAAACATTTACTAGAGGGGAAAGTTGAGGGAGAAGAGCAAGAGGAAGACCGAGAGATAAGTGGGAGGAAACTTTAAGAAATGGACAGGTTACAGTCTGGCAGTGTGCAACACCAAGGCGAAAGACAGAGGATGCTGGAGATTCATTGCAGCCAACCTTTGATGTGGAGACGGCACCTGATGATGATGATGATGACTAAATATAAAATCATTTAACACTTTCGCTGCCACCCATTTTTCAACATCAAGTCTGGCTTACTGCCACGCTATTTTTTAGACATGATCAGTTTTCAGGTGGCAATTTTAAAAATCGTAAAAATAAACTAATAAACTTAGGACTTTTAAACTATGGAATAACTTTCATATATGAATGAGCTACTAACATGTCTATATGTAGAGTATATTCTTCATAATCCACAAGCTATTGATGTAAATGATATTGGCGTTGCGCTCCATACCTATCCACAGTATGACATGCCATCATTTTCGAGATGGGTGCTCGTCACCAACTCCCATCCTCGTGGGAATATCTGCTATCAATCTATAAACATCATCATGTGAATCACAGTTCAAATTTGTATCACATTCAGAGTCCGTTTTATCACTATCACTGGCTAAAAATTCAGAAAAAGAGTCATTTTGGACATCACTATTCATCAGCTACATCACCCATTTAAAAAATGTTTGTTTACTTATGAAAAATCACGAAAAAATTGTTCAAAATCGTACTTATGATATGTTTACCACGCGCATGTTAGATCCGCCATTTTGGAGAGCTTTTCATAACAATACGGAAGTAGTGCTTAATGTAATACCGGTGTGCGGTCAGCGAAACTCCCGTTTAAAAAATACATGGACGACAAACGTCTGTGATGGCAGAAAAAGAGCCTTGGTCTTTCGCTGACTTTTATCGTCATTGGCAGCGAAAGTGTTAATAATAAAGGGTTATGATAATAAGGGCATAGAACCAAGCAAAGAACTTATTGGGGGCTAATATATCTTACTGTAGAATGTAGTGAGAGAGAGGACTTACCGTTATTTACTGTAAATTTTTCCAGTGTTATGAGTTTACTACTTTTTAGAAATGTACAATTGCCAAGCGTTCTTTGACAAGCTCAACTTGAACATAGAACCTACATTGTATTATTTATCTCCAGTAGGACTAGGCACACAATCTCACCTACCTGGGATCAGAGATTGCTGGAAGGGAAAAGAGATCGTACCACATGTGACTCAAACCGAGCGCTGTTGTAGCTTCAGCTAGACACTTTGCCTCATCATCACAGAGACTTACTCGATTAAACCTATATATGTTTATGACTGAGGTCAGAGCACAAAGTAGACCTAACAATTAGTTTATATGTGCCCCTTAGTGTTCCCACTTTAAGAAACATTGATTGTTACCATTTTGTAGCAGGTTTTATTGTATCTGCAGAATGTCTTCAAACATCAGCCATGTTGCTCGTATACGAGCCTTGTACAAAGCCATTTTGAAACTTCATAAAGGTTTACCCTTTGAGATGCAGTCTTTAGGAGACAATTACGTGAAAGAAGAATTCCGTGCCCACAAAACAGCCAAGCCTGAGGAAACAGAAATTTTTGTGCATGAGTGGACTGTAAGTTCAGTTACAATAAATTACAAAATACTATGTGTATGTTTGTTAGGTTTACACTGTGTGTTCTGCGTCTGGTTCTGTATCCAGCAGAGTTGGCATCGGCTGGTCTCTCTTAGGAAGGGTGAAAATTAGTAGCTTGCTGATGACCTGTGAACACACAAGCCAACTCTCCCTCCTCACAGTGGTGTAAACCAGGAAACATTTACAGCAAGGTTTAAGGCTAACAGGAATCTGACTTGCCTAGGGGAATGGACTCCTAAGTCAGTTTTTTTCTTTCTATCTTCAAACTGCAACTTAGGGAGGCGAACCCGGAAAAAAATGCATGCAGAAACCGGATGTGCTGGTTGGGTCTGTAGGTTCTTAACTGTGAAAATAAACTCATACTCTGACCACAAAGAGTGGTTTAACAAGGACTTGATGTAGAGCGAACAAAGAAGATTATTTTGAATGTGAATCCTGTAACATGCACACAAATTTAGAAGTTCCAGCAGTGGTTCACTGTTTATTTCTTGTCAAAAATGAGAAAAGTAGAAATAAAAAAATAGAGCAACTGTTTGAGAAGTGCACATGACAATTAATTTCACTATGACAGAATTAGCTACAGATACAGCTATACATTCTATCAAATCTTGGAAATCACATGGAGAAGATGGAATAACAAATGACATGAAATTTGGAACCACGTCCCCAAAAATACTCAAAATCCTTGAGCTAAAATCTTCTTCTTCTGCGTTCTCACTAGATTGGGATTTCGGATTCTCTAATAAAGGCAGCTATCTGTCTCAGATTATCAGCCACGCCATACATTTTGTCTTGGACACTAGTGTAAGTGGGCCATCTCTTTCTTCTCAAGTCTGCATACTGGGGCAGTTCTGTAGGATATAATTCCTATGATTTCTGCTTCCCCATTTGTGCCAACCTCTTCCTGCAGTAAGTTTTGGCCACCCTTGTGATGGTGGGTCTGACATTCTTACCTCGTGGCTAAATCTCAGAGGCAGATTGGCGACCGTAGAATCCGTTATCCCATTCCTCTTTGTGAGAGGTCGTTGCACCATGTTATGCGCCTTACGGCCTGGTGCATCCGTTTCTGCAAGCATTTGTTTCGGTTAGCATTCCCTAGCGGACACATGCATCCGATTTCAGCCAAACCTCCTTAGTCGCCTCTTATGACATGCGTGGCAGGTAACAGTGGTTCTTTGCATCCCAAATTTGGGCCCCGGTAACCACTCGGGCGGAGCTGAAATCAAGGAATAGTATTGTATGCTTGAAGAAAAGCAATAATTATCTATATCCTTAAAAAGGGCTAAAAATAGTAGATCCCAATAGCTACAGACTAATCAACTTACTAAACGTATTAATCAACTTCAATTAAAAACTTACTGAGACAATGATTAATAGTAGATTGATAGGGCGTAGCAAATGAAGAACTTTTAAAATGAACAAACTGCATCATTAGAGTCCATCATTAAAAGACGAAGGTGGATTGGGCATGTATGTTGTAGGGACACTGGCTAGGACAGTTCTTCAATAGACAGCAGATGGGAAAAGAAGGTAAGAACATCAAAAGAAAACATTGTGAAGAACTGTGGAGAGTTGACAGATTGGGGCTTGACATGGGAATCAACTAGTAGAAAGGCGGCAGAACTGCGACAATGGAAGTCTTATGTGTCAAACAGGATACAAAGAGGATATAGATAGAATATCGCCCGAGTGGTTACCGGGGTCCAAATTTTGGGTGTAAATAGAACCACTGTTACCTGCCATGCATGTCATAAGAAGCGACTAAGGAGGTTTGGCTGAAATCGAATGCACATGTCCTAAACGTGTAGAAGTCTATGCATTTAGGGCCTACCAAACCAATGTGCAACGTATACACGTTCTTGGCAAAGGTCAAACATATCACAGAGTGATTAAAATTAGTCGTAAAGAACGAACGCAAAGAAGAAGATAGAGTATGGCATCTAGAAAGAAAAATATCCTCGTACAACAGCATACTAGCTTCAGAAAAAGCATTCACAGAAAACCAAACATTGCAGAATAAATTAAAGAGATCATTTCCAGAAAGGAAGAAGTGGTTCGGCAGTATGGGTAAATATGGAGAAAACATTTGACAAAGTTTAAAATAATGGGGGGCTGTGAGTGAAATGCTCAATTATGGAATCTGCGGAGGAATGTACAACTGGATTAGTCTCTATCTCAAGAACAGACTCACAAGAACTTCTCTCTCTCTCGATCACCGCTCAGACTGATGTACCAGATTTCCCCATAAATTCTTAATCATACGGAAATCTGATTCATGCAGCCTTAGCATGGGTGTGCTTTGTCACATCTTTAGCAAAAATATCTTTATTTTTACATCTTCAGCACCATTTGGAGCTCTGGTGCTTATCCTTCGCGATGTGTCCGGTTTTAGCCAGCGTTTACTGGGTTCACTCTCCGTCAGCCTTGGGCTGTCCCCAGCCAACCTGCAAGGCAGCAGGTTGCTATTTTCTTTTAGGGTAGATACCCTTAGACAACCTTTCCTCCTGGGTTGTTGAGCGTCATCTGCCCAGGTTACCAGTCTTTTTGGACTACTTGGTGTGCCTGCCATCCAGTTTTGTATACGATTTGCTCAGCTAGCCTTTGATTGTCCCCAATCTAACTGCAAGGTAGTAGTAATTCTCTCTGAGGCGAAACACGGTTATTGTTCTCTGGATAGAGACCCCCATCTTCGAGGTTCGCCACTGTTTTGTCAACCTCATGTTTCTTTTGGGTGCCCCTTCGCACATTTCTGCTTGTACCCTCATCTACCGACTGGGCCAGCCCCTTTTCTCTTCATCACTTGTGCTCACATTGTTCTACTGGAACAAGAACTTCAAATATGTAGTATGTGTAGTAATGTACAACTGGATTAGTATCTATCTCAAGAAAATACTCATAAGAACTTCCAAGTATAAGAAAAGACCAGCTAAAAGAAGACAATAGAACAACATTTCACAGAGCAGACCAGACACACACATGTGACTTTGAAGTGAAATCCAAGAGGTAGGGCAAGACTTAGAGAGACATGAAGATGAGCTGTAGACAGAAAGATAAGAGACAGGAAAGACCTGGAATCAACTAATCTGGCCTGCTCAGGACAAATCTACTTGAAGAAAATGTGTTGATGCCTTATGCTTAAGGAGCTGAGAGAAGAAGATGTTGAAACTGTATAATTAAAATGTGTTGATGCCTTATGCTTCAAGGGGAGCTGAGAGAAGATGTTGAAACTGTATAATTAAAATGTGTTGATGCCTTATGCTTCAAGGGAGCTGAGAGAAGATGTTGAAACTTATAATTAAAATGTGTTGATACCTTACTTCAAGAGAGCTGAGAGAAGATGTTGAAACTGTATAATTAAAATGTGTTGATGCCTTATGCTTCAAGGGGAGCTAAGAGAAGATGTTGAAACTGTATAATTAAAATGTGTTGATGCCTTATGCTTCAAGGGGAGCTGAGAGAAGATGTTGAAACAATGTATAATTAAAATGTGTTGATGCCTTATGCTTCAAGGGGAGCTGAGAGAAGATGTTGAAACTGTATAATTAAAATGTGTTGATGCCTTATGCTTCAAGGGGAGCTAAGAGAAGAAGATGTTGAAACAATGTATAATTAGTATTGTCAGAAATAATATATAAACTCACACCTCAGAATGATATATTAACTATTTTTGAAAATATTAATATATATAACAAAAATGATTCCGACACTTGTTTCAAGTAATACATGCTTCAACTTCAGAGTCAGAAATATTGCGTTTCGTAAATATTGGTATTTTTTATACTATTTCAGAAATACTATGTGACTTTAGCAAAACAGTTGGGACAAAGAAAACAAAAACAAGAAATAGGAGTCCATATGTCTCCAGAAATGTTAGATAATTTTCGAGATGAGCAGTTAGGACAATTGCATGAACTTTTCAAAGTGACAGTCAAAACTGAATGATATGTTTCTATTAGTGAAACACGTCAAACAAAGTACTATAGTTTTACAAAATACATAAACAGTGACGATATACAGCAACGTTTGACCAACAAGGCCTTTATCAAGCAAACGAACAAACAGGAGTGACAATTAAAATGAAACACAAATACTATAGTACTTTGTTTGTACGTGTTTCACTATTTACCAAGTTTTACTGCAGTCTTCCCCCTATTTCGATATGTTTCTATTGGGACAGTCAAAGTGGAATCTAATCATTATTTTTAGAACATAATAAATTGAATTAAATAAGAACAGAGAACTACAAGTGAATGCTTTGATTGAATGTATATGACTCCATCATTTTATATTTATGAAAAGTGACCTCATTAATGATGCCTGAAAGAAAAATGAGAGGAAGACCTTGAAGACGATGGGTGCAAGATGTCACTGACGATCTGAGAATGACTGCTACTGCCCGGTCAACTTGCACAGAATAGATTTTTCAGGACTGCTGTCATAGGAGCCAAATTCTGGAATGGACAAGCCACTTGATGATGACCTTATTAAGGATCACACTAAATTGTTATCAGAAAAAAGAGAACGGAATTACTAATTATAAGTGAATGTCCCCAAGTAACTGATATCCAGGCCCCTGACTGTATACTTCGTGACTGCCTAGCAAATAGTAGCCTAAGATGTTAAATCTGTGCAGAAGAGGTGGACACTATGAGACAGCAGACTAAACCTTGACTTTTCCCTGGACACAGACCTGAAGATGTTGCATGACCAACAACTTAAGAGAAGATTGTCAACAATTTGTCCTGAAGATGTAGCAGGACCAACCAAGCTAAGATTGTCAACAGTTTGTCCTGAAGATGTTGCATGACTAACAACCTAAGGGAAGATTGTCAACAATTTGTCCTGAAGATGTTGCATGACCAACAACTTAGAAGATGTTGTACAGCAACTAACCAGAGCAAATAGTCTACAAGCCTGAAGATGTTGCATGACTAACAACCTAAGGGAAGATTATCAACAATTTGTCCTGAAGATGTTGCATGACTAACAACCTAAGGGAAGATTGTCAACAATTTGTCCTGAAGATGTTGCATGACAACAACCTAAGGAAGATTGTCAACAATTTGTCCTGAAGATGTTGCATGACTAAAAATCTAGAGAAGATTGTCAACAATTTGTCCTGAAGATGTTGCATGATTTCAAATTCTCAGACCATCAGAACCAGCACTAGATGGACTTGTCCATGGCAATGCACTTTTCCAGTTTAGTGTATCAATTCTGTCACCATCAAAGTATTGCTTGCATACATCCTTTCACTGAAGGAATTACCATCTCACAGTTAAGAAGTTTACTTTCTATGAAAGATATCCTAAGTGACCAAGCCATCCTCCATCTGGCACAAGTGACCTAACCATTATAAAAGGTGTCTGTGGAGATGACCATGCTAAAAGTGTATATATATATATGTAGAGAGAGAGAGAGATGTGATTGTTTTTAAAAAATTTAAATAAAATATTATTGTGTATGGATGCTAGTATTTGTCTCAGGTTATTAAATATATTTTTGATCATTCCTTTTCTATTGATTACTTGTTTCACATCGTCTATCCTCTGTTATTTGATCTCCAAGATGTAAACTTTGTGGTTCCAATTTCTTTCCATTTCCTCTTAATATTGACTTTTCACTTGTTTTGCTAATTAACGTAACCTTGTAACATGATCTGTATGTCTACCTTTCTGTCTCTCTCCTGCTATTCATCCACCCATTTCCATAATCTAACCTATATTCTCTTCATGTTTTTGATAAGTATGGTGTTATAGTTATCCCATTGCTGTTTCTCTTTCCACCATTCTTCTCTAAGTTTCCTTTGATCTGCCCATTTCCTCCTTCCGTCTGCTATTGGAGAGACATCTTTACTAAAGTGGCCCCCGTTGACATTCAACACACACTTTTCCCAAGCCATCTTCATCTTCTTTCTCTAATTGGGGTTGACCAGTGATGTCCAATTAGCTTTCTTCCACAGCTTCTCATTTGTGATATTTATTTGGCCAAATATTTGCATGATTTTCCTCAGATATTTATTTGGCCAAATATTTGCATAATTTTCCTCAGATATTTATTGGGAAATCTTTCTATTTAATGTGTAAGCTAGCAATATTTTTCCAGCACTTGTTTTTGTGTATTGTCTCTATACAAGGGTTTAACAGCAAAGGATGGAGCTCATCGAACTGAATTTCACAATACGGAGTGGTCCCTCTCCACAGAAATGACATGCTACTTGCAGAATTGCATAAAGCATGAACTCCGTAGATTCATCAACAATCCTAGGGATCTCCATAAAAAAAAGGGAATTAGTGAGCTTCGAACAGGGTCCAGATTTGAACCCGCAGCAGTGCAAAGCAAATGTTTTAATCACAGAGACACCTGATCTGAGTAGGAGCCTTCACAACAAAGGGTAGCTTATGAACACTGGCAAAATGTAATCAAACAGCTATTAAAATCAATCATGTGCTGTCTGTACCTCAAAGGTTGGCTGAGCTTTTCCCCGACTATACACTTTGCCAAACTTTGACCAGTCCATCTCCTGGTATTTCCCCTACAAATTGTATCTCTCTCTTGCTCTCCTGCCTTCTATCTCCCCATACTTCTTCTAACCAGGGCTGCAAGTTTTAACTCTCGGGCAGCCAATGCCAATTTGTAGAATCTGCATGTGTTCTGTAATTGTGGAAGACTAGTGCAAAGGGTATTATGAACAGATGGGTGTGTTGGGAGTTCTTGTCTAGCTTTTAGTAGTCCAGGGCATTCAAGCAAGATCTTTCCTTACAAAATGGTTTTCAACAGTGTCATGTCTCTTAATGTGACCAAAATATTTAAATTGCCTAATTGATATCTTCTTGAGCAGTTGTTCACTTTTCATGCCTAGTTCTTGAAGTACTTGTTAGTTTTGTTCTATTTCAAGACACTTGCCTAATCTTCTGTATATCTACATTTCACAAGCTTCAATTCTTCTTTCCATCTGTTTGTTCATTGTCCATGTTGCTGCTCCATAACAAGAATGATGAATATATGTAGCACTTGACAAAGTCTTATCTTTTGTGTCTTTGTTATTTTATGGGATGTTCATACACTTTCCATGGTGTTAAATATGTCTTCTTGAATATTCCTATTCTCTTCTAAACTTCCTTTTTATCACATCTTCTGTTATTATATGTTCAAGATATACATAACTTAACACTTGTTCTCTTTCCAAATCTGCAATCTTCTTTTATGGGGAACATGTGACATGATGGAGTAAAGTGAGGGCTCCCATTCGGGAGACTTCGATCTGCGGTAAGGTCAATGAGTTTTTTCTGTCAAGGCATAAAGAAAAAATTCTAATCTGAACAGTTTCGAGACGACTGTACTAGCCATGCGGCCATTAACTTCCTCATGTTTCCTCCCTGTCCTACACTGCCCTAAAAAAAGGGGTAACACAGGCAGTAAAGACAGTCTTCTGTCATTATATGATATACAGAAGAAAATGAATACACCAAACAAAAACCTTCATTCTTTTCATCAATAAAAATGTATTTGTTCAGACAAAGCTATGACGCCTACTATTTGCAGGCAAACACACCCCCTTACAGGAAAATACTAATCAAGATACAAATAATAAATAGCATGACCTGTCATTTTCTTTACAATATGATCATGAAAGATACAATCAAATACAAAATAATCAACACTTAAATAGTAATAACACACACAGAGTAAACAGTCTTGTCTGTGGTTCTAATCACGAAGTTTCTACTAGCATGAACCAAGTTAACTGTCGGTATTAGGTCGTGAATAAATGCTATTTCTACTTGTATAAGAAAATATTGAGAGAATAACATATCAGTGAAGAAAGCTGAATGTTTGCAATCATACGAACATACATCAGAACAGACATAATGTGTCATCATCATCATCATCAAATAGCTTGTATTGAGCAGAACTATGCCACCCCAACAGTGCTTCAGAATTTCTCTTTCTCATAGGCCAGTTGTCCCGCTTCTCAGCAGCCATCATTTTCAAATCATGTCACATCCTGAATCCATTTTCTCCTCTTTGCCGGGATACCTCCTTCTATAATGGGTCTTCTCCAACACTTCATGTCTTTTTATATTTCCAAAATACTTCAATTTTTTTATTTGTAGCATCAGCCAGTTTTATTTGATTTTCTGTCGTGGTATACGGAGGACTCGTGTAACATAGTCAAAAGCACATATACGTTTTTCCACCGCCTTGCTAAATGTCTATGCTTCACACCCATATATTGGCACTGGGAGTATACATGCTCTTAGTATTCTGACAAATGGCAATCAGTGTATACATGTGATGTAGACACTGAGCTAGAGTGTGTTTTTTTTACATCCACTGAATGTCTCATTTAATTGAGGAGGGATTATGTGTATCTGCACCCCTGGACTTTCATTTCGTCATGAAATTGAAGCAGCATATCAACTCAGTTGTTCATGTTTGATTTGTCCTGAGATGATAGAAGCATCATGCTTGGACAGAAATCACTGATGAATATATCATGTAAACTCTAGCAATTCTAGAGCTATGTCAATAAAACAGCTAGAGAAATCTACACTAAACAGTAAAGTTTGTCACTCAATAATTTCATGATTGTTACTTCATTCTTCTGCGATCAACTTCTGCTATGAGACTACTCCGGTATGTGTCATAAACAGGGTGGCGCGCTTGAGGTTTTCACCGGTTCCTCATAGTTTGTTTTGTAGGGTTGTTTCTGTTGACCGAATTTCCATTCTCACACTGCTGGGGCAGTCTTGTGTGCTCTGGGGACTGCTTTGGTGCTCCACAGGTGTAGGCAGCCGAGTCCCTGTGATCCATTCTATGGAGGTGTGCTCTGAGACTGCAGTGTCCCGTTCTGGGTCTGTGCTTTTCTGTGTAGTGTGTTGCTTCATTAATTGATGTGACATCATCCAACAGTTGGTTGTCAGTTGAAATATATTAGGTCAGAAAGTAACAACATGCTTTGTGTACATTTCAACACAACCTCTTTTTACTATGTCTTGTGTTTGACAACTTCTTTGTATGTCTATGTATCTATTATGTGTGAGTCTGTTCTCTTTGGCTGGCTTCATGTAAAATGTCTGCAAATCACAACAAAATCAATATACTTCTGATGTACATTTCAAGTTAGCATCTGCCTACCAAACACACACATACATACACACAAATAGTAAGTTACTTGATCAACAATTTGTAGAATAAGAAGAAAAAATAAATATGATGGCTAGAAAATATAATACATAATTGTTATCAGAAACATGATATTTGCAAAGATGGACAACAATTTACAAACTGGCAACTTGGATTCAAATTCATGCAGGATGATCTACAGATTTCTTGTCTTGTGTGGCTACATTTTGTCTAATATTAGGATTAATATAAGTCTGTACCTTCCTACAAATTAATTTGTTTATAAATTCAACATACATGAATATTAATGATTACTTCCCCTTGTAATGACTAATTCTTACAGTAGCTATGGCTACATATTTCATGATTATCTCCCCTACTAGATTCAATGACAGTGCTAAATGACTAAATTGTTCAATGTTGAAATCATGAATAAACTGGATCTATAACAGAAATGAGATGCTTTCAATTCATTTATTACCCAAAAGAAACAAGTTGGCAAAGTGTTTACCGACAGATTTAAGACCTGGGGAGGTCAAAATATTAATATCCTCTAAATGATAAAATTACATTCTGTGTTGCTGGGGCATGCAAGGTATCAAAGAATCGTACCATTGCGACCTACAAGGCATCTCATAAGATGTGATTGAGGTAGAGGCCTAGGAAGCTACCCTAGTAACTAAACAGCGTTAGAGAAATAGGATGTGCTGACACAAAATACAATCGCTCTTAGGTTCAGATCACATACTGATACAAAGAGTGGTTTAACAAGTGGTCGATATGGAGATTTCGAAGAAGAATAAATTATGAAGTTAAAAACATATAAATCTGCTTGTGAACTGTAATCAAACTGTACTATTCAACAATTAAAAAACAAAATGTATTAATAATAAATTAAAATGTCCATGTGATATCTCAGTTTGTTGTATCCTGATCTGTATCTAACCATAATGAGTGACCTGTTATTTATTTAACAATAGAAAGTTAAAGGTCCCCAGTTGGGTGTGTCTGCTTGTATTGTTTTCTAAATTCTACTTTTCTATGTGTTTTTTTTTACTCAACTCAAACCACTCTCTTGTAGAGTTTATGTCTATCAATACGTAACATTCAAACCACAAGATATATTGTCTATTGGTAAGGAACAATTGAACCACAGGCCTGCTTTTATACATTGTCTATCGATAAGTAACACTCAATCCACAAGCTCCTTCTTACATCTTGTAGAGTTGATGTCTATCATAAAATAACATTCAACACAAGATATATATTGTCTATCTGGAACACTCAGGTACACCACTCATACTTTGTCTATGAATACAAATCTCTTGTAGAGTTCATTATCAGCAAGTAAATACTGAATATAAATTCACAAATAAGAACATTGGAATAATCACAATACAAAGAATGGCCATGACAAAAATGGTCAATATTATAATACACTACACAATAATAAAATAAATGCTTGAATGAAGTCAAATAGAAAACATGCCTTCATTCCGAAACATATATATATAATTCTATAGAACAAGAGGAGATGAGAATTCCTAAACAGTTCATAAATTTATCAATAATTCAAGCAAGAAACAACATTCAATAATAAATTTCATTTGAGCTTATGTTGTCGCACATTACATGTAGCTGATGAAAATGTGTACTCATTAGAAATAAAGAAAGATTTAAACCCTTGTACTGTCAATTTCCAGCTGAAATGGAAACTATTTTGGTAACAAATTTAGAACAGCAAATTTGACTTTGCATTGAATCTCGCACTTTTAAAGCTGAATGGGATTTCACCTAGTCCGTGCAACAACATCGTTGTAACATTTTCGGTGCTTTAAAAATACAGATCAGAATGAATGAATACGAGTGAAAGAATGACATTAGCAAGTAATATGAAATAGAATGTTTGATATAACCCACAAAGTTAAAATATCCAGTTGATTTATGATAAGTCACATATTGATGACATTAACGTTTGTTCCTTCAGTAAAAATGACTATTTGCCATATGTACATATTACACACCGTATTCTCAATTCTGTGCATCTACACAACACATATATCTCTGAATTACTCAAGGGTACGTGCCCAAATTTGGGTGAAATAGAACACTGTTAGCTGCATGCATGTCGAGAGCCCCATGAAAGGTTTGGTTAAATCTGATGAATGTTAAGCATGTCAAGTTATGCTCTTTGAGGGCCTAAAAAATAACATATACACTGTTCTGGTCAAAATCAAACATATCACAGTGATTAAAATTGAGATTTAAGGAAATCTCTGAATTCTGTTGTAACGTGTTACTGGGGTTAAGTGGTTTATAGCAGAGGAAAGTAATACAACACTTTGTAATAAGAGTCTGTTGCTACCTACATGATAGACTAAATACTGTCTGTAAGCTTCATTTCCAGTATACAAGTTTGAGAGATGACAATACACAGGTATTCATTAACATGACAAGTGTTAACACATTTAACTGATCAACAAATCATATTCATAAAAATATATCTATAACCAGAAAATAAATAGCACATACACTGACTCAAGAATATCAAACTTATATAAGTTAGTAAGAGAATCGTTGGTGACAGGTCACAGCCGACAAATTTGATTACTTGAACAGCTTGCCTAACCTGTATAAGAAGGTAGCAGCTGGTGAAAGGCTGCAGAGGAGTGACAAGAACACATGAATTGAATGCTACTTGTCAAATTGTCTAACCTATATAAGAAGGAAGGTAGCAGCTGGTGACAGGCTGCAGAGAAGAGACAAGAACACAAGAATTGAATGTTACTTGTCAAATTGTCTAACCTATATAAGAAGGAAGGTAGCAGCTGGTGACAGGCTGCAGAGAAGAGACAAGAACACAAGAATTGAATGCTACTTGTCAAACTGTCTAACCCATAGAATAACACTTGCATGGGTACAGAAGATATGTTAACTTGTCTCATGACATATACAACCATCGCAATAACAACAACGCAACCTGACAGTGAATATATCACTGAACCTTATTACATACATATCACCAAACATTCACCCAGTATTCTACTACAAATCAGCAGTGACCAAACTGTTTGTATCTCTTTCTGACAAAACCTTGCTGCGCCATGTTGGACTAAAATAAGTATGGCAGTTCAAACCAAGAAATTAAACATTGCACATAACACAACCATTAAGTATGTATGAACCATCAACTAAAATATCATGAATCACATATGTCTCTTCGTTTTCTCTCAAGGCTGATGTAGTTCCTACTTATGTAAATATGTATAAACAAAGCAAGAGAAATGTACAAGCTGTGGAAATGTCATAGCAATCATAAATTAATTAGATTAACGATAATAATAGGAGTCACAATCAAATGAAATCTTGCCGACGTTGGCAATTGGGTCTCTCCAAAACTCTTTCTGGTGAAGTTTTAAACAGTTCTGACATTAATCTTTTGTTGAAGCACAGTGTCAGACCATCCAACATTTGTTGAACCATGATTACAAACCATTCAACATTTTCGCTCACACAATAATTTAAAACACACACAAAATTCTATCAATAATTTAAAACACACAAAATTCTATGTATATTATAAACACACAAAAATTTCTATGTATATGATGAAACATAAAAATGATCATCAAAGCAGATGATAAAATCATTGATTAGAAGCCGGTAAAGACGAGAAGAAATATTCAACGCAGAAGCAAGTCAGAAGAACTGTTTTATACAACATTATTGTCAGAAGATGATGATGATCACATGTACCGGCCTGTGCTCCACACTTGATTCTACTGACATGTGTGTATATATATATATATATATATATATATATATATATATATATATATATATTATATATATATATATATATTTTATATATATATATATATATAACAAGAGATAATGAAACAATATGAAATCATATATCAGATGATGAGACAAACACAACAATACAATAATAACACTTTACAATGATTCAATAAGGCAGATCTCATGTTGATGTACATTCTAACCTCCCAAATATAAATGTAGTTGTTCTTGGTTAACTGTGAAATCAGAATGATGACAAGAATTATTCTAAAGAAGTTTCAAAGCTAGTAAAACAATTTCTAGGTATAAAGGTGACGGATTGACTTCATTGCACCAGGTTTCCCCATATGGCTCCGTCCCTCTCTGCAGAAATAGTACGCTACCCACAGTGTCGCACAAAGTATTCCCCATATGACTGTTCCTGTTTGCAGCAATGACATGTAACCTACCAAGAGTGTCGCACAAAGTATTCCCCATAAGACTCCATCCCTCTCTGCAGAAATGACATGTAACCTACCGAGAGTGTCGCACAAAGTATTCCCCATAAGACTCCATCCCTCTCTGCAGAAATGACACGCCAGGTACAGAGAGTGTTGCACAAAGCACATAGTAGTTCCAGTAACAACGCTAGGGATCACATGAAAAAATTGAACATGTGACTCAGTCCGGATTCAAACCTACAACCTTCAGAACGCCAGGCAGAAGTTATTCCTAGATGTGTCTGTGTAACTCTCTGCAGACAAATGCAACACAAAATTATTGATACCAATAAATGGGAACAATGCAAACTTTCACATACTGTCCTGAGGTACTATAATGGAAGTCAAAGAATAGTAAACCAAGATAGTACTGGTGTCATTAGTTGCAACATGCTGAGAGAGACATACTGAGGAGGAGATCTGAGCACTTAAGTACTAAATGGTCTGATGTGCAGTGATGATCTGACAACTAAACTAAGTGCTGGTGTCATTAGTTGCCACATGCTGAGAGAGACATACCGAGGAGGATATCTGAGCACTTAAGTACTAAATGGTCTGATGTGCAGTGATGATGATCTGACAACTAAACTAAGTGCTGGTGTCCATAGTTGCAACATGCTGAGAGAGACATACTGAGGAGGAGATCTGAGCACTTAAGTACTAATTGGTCTGATGTGCAGTGATGATGATCTGACAACTAAACTAAGTGCTGGTGTCCATAGTTGCAACATGCTGAGAGAGACATACTGAGGGGGAGATCTGAACACTTAAGTACTAAATGGACTGATGCTTAACTAAACTAAAAATGTCCTGTATATGCAGGTGTTCATAGCAATGAGAAAGATAGTCTGACATCGTCAGCACTGATCCATTGTGGAGTTAAAGATGGATAAGGAATGATAGCCTGTTGGATGAAGACAGAGCAATCATATTGCCAGTCATTTCAGTTGACTTTTGTCATTATATTTTTAGTCATTTGATTCTGTCATCCTACTGCCAGTCATTTGATTTCTGTCATCCTACTGCCAGTCATTTGATTCTCTGTCATCCTACTGCCAGTCATTTGATTCTCTGTCATCCTACTGCCAGTCATTTGATTCTCTGTCATCCTACTGTCAGTCATTTGATTCTCTGTCATCCTACTGTCAGTCATTTGATTCTCTGTCATCCTACTGCCAGTCATTTGATTCTCTGTCATCCTACTGTCAGTCATTTGATTCTCTGTCATCCTACTGTCAGTCATTTGATTCTCTGTCATCCTACAGTCAGTCATTTGATTTTCTGTCATCCTACTGTCAGTCATTTGATTCTCTGTCATCCTACTGCCAGTCATTTGATTCTCTGTCATCCTACTGTCAGTCATTTGATTCTCTGTCATCCTACTGTCAGTCATTTGATTCTCTGTCATCCTACTGCCAGTCATTTGATTCTCTGTCATCCTACTGTCAGTCATTTGATTCTCTGTCATCCTACTGTCAGTCATTTGATTCTCTGTCATCCTACTGTCAGTCATTTGATTCTCTGTCATCCTACTGTCAGTCATTTGATTTTCTGTCATCCTACAGTCAGTCATTTGATTTTCTGTCATCCTACTGCCAGTCATTTGATTCTCTGTCATCATCATCATCATCATCAAATAGCTTGCCCTGAGCAGAATCTTGCCATTCCAACAGTCCTCCGGAATTTCTCTCTCATAGGCCAGATGTCCCGCCTCTGCAGCCATCATGTTCAAACCATCATACTGCCATTCATTTCAATTGTCTTTCTCTGTTCACTTCTTTCCCCACATAGACAAAATATGGTAGTTGTAAGTAATAGAGAAACAAGCAAAATTGCAGTGTTTTATTTCTTTTGCTATTGGGAATAACTCTGAATTCAACCCACCAGTGTGTTATCGGAGCTTGCAAGGAATAATACCATCTACAAGGCATGTCGACTGAGGTAGGATCCTAGGGAAGCTACCCTAGTAAATTAAAAAGAGTCACAGAAATTGTATGTGCTGGCCTACTTGTAGGCACATAACTGGCACAACATACAATCAGACTAGGATCACATACAAATCACAAAGAGTGGTTTAACAAGTGGTCGATATGGAGCATTTGAAGAAGAAGAATTTAATCTGACAGAAACCTGCTAAGACAAAATGAATGTGATACAGATTTCAGCAAATCAGAGCTGACAAGACAACACTTTACTTCCAAATGGTGACCCTGATTAACAAACTGTGTCATTTCAGTCTAGTTAACCGTATAGGGATTTAACGTTCTGTAAACTCAATGACACAAAAATTGAATGCAATAAGTGTGTCTGGCTTGAAGACGTAGATATCGATCGCAGTCTCGCTGTAAACTCGATCATACAAAAATTGAATGCAATAAGTGTGTCTGGCTTGAAGATGTAGATATCAATCGCAGTCTCGCTGTAAACTCAATGACACAAAAATTGAATGCAATAAGTTTGTCTGGCGTAAAGGTGTAGATATCAATCGCAGCCTCGCTGTAAACTCAATGACACAAAATAAATATAATTTTTTCAAGTGAACAAAGAAGATCAGCTTCAAATAACAGCAGACCAATTCTCTGACAAAAAATATCACATAGCAACAACAATCACACCATCTTATTTACTGTTGCACACACAATCATGAAAAGTGTACAATGTGGTTTGACATTTTCTTATTCAACAATAATTGATCTATATATATATATATATATATATATATATATATATATATATATATATATATATATATATATATAAAAGTTCTTCCTGTATGTGCCTGTGTCCTTTAATTAGAGACATCTAGACATGCTACCAACTTGAAATTTGACAAGAGGATAGCTTCCATAGTGCAGACAATGGAAACAATAATAAAACTAGACTATTGTTACTTCTTTACATCTTAAAAAGCTAACTTAATTACAGACAAACCTGTGAATAATAAAAAAAAAAACCCGAAAGTGTTGGGAACTATGGCCCCAGCCTCGCCAAACTTGAATAAACGCTAATTCCCCCACCCACCGCAGCCTCATCATAATGAGCACAGAATTACTGTAATAAATTAAATGATGAACTATTTACAAGTCAACAAAGAATGGTTGCAAGCATACACAGACGCATGCATGCACAATTTATAGTCAAGTCTATTTTTACAGAATGTAAACCACAAGTAGAAAAATGGATTTGCTTTTGGAAGAGTCTTCCCCAAATAAATAAATAGAAGATGATAAACAATACCAGATGAAAAGCTAACATCTGGTTAATATTCACAAGAAACATTTTGGAAAAGACTTCACATGAAACTGAATATCAATAACAGACATACTTTGTCTTTGTTTCCATTGGAATGCTACAACATCACTCTGCAATGCTACAATGCCACTCTGCAATGCTATGATGCTACTCTGCAATGTTATAAGTGCCTCTCCAATGCTATAGGCCACTCCCCAATGCTATAAAGCCACTCTTCAATTGCTACAATGCAACTCGACATAGCTGCAACTAGCCTCCAAAGCTATGGCGACACTCTCCAATGCTAAATGCCACTCTTCAATTGCTACAGTGCAACTCTACATAGCTGCAACTAGCCTCCAAAGCTATGGCGACTCCAATGCCGAACACCACTCTTCAATTGCTACAATGCAACTCTACATAGCTGCAACTAGCCTCCAAAGCTATGATGACACTCTCCAATGCTACAATAATATTCTCCAATGCTACAATACCACTCTTTGATGCCACAGCGCCACTATCCAATGCGCTATAATCTGTGGCATCTTCTCAGACTGAAAGTTTGATTTCTCTGATAACCTATTCTCAAAAGATCAAATTTAGTTGATACTTTTTATCTCTGGCTTATGTGCTCTTGGACCCGACAAGGACTGGATGATGAGGATTCCTATTCTACTGTACTTCATCAGGTATTCTTCTAACACTTCAACTCTTTTCTTCCCCTGTGAATTTCAACCCAGTGCATGTCTTCCTAAATTATTATGTTGTTTCTGACAGTAGTGTGTTCAATTCACCAAAACTTTCTTTTCCAATCCTGTTTTGACTCACAGTGTCAGGATACAACGCTTTCTTTATCTCCATAATCTGGTTCTCTTTATCAAGTATGTGTTGTTTATTACATGCGATCACCGGATACAAAGTCTGCAACTGTGATCTGTGTTGATCAACCAACGCCTGTCGCTTAAATTTGAAGTTAAGGTCTGCTGTTTGGATTTGATATTGCTAATCCAGTTGGACATGATTTTTATTAAATTATGTTTCACTAAATTAATTTGTTAAGTGAAAAACTGAAGCTAACTTGTACATATTTCCAGTAAAGTTAGTTAGTACATGCCAACATTCATGTAAATATTGCAGTTGCTATAGCTGAAAACTATGCCACAATGTAAAAAAAAACCCACTTCGCACAGAAAACAAAGGTAGATAAAACTTGCACAGAATGAAAATGCTGTTGTATATTATGCATGAATACTAGAAGACGTTTCAACCAGGCACACCGAACATATAGCTACGTATTTGTGCAGTTTACTGTCTTAAAAAAGGGGGTCTAAAGGTGAAGAATTGACTTCATTGCACCAGGTTTCTCCACATGGCTCCGTCCCTGTCTGCAGAAATGGCATGCAACCTGCTGAGAATGAACTCTGTAGTTCAAGAAACAATTCTAAGTAGCTCATGAAAAATTGCACATGTGACTCGGTCCAGATTCGAACCCACAACCTTCAGAACGATAGACAAACATATTAACCACTTCATCATTGAGACCATGCAGTTTATTGGCTATGATGTTCAAAACACTATTGGAGATACTTTTGGTCAACTATCACCTGACTGGGACAATGAAATCAAGAAATATAAGTACAATTTACTTATTCCTCTCCGCTCCTCATGAAGCATAGGGTTTCAACAGTTGTTCGTCACTTATCCCGGTCTCTGGCTGTTTTCTTTATGGTTTCCCAGGATAGTCAAGCACCCTTCAGTTCCTCAAGAAGACTTCGTCTCCAAGTCTGTTTACGATGTCCCATTTTCCTTGCAGGTTCCTCTCAACCGTGTCTTCTGTAGGGTATGCTCGACCCATCACCATTTTCTCCTCTTAACCTGGGTTCCTGTCCTGTTCTTATCCACAGGTCTGTGTTTGTAACTCTGTCATACCATCTGCTGAGAATCCACCAAAGACATCTGTTGACATAGGTCTGAATCTTATTAATATGAGTATAAACACATATATAATTTAATATAAAAGATGGGGGAGAGCTGGATATTAAACAGCATTACAAAGTCACAAGTTAAAGAGATTCAAAAATAGTAAATGCTATACTATATGTATATACATATCAAAAACAGAAATGTTTCTATACCTTCTTAAAGTACCACTGTCGGATCAACCACAACTCTCTGTGTAAATAGCAAATATTGATTACTGGCAAGTCTGCAGTACAACCAGATAAAAGTAAAATTTAAAAACGCTTTCTATACCTAGAGGTATATGGGGTAAAACAGTGTTAAGTCCGTATTTTTCATTGACCGTCGACACATGATGCGTAATGTGGTCAACAAGCCGCCTTTACTTCCCAGTGCTTTCCTGGTACCCAATTAAGGCTGGGTCAACCTGAGAACCATTACTATCTGAAAAATATTATACGCGCCCACTATGGAACTGAACCCGGACCACTAGTCTAAGAAGTGAGTTCACTAACAACTATGCTACTGCGGCTCCGAGTACAACGAAATAGTAAATGAGGAATAAAGCAGGCAGTCATGTACAATTAGTTAGTCTTTCCTCTTGGGCCTGTGGGCGGCGGATAGGGCAGAGGTCATAGCTCTCCATGTCTCGCGGTTCGGTGCTATTTGTTTTAAGTCTTTAATGTTTACTAGGCCCATCATTGAGCCTTCTCTGGTGATGGTTCTACGCAGAGTCTCTCTTGGTCTTCCTCGTTTTCTTTTTCCTCTGGTGTCCATATGAGGGATTGGTAAGGGAGTCTTCTCTCATCCATTCTAAGTGTGTGGCCGATGTAGTTCCAGCGGCGCTTTCTTATAAAATTTGATACATTTTCTTGCTTGGTCTCTTGTCTTATTTGTGTATTGGGTCTGAAATCTGACCATTTGAGGTTTAGTATTCTTCTAAGACATTTATTCTCAAAGTTATCTAATTTTCTTTCTAGAGCTTTTGTTGCTTTCCAACTCTCGCATCCATAAGTTAATACTGGAATCATACAAGAGTTAAAGATCTTTAATTTTAAGTGCTTGCTGAGTGAATTGGACTTCCATATATTTGACAATTTGTTAAAAGCACTTGATGCCAATGCGATTCTGTGTGGAATTTCTGGCGCTGTATCCCCGTAGATGACATCATACTCCCTAGGTATGTAAAACTTTTGACTTTTTCAAGAGTGTAGTTTTTTTAAACAAATTTGAACGAATCATCGATTCATTTAGAGCCTAAACTCTGTTTCTCCAACAGTGGTGATTTTTATGATGACGACTTGTCGGGCCGACGATCAACAGTTTGTTGGCCAAGCTAGAAGAAAACACGTCCCGCCATCTTGAACAACAAACCGGAAATCCATGTACAATACAAGGTAAAAATAAAAACCCCAGACTAATTCGACTAGAACAAAAAGGCTATTAACAAGCCAAGAATACAAAAGTCACATTTGAACAAAACACACTACATTCTTATGCTTGTTGATCGCCCATCTGCTCAGCGTGTTCGTAGCGCGCTAGACTACGGGTGACTATCCTCTGTGTGTGCGGGTTCAATTCCGCAGGATGGCAGAAAACCACAGATTCCCCAGATTTACGGTGTTCGTGGCACTGAACCGAAGGGTTACGATGTCCATGGCACCGAGCCAAGAGCTGAAAAGCTCAAGTGCTTCTGGATCCAAAAAAAAAAAAAATGCTTGTACTGTTTTCCCCATATCTATATTTTGTTGGTTTCTTGTTATTTGTCAGAGCGATATTCTTCTTCCGATATTCAGATCACTGACATCTACCATTACATTTGTCAACATTCTGTGTGTCTGTACGTTGTGATTCTTCTTCTTTGCGTTCGTTCTTTACGACCAATTTTAATCACCCTTTGTGATACGTTTGATCTTTGCCAAGAACATGTATACGTTGCACATTGGTTTGGTAGGCCCCTAAACACATAAACTTGTACACATTTAGGACACGTGCATCCGATTTCAGCCAAACCTCCTTAGTCGCCTCTTACGACATGCGTGGCAGGTAACAGTGGTTCTATTCTTTACACCCCAAATTTGGGCCCCGGTAACCACTTGGCGACGTGATTGATTTGTGTAACTTAGTCTGGCTTATCTCTCTTTGCTTGTAATGGCATATTTTCTGATTTTTTTATGTTATTTCTAAAACTACTGAACGTGTTTTTCTATATTTTGACTTTGAGTAATAGACTTGCCCACAATGTAGTCATCTTAATATATCTTCTATGATCTTTCGAAATTATTATTGTTTCACTAGATGAAGTGCTTCTTGCTCTTGATCGACATTCATTCCTTGTATCCCCGTGTGTTGCTGGAGCTTATAAGGGAGCAAAAATAGTAACACTGCGACCTACAAGGCATGTCATAAGAGGTAGGGGCCTAGGGAAGCTACCCTAGTAATAAAAAGCATCGCAGAAATTGGATGTGCTGGCCTACTTGTAGGCGCATAACTGTCACAACGTGCAATCGCTCTTAAGCTCAGATCTCATACAACTCACACAGAGTGGTTAAGTGGTCGATATGGAGCATTCGAAGAAGAAGATTCCTCGTATGCTTCAGTTTAAGAATTCTAAGCATAACATCTAACAAAACACACCCAAAAAACATCATTAAAAAGTTTCTTTTTTTCCACCTCCATATATACTATTAACAAAGGTAGAGTTAGCTTCAAACAGAGCAACTTAAGACAAGGCTGCCCGGTGACAATATTAAGTAAAACTCTGTCAGTGAGTCACATAGGTGCACAGGTTTTACAATGTTGATGAAAACTAGAGAAACTCCCAGCCAGTAATAAAGAAAAAAAAATTACAAATGTGGGAAAAATTGATCAAAAGTTTGTGAACAATCTTGAGAAAGTCTTGACAGATCAGCAAAGACATACAAGAGAAAGAAAATTGGGTCTGTACCGTCACCACTATTTCAGTAACTATATATTCAAGAGTTGGATACACTTCTAAATGATGACCATAACATTCTCCTATACTCTGTTGCAATTATATCGGTGTCACTAACTAGCATTGAACCCATACACTTCTAAATGATAGCGATAACATACTTCTATACTCTGTTGCAATATGTTGGTGTTATTAACTAGCATTGAACCCTTTCACTTGCCCGCGTGCCCAGCGTGTTCGTAGCGTGGACTGTGGGTGACTAGCCCTCTGTGTGTACGGGTTCAATTCCGTGGGCAGGCAGAAAAAGCCACAGATTCCCCAGATTTACGGTGTTCGGGCACCGAACCGAAGGGTTACGATGTCCATGGCACCGAGCCTAAGAGCTGAAAAAGCTCAAGTGCTTCTGGATCGGAAAAAAAAAAAAAACCTTTCACTTTGCTTGAATTAAATGGTATTTTTCCAATAAATCAATCAAAATTACTTATCCTTGATGATCTGAAGACTGTGACCTGACTAAAGTACTCCATATTGATGATCATATGGCTGTGACCTAGTCACAGAACTTGATGATCATACGGCTGTGACCTAGTTACAGTGCTTGATGAACATATGACTGTGACCTAGTTACAGTGCTCGATGAACATATGACTGTGACCTAGTTACAGTGCTCAATGACCACATGACTGTGCCCTAGTTACAGTGCTTGATGAACATATGACTGTGACCTAGTTACAGTGCTCAATGACCATATGACTGTGACCTAGTTACCATCTTCAATATTTCTAGTTAATGCTAACAATGACACACATACACTCAACAATCGATACCAAACAAAACAGATTGTTACCCAGGCCATGAAGGAATCACATATTAATTAACACATAAATTATCTCCATGAATTTCAATATATTATGAAAGGGCTGATCCAAGAAACATTGAGTTAAGATTCTAGAAAATAATGAGAAATAATAGCATCATTTAATTGGCTTTCTTTGTGTCTTTGGGTGAAATGATGACTCGACATGAATCATATCTGTCGGGTGAATTGTGTGGTTGGTATCACAGTTATCCTTGACTTTGTCTTGTTGTTTCTGGACAGTTCCAATTGAAGTCTTCTTGTTACTACAGTCTTTGTCTTTAGATATAATGGAGGAAAGATGGTCTTTGAGTGAGATTGATGATTTTTTAGCATTGCAGTTGATGAAGTTTGTTTCAGTGAAAGTTTGCTCAACAAAGTTGGTGACTGTAGGACCATGCGGACCCGAACTGTTGAACATATGTGAGCTATGTGGTGGTGGAGGTGTTTCTGTCGGAAATATGATACGGTTAGATTGTGATATGGTTAATGGTTGATGCACATCAGGTTTTGTTGATACTAAAGTGAAGCTGTTAGGTCCCAACAGAGTTGAACAGTTTGGGGTTGTCTCAAATGTTGGATTGTCTTTCAGTCTGACATCTTCAGATCTGGTTATTGCAACATCATCTGATATGCTTGCTAGTTTTCCTAGGTCATGCTCTTTGGTAGCATGATTAACCTTTGACCTAGATTGGGACTTTTTACTTTTACTTTTAGGAGCTGGTGGAGGCTGATTCTTGGCAGCCAAGCTCAACTCTTTTTGTTGTTGAACAGCTTGTGCCAAGATCTGCTGTACTGTTGCAGCAATGTCTTCTTCATTTCTTTCAGAGTCAGGATTGACAATCTTCTTGCTTTCAGATTTTTTAGATTTTGATTTTGCTTTAGGTTTAGATGTCTGACATGGTTTAGCTGCTGGGGTTGTGTTTATTGGAAGTTTGAGACTTCCTGTAGATAATTGTTTAGTTTGGGCTGTTGTACTCTTTGATGTAGTGTCATGCAATGATGATGATGATACAGCCAAAGAATTTGTTGTCAAGTTTTGGCTAGACTGAGACACTAGATCTGAAAATATTGTCTGTGGCTGGAGTGAAAGACCTGCTTGTAAGTGCTTAGGTGGAGTCTGTATTAGGTGGTTTTGGACGCCTTCGTTCTGGATGACACCAACTGCAGCACAAGAATTGACAGATGTGAACTGTTGTACTGTCAAAGCAGAGGAAATGTGTTGCAACTGTGCTGTCGCAGGTGATACCTGATTCTGATATCCTTGTGCTGCTGGGGATAAGCAAGGGTGTAAGCTATTCATATCTACCACAGAATTGAGCTGCAAATTTTGTTGCGGCATGACAGCATTCATGATGGCTGGTGTTCCTATTGTTGCAGTTTGGCTAGGACTAGAGTTTTGATTTAGCGGCAGAGAGATTCCTTGAATGCTCTGTCCATGATTCTGAAGTTGCTGAAGCATTAATTGTTGTAGTTGTAACATCTGAAGTTGTTGCTGCTGCTGCTGTTGTTGTACACCACTTAAATTGATGGTATTCACCATCTGTTGTATTGCAAGAGGATTAAAACCAGCCGCTAACAAATTCTGAATTTGTGATTGGTCTACGGTCGCTGACTGGCCAACAATTTGTGATAGATGACCTGGCAGGATATTTAAATCTGTTGAAAGACCAGAAGTTGTGTTTAGCGATTGTGCTGACCCGAGCATTTGCATGACTGGATTAGTGCTGGGTTGTGGTATCACAAACACAGGCTGGCTTGAGGCTGCATACACAGAGGTATTACTTAAGGAAGCAGTACTATCTTTGATCTGAGCTAGGTCCACTTTATCATGAGTGTCGCCAGCTTGGGATTTCTTCTGAATACCACTGTTGATGATAGCTGCCTGAGACAATGAGCTGGCAATGGGGTCTGTGCAGCCAGAGGTGACTGTTAGAGTTGGAAGTGAAACGTTAGCAAATATACCCTGACTGCTTATCACTGGGTTTTGTTTATGAAGTTGGTTTTGCAAGAATGATGGTGACATCTGCAAATGTTGGTGCCCTTGAGTTAAAATGTGTGCTGCCATGGCAGGAGACAGCTGGGATAAGGAGTTTGAGGGGGACACTTGCTGGATTGGGTTAGCGATTAGCAGTTGATTATTCAATCCCTGAACAGAAAGTGCATTCACAATCTGAGATGTTTGAGATGTGTTGCCAACTAGATGTGTGCTAGGTGCCACAGGATTCATAAACTGGGTTCCCTGTGGAGCAGTGGTGACTAGCTGTGCACCTTGTGGTGATGTGTTAATAATGTGTGTTGCTGGTGCAGAAGTTCCTGTGCTGATGATCTGCGTGCCGTTTGGCTGTGTGCCCAAGAGCTGTTGAGTAATCTGATGTGTGCCAAACATTGTCTGGTTGATGCTGATGGATGGTACAACCTGAGTAAGTGATTTTGTGGCATTTGACATCACAGACGGTATGGGAGCATTCATGATCATTCTAGGCCCAAAATTGTTCAACAGTACTGTACTACCATCTGTGTGGCACTGAGCAACGTTTGCTAGGCTGGTAGGAATCACCGAAGCTACTGGCAGCTTTATCTGAGAGCCAATGTCTGCTGTCTGGGACACAGTTGCTAATATTCCTTGAGCCATGATTGGATTGAGAGTTGTTTGTCCAGACTGTAGATCCTTGTCTGTACTAAATGCTGCCCCATTGTGAACAGAATCTGCTGAATACAACTGTCCTTGTCCATTTGTTGACATCAACATATTCATTGCAAAACTTCCGGATGGTAATTGCTGGAAATTGATCATATTTCCCATCAATTTGGTGCTCTTTCCCATGTGTTGAAATGATGGCCGCGACTGTTGTTGTGTAACAACGGAACTAACAACAGCACCACAAACTGATGTTGATACAATAGAGGCCTTTGAATCACTAATACAGGGACTACTTACATTTAATGTTTGTAAAACGTCGGGTTTCTGCATAACTGGAGCCTTTCTTCCACGGGGAAGTGATGAACCTATCTGCTCTTTCTGCCTGAGATTAAGTTGAGCACGAGCTGCGGCAGTCAGCAGGTTGCTGGCAGGAAAATCTGAACCTGTGTTTTTGATCTGTGAGCGAAGATGCTGTAGTGCAGCAGTCAACTGGTCAGGATCGCCTCCACTATACTGAGCCAAAACTTGTTGCAGCGCTGGAATATTCCAGTTGTTAGATGCCAACAACATCGACAAATCTCCATTAAGATTGCCGGGTAATTTTTTCTTTAACAGATCGATATCTTGGATATGTACATCTCCCTTAACTTGCGATGTCCTCTGTCTCGGCTTTGTCATTTTCTTGATTTCCTGACATTTAGTCATGGAGACCTTACTCGCACTGCACGAGTTCCTGTATTGATTTTTGTTCATCGGTAGCAGGATTCTTTAAAACGGAGGAATCAACTATGCAAGTGTTAATATCCATGGATTTTGCAGTAGTATGAATAACATCTGCATTCTTTCTATGCTCTGATGCTTCCGAGGATGTGGTGAAATAGTAAATATCAGATGATTTTGACATGGTCTCCAAACAGGAATCTAATCCATCTGTTATATCTGACCTCTCCTGATCACTTCCAGTCTGACTAAGATAAGCAGAGTCATTGTTTTCTGTTGCATCAGAGAAACTTTTGTTGCTGTCCCAGTCTGTACCTGTCTTTAGATCATCGTCCTCGTCCTTATCGCTGCTTCCATTCTTACTCATATCGTCTAGTGATGTATTTTTAACATGTTTAATATCCGCGTGGGGCCTAATTGTCTGATTCTCACAAGCAGCACCTCTAAATTGTTTAACATCCGCATGGGGCCTAATTGTCTGATTCTCACAAGCAGCATTTCTAAATTGTTTAACATCCGTGTGGGACCTAATTGTCTGATTCTCACAAGCAGCATCTCTAAATTGTTTAACATCTGTGTAAGGCCTAATTGTCTTGTTCTCACATGCAATGTCTCTAACAGGTTTAATTGTCTTGTTCTCATATGTCATGTCTCTAACATGTTTAACGTCTGTGTGTGGTCTAATTGTCTTGCTCTCACATGCAATGTCTCTAACAGGCTTAACATCTGCATGAGGGATAATTGTCTTGTTCTCACATGCAATGTCTCTAACAGGCTTAACATCTGCATGAGGGATAATTGTCTTGTTCTCACATGCAATGTCTCTAACAGGCTTAATGTCTGTGTGTGGTCTAATTGTCTTGTTCTCACATGCAATGTCTCTAACAGGCTTAACATCTACATGAGGGATAATTGTCTTGTTCTCACATGCCATGTCTCTAACAGGCTTAATGTCTGTTTGTGGTCTAATTGTCTTGTTCTCACATGACATGTCTCTAACATGTTTAATATCTGTGTGTGGTCTACTTGTCTTGTCACATGACATGTCTCTAACAGGCCTAATTGTCTTGTTCTCACATGCAATGTCTCTAACATTTTTAACGTCTGTGTGTGGTCTAATTGTCTTGTTCTCACAAACATTGTCTTTAAGTGCTTGATAAATACCAGGTCTTACTCTATCAGATTGAGGAGGAGAAGGACTAGAACATGTTATATGACATGATGCTATTGAATTATTGATCATAGCTGTCTGTTGCTCAACAAATACTATTGGATTTCCAAAAAATGAAGCAGAGGTGGACGGTATTACAGCAGTTTTAGCAGTTTTGGGCAAGGTTTTCAAACAAGGGGAGCTGCGATCAACAATGCTGTTCATCTGTTTCTGTTTGTCTTTTTTACTTTTTGGCCGTTTTGATTTGGCCTTTTTTGTGTCCACCAGTGAATGGCTTCCAAACGCTTGTTGATTTGGCATGTTGTGTTTGAGAAAAGTGACGGGATGGGGGTGTCCAAAGTTTGAATGTGACGGGTATGGGGAGTGATGGTGTTGACCTTGAGCGTTGGTGTCGTGCCACATACCAGAGTGAAATCCTTGAGGTCTTTGCTGAGTTACATGAGACATATTTGGATAGACATGACTCTGAGGGAAAAACATGCCTGGATTGGTTCGCTGCTGGTGGTGAGAGACTTGGAGTTGTGGATACAGCATCTGAGTATCCTGGAATCCAATGCCTGTAGAATAATGATTTGGCAAATCTGTAGCAGACTCTCTTCCACGTCCTTGATGAAAGCCAAGAGTATTGTCCTCCTGCATCAAAGTATGAGCCACCTTGTTGACATGTTTACTGCCATCATGGAATTGTTGATTGAGGAGAAAAGTCTGTTTGTTGTCATCATGATCATTGAAAGGTTGCAAGTGTTTACTGGTAGACATGTTATCATGATCCTCCATGCTACATTGTGACCTCTGAGAGTCCAGTCTTCCATGAGATGAGCTATCAGCAGGACTACTCTGGTATAGAAAGTCAGAGTTATTGGTGCCACTTCCTTGAGAATCTACCAGCGGTTCTGGTGTTGTGCTAAATGATAACCCCACGTTTACCATCGGAAGCTTATCAGTTGCAGATGTAGATGCATGAGATGCGACATTTCCTGCTGCTGTCATTGCATGTCGGTTGACTGCATTTGTGATGCTGGTCTTTAGTCGTTTCAGTGGTGAAACTATCAAACCTTCCCCAGCATTAATAGACTTTTTACGCTCTCTTTTCTTGCTCATTTCCAGGCCTTGATCTGTAAGCAAAACAATGAAATAAAATGAAAGATACACAAATTGTATAATATAAATCAACAGCAATAATATACTATCAAATCTTCTTCTTCTTCAATGATTCAACCGTACCTCTGAAGGCCCGCCTGTATGACAAGGGCCACCGTTAACAAGGTAAGTAGACTTTCACTCACACAAAATTCAGTCAGAAGTTCAACAACAGGCGCCCTGACTACGCCTACAAATAGGCCAACACATCCGATTTCTGCAACACTTTTTATGTAGTAGGGTATCTTCCCTAGGCCCCTACCTCAGTCACCTCTTAGACATGCCTTGTAGGTTGCAGTGTTACTATTCTTTGCTTCCCTAGCTGGCCACAGGAACACACGTTTATGGAAAACAAATGTCACTGTTATCACCACATATTGTTCTCACCACAAACATCAGTTCTCACCACAAACATCAATTATCACCACAAATATCAGTTATCACCACAAATATCAGTTATCATCACAAATATCAGTTATCATCACAAATATCAGTTATCATCACAAATATCAGTTATCACCACAAATATCACTGTTATCCCCACAAATATTGCATAGTAACAAGCATTCTGTTGATGTTTCATTAAAAAATATTTTATTTTTAATATTAATAATATTTTATTATTACATTAGCTGACTCAGCAAAGTTCAGTGTGCTAGCCAGTTGCATCTATGTACAAGTGGATGAGGTTCAATTCATGGTACTCTTAGATCTTCACTCCCTCTGCTGACAATTGGTACCAACATTTTTAAGCTACCGTATAACTGCTCCATAATCCTCAGTACATCGTTGATTCACACATAAGAAACGATCAAAGAAGATCGGATTCATAGAGGTGACTCATCTCTCTGTTTAGATATCTGAGCATGGGAAACTGATCACAGAAGCAAAAGAATGACATTACCCACACTAAAACCTCCAGAATTATGAACAAATATTGAACAGACACTCAAATTAACAACAACAAACCTGCAGACTTGAGCATTGTCTCTGCTTGAGAACTATGGAACGCAGCCAGAGCCAGAATTTCTCGCCTGTGATTGCAAAGGTTTCCCAGGTTCTCACCATTAGAACTTGCTGTCCAAGGCTGACTCTCAACCTCTGGGTCAAAGTTGAAGAACTTCTCTACTTGAATGGGGCATTCTAGCCCACATTTGCAGGTGTTGTCACTCAGCAGGTATCGACAAATTTGGTCAAAGGATTGTAAAACAGTACCACTAGGACTAGACACAAAAAGAAATAAACAAAGTCAACTAAGAGAAATAAAGTCAACTATTTGAATAACAGCACTAAACAGTTTTACAGTATTTACTATAGTCCGTTCAACAACTCATGCCCACAGTCCAATGTGAATTGCAGCAAAACCATACATTTTACAGTAGTGAAACTTTGCGCCAATCTTAGAATTATACCGACGCAAATGTCTGATGGAAGAAATTGATATAGGAAATCTGGATTTTGTAATATAATGGTTTCCCTTTTTTTTTTTGCGGCATATTTGATGAGTCTGAAACAAAATTTTAGTTTTTACAGTAAATGAACCAATATGACATTTGATGACACGTCTCATGCAAACTCTATCATCCCAGTTTATACAAGGGGGCCACTGTTGATACTTGCAATAGTCATGAAATAAACATGAAATGTAGACTTGGTTGTACTATTGTTTTTAAATAACTTACATTAGAGTTAAAGTTAGCTGTCATATCATGCCATCTCCCTTTCATGTCCAGGCTTGGGAATGGCAATGGTGGAGCTACTTGGAGACATTCTTTTCAAATCGCTACTTCTTCGGTACAATGTGCATGTGTTAACATAGGTGGTAGGAAGGTATCACTACAATAAAATAGCTCTATTCTCTGGTTCTTGTATGCATTAAATACATAGCACAAAGAAGACAACTTCTAGATGGTATGATTGTTTGAATGGCAAAAATATTTTTAGCTCGGAACATGTGTAGTTCACATGTAAGTTTTCAAGTTATTTAATCAAATGGTTACAAAGATCCAAATTGTTATCTGTGGGCATGACAAGTTGAATGGACTATAACAGCTGTTGTATATTCATTGAAATTAAAAGTACAGGATTCAGGTAATCAGCAATATTGAAGAGCAAGTTTTTCTTTAACTACCCTGCAGTGAAAAGGTCATACTGAGAGAACACCACACTAGTCCCGTTCTCTTCTTGACCAGTTTCAGTTCAAGATACCTGTTATTTATCATCATCATCAGTCCTAGTTGTGCCAAAAAAAAAAAAAAAATCTACTCCCATGCATGCCTTTGTGCTCCGATTCAAAAGTTCTCCCCTGCCCCTATGCCAGGAAGGTGACATTTAACGTTGCAAAAATTGAAGAGGTACCACATGTGTCCCTGGGAAAGTAGTACACATGGTCCTTCATGGACTGTCAAGTGGTGTCTTTCCATTACAGCTAGGTCTTTCTAGTAGCATAGATACCTGATTTTTGGCCTTCCATATATGAGATGTTTTCTTACATTCTGCAGAGGTAACAAATCTATTACAAGTGGAACTGTTTCTTCTTCTTTTTCTTCGAACGCTTCATATTGACCACTTGTTAAACCACTCTGTGTTATTTGTATGTGATCTGAGCTTAAGAGCATTTATACATTAGGCCAGTTATGCACCTACAAGTAGGCCAGCACATCCGATTTCTGCGATGCTTTTTAATTTACTAAGGTAGCTTCCCTAGGTCCTACATCATTTCTGTGGTCAAGGTTTACTTCTCTTGCCTTCTGTATCTCTCTCGCGATCGTTCTTAGGTCGCTTTTATCATTCTATTGTGATATATAAGCAGCCAAACATCAAGAATGGATGTGCGTGCACAACCTGCAGTACTTATTGGAGCTCAAGTGCTTATCCTTCTGCGGTGTGTTCGATTTCAAACAGCATTTACTGGGTTCGCTCTCCGTTAGCTTTTTGCTGTCCCCAGCCAAAACCCACAAAGCAGCAGGTTGCCTTCTGCATAATAATGCTGATCCACAAGTCAGTGGGAATTTTCTTTCAGGGTTTACTTCCCTAAAGTTTTGCTAGCCCGAGCCCCACACAAGGCAGTGAGTTTGACAATTGCAGATAGTACATTCTAGATCATGGTACCTATAGAACATCAGAAATTGTGGAAGATTATGGGAGAAATGGGATTTCTATTACATTTAATACAGATCATAAAAGAACTTTATAGTGACCAAATGGCGGCTGTAAGAACATGTGATGATACATCGGATTGGTTTGACATAAGGCAGGGAGTCAAACAAGGCTGCATTTTGTCGCCTTGTCTGTTTAACATATATGCAGAAAACATCATGAGGAATGTTACAGAAGATAGCGGAAAAGAACAATACGATCCTTTTATAACCGGAGGAAGAGAAATATCTGAACTATGATACGCTGACGATACAGTGTTACTGTCAATATCACAAAAAGGGATTGAGAAATTATTAAGAGAAGTGAAAGATAAAAGTGAAAAGCAAAATCTATATCTCAATGTGGCAAAAATAAAAATAATGACAACAGATAAAATGAACATGACAAAAGATATTTTAATCAATGGAGAGAAAGTAGACAATGTTAACAGTTTTGAATATCTTGGTTCACTGCTAACAACAGATGGAAATGGGATGAAGAAAATTAAAAGAAGAGCAAACATGGCTTTACAAAAAATTAAACAACTAAAAACAGTATGGAACAGAACTGATAAGAAAACAAAGATCAGAATACTAAGAGCATGCATATTCCCAGTGGCAATATATGGGTGTGAAGCATGGACATTTAATAAAGCAGTGGAAAAACATATATGTGCTTTCCAATATAAGTGTTACAGAAGAGTCCTCCGTATATATCTTGGACAAAGAGAACAAATAGATCTATCCAGAAAGAACTCAAAATCAAAGAAAACTGACTGATACTACAAATAAGATAGAGAAAATTGAAATATTTTGGATATATAAAAAGTCATGAAGGGCTGGAGAAAACCATCATGGAGGGAGGCATACCGGCAAAAAGAAGAGGAAGACCATGGAGAAGATGGATTCGGGATGTAACTGATGGTTTTAACATGACGGCTGCAGAGGCAGGACATTTGGCCCATGAGAGAGAGAAATTCAGGAGAATTGTTGGGGGTGGCAAAGTTCTACTCAGGACAAGCTATTTGATGATGATGACCTTCTAGAACCACTATTAATGACATCACTATTGTATAAAAGAACTTACCTTAAATAAACAATAATTCCATGTTCATATTTTCTATGCCAGCTGTAAGGAACTTTAACCTTTCTACATGTTCCTACATCTACCACTGACATTGATGGTCTTCGAACTGGACTGCAGGATAGGCTGTGAGTTTCTGACAAACAACTGCTAGCACTACTTAAGGGCATCCCAGAGTGTACAGATGCAATGCTAGTAATTTCTTTTGGACTTGGAGTTGTCGCAGTCACTGAGGTTGTTGTTATGGCGACGGTGTTGCAACTGAACACAACAGTTGCTGTTAGTGTTGTACATGTTGCAGAGGCTACAGACGAAGCAGCTGTTACTGTGGGCACTGTTGTTGTTGTTGGGGGGTAGCTTCCTGGCCATGATGACATACAAAATGTTGTAGGTGGTGATGATGATACAGACATCAATGATGAGGATGAAGACGTTCGACCGGATGATGAGCCTTCTGTTGCAGCTTTTTGGAAATGTGCGTTCACCGATGAGAACATAGAATCTATGCTGCTAGGTGGAGTAAAGGTGTACGGAGGACAAGAAAGGTTGGAGAATTCTGAAGACGATCTCTCAAATGAACTGTCTGTTGAAGAAGTATGTAAAAGTGGTCTTGGGTGACATGTGTTATTTCTTTGTTGAAGTGAAACCTGCCAATCTTGTTGACATTGCAATGAGCAGTTTTCATGTAACAAACATGGAGATTCACTACTTGAAATCTCAACTGACTTGCTTTTTATAAAATTTTGTGAAGTGTAGTCAACGTTAACTGAAGCTTCTGATCTGTTTGGGAATTGGTTTGGAGAGAATGTTTCACCGTGAGATAGAGAGTCGAGTGTTACTGTAACTTTAGGTGGTCCTGATATTGTGTAAGTGACAGCTGTTGAAGGTTGATGTGCTCCTCCGCATGAAGACAAGGCTTCTGTACAATGTAGAGCATGGACTGCTTGTGATGATATGCTCATACCTCTTTCTAAACACTGCATTCCTCTTTCTGTGTTTTGGACATCTTTATCTATACATGCTGGCGACACAAGGTTGGGTTGAGATGGAGAGAAGCAGCTGAACTGTTGTGGGAAATGAGATACTGTTTGGACTGACACCGGTACAGAGATCTGTTGAGGCTTCTGTTGTTGGTGCATATTAATGACTTGAATTCCTGGTAAAGCCTGGAAACCTGGACCTGCAAAATGTTGCTGAGCCTGTATTTGTTGCTGGTGTTGAAGTTGCTGCGACTGCTGATACTGCTGCTGCTGTAAATGCTGCTGTCTATGAAGAACATCTATCTGTTTCTGATGTGGAAACTGTGACCA
This sequence comes from Arion vulgaris, assembly GCA_020796225.1. NCBI lineage: Eukaryota > Metazoa > Mollusca > Gastropoda > Stylommatophora > Arionidae > Arion > Arion vulgaris. The sequence continues at coordinate 5,794,140 of CM036772.1, read as the reverse complement.
AATATGACTGAATGATGGTAGTGTACTTTGGCAGACTGTTGCATGTTGTGTTGTACCTACTGTACTCATCTGTTGTGGTTGCAACCATCCTGAAAAATGTTGTTTGTTATATGTGAACATGTTACCCTGATTTCCCACCCTTAAACTCTGGTGCTGTTGCGCATCGTTGCTTTGCTCAAGAAAATTGGAAGTACCCATCATATCAACCCCAACCAAAGCTTGCTGCATTCTCACTGACCCTTCCTGTGGCTGCATGATTCTGCAATCAGAATTTGGTATAATCTTGAGATTATTTTTCTGTTGGGAATAAAACATCCCATTAAGGCTGCCAACTACGTGGATCGAGCCGCCATCAATCCCCACAGGTACGCCCTGTTTAATAAAAGACTGTCCCACCATATTCTGCTGAGCCATTCTGGACTGCATATTTCCTGAAATCCCCATTTGGTGTGCATCCTTCTGTTGGAAGATTGGGTTAATAGGACTGCATCCGCCAGCAAAATGAAACTGATAGACATTTGATGTTGGGACAGCTTGACTATACTGCTGCTGGAAGATTTGCTGTTGCTGCTGCTGCTTAAAGTGCTGCTGCTGTTGTTGCTGATGCAGCTGATGCTGCTGTAGTTGAATCTGAGGGGTTGTAGCCAGGCCATGACTGAATGCATACTGTTGAGCATCATAGTTCATTGTAACCTAACACCATTAATTTATGGTCAACAAGAAAATCAAACTAAGTTGGAGATAGCAGCAAGCACAACAAGCCAATGCCTTTGGCTGCAGCCAGATATTGTTCTGCTACACAGTTGATTATTTCTAGTTCCTCCATATTGTCTGTCAATCACAAATCTATCTCCAGAATTCTATGGCTTCATTTACAAAAGGTATTTTCTTACTAGACCTGAAATAGATAGGAGATAAAATAAACACAATTAATTACAAATGAACTACTCATACTCATCTATTCCACACAAAAAACAACTAGAAACCACAAATGCTGTAGCAGAACACCAATTTATGAAGAATCAAATTACCATTAATAGTAGTCTTTCACAATATGGGAGATACGTCCTGTATGATTTGTGAAGAATGAAATTATTAGGAATAATAGTCTAGTCTTTCACAATAATATGTGGTTGTCTGTGGCTTAGTGGACACCTGGTCTTTTTTTTTTTTTTTAAATTATAAAATTACAGAGCAGTAGAAAAGTGAAACATCAATTTAAATATTGAAGACGAGATCACCACATCTTTTTTTTTTCCGATCCAGAAGCACTTGAGCTTTTCAGCTCTTGGCTCGGTGCCATGGACATCGTAACCCTTCGGTTTGGTGCCACGAACACCGTAAATCTAGGGAATCTGTGGCTTTTCTGCCATCCCGCGGAATTGAACCCGCACACACAGAGGGATAGTCACCCGTAGTCCACGCGCTACGAACACGCTGAGCAGACGGGCATCACCACATCTTCAGTACCAACTCAATCATTTCAGAAGATTTTAACGATATCATATATCTGCTGGTAAATCTAAGATGGGCTAATATATAATATCAAACAAAGAGTAACTATTTCATTAATCAATACAATTGTATATATTTTCTATTGATTTTTTATTGGTTACTGAACTGACGCCACAGCACTTCGGGCAGACCCATAGGTGCTCTGTACCGCCAACAGATGTTGAAGGGTATGCATACTGATGGTTCATGTGGCTCACAGGTTAAACATACTCCTCTCTCTGTCACTCAAGCATCCAGCACTACTTGTACAACATGTTATTCCAAACTCCTTGAATCACTGGATTAATTCAGCGTCAATTCTTCTTCTTCTTTGCGACCAATTTTAATCACTCTTTGTGATATGTTTGATCTTTGCCAAGAACGTGTATACGTTGCACATTGGTTTGGTGGGCCCCTAAACGCATAGACTTCTACACGTTTAGGACACATGCATCCGATTTCAGCCAAACCTCCTTAGTCGCCTCTTACGACATGCATGGCAGGTAACAGTGGTTCTATTCTTTACACCCCAAATTTGCCCCGGTAACCACTCGGGAGCGTCAATTCTAATATCCTCATTCAATAGTAGGTCACCAACAGGTCAAAGAACATCCCCCTTATTCATCCGAATCTCCCCAACAATTGATGCAAGTCTGCCTGCTTTCTCATTGAACATCCGCATGCTCAGGACAGTAGATCCACGTCTCTGGAGGTTAGAAATCTCTATAGATGACATCCACTCATAGCGGAACCTGCCATTTCTGGATCTTCCAAGTTTTAGTTTTAGTTTAGTCGTCGGATCACCATCACTGCACGTCGAACAAATTAGTCCATAAGTGCTCCGATCTCTCCCTCAGTATGTCCATCAGCGTGTGGCGACTAACGACACCGGTTCTTTGTTGGTTTACCATTCTTCTTTGTCTGCCAGCATAGCGTTCTTGTCGAGCTACACCACACTTAACTTTGAGTTCTTGCAGTCTGGTTAGTGTTGTGGATGCACCGCTATTACGTGAATCATGTACACGCCCTCTCTCCTTAAGGAATTTATAATATCAGCCTGGTCCATTGCTCGTCCGCTTTGGACAGCAGCCATACCTGCAAGCCTATCCGCACGTTCATTCCCCTTACACCTGCATGCCCTGGTACAAAAATAAAACTGATCTTTGTCAGCTTAGACCTCCCAGCGATTCTATCCAATGTCTCCTAGCCCATCCTGTTTCAATCTTCCTGAGCATACTCATTGAGTCACTGAGAAAACATGCATGGATAAAAGTCTGTGATTCTAGCCAAATCATCGCTTGGTAACCGCCATGATCTTCCAAGTATCGACTAAGAGTCAGAAACAACAAAGATCCCAGTAAATGGAGTCCCAGAAAGTCACTGGAGGGTAGCACATCTATAAGAAGTTAAGAATATCATGACAGCTAAAATAAAAAATATGGAGGTGCTGAATGAGGACAATAAAAAGATTAAGCTAATCATGCAGATCTTGAAATGGCATCCAGTTTTATGGACATGCAATGAGGGTAGTTTTGTTTACAATTTTTTTTTTTGCTATTTCAAATTCTTTTGATGAAAATAAAGTAGCACCAGTTTGGTTAACAACTAAAAGAAGATTATCTAAACATATACATGACTGAGGCATGAGAGTATTGAGAGATCATCAAGAACAGATTAGTCAGAACTACAAAATAACAAAAAACTTCAACAATAAAAATGAATGGGCAGAAAAAAAGGAAGGACATGGTAAGTAAAGTGTAAAGATGGGCTACAAGATTTCAACAAATGACAGTCTCAGCAACTGAGAGGTAGGACATTTGGTCCTATGATACTGATAGAAATTCTGAAGAAATGGAGTTGTACAGTTTTACACTGGACAATTACTCGAATGATAATGAACACCCAATTATTAAGTGTAACTGTGGTACTGAAAAAGTTGGTCGCTTATCTACTATAGTCAATTAAGACTAGTTAAATTTAAGTACTATACTCAAGTCCTTAGTGACTGATGACAATGATTACTATGATCATGGATGGTGACTTTGACATCAATTTCCACGAAAATCAGAATCTGTGACACACTGTTAGTTAAGTAACACTATTACACGGTGCACAGGTACAGTCAGACTCAGAACACATTCAAAACAATTAAATATGACATTCAATAATGGTGTTATTTGTAATCTCTCCATCCTACACAAATAATCAACTAATGATTTCCACGTATAAGTGGCACAGTTAGTACTACGACTACAATAGTGTTAAGTCCTGTTACGTCGTCATCCGATATGGGCACCGTTAAGTTAATGTTATTGCCATCTAACTAGTAACACAATGGAATGGCCCGGGGGCTACTGGTCAAATCGTAATTGTTGAAAATGTACCTGTATCTAATCTAAACTATATTTAAGTCTTACTGACTTAATTAAATAAGAAATATTCACGAAACGACAATATTTTATGTCGGATGTAGAAAACCAGTAACTCGAGTCAAAGATTCCTTCAATTGGTCGAAGGCTACAGGTGCTTAGATTCGAGACAAAAACGTAAACATCTTTATGATTTTACGGAACTACACACGAACATAATTTGAGCCAGATTTCATCTACACACTTCGCAGTCACCGTGATAGGTTATAGTATTATTACTTAAATATTGAATCAGTCATCCATATCCATGTGAATCTGGTTTAGGTGAGATCATCCTTTGTGCAAACAAAATCAATTAAAATGATTTACTATAAATTTTACATTTTTTCATATTTATCATGGCCGATTGTAAACTGGGCATGCGCATTGTCCCAGAATGCGCCTGGAAATTAAAACCGGATGTGGTTATTGAGAAGCGTCAACTGGGGTGTTTGAATTCTAGACATTACGTTGACTTTCGTTTACTAAGTACTAATTTTACTTTCGTTATGTCATGTACTAAAAAGTCTCAATTATCTCTCTTTAAAGCCGCTTGCAAGCAGACAACCACTGTATATGGTCCACTGTAGCAAGTTTTCCCTAAAACATAGTTCATAAGTTCATAGTTCATAAGTACGGTTCCAACTTCACTGCATGGGTCACCCCATAAGTGTTCCGTTCCTGTGCCAATGAAAATCACACGAAATGCTAACAACTGTGAAATGTTTCCTGTGTGAACTAATTCCAGCATGAAACAGCCGCGTACCGCCACAAACAGAAACCTGCACCGCATAAAATGCATATGACCGTCGCCAGTGCCGGATTAGGTTAGCGCGGGGCCCGTAGCAAATTTTAGCGCGGGGCCCTAGGTTTTGTATGATAATAAAATAAAACACAACTTTTACAAACAAACTTGTCTCGATTTAATGTGAGCAAATTTAGAGATAGCACTAGACAAATCAATTTCTCTATGTAAATTACATTCAATGTTCATTAAGGTGAGGTTATTTAGACGATCTTGTCCCATCATGTTTCTTAACTCACTTTTATACACTTTAATGTTGAAAAAGAACGTTCTCCGCTGCAGTTAGTAATCATTAAAGACAAGTAAATTCGTAAGACTATTTCTACATTTGGGAAACACGACTCTAATGAATTTTCCATTATAAGTTTATAAAATTGCAGTTCAAGAGCCTCATGCTTTTCGTTGTTAATAGCAGCAGATACATTAATTGTAAGAAGTTCAGTGAACTGCATAAGTTCGTCGCCTAGGCTTTCTTCCAAATCCTCTTGGTAAGAGCTGACAATATTTGGAGTTCTTTTCAAGATCTCTTCTGCTGTAACAGATTTTTAATTGCCGGAGTATTCCAAATACACCAGTCACTCTATGGTACAGCCTAAATCAATAACTTTGCAAACAAAACAGAACAGTTGTCCTTTAGTTTCTGTATAACACAACCAGTCTCTCACGTGAGTTTTGTTTGTTGGTGTATGCGTGTATGTGAAAACGACTTTCGACAAAATCGTGGATTGTTTTCTTTATCGTATGTTTTTTTTTAAGACATGAAATCACTGTTCATATGTTTCACTTCGCTACTTTCTTTCACAATCCAATAATCTCGATTGAAGTTGTTTGGCCATTCACCAATATCGTTGGAGTACATTTTACTTTCGTTGTGTTTTTGGCTTGTAGATGATGTTGCTATATTAGAAGCATGTGCTGTGCTTTCTGCCTCTCTTTGGCTTGAAGATGATATGGCTATATTGGGAGGACGTGCTGTACATTCGATTTCAGTTTGTCTTGTGAAAAATGTGGCTAAATCGTGAAGAGTTGCTGATCTTAATGGTGATATTGGTAATGATGATTCTTCTATAGCACTTCCTTCATCTACTACACAGTGGGACACGTCTTCTGTATTTTCTGCTTCGATTTCGTTGGATTCAGCACCATCACACACATTTAAAAATTCAGACAGCTTGCGTGTTTTTGATATACCATCTGGTTATTTTTCCCATTTTCCTCTGTCACATAGGCGCGGGGCCCCTAGAAGCGCGGGGCCCGTAGCATTTGCTACTTCTGCTACTAGGCTAATCCGGCGCTGACCGTCGCTAATGTAGCAACACAAAACTGTTCATCACTTGAATTGCAATTCTTGTCGAAGGAAACATCAATCACGACAAAATCCAGCTTTCTCCACCCGCAATATAACTGCATATGGCATATTGAGTGTGTTCGTCATAACCGCTGTCCGCCATTTTCTGAATACACACAACAAACGCACGGTTGACACAGCAAAAGCATTCCATGTAACATTCATAGCTCACAACGTTGCTCAAGCACTAACTCAGTAGCTCCGCAAACGAAACCGGAACATACCCGACCAAACATGGCGGAAATGCACTAGCAAAGTCGTGTTCAGAATCAAACTGTCCTGACTCTGAATGACTTTCCCGTATTCCGCCATTGCTGGTCCATGTTTCCCTAAAACAATTGTTATCCAACTTTCTATACTTCTTATCTTCCACCATTTACTTTCTATACTGATTTCAAGAATTAGGAGCTAAGTTTGGACATGCCAGACAGTGTCGTCTTCGTGGTAGAGAGAGAAGGTATACTAATAACTTCTCATGGGTACGGTGAGCAAATGGACTTTGGGATGGCTGTTGTAGTGGAGAACATAACACGTATTGGAATGCCCAATGTGTCGTGACGTCGATCAAAATAACATAACTGATTTCGATAGGGTTATGTTACATACGGTTACCCATATCTTATGTGCTGTTTTTCTTTAAATATAAAATATTTTTAAAACTAAAAGATAAAGGCTTTGTTCTTACAACGTACTGATCAAAACAGCCGATAATAGTAATAATATACAGTTTCGCTCAGCACGAACTAAATTTAGGGAGGAGTAAACATGTGACTTAATATTAGGCTGGCCTGATTTAACAACATAAACGTTAGCTCGTGACCTATACTAATTTTTTTAAAGCTTTTAAAGTTTGATAAGATACAAATAGTATTATTACAATCCCCAAATGAAATAGGCCAGCTTGGCAGCCGTTTAATGCAGCTGTGGATTGGTCTATATTTTGGGTCCGGCCGGTGGAATATGCATTGAATCTAGTGTATACAAATAGTTGAAATAGATACAATTTGCCGTCAGCTTTCTTTTCTTCAGATAATGTTTAACTCAACTGAAGTAACGACATTCACTAGAGAGGAAAACGTCACCAAAATCTTCATCGATAAGCGCCATTAAAACAAGTCAAAGACTTTACATATCTAGGGAGCATTTTTTCAGCAAACGGAAGAATAACTAACGAAGCCCAACACAGATGCAATAAAGCAAGTCAAAAAATAGGACAGATGGCATCAATTTTAAAATGCTAACAGGTCACCATGAACACAAAAAAGAGCATTGCTCAACACAACCTTTCTTCCAGCATTATGCTATCAGTGCCAAACTTGGACACTGACATCAAATGATAGATGAAAACTAGTCACGACAGAGATGAAGTGTCTATGTAGAATGCTGAGAGTGTCAAGAAGAGACCGGTTTAGAAATGAAGACATCAGGGGGAAAAGTGGGTACAAAATTCAAGATTGACAATTCAGTCATGTGGACAGACACCCCAGTCTGCAAAGCACATACTTCAACACTGCTCCGAATATGATATACCGAGGCAAGATCACTGGCAAAAACGCAATATATGTTCCTCTTTGTGAGCTACAAAAATATGTGAAATTTATGCAAGAAACAACTTTGAATATCATCATCATCAAGTAGCTTGTCTCTTCCGAAACTTGACTCCCATGACATCAGTTCTGAAAAACTCTCTGTTCTGTGCAAGTTGACCGGCGTCAGTAGCAGTCATTCTCAGATTTTCAGTGACATCTTGCACCATTCCCTCCAAAATTATCTAAATAATTGAATATAATTGAACATTGAAGATATAGATAATATTTCAAGGAAACGAAAGGAACACATGTTCCTAAACAGTTCAGCGAAGACATGTACTTCCACCCACAATAGTAATTGAAATGAAAATATTCGTGGTATATCCTTTAATACAGAACGTCGCTATCAACCACAGTAAACGTTTCGTTGCTTTCTAGGCACCGCTTATACGTTCAGTAGTTTGCCATTGCTTTCTGAACAGTGATATCTGTTTTTACCTTTCGCAAAAATCCACGGCAGCAAATTTGCTTCCAAATTGACCGCCGCGGTGTTTGAACCAGGTTATGATCGAGCTCACCACTTCTAAGCTCCGACTCCCACAATTGAAGGTAGTGTACAGTTTTCAATATCTTTATGCATTGATAACATTTAACGAGATCAGATTATGACGCAAGGTTATATAATCAACGAAATTCTCAGAAAATGAAGTTTAGCTGAGTGTAATTTCCAAGAAAGGTGTGCTTTTATTGGCCAACAAACAGGGATTGTGTGATGAATATCCTGTGTATCTGCGCAGCCGCAGTGCACTATTTCATTTGAATGACGGATGCCAAGAAAAAATAATGCCTTGTTAAAAAGTATTAATTTTGTAATTTTTTTTCCGATTAAGAAGCACTTGAACTTTCAGCTCTTCGGCTCGGTGCCATGGAAATCGTAACCCTTCGGTTCGGTGCCACGAACACCGTAAATCTGGAAAACCTGTGTGACATTGAATTTGAAATCATTATTCTCCATTAATATATATAACGTTAGAATGTATTAAATCTACTTTGGCTTCTCTAGTAATTGGGCGATGACTTGGGTCGTATTGTTCGAGTTTTGGCTTAGAAATTGAAGGATTCCCTGTGTAGATAGGTGTGGTTAGATGGAATACACTGTAATTATATACTTTGCTGCTAGTTAGTGAAGGTAACGTTAGAGAGAAAGTGAGGTGACCTTTATGTATAAAGGGGCGTAGTACTGTGATATCTCCGACAACCAAAACGGCGTTTGTTACTGCAGTGTTTCCGTTACATGTTTTAAAATATGTAACGCATGCCAGACAATATATCAAATCGTTCATTTCTCGTCTATTTTCTTGATAATAGCCGTCCATCGCAAGCTATGATAGCAACCTCAGACGTGTGCTTCTGCAGCTCTCTGGTGTGTGCGGAGGTGACTATAGAGTCCAATCCTAGAACTCCTAGGTTTTATTGTCCGTCTCCAATAGGACTAGGAACTCGATCTCACATACACTGAGATCAGGGATCTCTGGGAAAATATAGCCAGATTGCCCCACGAGGAAGCGAACCTGGTAGCTTTGGCACGAGAGATGAGCACCTAACGTGTACGGCACAGAGACCACGAGTACGTTCTTGACTTGCCCGGTTGTCAGGGAAACCATCAAAGAAAAGTAGGTATTTCAGTAAACTCTGTAAACTATGAACGTGAGTTGATGTTAGAATAGTAACATTTACATTTAACTTGTGTATAATATATCTCAGCATTATTATGAGAAGGGTACGAAACAAAATAAGACCAGAAGTTAAGGAAGAACAATGTGGCTTTGTTGAACGCAGAGGAACAAACAACGCAATATATACAATAAGAACAATAATGGAAAGATCAATAGAAATGAAGTTGGACTTATACCTATGTTTCATAGACTACGCGAAAGCTTTCGATAAAGTAAAACATGGAGAAATAATCAGCATGTTAGAAAATATAAATATTGATGGTAAAGATCTTAGACTGATCAAGAATTTGTACTGGCAACAAACCGCAGCCATTAGACTAGAGAGTAAGATTGGAATCTATCAGGCGATACAGTTAGGAGTACGACAAGGGTGCGTACTCTCACCAGACCTATTCAACTTATATAGTGAAAACATCATGAGATCTATAGAAGAAAAGACAGGAATAGCAGTCGGTGGACAAAATATAAACAACCTAAGGTACGCTGATGACACAATTCTCATGGCTACAAATGAACACGATCTGCAAGACTTGATAGACATACTAGTAAGAGAAAGTGAAAAGAAAGGATTAAGCATGAATATAAAGAAAACAGAGGTTATGGTTGTCTCCAAGAAACAAGAAACACCAACATGCAATATCAAAATAAATAACACAACACTGAAACAAGTCCATCGATTCAAGTATCTAGGAACATTCTTAACACCAGATGGAAGATGTACAACAGAGATTAGGAGTAGAATAGCTCAAACGAAAGCAGCTTTTATGAAAATGAAGAACACACTATGCGTGAACTCACTACCAATGACACTGCGAAAACGAGTACTCCAATGCTATTACTTACTTACTTAATCCCGTCATGCCTAGTGACACATGGGGCTTCAGAAAGGACTTTCCATGCTCTCCTGTCCCGTGCAACCTTCAGCGCAGAGCCCCACGTCAGAGATGCGGTGTCCAGTTCCTCTTCCATCATGCGCCTCCATGTTGTCCGTGGTCTGCCTTTCTTTCTCTTTCCCTCTGGTGTCCAAGTGAGGGCTATCCTTGCAGGCATTTCTTGTCTCATTCTCATAACATGTCCGAGCCATTTCCATCTTCTCTTTTTGAGTATGTTATTCATTGACTCTTGTCTTGTGTCTTGGAGTAGTTGGTTATTGGATATTTTTACTGGCCAAAAGATTCCCAAGATTCTGCGAAGACAAGAGTGGTGGAAAACTGACAGCCTGCTAGTATCTCCTTTGGTCATCCTCCAACACTCCGATCCGTAGAGCAAAACTGGCAAAATAATGCTTTTATAGAGTTTAAGCTTTGTGGTCCTATTGTAGATTTTGGACTTCCATACTGGTTTCATTCTGGCAAAAGCGGTTCTGGCCTTACTCAGACGTGATTTTATATCTTCCTCTGTGCCACCATTTAGTGTCAGTACGCTACCAAGATATGTAAACTGCTCAACCCTTTCCAGTGTTTCATCTTCTAACATTACTGGTTGTTGGATTTCACTGTTTGTCATAATTTTTGTTTTCCTGTGTTTGTTTTGAGGCCTACTGTCTTTGCCGTGCTGTGAAGTATTGTACTTTTCTCTTGTATATGTTCATATCTGTGTGACACCAGGGCTATATCGTCTGCAAAATCCAGGTCCTCAAGCATCTCGAAAGGGGTCCATCTTATTCCTCTTGGTGCTTGTTGTTTTATGGCATTTTTAGCACCCAGTCAATTGTAATACTAAACAAAGAGAGGACATTACGCATCCCTGTCTTACACCAGATTTTACTGGGAATGTTTTGTTGGAATTCTTTAGGTTGCAGGAGAAATCTTTATAGAAGAGGGCTATGATGTTGACAAGCTTCTGCGGTACGCCGTATTGTCTCAGTATCTTCCATAGGCTGTCTCTGTGGACGCTGTCGAATGCCTTTTCAAAATCTATGAAGTTGATATATATAGTCCTTTGCCACTCGCTACATTGTTCTAAAATGTTACGCAGGGTAAATATATGTTCATTTGTTCCTCTTCCTTTCCTAAATCCTGCTTGCTCCATTCGTAGACACTTATCTATTGCTTCTTGTATTCGCATTATGATAATTTTGCAGAATATCTTACTTGGGATTGAAAGCAACGTGATTCCTCTCCAGTTATTGCAATCTGTTAGGTCTCCTTTCTTGGGGATTTTCACCACAGTACCCTAGTCCAATCCTTAGGCAATTCTTCTTTCTCCCAGATATCTGCAAACAATGGCTCTAATATGTTTGCAGCTAAGATGGGATCGATCTTGAAAAGCTCTGCTGTCATTTCATCATTTCCCGGTGCTTTGTTGTTTTTCAGGGATCCAATAGCTTTTACTATTTCTTGCTTTTCTGGCAATTTGAGGTTGATATCAATATCCTGTGCGGCCGGTGGGATATCCGGTGGATGTTCAGGATCAGGTCTGTTTAGCACATCTTCAAAGTGGGATGTCCATCTCATATCCTGCTCCTGCTCTGTTGTCAACAGTTGTCCTAGGCTGTTTCTGACTGGCATGTTATGGTTGTGTCTTTTACCTCCGCATAATTGTTTGGTAATCTTGTACAGTGTGTGCAGATCATGTACTTTAGCAGCTTTTTCTGCTATTTCTGCTGTCTTTTCCATAAATTGTCTCTTGTCTGTTCTAGCACTTCTTTTTACCATTTTGTTTAGTTCTGTATATTCTTTTCTTGCCTTATCTTTTTGACGTTCTGATCTAATGCTATTGATGAGATTTTTTTCTCCTTTCGCTTTTGGATGTATTCTAAGGTCACTCCAATGCTATATTGAACCAATTCTTATGTATGGCAGCGAATCATGGACACTGAACAAACAATCAATACGATCATTGGAAGCCACAGAGATGTGGTTTTACAGAAGAATGTTGAGAATTCCATGGACAGCAAAGAAAACAAACGTGGAGGTTTTAAATCAGGCCTGCACACAAAGAAACCTTATCAAAAGAATAAGAATCCGACAATCAAGGTTCTTCGGGCATATAATGCGAAGAGAAGGTTTAGAACATTTGGTGACTACAGGTAAAATTCAGGGAAGGAGAGATCGTGGAAGACAGAGGAGAAGATGTTGGATGGCCTGACATCATGGTTCGACAAAATATCGACGTCAGAACTGATTACATGCACCAAGCAAAGAGAGTTGTGGAGAGACATGATCGCCTACGCCGGCAGGCATGGCACTTGATTGATTGATAATATATACGTTATTGTTGATTGTATCTCATCTTGAAATATATGGAATATTTTAAAAATAGAATTTATCGTCTCTGGAAGGGGTTTGCCTCTTAAACCACACTTGGGATAAACTATGAAACAACTTTCATATAAAAACGTGTGACCTGCCTGCCTGAACTAATAAGCAACGCTAAAAAGATGCTAAGTACTTCAGAATTGCTAGAGCTAACAAAAATATATCGCTTTTTTCCCCAAGTCTAATTATCTTTTCACCACGCATAAATCTTTAGCCATTTTTAAAGCAGCCAGATTTTTTCAGCTTTTCTGTTCTTTTAAGATTTTCACAAGATGACTCAAACAATAGCAGCTGCCACAGAGGAATCTGAGAAATATCGCAATAGTAAGTAAATATACACAAGTTGAAAGAATAGATAAAGAATATTTAGAAGAGGAAAGTATTCTAAAACAGCGACAGGGAAACACTCGAGCTTGTCTGGCCAATTGCTATTCATCTATCATAACGACATAGACCACTCTGTTCTTCAAATAAATTTTAGAAATAATTATGTGGGGTCAAATCAGTCTATGGCCGTTGGGTACGTACGACGCCTCCGTTAGTATGAAATGAAAATCGGGGCATATCCTTTACATACAGGACATCGCTATCAACCACAGTAAACGAGTCGTGTACGAATATATAATATAAAAGAACGCCGTGGGTCGTAGTATATAGATGACGGATGCGACTGATAAGGACATGAAACGCCCTTGAACAATGTAGGCAGTAATGTTTTTAATTAGTGGTTAACAGTGGCGGCTCATAGCTAAAATTAGTGGGGGTACTGCTTCCACACTTTCGGGGGCATTGTTTTAATATTATGCAAAACGAAACAAACATATGAAAATAAAACTTCTACATAAACTTGATAAAATCCTTTTAAAAATATTTTGTTACGTACTATAACTAAGAGGCGGCTAAGGAGGTTTGGTTGAAATCGGATGCATGTGTCCGCTAGGGAATGCTAACCGGAAACAAATGCTTGCAGAAAATGGATGCACCAGGCCGTAAGGCACATAACATGGTGCAACGACCCCTCACAATGCGGAATAGGATAACGGATTCTACGGTCGCCAATCTGCCTCGGAGATTTAGCCATGCAGTAAGAATGTCAGACCCACCATCACGAGGGTGGCCAAAACTTACTGCAGGAAGAGGTCGACACAAACGGGAAGCAGAAATCATAGGAATTATATCCTACAGAACTGCCCCCAGTATGCAGACTTGAGAAGAAAGAGGTGGCCCACTTACACTAGTGTCCAAGACAAACTGTATGGCGTGGCTGATAATCTGAGACAGACGGCTGCCTTTATTAGAGCTTCCGAAATCCCAATCTAGTGAGAACGCAGAAGAATTCAAGTAATAGAAGTGAATCTACAAGCCTAACCAGACTGTAAGAATATCAAGTCAAATGGAGTGTAGCTAAATAAGAGCACTCTACTGGTAGCCAAAGAAGAATAGTTAACCAACAAAGAAACCAATGTCGTTAGTCGCCACACTTGAGAGACATACTGTAGTTCAGATCCTAGCATTTATGGACTAATTGATTCAATGTGTAGTGATGATATTCTGACGAATAAACTAACCTAAACTAAAACCGGTGTTGTTAGTCGCCACACGGTGAGAGACATACTGTAGTTCAGATCCGAGCATTTATGGACTAATTGATTCAATGTTCAGGGACGCTGATCCGACGGCTAAATAAAAACTAAATTATTCAAGAATATGGTACACGATTTTTAAGCACAACACACGCTGAGTCAAAAATCACATCACACACTGAATCAAAAAGCACATCACACGCTGAGTCAAAAAGCACATCACACGCTGAGTCAAAAAGCACATCACACGCTGAGTCAAAAAACGCAAAGGAAGGAAACAGAGATTAGGGATCTCTGTGACGTAGAGGCTAGGTGCTCGTCTCTCATTCCAAAGGTACCAGGTTCGCTCCTCGTGAAGCCATCCGGATATTTTCCCGAGATCTTTGATCTCAGTGTAGAGTGAGATCGAGTTCCTAGTCCTATCGGAGACGGACGATAAAACATAGGTCCAGTGTTCAATTTCTGTACGTAAAAGAACAATTGGCAGTCTTTTAGAGGATTTGCTATGAAAATCTTTCTGCAGCGTTCTCTTACCAATAGAGAGCGACAGTAGCGTAGTTGTTAGTGACCAATAGAGAGCGGCAGTAGCGTAGTTGTTAGTGACCAATAGAGAGCGACAGTAGCGTAGTTGTTGTGACCAATAGAGGCAGTAGGAGTTGTTGACCATGAGAGCGACAGTAGCGTAGTTGTTAGTGACCAAGAGCGACAGTAGCGTAGTTGTTAGTGACCAATGAGAGCGGCAGTAGCGTAGTTGTTAGTGACCAATAGAGGCGACAGTAGCGTAGTTGTTAGTGACCATGAGAGCGCAGTAGCGTAGTTGTTAGTGACCAAGAGCGACAGTAGCGTAGTTAGTGACCAATAGAGGCGGCAGTAGCGTAGTTTTAGTGACCAATGAGCGACAGCAGTGTTAGTGACAAGAGCGACATAGTAGTTGTTAGTGACAATGAGAGCGACAGTAGCGTAGTTGTTAGTGACCAACAGAGGCGGCAGTAGCGTAGTTGTTAGTGACCAATGAGAGCGGCAGTAGCGTAGTTGTTAGTGACCAATAGAGCGACAGTAGCGTAGTTGTTAGTGACTAATGAGGCGGCAGTAGCGTAGTTGTTAGTGACATGAGCGACAGTAGCGTAGTTGTTATGAACAATGAGGCGACAGTAGCGTAGTTGTTAGTGACCAATAGGGGCGCATAGCGGGCACAATAGACGGCGTAGCGTAGTTGTTAGTGACCAATAGAGAGCGACAGAGCGTATTTGTTAGTGACCAATAGAGGCGGCAGTAGCGTAGTTGTAGTGACCAATGAGAGCGACAGTAGCGTAGTTGTTAGTGACCAATGAGGCGGCAGTAGCGTAGTTGTTAGTGACCAATAGAGGCGACGTAGCGTAGTTGTTAGTGACCAATAAGGCGGCAGAGCGATTGTTAGTGACCAGAGCGGCAGTAGCGTAGTTGTTAGTGAACTTGCTTCTTAGGCTAGGGGTCCGGGTTCAATTCACCAGTGCGCGTGAAATTTTTTCCGACCGTAACGGCTTCAAGTTGAGTCAGGTTCAATTAGGTACCAGGAAAAGCACTGAGAAGTAAAGGCGCCCGGCATGATATTGACCACATCACCCATCGTGTGCCGACGTTCAATGAAAAATACGGGCATAACACCGATTACCCTATATACCACGTGGTAAAACAAGGGTTCATTTCCTTTACTTTGACTATCCACTCCCACCCCCTCCCCAGCCTAGTAGAGTTTGACACCAGTTGGCACGGGTCTACCATTAGCTAGAGCCGTATTAATAGAAACGAGGAACAACCATTGCAATAAATGACTTACTCAAAGAGATAGGGTTAGCTTGGTTGCAAGGATTTCTCATTGCTTTAGATGAGACCCCTAGCAAGTTTTAATTTGTCTTATACGGGGATCGTGAAAGTACGGTCTCACATATCAATGGAAGTGACTTGTACAGAGGTTATAAAAGTGCATTGTTAAATATCAACGAAAGTGCATTGTTATATATCAACGAAAGTGCATTGTACAAAATTCATGAGAGTGCTTTGGCATAAATCCGTAGAATCATTTTTCCTTCCATGTATTAGCAAGTATTTCCCCCACTGGCCCCTGAACGCGTTTCTACTGATCTCTGAAAGTATTTCCCCACTGGCGACCACTGAGACGCCGATTTCTACTGATCTCTGAAAGTATTTCCCCCACTGCCCTCTGAAAGTGTTTTACACGATATACTTGATATTATATTATCTCATGCATGTATGAATCACCTAGGGCAGGCTGGAATCGTTCTGCAGTGTAAAAAAATAAATAAAAAGAAACGGATGAAATGCAGTACAAGATAACATGAACTGTTTAAGAATATCTTTGAAAGAAACATCCAGAAGTAATGATAACCGTTATCCCGTCTGTATCATGGCGTGCAGGTAACGAATGCTGCAGATAGAGAGGTTAAAGGTGGTTGCGTATTGATATCCAAACGTGAAGATATATCAAAACTTCGTCTGGACATTCTTCAGAGAGACAGAGATAAGTGGTAAGAGAAGCTACATCAAGGCAGACATGGACGTCTATAAGTTAAGGAGATGAGGGAAGGGGGAGGGGGTAAGGCAAATTCCCTTTTGTAAAATGAATTTTTTATAAAACAGTTTTAAGTGATGTTTGGAGCCTGCAGGGAAAGAGGACTAGGGAAAGAGGACTAGGGAAAGAGGACTAGGGAAAGGCCTAGAAATACTTGGAGAAGGGAGCTGGAGACTGATATTAAAAGGATAGGTAAAACAGGGAAAGAATTAGAAAGGATGGCAGGAGAGAGGAAGAGCTGGAAAAAGTTTGTTGAAGACCTGTGCTCCGTTGGGAGTTGAAAGGTTGAAAGGTGAAGAAGATTTAAGAGAATCTGGTCTTCTCCATTTCCGCATGGCAAACTACCAACTAAAATTATGTTTGAATTCATTTTAACTCCCCTCCTTCCCTGACAAAATATATGTGAACAAACATAATGATAGAAGATTTCTTCAAATGAACGAGAAATAAGACATTTGAAGAAAATGCTACGCGGAAGATATAAATGAAATATTTATTTGAAAATAAAAGTTGCTGGCATAATTTTGTAAATCTAATGCAGTAACAGTTTTAATATGTTGAGAAAGTAACAGCCATAAACACAATAAAACACCAGGTGAGAGACGCAGGTGAGGAATAATGCATAGAATAAAGCTATGCCTTTTTTTTTTTGAAAGATAAAATTAAAACTTCAGATACGAGATACAAAAAATAAAAAGTCTCGACTACAAATGGAAAACAGCTTCAGAAAGGAAAAACGTCAAATTGGAGATTCTTCTTCTTCTTCTTCTTTTCCCTATTTCTCTTTTGCCTCAAAGTCTCAGGATAAGAAGATATTTATAGAATGAGCTGTTATGTCTTCTTTCTTTTGTCCTTCTCTGCTTTTTTGCCGCTAGGCGTAGCAAGTTTAACTGATGATCGGTTTCCGAGATAATGCACGCTCGGTCGTTTGATATGGTGTGGTATTGTGGAGTTTTAAGATGTCTGTAACTCCATCAACCCATCTTTTCTTGGTCTGCCCCTTCCTCTTGATGATTCCATTTTCAGGTTGTACGCTCTTGCAACTGGTGTATTCGGGTTCATTCTGACCAAGTGGCCAAACCATTTGAGTCTCTGTTTTTCAATAAATCTAATAGCAGGTGTTGTTCCGACTGTTCTTCTAATTTCCTCATTTCTTATATGGTCTCTTCTTGTTTTATTTACTGCTTTCCTCAGGCATCTCATTTCGCATGTGGTAATTTTCCTTTCTTGTTCTTTTGTCAGTGCCCATGTTTGGCTCTGGTAGCACAGTGTTGGTAGAAAGATTGAATTTATAATCTGTCTTTTAGTCACTACTGGAATAGCTGGGTGTTTCAAAATTGGGGTAAGCTGGTATGTAATGTTGTTGGCTTGCTGGATTCTAGTTTCGATCTCTCTGTCAGTCTACTATCAGATGTGAAGATACTTCCAAGGTATTTGAATTCTCTCACCTGCTTTAGCGTTTGGTCATTTTATGTACCCTTCATAAATAATTTTTTTCACCGCTACTGTTATTTATGGAGGCCCCCTTGTGAGTGGATGGCCTTTTGCTCTGCATCCTTGTACCGAAGTAACATTGCTATTTGAAGCGCACCTTCTGTCGGTAATCTATGTATGTGTCCGCACCATGTAATTAATAAATTAAACACATGAAAAACATCTTCAGAAAGTGAAGAACTATCACTAACTCATTCCAATTCTAGTGGAGCATACGGTCTCAACAGTTGTTAGCCACTTTAAAAAAAAATATATTGCTGTTTTATGTATGGCTTCCAAGGATAATCCAGCATTTTTCAACTCCTTAGGGGGTCTCTGTGGCTGAGTGGTTAAGCCCAGTCGTGGTCGTGGGTTCAAAACCGGCCTTCTGTTCACGAGTGCAGTTTTTTCCAGAGACCCCTATGATTGTTACCGGAGCTACGGAGTTCGTGCTTTGTGCTATACTCCCGGCAGTTGGCGTGCCATTTTTACGGAGATGGACCGAGATGGCCATATGGGGTAAAACCCGGTGCATTGAAGTCAGTCCTTCGGCTTTTAGACCCTCAAGAAGACTCCATCGGCAGATCTATGTAGAAGGTCCCCTGTTCCGCTTTCCTTTCGGGTTCCATTCAAGTGGAAGAAACATTAATCTCATGAGAAAACAAATGTAATCAGAAATACTGAAATACAATGTGACCTTCAATTTCGAAATGATAGATCTTGTTAGTACAAACGAAATTAGACTGGAGTAAACATATAGACACACAGAAACTGTTTAGTTATGATTTTTTCTTTATGCCTCGGACAGAAAAATTCTCCTTGACCTTACCGGGTCTTCTTCTTCTTCTTCAACGATCTCTGGTCGTGCGCTTAATTTACTGTGGACCACAACTGGGCGGTCAGCTTCAGGTGTGTCAGTTTTCCCCAAAGCTTAGTTTTCAGGTTACCGGGTATTGAACCCCGGTCCTCTGAATGGGACTCCGCGCTCTAATCCATTCGGCCAGACGCTCCATTAGGTTGGAGAAAACCGGAGGAAATGGGAAAGTGAGACGGATCAAAGACAACCCGGTGAAGAACAAAGAAAGTAAAGATGCATAGAGTGAATCAGACTTAAGAAACTCTTATGATCTCGAACTGGGCAATGCAGACATATTTTAATATTGTCATACAAGACTTTCCTAGGTGTGGTGTCAGACACAGACTGCTTTGTTTGTTCCGTGACCACCGATAATAGAAAGCCACCGTGTACAGGTAAAAATTCCGCTAAATCAGACCACAACCATCACGTGACCCTCGAATTCCAGTATTGTTAGATAAAGACAAATTAATTGTAACCCATTCGCCGTTCTGTGCCGAAATTCTGGCTCCCAGTATTTGTTAAGATGACGCAAAGCTAGTATACTGGCTTTTTCAGTATATATTGTAATATTTTCAGTATATATTGTAATATTTTCAGTATATATTGTAATATTTTCAGTATATATTGTAATATTTTCAGTATATATTGTAATATTTTCAGTATATATTGTAATATTTTCAGTATATATTGTAATATTTTCAGTATATATTGTAATATTTTCAGTATATATTGTAATATTTTCAGTATATATTGTAATATTTTCAGTATATATTGTAATATTTTCAGTATATATTGTAATATTTTCAGTATATATTGTAATATTTTCAGTATATATTGTAATATTTTCAGTATATATTGTAATATTTTCAGTATATATTGTAATATTTTCAGTATATATTGTAATATTTTCAGTATATATTGTAATATTTTCAGTATATATTGTAATATTTTCAGTATATATTGTAATATTTTCAGTATATATTGTAATATTTTCAGTATATATTGTAATATTTTCAGTATATATTGTAATAGGGATGCGTCTGGAGATAGGAAAAACATTACGGAGCGACATTCGGGGGTCTCTGTGGCTAAGTAGTTTGTCTTGTCATTGTGGAGTAAAATTGTGACCGATTCGCCCAACACTTGCGCGACATACGCCAATGCTCTGTGACCCCTGTAGCCACCCATTTCAATGATACTGGCCATTAAGAGCTCACGATGTCCAGGTCACAGCCA
Source organism: Arion vulgaris (assembly GCA_020796225.1). Lineage (NCBI taxonomy): Eukaryota > Metazoa > Mollusca > Gastropoda > Stylommatophora > Arionidae > Arion > Arion vulgaris. The sequence continues at coordinate 5,773,840 of CM036772.1, read as the reverse complement.
TCCGATCATGTTCCTCGGATGATCGCAGTCGATTTGCTCTGGAGAATCGGTTGATTTCTTTGTATGGTACCTTGCGACCACGTGGGCTCAACGTATTACATTCCTAATCTTCTTAGTACTTTCTCTTCCCATGCCTTGTAATCTATATGGGTTTATGTTGCATGTATTACATTCTTATGCTTCTTAGTACTTTCTCTTCCCATGCTTTGTAATCTATATGGGTATATGTTGCATGTATTCAAGTTATATATTTACTAGATTTTCATTGTTTCTCTTCCGTTCTATTTCTAGTTTTTATGTGTGTTTTTGTGTTACATTTATTTCGTTCTTCATTTTTAATCTCAGATTTTCATTAGAAACGTTTGTATTTGGTCGTCCATTTGTTTTTTAAATTTGTCACTCCTGTTGTTCGTTTGCTTGATAAAGGCCTTGTTGGTCGAAACGTTGCTGTATTTTGTCATTGTTTTTGTAATTTGTAAAACTACAGTACTTTGTGATTACGTGTTTTGACGTAAAATTGCGTTCTTTGCAAAGGCCGTGTATATATCACAGTTAGAATGATAAACATGGCCGAAAAAGAACGAACGCGAGAGAGAGAGAGAAGAAGAGAGAGAAAGAGAGAGGTCGACTGGGTGTGGCAACATGTTTTTCCTCAGCTCACACAGATGAGGACAGTCTTGTAGGACATGCTTCGCTGTCTGTTCCGCCTGCAATGCCATAATAGAAGCATGATAAATAGGTAATTTTTGAAAACATTTATAAATATGCGTCCCTATCCTGAGAGAATAAGATAGGAATGAAAATGGGAACGGCCGAACACGAACACTTTGTTAAAGACATTTGATTAATCAATATAGAACGCTAAAAAGTGGGAAGGAGATCAAAGCATCCATGGATGTGTCCGGTCTGGAGGGATGATGATCCTCACTAATCACTATCTATAAGCTATTGATGTAATCCTAGATTCGATAGGCAGGTCATATAGTTCGCATACCAGACTCCCGCTGCCAAAAAGATATTTTAGTAAACTGCGGTAAAATAAGATAATGTCCAAAAGAAGTGTTTCAATTCATCTAAAGCATTGTTTCCCAACCTTTTTTGTGCCATGCCCCACCAAAGTCTTTTTAAAATTCGTATGCCCCCCAACCCTATGTAAGATATACCCCAAAAAAATTTAGTTTCCAAAAATTGAATTGTTCACTGAAAAAACTTAAATGATAGGTTTTAGGAAGAAATAACCGCCCGAGTGGTTACCGGGACCCAAATTTTGGGTGTAAAGAATAGAACCACTGTTACCTGCCACGCATGTCGTAAGAGGCGACTAAGGAGGTTTGGCTGAAATCGGATGCACATGTCCTAACGTGTAGAAGGCTATGTGTTTAGGGGCCTACCAAACCAATGTGCAACGTATACACGTTCTTGGCAAAATCAAACATATCACAAAGAGTGAATAAAATTGGTCGTAAAGAACGAACGCAAAGAACAAGAAGAAGAAGGAAGAAATAACTAGGCAATTGTTGAGGAAACATAGTAAATAAATTTTCAAAACATATAATGGAAAACTGAAATTCAAGTACGAAATAATTTTAAGAACAGATGTTTCAATACTATTTTAATTATTAGTAATTATTTATTACTTGCCCTTAGTGAGATCTTTGCGCTTGATGCATACTGTAAGGATATTTTATGTTAGGTTCCAATTTAGTTAGCTTCAGTATCAAGTCTCATCGTTGTGTTACATCAAGCCGATTTCTTTTTAGCAGCAAATCAGTTATGGCACTAAATCCACATTCAGGTAAATATGAAGATGGAAACAGTAATAACAGTTTTCTAGCACATTTGGTTGAATTTGGATATTTGATTTCTGTTTCCTCACAAATTCATGCCATGGTTCTTTTTATATTAAATGAAGTTTTGACTGACTCATCATTTTGCATTTCTGCGAGTTCTTATTGATACTGCATATTTGAAATGTGAGACAAATACACTAACATTTGCTGCAACATCTAAGCTGGAAAATCAATTTATTCAAATCAGAAAATCTTTCTTTTAAATCAGCAGATAGAATTTTCAGATGATCGACAATAACAAGTATAACGATATCAATCACTTCACATTTCTGGAGCCAATGAAACCTTTCTTCCAAATTTTTGTTGCAAATATATTTCCGACATAATTCAATAAAGGTAATGAAACCAGATATCTTTGCTTTTATATCAACAAGAGTTGTATTTGTTCCTTGAAGTTGGTCATTTAATATATTTCGTTTTTCAAAGATGTCGGCTAGATAACTCACACATACTTTACCATTTACCGTTAACAGATACTTCATTTCAGTTTTATCGCTTAAAAAATCACTAAGAGTATCAAATAGTACCATAAATCTTTTCAAGCAGTTCCCTTTCTAGAGCCATCTTACCTCCGTGTAAAGTAAAAGTCTCACATGGTCTGCATTTTGTTTTTCACAAAATAGCATAAAGAGACGCTCACATTTGACATTAGCTTTAATAGCATTGATACACTTTATAACTGACTTTAATACTTCGTTTAGGACAGGCAAAATATTTTTAGCTACCAAATTTTCCTGTGAATAACACAATGCACAAGAAGCATTTCTAGATTCTTATCTTTCATCATTGTTAAGCAGCTATTTTTTTTTGTCTACAACATCAGGAGCACTATCTGCGGCACAAAATGTTAAATTTTTAATTGGTATATTTTGACATTCAAGTAATCTTTTAGCTTATTATATACATCTTTGGAGGTAGTGGTGCTTTCTAATGACTTACAGAACAACATTTCTTCAACACAATCCCCTTTATCAATATATCTTAGGTAAGTTATCAATACTACTTATCAACACTGTCTCTCAAAGTTGATTCAATCATTTGCACTGAGAATTTTCTTGTTTTCAGCCTTTTAACAAGTTGTATTTCAATATCTTCACTCATTTCGTCAGTTTTTTTACTAACAGTATTGTTACTGAGTGGCATAGCTTTCACGTCTTTGTCATCTTTTTCCAGAACCGTTTTAAGAAATGCTGATATTGATTGTTTGATTAAATTCTCTCCTATAGTATGATTTTCACCACATTTAGCAATGAGTAAGGAGATTTGATAACTAGCATCAAGAGTACGATTGACTATTGCAGTACGAGCAGTAAATAGAGAATTTAATGTTGCTCTTTTTTCAAAATTTGTCTTTAAAGTTTGAAAGTAATTCAAATCTGAATTAATATGAGCCCTATGTTTCACCTTCAAATGTGCCTCAAGGCGAGCTAGTTTCATTGATTCGTTGGTCAAGCATTGTTGGCATAAAAGACATTAATGTGGAATACATTAATAAAATAATATCTCATATGAAGTGATATACGTTTGAGAAGATTCGATTATTGTAGAGTGACTATTTTGAAAAAAACAACAAATCATTTAAACAAAAATTATACTACCGGTTTTGTGGTCAAATTTGCTCTTCTGAAAAAGTATGCGGTGCTTCTCTCTCTCTCTCTTATATATATATATATATATATATGGGTGAATATTCTTTTACTTTACTATTCCATAACTTTATTCTGCAATTTCCCATATCTGTTACTCTCTTGGAAAAGACTCATTTTACTTCGGATAGCGATATTCTTCCGTCATTGTCTAAACATTTATGTCCCATCCACACATTCTCAATATGTCGCTAAACATGGAAAACAAGATCTCATAACATTCTACTGTAATTCATTTATAAATGCTCCTTTGCTAACTATACAACTACAAAATGGTTCTCTAAGGACACCTGTATAATCCAGCTGCACAATGAGTATCCTCTACTCTGGTAATTAAACTAATGGCCCATAACTTGTATTTGAGCCAAACTCCCTTGATGCTTCTTGGTTCATTTTCCCATCGTACCGAACATTCTAAGCCAAATCAAACTTCGGACCTGCTTTCTATGGCGGAAATATGATATGCGTGGCTCTGTCCAATACTATTACATACTCAAGATTGTACTATATAAACTCATTTTGGTCTTTGTGACAAGGTTGGCAAATGTTAGACACATTATATTTTAAAAAAAATATTACTCGATTTTAACATAATAACACATACTTTCCCGCTTTTAAAGCTTTGTTAAAAGGAGGTAGAAATGTACCTAGATATAAGCACTTTCCGTTTATTGACAATTTTTTAAACTTCAGTAAAGTGATTGTGAAGCAACATTTGTTTTTTGTTAACAGACATCCAAAAACTGATATATTGGTTTTGCAACATCATAAACATTAGTTAAACTCTGAACGAGTCCATTGCCCTCCTAAACGATGAAAATGCCCCTCTGTGGGGCGTACGCCCCACGTTGGGAAACATGAATCTAAAGGGTCTGAAGCCGAAGGATTAACTTTATCGCTGCGGGTCCTTCCCAATTTGGCTCGGTCCCTCTGCAGAAGGGTCTCTGAAAAATAAAACACACTCGCCAACCGAACGGAGCGGTCCGAATTAGAACACATGACCTTCGGATCGCAAGACAAAGGCAAAACCACTTAACCACATAAACAGTATTAACACGAACACGCTGCTCCACAAGACCGAACCATTTGGCGTACACTATTTAGTTACGGTGCGGTGATTTTGGAGACATCGATAATTGTAGTAAGAGAACAGATGTGACAAGTTATAGACAATATAGCATTTACTAGTTACAAAACATTCTCAGCCCACGCTGTTCAAGAAAGTTACAGGCCATCATCGGGTCCATCAGTTAGATATGCACCCATGCAATGACATGGCTTGACCAAAGTAATCTTTCTTATCTATTGGACGAAGAGAGTGCTCTTTCACTCTCGTGGTGAATAGAATAACAACAACCGCACACGAAATTTTACTGTTCAAATGCTACTGCTGAAATGAGATGATTGAGGAAAGAGTTAAGTAAGACAAGATGAGACCATATAAGAAATGAGGAAATTAGAAGAACAGTCGGAATGTTGTTAGATTCATTGATCGTCCGAGTGGTTACCGGGGTCCAAATTGGGGTGTAAAGAATAAAACAATTGTTGCCTGCCACGCATGTCGTTAGAGGTGGCCAAGGAGGTTGGGCATTCGGCAGCTACCCCACACCGTAAACAACACTAGATGGCTACAGAACGGAGAGCGAACCGAGTAAACGCTGGCTGAAACCGGACACATCGCTGAAGGATAAGCACTAGAGCTCCAGATGGTGCTGAAGATGTGACGTAAAACACACCAATGCTAAGGCTTCATGAATCAGATTTCCACATGAACATAATTTATGGGGAGATCTGGTACATCGGTCTGGGCGGTGATCGCGTGCAGAGAGAGAGAGAGAGAGAGATTCATTGAAAAACAGAGACTCATATGGTTTGGTCACTTAGAATGAACCCAAATGCACCAGCTGCAGGCGCGTACAACTTGAAAATTGGAATCATTAAGAGGCAGACCAAGAAAAAGATGGAGATAACAGACGTCTTAAAGCTCCACAATTTCACATCATATCAAGCGACCGATCGTGCACTATCTCGGAAACAGATAATCAATTAAACATTCGACGTCTAAAGACAACAAATCAGAGAAGGACAAAATAAAGAAGAATAAATACTAGTCCAATTATGAGTCAATGATATAAAGCAAACTACAAACGATATAGATAATTTGCAACAAACATAGTAATGGTGGTCTCGAGGACTTCCCATTTATTTGTGCTGTTGCTGATTTGCTACAGAAAGTCCTGGCACTGTATTCTCTAATACGCATGCGCGTATTTTCTAAAATTTATATAGAATAGATAGCCATTTTGGTGCAGACGACTCTGGAATGATTGTTTTCTGAACATGTATGAGATCGGTAGGTTGAGGTTTTTACCCACTCGCATAGGATGAGTTCCAAAAATCACCAAGATGAATGTTCGCAGTCCAATGCAGTCATACTGGAGTAATTCTCTTGCTATTCGTCAAGAAATCCAACGTTTTGAGAGTGTACATCCTAGCATTTATGCGATATATGATCTTATTGAAGCTATTCCTGATCCGTTAATTCAACAACAGATTAGGGAACACGTCGTTTGTATAGAAGGTAAGTGATGTTTAACTTTTTTTGTAGTGTTTTCATTTACTGACCCCATTTTTGACTGATATATCCGATATTGTAACATATAATGAATATATATGCACATGTTTTAAATTATGAATGAAATGACGTCAATGATTGAAGATGTGTGACTAGTGAGTGTGAGGCGAATGTACACACTACACATTGGAGTTTGGAGTGAGTGATTGATTATTATTATTATGATCAGAATGACCCGTGGCTCAACGACTGCTGTGTTTGGAGTTCAACTTTATATTGCTATTTATCATATTATTAGTTTCATTTATTATTTATTTATTCATATGGACTCTAGCTTCCGGACTTTTGAGTCATCGCCGTGTTTGGATAACAACTCACATACACATGCATACGCTTACACACTTGACAGACACTCAGACACTGAGACAGTACGAGTATTGAGTACTCAACTGAGCACTCACTTCTAGCCATTCAGTCTCGCTTTAAACCCTTTAAACCTAGCTAGTCAGTATAAATAGTACTTATAGTGCAAGTATAGTTTAGAACTCATACCATTGTCATGAGTGTCAGCTGTCTGTATTAACCAGTCAATTGAATTAGTAATAACTAGCAACCCCCTCCCCATCCAAGGTTTTCACTCTACAGGCTTATTAGTTATGAATGTTCTGTTTCTACTGTGTCAAGACCTAGTCAAACTATCAGAATGGCATAAGATCAAAGTATTCAAAATAACTGTTTCACAACGTTCAGCTAAACTAGTTATGATCATATGATTAATAAAATCATTTTGGTTTTGTGTACACAACCAGGGCTCTGTGAAAAAAAATTAGTTTTTAGTTTCTCAATTTTACTTAGTACAACACAATTGAAGCTTAATGGCAAAGGAAATGAATAACACTCATCTTATATTACATTGAACTCAATGTCGTTCATGCACGAAGTGTATTTAGTGAGTTATGTGACATAATCTTAAACTGCCCTGATTAAATAGTAAGAACAGTAGTTCACATCCTGCTCTATTTTTAGAGTTTCTAGAGTTTGAGAAGACAGAAATTGCACGATAAACACCCCTAAATGAAGTAGATCTACTTGGCAGCCGGCAGATTTGTTCTGGTTCAAATTTTGAGTGCGGTTTGATTGATTGATTAATAGGACCATCATCAATGCACTTCTGTGCGTAACAATATATGCTGTGATCTCATTCTTACACAGGAAGATCTCAGCGGCAGTGCATGCACTCGATAGTACCAGCGAGGGTCCCCGATATAATTTGTAGGAATGAAAAATAGTAAAAATAAATTTTACCTGGGCAACTGTTTTCCAGCCTGCTTTTCTCAATTTTAAACCAAACACCTTTGGAGCGAGAGTGAACATCAAACCTCTATGCCACAGATGGCCTAGTTTCTTAGTATATACATATTATAATTAATTATAGTTACAGTTAGTATAAAAGTATACTCATAGTAACACATGTAAAGAATCTCTCTCTAGCCTGTGACACCCTGGGCGTTTAGGACAGCAACAAATACCTTCCATTCTTTCCTGTTCTTTGCTGTCCTCTGTATTGTGATCCAGCTGTGATTCATTTTTTCTTTCAGTCTCTGCTCTACTGTTCTTCTCCAGGTCATTTTGCATATTCCACATTTTTGTTCATTCTCTGGTGTCCATCTCAATGCAGTACAATATTTGTGGCAGGGTTATTCTTCATGTGTATCACATGTCTGATCGATCTCAATGTCTTTTTGTATGATGATGTTCATATTCTCATGCTGACACTGTGTAAACTGTTCTTGTTTAGAGATAGTTTTTGCCCAGAACACGCATACAATCTTTCACAGACAAGTTGTGTGGAAAGTTTAAACATATCTTGTTCTGTCATTCTCCAGCATTCTGATTCGTATAGTAAAGTTGATAGCACACAGCTGTGGTATATATTAATCATGGTTCTTATGCTGTATTGGGATGGTGAAGTTTATAGCACATAGGTCCTAGGCTGTATTGTCTGTCTCTTATAGGACTAGTCACTCAGTCTCATCGACTCATTGAAAAATAACACAATCACTGCACAGGAAACATGTATTGAGTATTTTATTAGCATGAGGCAAGCACCGTGCCTCATTGCTACATAGATCTTCATGACCAAACCATGTCTGTTATAATAACTGCCCAGTTTGGTAATATGGAAAAACATATATCTGCTTTTCAATATAAGTTACAGAAGTTCTCAGTATATAAATCGACAGATTGGTTATTGGTTACTAAACTGATATCATTGCACTCCGGGCAGACCCATAGGTGCTCAGTCTTTCCCAACAGATATAGAAGAGTATGCATACTGATGGTTCCTGTGGCTTGCTGGTTAAACACACTCCTCACTCTGCTCCTCAGGCATCCAGTTCTACTTGTACAACGGGTAACTTCAAACTGCTTAAATCACTGGATCGATTCAACATCTATTTTAGTGTCTTCATCCAACAGGTAGTCGCAAAGAAACAGAACATCCCCCTACCCATCTTCAACTCCCCAACAGTCAATGCTGTTGATGCAAGCCTGTCCGCTCTCTCATTACTGCAAACACCCAAACTGAAGGGTTATGATGTCTATTGCACTGAGCCAAAGAGCTGAAAGCTCAAGTGCTTCTGGATGGAAAAAAAAAATCACTACCAGCATTAGGACACTACTTTTTTTGTTGTATTTTGTTTGCACGCTTTTGATTGATTTTGTATTCTCAAATACTATTCTTCCATTTTTGCTCCAGTCAAAGTATATGGGTCCCACTGCTTTTTCTGTATTTAGTTGATCATGTTAGATCATCGTGCAAGTCATTAGAACAAAGTTCACACTCTTCTCCATGTGCAGGTGACTTGCTTAGTTAGGGCATGTTTGTAGCTAACAAGAGCATAACACCATGATGATAGATCTGAACCTTCATGTCTATGTTTAAGCTATGTGTCCTAGGCCTTCAACAGACAGGATTATTTTTTTTTTATCTATGTTGGTCTTCCCTAACATTTCCATCTTCCAGTTGGTTACTACAGGAGATCGAATTGTCATTTGCTTGGTCAATTCTCATTATTTTTGTCTTTCCTTTATGAATGTTTAGCCCTAGTTGCTGGAATCTTTGGGTGAAATCCCACTTCAAGAGGTAGAATCATACACATATTTGGGCAGCAATGTAGACAAAGAAGGTGGAACAGATAGAGATGTCAAAATAAGAATACAGAAGGCAAGAGGAGCTTTCATTGCACTTGGAAACATATAGAGGTCTAAAGAAATCAAATCTAGAACAAAAATTTGGATATTTAACTCTAATGTTAAAGCAGTTCTGCTGTATGGGTCAGAAACATGGAGAACTACTCAAATAATAACGCATAAATTGCAAACATTCATCAACTGGTGTCTGCGCAGAAACCTCTAAGATGGTACGATAGGGTCACAAATGAGGAACTTATGGCGAGAGCAAGACAGATTCCAGTGAACCAAGAGGTTAAAAAAAGGCGCTGGATAGGACACACTTTGTGAAAACCTGAGGGGAATATAACAAGAAAGGTCCTTTCCTGGAACACCCAGGGACAGCGAAAGAAGGGGGTGGGGGCCGAGAAATACATGGAGACGAGATTTGGAATAAGAAATCAACAATATAAAGGAAGAGCTGGAGGGAGCTGCAGGAGATAGCTAGAGATAGGAAGACTTGGCATGAGTTGGTTGAGGGCCTATACCCCTCGATTTGTATAACCAAGTTTTCTTCCCTGCGACTGAAGCTTATAGCAACTCTTGCTGATTTGATGTTCCCATTATTGGATATATGAAGTATTTTATTGGGAGCATCAATGCCACCATGTTGATCCAACCCATCTTTCTAGAAAAGTCTTGCTGTTTAGTTCACTACATTTTAGTTATGTAAACTCATAGTGGACGTCTGTGGCTTGGCGGTAGTGAGCTCAATCACAACCCAAGAGTACCTGTTTCAAACTCCGTAGTGGGCAGTTTGGAAGCAAATTTGTTCAGTGGATTTTTACGAATGGTAAAAATAGACCTCGCCGTTCAGAAAGCAATGTCAAACTACTGAACATATAACTGGTGCCTAGAAAATCAATGACTCATTTACTGTGGTTGATGGCAACGTCCTGTAAAGGATATGCCGCAAATTTTCAAACTCATACTGGCTTATACTGCAGCTTTATTTCTGATGGTATCCCATACTCATAGACAATGTGATTGGTTACCCATTCTTTGGCTGAAATCGGATGCACATGTCCTAAACTTGTAGAAATCTATGCGTTTAGGGGCCTACCAAACCAATGTGCAACGTATACACGTTCTTGGCAAAGATCAAACATATCACAAAGAGTGATTAAAATTGGTCATAAAGAACGAACGCAAAGAAGAAGAAGAAGAAGTTACCCATTCTGACTGGATCCTAGCTATAATTAATTGGCCACCTTGTAGATAGCCTGCCATGAAATATGTGAAACATGCATATTCTGTAATCAAATGTTTTAAAGTTATTTTTTTATGCTGCTCTTTATTGTGTTTGACTCTACTCTGTCCGCATCAATACATTGTCCATGTATCCATCCACTCAGAGGATTCAACAAGTTATGCTCATACCATTTCTCTTAGTCATTAGACCATATACTTGTTGTTACAATAAAGAAAACACCACTCCCTAGTAGAGGTGAAGTGGCAGGTATACAGAAACATCAACCTAGCTAATAATGAGAGTAGCACCAATACCACAAGGTGCAGCCTGGCTCTGTTAGTTTATTTGTAGTTCTAGTAGTACTAGCTTCACTTGCTACACCTGGTTGGTTTTGTATGTTTAGTGCAACAGAGATTGCTTATTTCTGTTCTACCTGTTGACTTAATCCCAGTCAGTGATTCTCACATCTAGTTTCATCAGACTACTTAAGAGAAGTTTAGAGGTTTCATCTTCACTATTTATTCATATCTCTTCAGTTCTGGCTATACTCTAGTTAGAGTTTTGTCTCGCTTCCTGGTTTAGACATGCCTTGGTTGATCCAACTGAATTTGGGTATATTACCTGCAAAGTTGTGGGCATCTGTGGTTTAATGGTAGCAAGCTCAATCACAACCCAACAGTACTTGGTTCAAACTCGGCGGCGGGCAGTTTGGAAGCAAATTTCTTCCAGCAGATTCTTACGAACAGTAAAAATAAACCTCACCCTTCAGAAAGCAATGGCAAACTACTGAACATATAAGTTATGCCTACAAAATAATGAATCGTTTACTGTGGTTGACGGTGACATACCGTAAAGGATATGCCAGGATTTTCATTTCAACTGCAAAGTTATGGAAAGAATAAGTTAGCAAGGAAAGGAACTGACCATCTCATTTCCAAATGTTAAAATCTAGTACTGTGAGATCTCCAACAATTGCACACATACATAATTATATGTCATGGAAAAAAGGTGTTTGAAGACGATGGTTTGATTTCATTGCATCAAATTTCTCCATATGGCTGTCGGTCTATCTCCACAGAATTGACACATTCACCTGCCAAGAGTATTGCACAAAGTTTGAACACTTCATAGCTCTAGCAACACACCCAGGAATCTTTGAAAGAAATGCACTTATGACCATTTCACCATGCGACCCCTTACCCCATATAACCCCATACAGATATATATGTCCAGATTTTATATTTTAAGTAAATGAAAGACACAAGCTAATTTTAACCAAACCGAAGAAAAGACTGCATGTTTTGGTTGATTAACTTATGATTAATCAGACTAGTTATTGCAACATTCACCCGTAGGTCACTGATAAGAACTTGAGACTAACTAGCCAAAGCTGTGCTTACTTGACCGCTTTGGGAATATAATATCAGAGGACATAGGCAACAATTCTATTTATGGTATATCACATGCACCAGCATTCCATATCTAGCCAATCTATTTCACTGTATAATAACACTTGCTGTTAGACTATAATATTGACTATTAGACCAGTACAATACTGACTGTTAGACCGTATAATATTGACTGTTAGATGAGTACCACCTACAATTGTTGGCAGTATGGATTCCCAAAATTATTAGTTTTATTTCCATCTTGGTGCACACTTGACAGTCTGTTATTTTGTAAAACATCTTGATGTTACATTCCCAGTTATAGACTTGTTTTCCTCATACCTGTTTGCATTCAACCTTTCACTTAAGTATTGTTCTACAGTGTCATATCTCTATTTATCAGCATATTTTATTTGACTTGATTTATTCTCTTAGTATTTGTCTTTATATCCATTCACAGTTTTCTAGTTGTTAGGTTTATGTGCACAGTCATGAGGAATATTTAATGGTATCTGAAACAATGGGATAACGCTACAAGCAGATGCATATGTGCTCAGTCTACCCCAGTGGATGATTGATTGATACATCATCATTGCACTTCCGTGAATAATCATATGTGCCCCAATCTTTTTTTCATACAGGAATATCTCAGCAGCAGTGCACAAACTCTGTAGCAATGGTGAGGGTCCCTCGTGTAATTTAGAAGATGGTGAAAATATTGTGTAGGAATTTTTTTCTGTTGAATTTTTCTTACGAATTTTGCCAGGGCAGCGGCTTTCCAGCATGCTCTTCTTTGATTTTGAACTGACAAGGGTTCTTTTACATGCTCAAATTGAACACATGACCTACGTTTTATCGTTTGTCTCCAATAGGACTAGGTGCTCGATCTCACCTACACTGAGATCAGGGATCTCTGTAAATATATCCATATGGCTCCACGAGGAGCAAACCGAGTACCTTTGGAGCAGAGGCTAGCACCTATCCTGTACGCCACAGAGACCCCTAGTAGATGTCAAAGGTTATGCATACTGATATTTTTCATGACGCTGGATAAACACACTCCTCCTTCTGCTTTTAAGGTGTCCAGTCCTGCTTGTACACCAGTGGATTTTAAATTCTTTAAAATGTTGTAGGCTATCGTCATATTCACTTTTATCTTCATCTTGATGATCAGTGCTGTTGATGTCAGCATGTCTGCTCTTTTCTTATTAGCCTCAAACACATGCATGTTCAGGTTCATGTGAGACATAGGAAGTTGGAAGTATCAGACCACCATTCATTCATAATACAGCCTGCCATCTCAGACCTTCTGAAGCTTGAACTGAGAGACACAATACTGGCTTCAGTAGACAGAGTCTCACAAAGACATTGGAACACAGCTGTAACAGTCTCAACTTCCATGCAAATTCAAATAGTTGTTCTGTATGTTCCAGTCAGCTCAACAATGACCATACTCTGCACACTAGTTATTGGTTACTAAAGTGATGGCATTTCACTCCGGCCAGACCCAAAGGTGCTCATTCTCCCCAACAGATATAGAAAGTATGCATGCTTATGATTCCGTGGCTCGCTGGTTAAACACACTCCTCACTCTGCCCCTCAGGCATCCACTTGTACAACAGGTAACTCCATACTGCTTAAATCGCTGGACCGATTCAATACCTATTTTAGTTTCATCCAACGGGCAGTTGCGAAGAGACTGAAGAACATCCTCCCTATCCATCTTCAGCTTCCCAAATATTGATGCTTTTGATACAAGCCTGTCCGCTCTCTGATTGCTGCAAACACCCACATGCCCAGGGCAATAGATTCACATACGCCTCTGGAGGTTAGAAACTTCTATAGAAATCCACTAATACCGAAATCTGCCCTTCCGGATCTTGTGAAGCATCGACTGAGAGTCAAATACAATAACGGCCCCAGTTCTGCACATATAATTAAAAATAATGACCTGACTCAATGATCGCCATGTAAGAATTGACTTGACACAATGATGTTTAGGGAAGAGATGGGTAGAAAGAATGGTCCATCCTTCAGAAAACACCCTTGGGTCGAGACATCTCTTCCATGGATATCCATTGTTCAAGTCTATCGCTTCACTGTACATTCTTTGGTTGTACTTCTCTCTGGTACTGAAGGCTACTGGTTGCTAAATCTGTTATCTAATCTAATTAGTTGATCAAATGTCACCTCATCTGTTGGAAGAACATCTCACCAGCTGCTATTCTACCAGCCTGTACATAGTTAAGAGGTATTACTTGTGAGCTAGTTGCACTCACTCACAATATGCTCACACACACACCAAGATTACCTGTATCATTTGTACCTGTTCATTTTTACATTGCAAACTTACCTGTCAGATCTCAATGAGACAGGCACTCATACTCATATCTTGTACTCATGTGTCTGGAATATTCTTATCATGATGTATGAGTTTAGGCATTAGAATGTTAGTTTTACAGACATAAATAAATATATTCATGTCTTTGAAGGCAGCACCCTAGCAGACTTATCCAAAAAACATTTCAGTGCTATGTTTAATAGGTTGACATGTGTTTTGGCAACATGAGATAGTTACTCTGTTTTATTTCTACAGATAAAACACATCATAGTAGGATATTGTCCCCCTTCTTGTGCTGTCTCATACATTCTATCTTTCTACCATGTTCAGTCTTCCTGATGGTATCTTGTTCTTAGTTTTCTGGATTCAAGAGCTGATGTTGTTGAGTGGTTGGTCTACTGAGTTTATGCAGATCTTGCACTGATATAAATCAGTTTGAGTGCTACTGTAGTCAAATGATTGCTGGTGTAGAGGATTTGCTAGCACTGACATAAAGTGCTTAGAGTGTTGACTTAGTGTGTGTGTGGCAGTCAAGTTGATGATGTGTGCTGGTGTGGTCAGTTGATTATAACACTGATGAAGTCAAGGGACTTTAGGGCTAACATAGTTACGAGTACTCATTTAGTCATGTAGTTTGAGTGCTGGTCAAATCAAGCAACATATATATATATATATATATATATATATATATATATATATATATATATATATATATATTATATATATATATATATATATATATATATATATATATATATATATATATATATATATATACATATATACTAGCTGTACCCTGTGCGCGTTGCTCGCCTCCAACAAAAACTGCCGTTCCCAGCGTGTTCGTGGCGCGTTGGACTACGGGTGACAAGTCCTCTGTGAGTGCGGGTTCAACTCCGCGGACTGGCAGAAAAGCTACAGGTTCCTCAGATTTACGGTGTTCGTGGCACTGAACCGAAGGGTTACGATGTCCATGTCACCAAGCCAAAGAGCTTTCAGCTCAAGTGCTTCTGGATCTAAAAAAAAAAGGGGGTGGGAGAGTTTAAGACACCGGTAAAATCAATGGGAGATGAGGCAGAGGATGACAACAGAGAGTCAATTTGGACAGCCTGACTTCATGGCATGGAAAAGTGTCAGCATTCAAATTGATTGTTTGCACTAAGGATAGGGTTTTTGTGGAGAGCAATGATTGACTACGCCAGCCAACATGGCACATGAGTGAATACGACCTCTTTAGAAACCAAGTTCTACAGAGCTGGACATTTGCTGTCTGATGCGAGAATAATGAATGACTAAAGGACAATGGGATATAGAGAACTTTTTCAGCAGTAGGATAATTTTCTCATCTCAATTAAAGACACATGTATTGAGAAATATATATAGTCTTGTGTTTCATTTTCAGATTCCTTTGTTAACAGTCAAGAATGGACAATAAGTCGTTCAGTGCCAGATTTGAAATTGGTAAGAAGTTCTGCTATTTGATATCTCATCTGTTTCGTTATTATTAATTAGAGCACATCCAGCGGAATAACTCTGCTATCAACACCTGGCAAGCTATTCTGCAGTATTTTGATGGAGAGCTGAAAAAAGCCGTCGACGCAAGGCTAAGAGAAGAACAAGCTGGCTTTCGTCACATCGTTCTTGTACCGATCATATCTTCACGCTGAGATCCATTATAGAAGAATCAATTGAATTCCAGTCACCACTAGTGATAAATTTTATAGACTTTCAGAAAGCATTTGATAGTCTTCATCGTTCTACTCTCTGGGAGATTCTTAAGACCTACGGCTTCCAGGAAAAGTACATCAATATTATAAAAGCCTTCTATTCTGAAGCATCCTGCTGTGTAAGAACAGATGCAGGAAACTCAGACTGGTTCACAGTCAATTCGGGTGTGTAAGCAGGGCTGCGTGATGTCACCTATGCTTTTTGGGATAGCTATAGACTGGATCATGCCCAAATGCACCCAAGATGATCAACTAGGCATCAAATGGCTTAATAACAGCAGACTATTTGATCTTGACTTTGCCGATGGCGTGGCCATATTGAATTCAACCACACAAGCAACCCACAAACTAACGAGCAATCTTTGCACACTTGCAGAACAGGTTGGTCTCCAGATTAATTCTGCCAAGACCAAAATTATGGACCTCACAAACTCGACAGACAACATCGTAATAAATGGCCAAACACTGGATGAAAGTTGAACATTTTACATATTTGGGTAGTAAAGTGTCAAACAACGGAGACACGATGAAAGAAATAAACTCTCGTATTGCTATAGCAGCTAGTGCCTTCACTAAATTAACGAATATCTGGCAATCTCAAGACCTTAGTATATGCACAAAAGTTAAATTATTTAGGTCATGTGTGATTCCTGTACTGACCTACGGTTGTGAAAGTTGGAAATCAACAAAGAAAATTGATAAGAAACTGGACAGCTTTGAGAATAAATGTCTACGAAAATTATTAAAAGTAAAATGGAGTGATTTCGTTTCTAACAACACAGTGAGAGATAGAACACACCAACAACCCGTATCAAATATTATAAGAAACGAAGGTGGAAGTATTTAGGTCATGTTCTTAGATCAGACGAAAAGAGACTAAATCGACAAGTCCTTATGTGGTCACCAGTTGGGAAAAGAAAACGTGGAAGACCAAAGACCACTCTTGAAGAACCATCCAACAAGAAAGTAAACTATTGGGATGTAAAACCATACAAGATCTCCAACTGCTAGCAAAGAACCATATCACATGGAGATCTAAAACCTCTGCCTATGTGCCGCCTTTGGCTCGAAAGGAATAAACTAACTAACTGTAGACAAGGGAGCTAAGGGAACTAACTTGATCATATCTAGTATAATGTTTTTAATCAGTTCTTTCCCCTGTATACACAATTTTAACAACTTATCCAACAATATTTATTTGCAAGCCATCGTTTCTTGTGGCTAGGGGCTTTTTACCACAAGACAATAGTTTAGTCCTGTATGACTTCTGTTTGATTATGACCTCTTAGTGTAACTAGTAAGACCCTTGTCTATGTCTGAGTGATTGTATTAGCATTGCTCGTTGGTTTAGCGCACTAGTGTGAAACACAAATGAACAATGGTTCAAGTCTTGGTGCAGGCAACTTCCCAGTCCACCAAGATGAAAATTGCTGCCTGACTTACTGAAGGTAGAATGTACTGTGAAAGTGCTCTGATGCTGACACCATGAGTAGGAAATAAGCAGTTATATATTTGGTATGTGTTTGGACATCAGAACATCAGGAAAGAAAGAAGGGAGGTAGACCATCAAAAAGATGGATAGGTTGCTTAGCAGATTCTTGTAAAAAATATCAAAAATATATATATCATCCAAGCCACTAGAGCAGTGCAAGACACAAACAGAAAATCATGACACTGGGCAACAATCCAATAACAGTGTGATGGCAAAAGAAGAATAAGATGTGTTAGGACAGTCCTCCTCTATGGATCTGGGACTTGAAACACAGATGACAAAATAGAAAAGAATGTGAAGAGATTTGAAGGAAGACTTCTTAGAAAAATATTGAGTATATCTAGGAAGATAAGATTATCAATATCAGAGTTCAGGAACTAACTGGCCAAGAAGATGTAAATAAATAGATACAAAAGTGATGGATTGGACATGTCCTCAGGATGAGAAGAAAAAGGCGGCCATGACATTTACTGCAGTGGACAAGGCAGGGATAGCGATTAAAAAAAAAGTTTAGAGGCACATGGTGGAGAATTTTTGAAACAGAATTTTAAAAAATGCATAGGACTAAGATTGAGTTATAGAGAAAGACACAAGATTGAATTGAGTGGACATTTTTTTGTCTCTGCCTTATATGCCATTGCAACACAGAGTGCTGATCGCCGAGTGGTTACGGGCCCAAATTGAGGTGTAAAGAATAGAACCACTGTTACCTTCCACCCATGTCTAAAGGCGACTAAGGAGGTTAGTTGGCGCGAGGCTAGCCTCACGTAAAAAAAAACACTAGATGGCTACAGAACGGAGAGCGAGCCAAGTAAACCGGACACATCGCCAAAGGATAAGCACCCGAGCTCCAAATAGCACTGAAGATGTGACGTAAAACACACCAATGCTAAGGCTGCATGAATCAGATTTCCACATGAATAGAATTTATGGGGAGATCTGGTACATCAGTCTGGGCAGTGATCGCAAGAGAGAGAGAGAGAGAGAGAGCTGATAATACATGTATCATATATAAGTGTAGAGATGTGGCATACAGAGTGTAGAGATTTTAAAGCTAATAAATTGTTTTGTTTTGTTTATATCTAGTTTAGAAGAAGATATATATAAGTAATAACTGTCAGGGGAAGTAAGTTAGTACTAGGACAACCAACACATTCACTCTCTCTCTGCCTTTTTTAACCCGGATTGGGGCATGGACCCTCAAACAACTCATGCCAAGTCCTCCTATCTCTAACGGTCTCCTGCAGCTCCCTCCAGCTCTTCTTTATATTGTTGATCTCTGCTTCCAAATCTCGTCACTATGTATTTCTCGGCCTCCCCTTCTTTCGCTGTCCCTGTGTGTTCAAGGAAAGGACCCTTCTTGTTATATTGCCCTCAGGTTTTCGCAAAGTGTGTTCTATCCAGCACCAGCTTCTTTTCTTAACCTCTTGGTTCACTGGAATCTGTCTTGTTCTCTCCATAAGTTCCTCATTAACACATTCACTACTGTATTAAAAACATGTTTTTTGTTTGGGATTATTTTTCACTCTACAGATGTATATACAATTTGAGCTAAAGTTTTCTTTTGTTTGAATGAAACTAGATGAAAGTATGTCATTTTGTAGATCTATGAATGTACCTTTATCACAAGCTGACAGAATGAGAAAGAATAAATTTACAACTAGTAATTATCACAATGAGTTTAGATAGATTTGAGTTAATTTAACAATGACAGAAATCATTTCGCAGTCTGCAGCACATGACCAAAACGGACAGACAAAGGGGCGCATATTGTGTTACTTGGTAGTTAATTAATGTGTTAGTACACACATTACTTGGTAGTTAATTAATGTTTTAATACACACACTCAGTGAGATGTTGTTGTGTGGTTATATTTATATCAGTAATATTATTCCTGAGATATATATAAGCTAAAAGTAATATGATGTTGTTAAGGATGTCTTGTATTGTAAACTGTGTCATGG
Source organism: Arion vulgaris (assembly GCA_020796225.1). Classification (NCBI taxonomy): domain Eukaryota; kingdom Metazoa; phylum Mollusca; class Gastropoda; order Stylommatophora; family Arionidae; genus Arion; species Arion vulgaris. The sequence goes on along the minus strand of CM036772.1, from coordinate 5,754,434 downwards.
TTGTTCATTAACAGAATGTGATTGATGTCTTGTTCTAGGGTATTCTAGGCAGTGTTCAAAGTGGGAAATCAGCCTTAGTACATCGGTATTTGACTGGGTCTTACATGCAGGAGGAGTCACCTGAAGGTAATTTGTTTGTTTGTTTATATAACTGTTTGCTTATATCTGTGTTCACTACACCAAAGTCTCTCTGTCTACTAAAGACATATCTCTCTCAGTTATCAGAGGACTATCATCATAGCACTCGGACATGTCCATAGGTGCTCCGTTCTCCGCCTCAGCAAATCAAGTAGCGTCCATCGGCCCAACACACCAGTCCGATGTTGATTAATCAATCTCTTTGCATATTTGGTATGCCGTTCTTTGCGGGCTGCACCAATCTTGACACCCATCTCTCTCAATCTGGTCAGCAAGTGGGACTCGCAACACTGAAACTCTTCTGTTCGAAAAGACTCTCGCAGTGCGTTAAGAATGTAATTTCTGTCCATTGTAGCCCTCTCGGATACTGTGGCGAATATCTCTCTACTTCACTCCTCAACAACATCTATATATATATATATATATATATATATATATATATATATATATATATATATATATATATATATATATATATATATATATATATATATGACATTTTCTTCTTTACAAGCGGTCAATTGGCAAGTATTTTACTGTTACAACTTCTGAATTTTCACTTTTCTGTCTTGTCTTTCAGCTCATCCCTAAGTCTCTATCTATACGAAAGACTGCGCCCGTGCGCAATGTCACTTTCCACACAACTCTGTTATCAGCTAGATTTTCCTATTTTCTGGGACCAATAGAAAAGTTCTTCATTGAGGCCCTGCAGACATCCTTACCTCTGAGCAATTGTCTGCTTTGGTGCCTCTTCCTCTCCAAAAGTTAACAGAACAGTATTTGTCCATTCTTCTCACAAATCTATATACACATATAATATATATTATACATTTTTATATATTATATATATATTTCTAAAACTTATCAATGTAACATGAGACAAATCAGATACATTGTGATACTACAGAAGCAGACAGAGAAACATTTCTCTCAAAGATATATATGTATATATTTTTTCCGATCCAGAAGCACTTGAGCTTAAAGCTTTTGCTCGGTGTCATGGACATCGTAACCCTTCGGTTCGGTGCCACGAACACCGTAAATCTGGGGAATCTGTGGCTTTTCTGCCTGTCCGCGGAGTTAAATCTGCACTCACAGAGGACTTGTCACCCGTAGTCCAACGCGCTACGAACACGCTGGGCAGGCGGGCGAAAGATATATATAAATTAATATACCTGGAAGTATTGTAACTGATACTACTAGATCATTCCAGACAAATATAGCTGTTCAGCATTGAATATTGAGAATAATATCACAAGGGGTTTGAAGACCTCTTCCGTTGTTGTTGTACATTGCAATTCCAACGGGACAAATCTTTAGGGGGGGTCTCTATGGCTGAGTGGTTAAGCCTTTTGCCTTGCGAGTTCATGGGTTCGAATCCGGACCAGGCCGTTCTGTTCATGAGTGCATTTTTTTCCAGTGACCCCTAGGATTGTTGTCGGAGCTACAGAGTTTGTGGTTTGTGCAATACTCTCGGCAGGTGGTGTGCCATTTCTGCGGAGAGAGACTGAGCCATATGGGGCAAAACCCAGTGCAGTGAAGTCAATCCTTCAGCTTTAAAACCCTTAAATCTCAATGATCCTTCTCACCAGAAAGTAACACCCATAACCTAGAACAGTCAATTCAGCAAGATCAACATAGCATGCTATATATTTTGGAAGTGTTATTAGCCACGAAGGAGAAGCTGGATCTGACATTAAAAGCAGACTTGAGTAAGGCACAAAGTGCATTCACAACATTTCAAATGGTCTGGAAATAAACCTAAAGAGCATCAGAAATAAGATAAAAATATACAGCAGTTGTGTGCTATCAACTTTACTATACAAATCAAAATATAATGCACCAGTGAACTATCAACTTTACTATATGAATCAAAATGCTGAAGAATGATGGAAAAAGATTTGTCCAAACTATCCACCTTTCTTTCAACTTGTCTGTGAAAGATCTTAGCATGTTATTGTCAAAAAACTATCTCTAACCAAGAAGTACTGCTTACACATTGTCAACAAGAGAATACTGAGGAACAGAATGACTTGTTCTAATCTGTTCTTATTTTGATGTTATAGTATTGGTGGCTTTCTGATTGATTTAATCGTTCTTTTCTATTGGTGGTAGGTAACTGGTAGATTTGATTGTTCTCCTACAGTACCTTCCTTGACAAGTCGATTTTCTGCTGTTTAATTTCCTGGTATTCGCTTTACTTTCATCTTTGACTCCTATTCTCTGTAAAACAGCCTGTTACTAGAGCAACCACTTTCAGGTGGAATATTTGTTGATCACCTCTGGTTTATTTTCTGTCATCTCATTCACTGCATCTCAGACCTTGGTAGATCAGACAATGTGATGTCATTCTGTTACTTTTGCTGTCTGGCTTTTGTGTGTATGCTCTGTGAGTTTAGAGAGGAATACAAGTAAAAGATGAGTCCCTTGCTTCCCAAACTGTCATCTATCTTCTCATGTTACTACTATCTGACAAAAGATGTTTTGCTTGTTATGTGAGATGTGCATCAGTACCAGGAAATATACATACAAAGACAGTATGTCAACTCCCAATAAGGATTCATGGTAGCAGACTTGTCTAGCTAGCAAAGTAAAGATCAACATCCTTGTGTTGTGTTGACATCTGTTGAAGATCTGTAGCTTGTCTCCTGGGAGTGAATCAATTCTTTCTTCAATGTGCTTCTAGATCCTGGCAAAATTCCCTCCGGAGTAGAAGATAATACAGCTCATAAACTACACTGTCTAGCACAGGGAACAAATGCAAATTCATGCTTCCACTGGGATTCAAATAGTAACAGTTATGTAGGCCCACCATGAGGCCATTACCTTGTAGTCCTGGGGGGGCTTGCGTACCTCAATGACCCGGATAGCTATACCGGCAGGGATAACCGAGCTGGGCAGGTCAAGGAGAGGCTCAGATTAAATGTGTCCTCCAGGTTGTGGGTTGTACGATGGGCTAACTACCCATCCATTTAAAAAAGGATGTAGTTACAGAAACCAACAACAAAGTTCAAAGTTACAAACATAGACCTGTGAATAAGAACAGGTCAGGAACCCATAATGACCCAGGTTAAGAAGAGAAAATCACGATGGGTCGGGCATACCCTACGGAAAACACAGTCAAGTGTCACTAGACTAGGACTTAACACAAGGAAAATGGGATACCCTAAATGGACCTGGAGAGGAGTCTTGAGGAATTGAAGGGTGCTGGGAGGCCATAAAGAAACCAGCCAGAGACCGGGTAAAGTGGCGAACAACTGTTGAGGCCCTATGCTCCACAAGGAGCAGAGAGAAATAAGTCAAGTAAGTCCTATAAGGGTTGACACATTAGTTTTGTGGACAAATGACGCAATGTGTGTGTGAACCTGTCTCTGGTCTTCATATCGGCTCACTTTGTTGTCATATACTTCTCATATATCTATATGTTTACTTTTCACTATTTCATCTGCTGTACAGGTGGCAGATTTAAAAAGGAAGTCATTATTGATGGTCAGAGTTATCTTCTCTTGATCAGAGATGAAGGAGGTACCCCAGAAATGCAGGTAAGCATTGGTTTGCTATTCTCAAATCTTTTATCAACACTTGATAGTATTTTTGCTGATGATTGGAACTGATTGGACTTCAACAATCGTTTTATTAATCTATGTGGGTGAGCCATACTGCTGTCCTCCACTATATCTCGGGGACTCAGTTTACTGGGGCTGTTGTTGTTGCTGACTCTTAGTCGTTGCTTCAGAAGATCCAAAATTTGCAGGTTGCAGTATGAGTGGGTGTCGTTTATAGAGGTCTCCAGCTTCCAGAGACTCATGTGGAGCTACTGTCCTATTCATGCAGGTGTTCATGGTGAGAGAGCGGGCATGCATGCATCGAAAGCATCCATTGTCGGGTAGCTTAGGATAAAGGGGATGTTCTTCATTCTCTTGACAATCTACTGTTTGATGAGGACACTAAAATTGATGCTTAATCAATCCAGAATTTGGGATTACATGTACAAGTAGAGCCGGTTGTACAACTAGGTACCTGGTTCAAACCCAACGGTGGACAAGTTTGGAAGCAAATTTACCTGTCATAAAACACATGACATAATATACCATTTGATATGGTACCGCTCGAGTGATTACCTGGGCCCAAATTTGGGGTGGAAAGAATAGAGCCACTGTTACCTGCCACGCATGTCGTAAGAGGCGACTGAGGACGTTTGGCTGAAATCAGATGCACATGTCCACTAGGGAATGCTAATCTGAAACAAATGCTTGCAGAAACGGATGCACCAGGTCGTAAGGCGCATAACATGGTGCAACGAACCCTCACAATGAGGAATGGGATAACGGATTCTACGGTCGCCAATCTGCCTCAGAGATTTAGCCATGCAGTAAGAATGTCAGATCTACCATCACGAAGGTGGCCAAAACTTACTGCGGGAAGAGATCATAGGAATTATATCCTACAGGACTGCCCCCAGTATGCAGACTTGAGAAGAAAGAGGTGGCCCACTTACACCAGTGTCCAAGACAAACTGTATGGCGTGGCTGATAATCTGAGGCAGACGGCTGCCTTTATTAGAGAATCCAAATCCCAATCTAGTGAGAATGCAGAAGAAGATATGGTACCAGTGGAGAATCACATGATATGGTGTGCTGACCACAAGTTATTTGTATGTTGTCATGTGGTTACAGTTGAAATATTGTGTGGGTGCTGTTGACATACTGTGTGGATGCTATTATATTAGTTTACCACCAATTTGTTATATTGTTACAGTTCACACACTGGGTGGATGCTGTTATATTTGTGTTCAGCCTAGAGAATGAGATGAGCTTTCAAGCAGTTCACAGTCACTATGCTAAAATGAGACAGTATAGAGACACTAAAGAGATTCCTCTTATACTGGTGGGCACCCAAGGTAGGCATAGACAGATATCTCTTATGTCAGTAATACTTGATCATCAGTATGTTAACTGTATCATATCTTCTTCATATTCAGTATCTATCTATATCCTTTTTGTGTCCCGTTTGACACATACAGCTTCCACAAAAGATGTCCATTGTTGCCGTTCTGCTGCCTTTCTACTAATTGTTTCTCCCTGTCAGTCCACAATCTTTCAACACTTTCCACCTTTCTTCTCCATGTTTCCTTTGAACGTCCAGATCTTCACTTCCCATCAGCCGCCAGTGTGGTGCCAGGGCCCGCAAGGGAAGCAAAGAATAGTACCACTGTGACCTTCAAGGCAGTAAGAGGCGACTGATGTAGAACCTATGGAAGCTACCCTAGTAAATAAAAGCATAGCAGAAATCGGATGTGCTGGCCTACTTGTAGGCACATAGCTGGTACATGTACAAACGCTCTTAGGCTCAGATCACCTACAAATCAAACAGAGTGATTAACAAGTGGTCGATATGGAGCGTTCAAAGAAGAAGACTTCTCATCCGCTATCCGCGGGAGAGTTGTTCTAACCAATGCCTCTTCTGACATACGACACACATGACCAATCATCTCCACCATCTTCATTTAATGATGGTCTCAAGTGATGGGCAAAATTTGTTCATTTTAAAAGTTCTTCATTTGATGTTGTATTGTGTATCTCAGTTGGTATGATGCACTATCATTATTTTGTTAGCTCTGCTGCCCCTTCCACCTCCCCATGTACTGGTTTGATATCTGATGTTATTGAATATTGTGATGCCAGACTTGAAGTATGTGATCAAGGATGGAGATTTATTGATTGATTTAATTTGCAATAATCTCACATTAAGTAGACCTTCTTTTCTTTCATGTTTTTTCATTTTATTTGAACTTTCGCTTTTTGATTTCCCTGATTAAGACATTTTGCTTGATAAGCAGGTTTCTTGGATTCTTCCATGACCTTGACTCAGTACAACCGACCATTGTTTCTATTTTTATATTGATCCTGCTTTGATTAAATTTTTGCAGAACCTTCTTCTTATACTTCTTCAAATGCTCCATATCAACCATTTGTTAAACCACTCTTTGTGATTTGTATGTTATCTGAGCCTTAGAACGATTGTACATTGTGCCAATTTATGCAACTACAAGTAGGCCAGCGCATCTGATATCTTTTTATTTACTAGGGTAGCTTCCCTAGGCCGCTACCTCTAGTCGCCTCTTACAACATGCCTTGTAAGTTGAAGTGTTACTATTGTTTTCTCCCCTTGGGAGCCCTGACAGTACACAGGCTTAGCAGAACCAATTAGATTTCTCATTTCCACCATTTGTCATTGATTTCAATAGAACTATCAATAAAGATTTCGAGATATGTTTGAGCAATATCTGTATGCTGAATTAGTATAAAGCTTGTCTGCTGCCATGTCCACATAAGTGCTACAATTGTCTGTTTTTTCTACATTTCTCCATTTGTCTGTTTCTCCATTTCCTCCATTTGTCTGTTTCTTTCACATTTCCTCATTTGTCTGTTTTCTTCTCACATTTCTCCATTTGTCTGTTTTCTTTCACATTTCCTCAATTTGTCTGTTTTTCTTCTCACATTTCCTCCATTTGTCTTTTCTCAATTTCTCAATTTGTCTGTTTTCTTCTCACATTTCCTCAATTTGTCTGTTTTCTTTCACATTTCCTCAATTTGTCTGTTTTTCTTCTCACATTTCCTCCGTTTTCTTCTCACATTTCCTCAATTTGTCTGTTTTTCATTCTCAGCATTCCTCCATTTGTCTTCTCTCTCCTCATCATGTTCTCTTGTATGTGGTGTGTGATTAACTATGTTTGAATATATCTGACTTCTGTAGATATATTTGCTGTATATGGCGTGTGAGATAATCAAATACCTATCACTGTCTGTCTGTTCACCGCTGACCTGCTTGTCAGAGAATTGTGTTTATGATCAGAACGGAAGTCATCATGGGAAACAAGAAACGAAGTGTTTAGCTTTGAACAGTTTCAGAAATTGTTCCCTTCTTTGAGATTATTCATAATGCCATTTTACATTAGACACGCGCATGCGCTCGTGCTTAGTTACATTCTACTCGTTGACTTTGTGCAGACGCACGGATGCATACACTTTACTAGACAACGTCGGGCAGTTGTTCACTTCCGTCTCGACTTTCTCACGCACGTGCTGCCTGCCTGTCTGCTGTTGATACACCTGACCTAGTCAGCATCAGCATGTGAAGAAAATATCGCCGAGCTCACAACGATGTTTTCGAACATGGGCTTCGCTTCTGTGTTGCCATGACCCTCAAGGGGAACAAAGAATAGTAACACTGCATCCTCCCGGCATTTCGTAAGAATCGACTGAGGTGGGGCCTAGAGAAGCTACACTAGTAAATAAAAGCGTCGCAGAAATCGGATGTGCTGGCCTACTTGTAGAAGCATAACTGACACAACGTACAATCGCTCTTAGGCTCAGATCACATACAAATCACAAAGAGTGGTTTAACAAATGGTTGATATGGAGTGTTAGAAGAAGAAGAAGAAACACGGGGTTGAGTGTCTGCTGATGGGGAAAAGAAGCACTGCTGGCGACTCTTACCTTCCGGCCTCCTTCACAGACAACTCGATATGTCATTGATAGAGTAACCCAGTGGTCTTGTACGTTTCTGTTTGTACTGTCTAAACTCTCAGACGTCAACTTCTAGTGTCTACACTATCAGACGTCAACTTCTAGTGTCTACACTCTCAGACGTCAACTTCTACTGTCTATACTCTCAGACGTCAACTTCTACTGTCTACACTCTCAGACGTCAACTTCTAGTGTCTACACTCTCAGACGTCAACTTCTAGTGTCTACACTCTCAGACGTCAACTTCTACTGTCTACACTCTCAGACATCAACTTCTACTGTCTACACTCTCAGACGTCAACTTCTAGTGTCTACACTCTCAGACGTCAACTTCTACTGTCTACACTCTCAGACGTCAACTTCGCAGCCACGCGGCCATTAAATTGATCAGACTCTCTTCACACCTGTCCTACACCGCCCTAAAAGCGGTACTATAGACAGTAACGAAAAAGTCAGATTATATAGATACATCCATTCCACCAACTATATGCTTACTAGGGAAGAACTTGCAGTGCAGATGTCGATATTCTAGATGTTACTGGTTGAACACCACAACCCTCCCCTTTCTTCTCGCTCCCCCCACCCTCCCTCTCTTTCTCTCTCTCTCTCTCGTTCCTTTTTTAAACCCTGATTGAATCATAAGCCCTCAACCAACTCATACGAAGTATAATATCTTCGGCAACTTCCTCCAGCTCTTCTGTAGTGTCTTCAAATCTAGTCCCCGTGTATTCCTAGGCTTCCCTATCTTCCCTTGTCCCTGTGGGGTTCCAGGAAAGGACCCTTCTTGTTATATTGCCGTCAAATTTTCTCAAAGTGTGTCCTATCTAGCGCCATCATCTTTTTTTAACCTATTGGTTCACTGGAATCTCACTTGTTCTCTTCATAAGTTCCTCACTTTAAAAAGAAACATATAGAAATAAAACAATGTGTTAAATAATGGTTCAATATTCGTCACTTGGTAGTAGTGTCCGGTTAGAGGGAGTCCTGTTTGTATGTTGATAGTTTTCTACACCTGGAGAGTGGCGGACGTAGAAACACAAGATGAAAGAATCTAGCCGCCGTGCACGTGCTGATGTGCGTTACCGTATCTTCAGTATCTCTCCTCTCTCTCTCTCTCTCTCTCCCTCCCTCTCTTCCCCTGTCGTGTATGTAAATATGTGTAGTATAACGTGCATAGCTCAGTGATGATGATACAGTAAGGGAAAGAAGTGAGATATTTGAGTTCCATACTTTGGCGAGCGAGTAGAGTAACATGTATTGAGGACGATATAACTACATTTCTTGGAATAAGAACTTGGATCCTATGATAGCAACCCTGAAAAAACTCTATTATGTGCAAGATGCCCGGCGTCAGTAGCAGTCATTCTCAGCACGTCAATGACATCCTGCACCCATCGTCGACTCTCTCTCTCGCGATCCCGGTCTAGACTGATGAACCAACTTTTATCATGAATTTTACCGTGTTTTTAAGGGACTCCGTTCCTCCGTACAGCTTCTCGCGAAGCTCTGTGTTTTGAGGCCATGTTTCTTTTCTTATACCTGCTATCAGTTGACAATCTTGCAGTACGGGCTCCGCCTTTTTGCAGGGGCACAGGCTAGTTGTGCAAATTTTAAATTTGTTAAACATGTGGGCGCGGAGCTTGTTGTGGCCGGTACGGAGGCGGAGTATGGCAACTTGTTCACTACGAGACAGACCATAGTACCCGTCGCTGTTGTTGTGCTGGGGATGGTCTTTTGTCCATTTGTCTTTATAGTGCCAGCCGATGGTTGTTCTGGCTTCCTCATAACTGATCTCGAGATCAGTCTGAGGTAGTCGCCCGCCTTTTTATTTTAGCTAGCTTGTCGGCGTGTTCATTTCCGCTTATGTTGCAGTGTGATGGAATTCACTGAATGACGGTGCGTTTGAGTGCGTACACTAGTGCATCGAGGATCGCTTTCAGCTCATTTAGCTCTGTTTTGCCTACGCTTTTGAGTGCCGTGATGACCGATAGAGCATCGGTGAATATCACGACTTTGTTGCGAGAGGTGCCTCTTCTCTCAAGGATCATTTCGGCCGCTGTTCTTATTGCCTCTGCCCCTGCCCGGTAGTTATTTGAGTATTTACATGTGGCAATCGCTTTTGTGACCGTCACTTTCTTTGAGAGTTTAAACACTATTCCTCCTCCGCTATCGCTGATTGCGTTCCTTGCCGATCCATCAGTATACACGTGTGTCCACTTATTTTCAGGGTATTCGGTCGCTATGTATTTTTCTGTGGCCGCTCTTCTTTCGAAGTTTTCTTGCTCATCATCGACTAGGCTTTTCCTGACGCTCTTCTTCCAGGCACCATTCCTTCTAGAATTATCTTCTCTAGACACTCATGTCGCTTAATGTGTCCGAAATATTTAACTGTCCTTGATTTTATGCTCTTTAATTTCAAGTTGCTGCAGAACAGAAGCATTTGTTCTTTTCTCTGTCCATGATATTCTAAGTACACTTCTGTAATGTTTGCATTCACCATAACAGTTTAAAACATGCTATATTTGTGTTTGCCTTTCTAGTCTGTTACAATACTTGCTTGCAATGTCTACTAGATAACTACTCGAGAACCATTCCTTGTCACTTGTATATGATCTGAGCCAAAGAGCGTGAACCTTTCATTGTCACTTGTATATGATCTGAGCCAAAGAGCGTGAACCATTCCTTGTCACTTGTGTATGATATGAGCCAAAGAGCGTGAACCATTCCTTGTGAATTGTGTATGATCTGAGCCAAAGAGCATGCACATTCTGTAGTATGGTTTATACAGCACGGTGACCGTACCAGATAAGGAGAATGTTTTGGGTACACATATCATTTGCTTTGCTTCAGTCACTTCTCATTCGATGCAATACTGCTGGAACACGAATATACTGTTTGCGTCTCCCCACACGGAATTTTCTTTGTATATTTTTAAAGACAGAAGTTAGAAAACTGCAGCCTATTGACATAATTTTCCTAATACCAGGCAATTCTAACACGATCAACTAGTTAGACGACGTGGGAAACCTGCGTTCTAAATCCGACCCGCCGGAGTTACTCATAATACAAGACGTTTATTTATATACAAGAAATACTTTGTCGTTACCTTTTATATATTCCAACAGAAAGAAAAAAACGTGATCCTGTCGATGCGATACATTTTTTTTGGGTACCAGTCACGGAAGAGCTGATAAATTGAAAAGTAATGAAATACAGTATGTTTATCTCTCTCTCTCAATATCGCAGAATTCTGTTCTAGGAGGCAAGCTATGTACAACATACCATACACAGAAACAATATGTGCCTTATTCAATCTTATATAGTCGATGACAGTAAAACACTGAATGTCAATCTCGTGCTGGGAATTGCATTCATTAATTTGTCATCATTTTGTATCGTCAGGAATCAATAGATGCACTTTCTAGTTGACAGCGCTCAGGGTGGGTTATCTTTTGATCTTGTTATTTGATCTCAGTACACAGCCACAATAGCTTTTATTGACTTCATTGTGTAGATTGAGTGTTACATCATCAGAAACTACTTTACTGCTGACATTTGTTATCATGAAAAAAATGTATCATATTTCACTTGGTTTTCTTTTGTAGTACAATCTTCGGTCAGCTGTATCGAGATCTCCTGTCTTGCGTATCGTTGTTTATCCTGCTTCTCTTGTCTTGTGTATCATTATCCTTTTCCTGTTTGTCTACCGTTATGTAATGCTATGTTATGCGATCGACGTCATGGTACATTGGGCATTCCCATGCGTGCTCTGTCCTCCGCTCCAGAAGCCATACTAAAGTCCATTTGCTCACCTTACCTATGAGAAGTTGATACATTCTCTCTCTACCACGAAAACGACACTGTCTGGCATGTCCAAACTAAATTTTTTTCCCGATCCAGAAGCACTTGAGCTGAAAGCTCTTCGGCTAGGCGTCATGGACATCGTAACCCTTCGGCTCGGTGCCACGAACACCGTAAATCTGGGAACCTGTAGCTTTTCTGCCAGTCCGCGGAGTTGAACCCGCACTTACAGAGGACTAGTCATCCGTAGTCCAACGCGCTACGAACACGCTGGGCACGCGGGCCCAAACTTAATTCACGCACTCGTTCCAGTGTCTGAGACTCGCCCATTTCACATAAATGAGAGCGTTGTCTACAGTTATCTTATCTTTCTGTTTAAAGGTCTATAACCTAATGATTGACTTCATTCCACCGGGATTTACCTTATATGTGTGGCAGTAGGCAGGATTGTTATTTATTATGAGGAGTGTGATGAGTGTTTTTCTTATGAAGGATATACTCATCCCTGTAGGCGTCTTGGATGCTCTTTCTTTTCTTTTCTATTAGTTTAGCCACGGCACCACTGGTATCTATACCAGAATAAGATTCTCTGCAGGTGTCTTGAAGATTTCTATTTCTGGTGCTATAGGAACAAGAGAATATCTCTCTCTCCAAATCAAATCACAAATACACTAAATATCTGATAAATGTCAATCAAACTTTAATTTCTCAGCTGTTCTTACTGAGAACTTCATCATTTACATGAATTAATACAACAATCATACAGAAATCAATGTCTCGAGATATCCCAGGGCTTTGACAGAAAATTACACTGTCTTGAATATCTAGCTATGCCTACCAGAAAATCCCTACTGGTCTGTCAGATCTTCCATGTCTACTGGATCTCTACAAATAACACCGGGTCTGCTCTGCTCGAGCTCCCTCCACGGAGATGTACAAGGCCTGCTCTCTTTGAGCAGCCGCTCTGCCTCTTTTCTCGGTGTCTTTTCAGTCTGTCCCCCGAATTCCGTCTTACCGTATTTATACCAGGCTGACATTATGCAATCCTCCCGAAAGTTCTAGATCGGGGTTGTTTATCTCAAAATACTTTTTATATAGCCGTCCATCGCAAGCGATGATGACAACAATCTCAGACGTGTACTGTTGCACCTCTCTGGTGTGTGCGGAGGTGACTGTAGAGTCCAATCCTAGAACAGAATCCCCGACCACAGGTGGGGCATACATGATCAAGGTTAGACATGTGCGTGTTGTGTGCTCTGTCTTTTCGCGCTGCTCGTTTTCTCTGTGACTCAACAATACGATGATTCTCAGCTATTCGGGTTCCTCTTTGTTGTTACAGCGCCACATTTGGCGATCTTGCGCAAGGGATTCGCAGCACGTATTGTCTATATCGAAGCATTTCAGAGACACTTTAAAGCGTTTTTTCTGTCCACCAGCTAAACGTCTGCCCCTTCAAGCTCGCCATACATCAACTGTTTTGGGATGCGTTTATCAGGCATTCGAGCAACGTGACCGACCCATCTCAGTTGGGCCTTCTGCAACAGGGTGTTGACGCTTGGGATCTTTGCTCTTGTGAGGACTTCGCTGTCTGGAATTTTGTCCTGCCAGTTTATTTTTAGTATTCTGCGTAGACAGCTTGTGTGGAAATGGTTTAATTTTCTTGCGTGTCTGCTATACACTGTCCATGTCTCGCTTGCGTACAGCAGCGTGGTTAGCACTATGGCCTGGTAAACTTTCAGCTTTGTGACTGTGCTTATCCCTTCCGTTCCCACACAGTGACACGTAACCTTCCGAACGCAGCACTGGCTTTGGATATCCTATTGTGGACCTCAGAATCTATGTTTGCCGATCTGGATAGGAGGCTGCCAAGATAAGCAAAGTTGTCCGTTGACTGGAGACGCTGGTGTTTAATGTTGATGACTGGATCGTAATACTGTTCTCTAGGGGCGGGCTGGAACATGACCTCTGTTTTTGGTGTTAATGGTGAGGCCAAACCTATCACAGGCCATTGAGAACTTGTCCATGTAAGTCTGCATTTCTTCCACAGAGTTGGTAGCGAGGGCACAGTCATCAGCAAACAACAGGTTTGAGATAGTTGATTCTTTTACCTTGGTGGAGGATTTTAACCTCCGAAGATTGAATAGGTTACCGTCTGTCCTGTATCTAATCTTTACCCCATGTTCGTCGCCTTCCCAAAAGACATCCGTGAGCATGGTAGCAAACATCATGCTGAAGAGTGTTGGGGCCAGTACACAGCCCTGTTTGACGCCGTTGGTGACATGGAAGGCTTCCGACAGCTCTCCTTCGTCAAGTACACGTGCCATCATGCCCTCGTGAAACTGTTGGACGATCTTGATGAATTTCCTTGGGCATCCAAATTTTTCCATGATCTTCCATAGACCCTCCTGTTAACCGTGTCGAAAGCCTTTGTCAGATCGACGAAGACCATATAGAGGTTACGGTGCTGCTCTTGGCATTTCTCCTGTAGTTGGCGAGCAGCAAATATCATGTCTGCTGTTCCACGACCTGCTCTGAAGCCACATTGGGTCTCAGGGAGTAAGTCCTGTTCCAGGTGATCGATTAATCGATTGAGGAGGACTCTGGCCAGTATTTTGCCAGCGATTGACAGGAGGAGATCCCCTGTGGTTATCGCAGGCCTACTCAAAATACTACGCTTAACAATACTCTACGAATTTCACTGGTCTAGATAACTATCCTCATTTTCTTCAACCTACCAATCCAAATAATTTTATCCACTTGTTTACCACACTGCGCATATACAATCGGGTCATCCCTTCTCGAACATGGTGCTATGAAGTAGTAAACATGGACTTTTTCTATCTTTGTCTTTAATTCCTCGTCATTACCAAAAATGCGTTGTGTTATACCAAACCTTTAATCAGTTCATCGTCGAATAGCACGTTATGTTACTACATAATACGTTTCTTATTTACATCCAATTTTCTTGGGTACACTTTTTTTCTCCTAGACTTGCTAAGATTTTCTAATGACCTGGTCATTCCTTCCTTGCTTTCATTCTCCTAGACTTGCTAAGATTTTCTAATGACCTGGTCATTCCTTCCTTGCTTTCATTCTCATAGACTTGCTAAGATTTTCTAATGACCTGGTCATTCCTTCCTTGCTTTCATTCTCCTAGACTTGCTAAGATTTTCTAATGACCTGGTCATTCCTTCCTTGCTTTCATTCTCCTAGACTTGCTAAGATTTTCTAATGACCTGGTCATTCCTTCCTTGCTTTCATTCTACTAGAAATATATCTTTATTCATCGTTATCTCTTGGTATAAACATAACCCCAATGTTACACATGGCTCGGTCCCTCTCCGCAGAAATAGCACGCCATCTGCCGAGAGTATTGCACAAAGCACGACCTCCTTAGCCTGTTTGACTATCGTTATCTTTCATATTTCTATCTAACGCTAAATTATCATACTGCTGTCTTTCGTTATCTCACCAAATATGTCTTTTATTGTCTTCATTATTTCATGACTATCGTTCATTTCGGTGGCGTCTGTGGCTTAGGGAATAGTGACTCGGTCTATTAACCCCAACGTTCTGAGTTTGAATCACGCTGCGGACAATTTTGGTTGCAAATTGTTTAGCGTGGATTTTTACAAAATGGCGATAGCACCACCCGTTCAGAAAGCAATGGCAAACTACTGAACGTAATAATGCCTAGAAAAATCACAAACAGCGTTAAAAGTTGGGGTTGATTCGCAAAGTCCTGTAAAGGATATGTAATTAACTTTTTATCGTTCATTTCACCAGCTATATTATTGTTTTTCTCTTATCTTTTGTCTATCGCCATCTCACCCATCTCAAGTTTGCCTATCATCGTCGCATCTTTATAATGTATAGCTCTTATCTCACCGTATCTGTCTGTTCCTGCTGCTGCTGGTTTATCTGTGTCTCAACTCTCTCTAATTATCATGTTGTACAATGTTATACCTGATCTCTTGCCCTGCCGTACCCGCTCACATGCCAGAGATATGTCAGGCACGACTGCCCGTGTTTCATACCTCATTAGCTCACAAAGCCTGTATGCACACACATGACACAACCATACACCACAAGAATGGTAAAAATACACATCAGTCCTAGATTGCAAGCCGATACACACAAATCTAACAATTGTGTACTTGATAAACAACATATCTAGTTAGCAGAAACTACTTCGCACTTTGAACTGACCTATAGGTGCACAATATTATCCTCGTAGGTGATCAACAACAGTATCCATCCTTTTCCAGTCTGACTGGTGCCACGCCCTACTGTTGGTTGATTACAAGTTAGTTGGTAGCTGGTTTCTCATCCCTCGAGTCGTCATGTCACAGATGATCGATTGACAAGCAATAGCAGTTCGTTCCTATTTAAGACTTTTTCTTCGAACGCTCCATATTAACTACTCTTTGTGATTTTTATTGGATCTGAGCCTAAGAGCGATTGTACGTTGTGCCAGTTATGCGCATACAAGTAGGCCAGCATGTCAATTTCCTACGCCGCTTTTTATTTACTAGGGTAGTTTTCCATGGCCAGGAAAAGGATGATGATACACACGAGAGTAGAAGAAGGATAAGCAACGATGGACAAGACATGAGAGACAAGACATGAGAGACTCGACACATTTGATCGAAGGTCGTACTCTACAAAAGAAAATCCACGTGAAATATGACATATATTATTTCATCACAACAAACAAACATAACTAACGTATTTTTCTTGACATTCCGAGCAGCGTTAAAACAGGCGGAGTAAAAATGGGGCGCTAGGGATGTATCAAACGGACGTCATAGCGTCCTTGGGCGCCGTGTTGAACAACACTGCTGTAAACTATGATAGAACATAGCAAATATACTTTCATGGACACCAAACAAGATATTCACTGTTCCCTAGTTGAGAACTCACAAAATGGGGCAACACATCCACTTGTTGTAAGAAGCTTGTTGTCTGGGACGAGTAGATAGACACCTTCTGTTGTTTGATGTCCAACATATGTCCGTGTACAGAGAGAGAGAGAGAGAGCTGGTTGTACTGTGCTGCTGCTAGCTAGGACTTGTTGACAGAATGCACGAGCCAAGTGTTGTAGCTAGGACTTGTTGACAGAATGCACGAGCCAAGTGTTGTTACAAACTTATCTGTTACGTAAACATCGGTGAGGCAGCACGTGACGATGTTACGACAAGATATAATTACATGTTTACAACCTCATCATCTCGTTGCTGTAGTTTGGGTTGTACAAACAAAAAATACGGGTGTGGTCTGTATTTTATTTTACCTTCTGTGGGTTTTATGTCTGTCTAAAAGTGCATGTGAGTGAGCCGCATTAGCGTTGTTAGTGAACTCACTTCTTAGGCTAATGGTCTGAGTTCAAGTCTTCCACAGTGGGCGTGGAGTTATTTTCCCACCGTAACGGCTATCTATAACTAGAGGGCAGGGTCCCAGGACGCAGAGGCAGACCAAGAAGAAGATGGCTACAAGATATTAAAGAAACCATGAACATGACCATCGACGAAGTGGGTGAACTGGCAAGAGATAGAGTGAATTTTAGATGTGCTGCAAAGAGAGCAACGTCCTATAAAGGATACGCACCTTGATGATGAACGGCTATCAGCCTCAATTAGGTACCAGGAAAAACCCTGGGAAGTAAAGGCGGCCGACATGATGTTGACCTCATCATCGATCGTGTGCCGATGGTCAATGAAAAATACCTGCCTAATCCAATATACCCCGAGGTATAAAAAATGAGTTCCTCTCAAAAGTGGAAGAATAAAAGAGAGTATCAGTTTGATTGAATTCTGATTGTTACCGTCAAACTAGTCCGTTGTACTGTCGTTCTGTTTTCTTTGTAATAACACTATTTAATTGTCTCGTGACCTGACAACACTTGATACACGCATTACATCAACAGTTAGATAACGTAATGTCTTTCTTTCTATTTCTATATCTCTAACCCCATCCGACAACTTTATATCCAGGACCGTCATAACTTATTCATCACAATGTGCACTGCCGCCGGAGGCCCCCACGAGCGCAAAGACTCACTCATAAGGTGTGATGATCAACGTGAAGCCGATATGTCATTTTCAGTACTTGAAACTAATCTTTACAATGCTACTTTACAATGTGACGACATCATCGTTTGAACTCGCGTGTACTGATTTGTATAAATAATTACGTCTTAAATATAAAAGACGACCATTGATTCAATCAATCAAGTGCCGTGCTGGTTATCTTAGGCGATCATGTCTCTCCACATCTGTCTGTCACTAGTACAATCCATCAACTCCATCACAGAACCATTGCCGAACCACGGCTTCAAACCTTCCGAAATTGTGATTACCAGCCTATAATAAAACAATTGTCTGCAATGAAAATGGACACAGGTTTATGTTCAAAATAAAGTCATTATCTCTTGTGTCATCTTAGGTCTGTCTAGTATTATCAATTAATATGTTGACGTTTCCTAACGCTTTCAAACTTCTAAGTTCTATTGTTCAGACATTTCTGTTGATCTACACTAGTATAGCATATTTGTTTGTTGAAGGTACTAATCAATATTTGTTTCAATTTAATCGATTATTGACATTTTAATTCATGAAAATGCTTGTGTGGGTAGGACCCCTAGCGAACTACTGTGCCACTGTGTCACTGCGCTGGTCTTTTACCCTATATTACTCTGTCCCTCGCACGTCACATACAGGGAGCATTGCATAAATCATGAACTCTGTAGCTCCTGCAAAATTCTCTGGAAAAACATGCACCCCTGAACAGAACGACATGGTCCAGATTCCTAATGATATTGTTAAGATGTCCCTGCCTTTATCTCCATGTGTAACCATGACAACAATATCTGGTGGTAATTCCGGTTAGAGTAAATACCTCTGTTCACCACCATCTTGATATCTGTTAACTTTACTGACTATTCAACCAAGTGTCATGCATGCCGGCTGAGTAGGATCTCTCCACAACTCTTTCTTCCTGGTGCAGGTGATCAGTTCTGACTTTGATCTTTTGTCGAACCGAGATGTCAGACCATCCAACATCTTCTCCCTCAGACTTCCATGATCTCTCCTTCCTTGAACTTTAACTGTTGTCACCAAATGTTCTAAACCTCCTCTTCAAATTGTGTGCCTGAAGTATGTTGATTGTCTGATCCTTATTGTGATAAGAAGAATCTACTGACTGTTACATATGACTGCTGGCAGTTGTCTCATCTCAAGTCTTGAAATAGTCTCATCTCAAGTCTTAAATATGTCTCACTAAGTCTTGAAATAGTAGTCTCGTCTTGACAAATGAACATCATGATATATCCTTTACAGGACTTCACCATCAATCACAGTAAACAAGTTGTTGATTTTCTAGGCACCACTTATACCTTCAGTAGTTTGTCATTGCTTTCTGAGCAGTGAGGTCTATTTTACCGTTCGTAAAACTCCACGCTGAACAAATTTGCTTCCAAACTGCCGGCAGCAGAGTTTGAACCAGGTTTGCTTGGGCTGTGATCGAGCTCACTATCACTTAAGCTACAGACGCCCACAGTCTTGTCTTAATCTTTGATAATATGTTTATTATCTTGGTATTTCTCTATTTGCTAACTTGGTATCTGAGCTACTACAGGCAAATGGGAGCAATATTATCTAAGCCATTCTCAATAAATAATCACAAAACTGCCATACAAAATCCAGGAAGCAAGTTAAATGTAAAATTCTTGTATATTTTTTGTTTAGAAACACATAAAAGCAGAAAAATTAAGTTTGTGGTAAGGTTGTGAGTGGGGGAGAAATAGAACATACTGTAAAAACCAGACCTTGCTATAGGTGGGGTAGAGGAAATGACCTAGATTTGTATCTCCTTCTTCAGGGAAGTTATCTCATTATGACTGCACAAATATTTCCCCATGCTTACAAGATTCACAATCTTACTTCCAGGTGTGTTTTTTCCTTTCCATTAACAAAAATAAAATTAACATCTAGAAGAAAGAGGCATTGGAATTTGAGGAAGTGTTAAGACACCAGATGGGAGTAATCTTTCTTCCTTGTAGTAAAAAAGAAAGAAAAAAACTAGATACATTTTTTTCTCAGCTGTTCATGTTTGCTTCATTGCACTTAGCATAGCTGGGATAATTTCACTCTCTTGATAAGTTAGTTAGGTAAATATGTTACAGTTGTGAACTCAGGACTCTGCTTCTTGTTGTGCTGGTTTGACTTTGGACAATTATTCTCTAGTTATTTCAACAAAGTGAACACTATTAGGTGGATACTAGTTGTGTGAATAATTTCACTCTTGATAAGTTAGTGGGGTAAATTGTTTGGTTGTGAACCAAGGACTCTTGTTGTGTGAATAATTGTATATATAAATTTAGTTTGTTATATTCTGAGAAGCTTTTCTTTCTGTCTTTTCTCTAATCTTGTTTTGCCTCACAGTATCAGGATAAGAAGAGATTTCTAGAATTGCCTCACAGCGTCAGGATAAGAAGAGATTTCTAGAATTGCCTCACAGCATCAGGATAAGAAGAGATTTCTAGAATTGCCTCACAGCATCAGGATAGAGAAGATATTTCTGAGAAGTTGCCTTCTACAGTATCAGGATAAGAAGAGATTTCTAGAATTGCCTCACAGTATCAGGATAAGAAGAGATTTCTAGAATTGCCTCACAGTATCAGGATAAGAAGAGATTTTCTAGAACATGCTTTTGTTTGTGTGCTTCTCTAATCCTGTTTTGCCTCACAAGCGCTCAGGATAAGAAGAGATTTCTAGAATGGCATTTATGTACGCTTCATAAAGTGTTTTTCATCACCTCTGTTATCTCTGATGTCCACCTTTTACATGGGTGGCTTTTTGCTTTGTATCCACTGTATCGGATTAATATTGCTCTTTGAGGTGCACTGTCTGTTGGTAATCTGCTTATGTGACTGAACCATTTACTGTGTTATTTCTTGATGGATTCTGGAAAGTAAATTGTCAAATTTGTCTTTTGATAATATTCATATTTGATTAGTAATTATTTAAAAAAATAAATTGTTATTCTCGGTCAAATATTTTTCTATCCCTCCTTCTTTATTGACTATCATGCTTCCTTGTTGATATCTTCTTCTACAAGTGTTAAACTATATTAAATATGTTCTGCAGCTATGACAATTTGTGTGTATATTGTGTCCAGGGATAAGTATGTTAGCCATATTTTGTTGTTTACTTTAATTGTTTTTGATATGTAAGTCAGATTATTTTTACTTTGATTGATTGATAGGATCATCATCACTGCACTTTGGTGAGTAACCATGTGTGCTCTGATCTCTTTTTTTTAAAACACAGAAAGATATGAGCAAATTCCATAGCACCAGTGAGGGTCCCCGATGCAATTTAGAAGATAGTGAAAGTATTTGGAAGGAATTTTATTTTAAAAAATCCCAACTTGAACACAGAATCTATGTTTTATCGCCCATCTCTGATAGGACTAGGAACTTGATCTCACCTACACTGAGATCCAGGATCTCTGGGAAAATGTCCAGATGGCTCCACAATGAAATGAACCAAGTACCTTCAGAATGAGAAGCGAGCACCTAACCTCTACACCACAAAGTTTATTTTAATAGAATGTACTAGGCAAGGAAGAGGAAAACTATACATTTGATGAGATGTGAACATTGAGAGACATTGTCTTATGAACAATATCATGTCTTGAAAACTGCTGAAATAAGTTGGTTATATTAAACATCACAATAGTTTTAAGAAAGAGAGAGCAATAAGGGAGAAGGTGTGGTTTCTGGAAGTGAAGCAGGGGAACTCTAGCAATAATACATTCAAGACATTTAGAACACAGTTGTTGAGAAGGAGACAGGAGAATTGATTAGATATTGAGAGTATTTCAGGTGTACATAGAGAATGTTGTTTCGTAAAAAAAACATAACTATATTTATAAATATAAAAATATAACAACTACAATATAATAAACGAACTACTCTTTGCAGATGATCAGAGTATAATTTACAACAACGAACACAAACTTCAACAACACATAAATGCCCTGCAAGCCACATGCGAAAAATATGACATGAAAATTAACACCTCCAAAACAGAAGTCATGACAATAAGCAGGTCAACAGGTCAACTAAATATACACGTGAATAATGTCAAAATACAATAGACTCCAGAATTCAAATATCTCGGTAGTATATTCACAGCAGATGGAAAGATGGACAGAGAAATCAAGACTAGATGCCAGAAGGCAAATGCAGTGACATACCAACTGTCACCACTATTAAAACATCCAAGCATTAACATGACAGTCAAACGACAACTGATAAACTGCATATTTATTCCAACTCTCTGCTATCAGTGCCAAACATGGCCCCTGACTAAGACACAAGAAAGAAAGATTACAACATGTGAAATGAGATGTCTACGAAAAGCTGTCAACGTTACAAGGCGAGATAGAGTGAGAAACGAGAATATCAGAAGCATCGTTGGTACTATACCATGCATACAGTACATAAGCAAAGAATCAAGTGGTTCGGCCATTTAATGAGAATGGAACCACATTTACTACCATCACGTGCCTATAATAATCGACACTCAAGGCGCAGAGCACGAGGCAGGCCAAGAACAAGATGGATAGATAACATCTCAGAGTCCCTGCGAAAGCATGGACTGACAACGTCAAGAACAACACACCTGGCACAAGATAGGAAACTAACTCTCCCACGACGCTTCACGGCAAATGTGGTTAAGATAAGATAAGATAAGAACTATATTTGAAATGATTTGTTCTGTATACAGTTGTTTGAATATTTTGTCTAATATTGTTTATGTTTATTCTTATTAATAATATTGTGATCATTTTTCTTATTGCAGATGCAATTAGTGAGAGCAATCTCGATTATTGATGACACCAGAGCTAGGAAGCTGGCCAGTGATTTAAAACGGTGCTCATATTATGAAACCTGTGCTACATACGGGCTGAATGTGGAGCGGGTCTTCCAGGACGGCAAGTTATTCAATGGTCAACATTCTCATGACACTGTCGTCTTGACATTATTTGTTGTCTATATTTTGACAACAGGTAAAATTTAGGGAAGGAGATATCGTGAAAGACAGAGGGAGAAGAGGTTGGATGGTCTGACATCGTGGTTCGACTAAAGATCGACTTCAGAACTGATTAACAGCACCAAGGAGGGAGAGTGAGTTGTGGAGAGACATGATCGCCTACGTCAGCAGGCATCACACTTGATTGATTGATGTTTTGTTCAGAATTATTAGAAGAGAAGAAAATAGCAAGCAACACAGGTTGAGATTGAGAGAGGTTGTAATCATGAAAGAGACAAACTCTCAGGAAACAACCTAACAATGTAACCAAACATGTGCCAGACCCAACACACAGGAGGTGTATCTCTAGAAATTAATAGACGGAGAAGGGGATTGAAGAGCATAGCTTAAAATAGAAATCAGTGGAGAGTTTCAGTTGTAGTACTGTCTTCTTGTAGTAGTCTTCCACAAAAAGGACATAATTTTTATTCCTTTTGTCGGTGTCGTTCTGTATGCCTAATCTTAATCATTCTTTAAACTTTGCACTCTCACATTGACATCACATTTATACAAGATCTCTTGTTGTGATTAGCCTGATTGTGGTTTTTGTGGTGTAGAGGTTAGGTGTTTGCCCTTGTTTCAAAGGTACTCTGTTCTCTCCCTTGTGAAGTCATCAGGTTATTTTTCCAGAGATTCCTGACCTCGGTGTTGGTGAGATCGAGTTCCTAGTACTATCGGAGATGGATGATAAAACGTGGGTCCTGTGTTAAAGTTGAGCACGTAAAAGAACCCTTGTCTATGTGATTAAAATCAAAATTCCTACAACATATTTTCACCATCTCCAAAATTACATCGGAGACCCTCGCCGGTGCTGAATGAACTGGTGGCTGAAAAATACCAGAAAATAACAGACAAGTTTACATATAATAAACCCCAACAACACAAACCAGTGTGTGTTGAATCTCTTCTTCTTTGCGTCGTTCTCTTACGACCAATTTTAATCACTCTTTGTGATATGTTTGATCTTTGCCAAGAACGTGTATACGTTGCACATTGGTTTGGTAGGCCCCTAAAGCATAGACTTCTACACGTTTAGGACATGTGCATCCGATTTCATCCTAACCTCCTTAGTCGCCTCTACGACATGCTTGGCAGGTAACAGTGGTTCTATTCTTTACACCCCAAATTTGGGCCCCGGTAACCACTCGGGCGTAAAATGGAAAATGGAAAAATGTGTGTGTTGAATGACATATCTTGCAATCTGGTGAGAATCTTATGTTAAAACAATCAGGGTGTCACTCTTCCCTACCGCCCACTATACATAAAGTACAACAATGAACTGTGTACCAGATTCTGCTTCAATTCTCTACAAAGCATCATCATGTTCTCTTCTAGCTTCAATAACTGCGTCTTCTTCTTAATCCTTGTTTTTAGTTCTCTTCTACATCTTAAAAAGGGGGCTCTATTACTTCTGAAGAGTCCAACACAAGCATCTGATTCAATATTCCCCAGAGAACTAATCTTGGATACAAAGACATTAAAATAACTCTGTAATCAGAATATAGAAGAAGAATTGTGTGTATTTTATGGAGACAGGAACAAGTAAATCTGAAGTCTAGATACAGTCTGAACACAGCTAAGGATAAAGAACTGGGAACTACAGAAGTAGATCAGATATGTTGAATGAGGTCAAGACACAGAGAAAGCTTATTATCAATATATTTTTTTTTTCCGATCCAGAAGCACTTGAGTTTTTCAGCTCTTCTGCTCGGTGCCATGGACATTGTAACCCTTCGGTTCAGTGCCATGGACATCGTAATCCTTCGGTTTGGTGCCACGAACACCATAAATCTGGGGAATCTGTGGCTTTTCTGCCATCCCGCGAAATTGAACCCGCACACACAGAGGGATAGTTACCCACCCGTAGTCCAACGCGCTACGAACACGCTGGGCAGACGGGCTTATTTATCAATATAAGAAAGAGGAAATCATCATTTTCGGGCATGTGATGAAAAGGGCGGCTTACACACATTTTGACAATTGGTAAAATCAAGGGGAAATGAAACAGAGGAAGTAGGAGGGAGAAAATTTTCAACAGTCTGATTTCATGGCATGGAAGAGCATTAACATCTGAGATAATAGCAAATACCAGGGACAGAGATTTGTGGAGATCCATGATCACCTATGCCAGCCAGCACGGCACCTGATGATGATGGGATTAGATATAGGCAAATCAAATACTTTAGACATGTTGTCATTGTTGTTATTGTTCATCTATCACCAGTAAACAAGACCACTCTGTTCATTCAATAAATAAATACAAAAAATACTTCAATCGGGTCAGTCTATGGGCACGGATATTGACTGATGAGTCCAATTCAGACTCAGAAGGTTACAAAAAATGACTTGAATCCAGTCAGTATATGAGTGCATATGACTTGAATCCAGTCAGTCAATGGGCATAGATGACTGATGAGCACCCAATTTAGGCTTGGAAGACTTTTGGACAGTAGGGGCATGAACATGTTTGCTAATTTGTGTGTGTTGTTATTGCTTTTCTGGGCTTGTCTCATGTGTACTGCTGCTGTAGTTCTGGATATCTCACAGACTTATCACTATGAAGTAATGTATGCCAAGTCTTACTGTCTTGTGCAGCAACTTCCCACATGGTTAGCATTAATACCAACATTTTAGTCTTGAGCTTGCTCTTGAGCATATCTTTGAAGCACTTCTTTAGACACATGATAGCCTTTGATGAAAACAATACTTCAGAGAGAGAATGGTTGAAAGAAAGTGGGCAAGAGGGAGATAACAATATCATTTGTAGAGAAACTATGAAGTGACAGAATAGTTTTACAGAAGGTGTTACCATAGCACTGGACATGAAGAGTTGAAGATCCATTTTACACAACCTTTGATGGTGCAGATGGTACATAATCAATCCACTTGTATCCACTGCGATCTTCCTGTGTAAGAAAGAGATCGAAGCACACATGGTTACTCACCAAAAGTGCAATGATGATTGTCCTGTCAATCAATCCACTTGTTCTCATTTCATGTCAATGCATTTTTCAACTACACTATCTATATTTGTAAGCGACATAGATGATCTATAATGTTCTTGTTAACATTTATTAAATATTTAAAAATAAGTCTGGCTCTACATGGAAGTGCCACAATGAGTGGACCAGTACAATTGAACATGTAAACTCAGAGCAGTGTCATTTTTAAAAATGAGAGCTGCTCAGAGTTTGTTAAAATGTATTTGATTGTGCTATTTGACCACAAAAAAAAGAGATTATCCATGATCATATCTACTTGCAGCCTGTCAACGCATTGTTCAAATGCGTTATCCTAATGCTACTTCACCAGTGCCTGCAGCTTTGCCCTCCACATCCAACCACAGCCAAAGATCATTCTACATCTCCCAGACCAACAGCAACAAGCCCAATGACACACACAGTATTAGCAGTCACTCCACCAATAGTTCTGGCACACTGGTTACCACTGGACACGCAAGTGTATGAATCGTTTTCTACTTCTATTTTATTTTCATTTTGTTTACTTAATGTTTATCATGGGAAAGGTGGGGAGGTTTATAAATCTGCTTTTTATTTCTATTATCTAATCCTGTTTTGCCTTTCGGCATCAGGTTGCAAAAAAAAAAATCTGCTTTCCTTATGATCTAAAACCAGATCTATTAATGTATGATTGTTGTAATGTTATCTATTGATCTGTCTCTTTGACTTGAATCAGATTTTCTAATAATGCAAACATACAGCAACTTATTATATTTTATAAGATGTCACGCCTGTGTGTTGTTGGGCTCGTAAGGGAGCAAAGAATAGTAACATTGCAACCTACAAGGCATGTCGTAGGAGGAGACTGATGTAGGACTTAGGAAGCTACCTAGTAAATCTTCTTCTTTGAACGCTTCCTGGAGGCTAAATCCACTGACAGCACAGTACAAAACTACAAAGAGAACTTGCTCAGCTTTCAGAAAAGGCAGAAATTCACTTGCAGTGGATTCCATTTCACTGTGGCATTGCAGGCAATGAGAGTGCTGATGTCTTAGCTAAGGAGGGCAGTGCCAAAGAGCAAATTTACCAACCCTTGTCTTTTCAAGAGGTCAAAACCCTCATACAGAGAAAATCTGCAGTAGACTGGAAGACAAACACTGGATATGATTATGGAAAAGACTCCCTCAAAGACCTAAGCAGAACAGACCAGGTCATTATATTTCGACTACGCACCGGACACTGCAGACTCAACAAACACTTATACAGACTAGGAATAAGTCAAACAGCTCTCTGCCAGTGTCAGCAGGCAGAACAGACACCAGAGCATATCCTGCAAGACTGTCCTCTTCTGTGTGAGCTGAGAAGCAACATGTGGCCACACCCAGTCGACCTGAAAACTAAGCTTTGGGAAACCTGACAGACCTGAAGCTGTCTGCCCAGTTTGTGGTCCACAGTAAATTAAGCGCATGACCAGAGATCGCTGAAGAAGAAGAAGAAGAACGCTTCATATTGATCACTTGTCAACCACTCTGTTATTTGTATGTGATGTGAACATAAGAGCGATTGTACATTGCGCCAGTTATGCGCCTACAAGTAGGCCAGCATATCCGATTTCTGCGCTGCTTTTTATTTACTAGGGTAGCATCCCTAGGGTATACATCAGTCGCCTTCTTACGACATGCATTGTAGGTTGCAGTGGTACTATTCTTTGCTTCCCTTGACACCCCGCACCACACGGGCGACCCAGTAAATAAAAAGTATCACAGAAATCAGATGTGCTGGCCTTCTTGTATGCTCATAACTGGCGCAATCGTTCTTAGGCTCAAATCACATACAAATCACAAAGAGTGGTTTACAAGTGGTCAATAGGAGTGTTCAAGAAGAAGAAATAAGTATTCTTATGATACTTTATGTATAATGGGCGGTAGGAATGACACCCTGATTGCTTTAACATGAGATTCTCACCAGTTTGTAAGCTATGTCATTCAACATACACTGGTTGTCTTGTTGGGGTTTATTTTATGTAAACATGTCTGTTATTTTCTGGTATTTTTCAGCCACCTGCTCCACCACCAAAGGAAAACTATGAGAGAGGGCAAATCTGAGAAGTTGGACAAGAAAAAGGACAAACAGCAAATTATATCCCAGCTGTCACAACCACCCCAAGTACCATTAGTACCACCACCACTACCACAACCTATAACATTACCACAACTACCAGATCAGATAGATTCCCAGGTATTATATTTATCATCTAATTAGATAGATACTCTTCTTCTTGATAGGATTA
Source organism: Arion vulgaris (assembly GCA_020796225.1). Lineage (NCBI taxonomy): Eukaryota > Metazoa > Mollusca > Gastropoda > Stylommatophora > Arionidae > Arion > Arion vulgaris. The sequence goes on along the minus strand of CM036772.1, from coordinate 5,726,617 downwards.
AACCTGTTTCAGACAGCTGGCCATACAAAGTTCAACCTACAAATAAACAGGCTTGTTGTTACTAATATTAGGCCAACAATGTTTACTTTTTTCTTCTCCTTCTACATTTTTGCTTGAGGATTATAATACATCATAAATCTATAATTTGGACTGAGTATGTCTTGTCTGTTGAATATTGAAATTATATGGTCTCATATAAGAGTAAGCTGAACATAACTAAACAAATCACCAGTGTGTTGCCGGATCCGCTAGGGAAGAAAAGAATAGTACCACTGTTGCCTGCCACGCATGTCGTAAGAAGCGACTAAGGAGGTTGGACAGGGGGCTGGCTACCCCACACTGTAAAAAACTCTAGATGGCTACAGAATGGAGAGCGAACCGAGTAAACTCTGGTTGAAACCGGACACATCGCCGAAGGAAAAGCACCAAAGCTCCGAATGGTGCTGAAGATGTGACGTAAAACACACAATGTTAAGGCTGCATGAATCAGATTTCCACATGAATAGAATTTATGGGGAGATCTGGTACATCGGTCTGGGCGGTTATCACGAGAGAGAGAGTACCACTGTGACCTACAAGGCATGTCATAAGAGACTACTGAGGTATGGCCCTAGACAACTACTTAAATAAAAAACATGAAATGATGTATGGCTTTATGCATAATCATAACATCAATCTATTAAGGCGGGATTCTGGTCTGGAAACATTTTTCGTTGCTTTCATATTAATGTAGAATTTGTATTACAATTTTGAAATATTATGACTTAAAGAGTAGAAAAAAATAAGTAAAAAAAAATATGTCAACGCATTGCCATGGAAACAATAAAATGGCGCCAAACACAAAATTTCAAATCCCTAAGGCTCTGAAGTAATGAATATAAATGAATTCTGTTTTCACTCTAAGGTGAGCAATTGTAATATCTAAAAAATTACACATGATTGTTAGGATATATTAAATATAACATTTTTAATGAATTTTTGGGTAAACCACCCCCAAAAACAGCTTTTTGGGCCAGATTTTGAGGGAATTTTTACCCAAAAATTTATAACAAATTAAATATTTAATATATCCTAAAAATCATGTGTAATATTTTAGATATTACAATTGCGCACCTTAGAGAGAAGACATAATTCATTTACATTCATTAGATTCGAGTCTTAGGGATTTGAAATTTTGTTTTTGGCAAACCATTTTGTATTGTTTCCATGGCAACGTGAACATTTTTTGTTACTAATTTTTTTCTACTATACTAAGTCATAATCTTTCAAAATGGATATACAAATTTTACATTAATGTGAAAACAACGAAAATAGCTTCATGATCCCTACACTACCGAATCCCCCCCTTAAGCTCAGATCACATACAAATCACAAAGAGTGGTTTAACAAGTGGTCGATACGGAGCGTTCAAAGAAGAAGACTAAACAAATATTTCATGTAAACATTGAAGATTAGGAAGTTATAATAATGTCAAATCTGGTAATTCATGTCTGCATGTGAGTATGTATGTATGTACAGCTTACCATTGTCATGGTAATTAACAACACTTTAACTTGTTTTGTGTTGTTCCCTAGCTTGATCTCACACTAGCTATACCAGCAGCTGAAATAATGAAGCATGAAGCTCAATAATTTCCTGCCCTTAGTTATGTTGTCAAGTTCTGTTGTTTACTTTCATCCATCTCATGATATTATGTTGTCCAGAATAGATAATCTTTTTGTCATTCACTTTCATTTTTCTCCATTCATTTTGCCTAGTGCCATGATCTTCTACTACCATCTTTCTCATTACATACTCATAATATTATATTATGAAAACATACGCTCTGAAAATTTCAACAAAACAGATAAAGGATATTCTCTATATCTCGGTCACGCAAGTTATGCATACCGATAGGTGTGGCAAGATGGTGAAACTATGGGAGAAATCCCAGAAGATACATAAATCAACACAAAACGAGAGTTGTTAGTCTAAACACACTGAAATACATGCTTGGGAGGAGATCGGAGCAATTATGTCCCATGAGCGATGAAGATGATCCTCAAATGAACAATATTATAGCATGTTTCTCTTGTTCCGTTATACGTTACATAGGGCCTGCAAACAATTTATCCATACCACTTTGTCCTGGGCAACTCGTTTAATCTCTTCTATAAAATGGAGGGATATTTCCTTCTCTCAATAAAGTTTGTTTCAGGTTTCTCTAGGGTGTCCCTTCTTTCTAGAACCTTTTGTCTCCCACTTCAATGCCTACCTTGTGATTCTTTGATCATTTCTTCTCAGAGTATGCCCAACATATCACTATCTTCTCTTTCTTGCATTTCTCTGAACTCATCATCACTTCTGAATTCATCCCATTTTTACTCACAATACTGTCTCATACTCTAATCAGTCTTGTAAAAATCTTCCTGTGTGTGGGTTTGCACTCAACATCTTCATATCAGACATTTGACTTGTCTGTCAATATTCTCAACTATGGAAGGTTACAGTAACACTATGTATCAGCTAGCCAGAGAAACATTGCATGAAGTTTAACAATTTAAATAAAGTATATGTTTCAAGCACCTGATCAAGTAGAGGAAACATGAGAAATGCACATGCAAGTTATTCTGTGAAATAGAAGTCACAATATGATAACTAAGGATATCAAAGAATATATTATGTTGTTAGCCTTGTTCTATGAAAAGATATCTCTGTACTGCTATTATCCATTAGTTATAGCTGCTCCAGCCATCAGTTTTACAGAATATAATTGTTAGTATCTCCAGTATTACAACATAGTAATCATCTCTCCCTGCAGTATCACAACATAGTAATCATCTCTTCCTCCAGTATCACAACATAGTAATCATCTCTTCCTCCAGTATTACAACATAGTAATCATCTCTCCCTGCAGTATCACAACATAGTAATCATCTCTCCCTGCAGTATCACAACATAGTAATCATCTCTTCCTCCAGTATCACAACATAGTAATCATCTCTTCCTCCAGTATTACAACATAGTAATCATCTCTTCCTGCAGTAACACAACATAGTAATCATCTCTTCCTGCAGTATCACAACACAGTAATCATCTCTTCCTGCAGTATCACAACACAGTAATCATCTCTTCCTGCAGTATCACAACACAGTAATCATCTCTTCCTGCAGTATCACAACACAGTAATCATCTCTTAATGCAGTATCATAACATAGTAATCATCTCTTAATGCAGTATCATAACATAGTAATCATCTCTTAATGCAGTATCACAACATAGTAATCATCTCTTAATGCAGTATCACAACATAGTAATTATCTCTTAATGCAGTATCATAACATAGTAATTATCTTCCTGCATATAAACTAAGGATATCAAAAATATTATGTGTTAGTCATCTCTATGAATAGTAAACTCTGTACTGCATATCCATAGTATAAGCTCTCCACTCAGTTCACAGAAATAATATCTCTTCTCCAGTATACAACATAGTAATCATCTCTCCCTGCAGTATCACAACATAGTAATCATCTCTTCCTGCAGTATCACAACATAGTAATCATCTCTTCCTGCAGTATCACAACATAGTAATCATCTCTTAATGCAGTATCATAACATAGTAATCATCTCTCATGCAGTATCACAACATAGTAATCATCTCTTCCTGCAGTATCACAACATAGTAATCATCTCTTCCTCCAGTATCACAACATAGTAATCATCTCTTCCTGCAGTATCATAACATAGTAATCATCTCTTAATGCAGTATCACAACATAGTAATCATCTCTTCCTCCAGTATCACAACATAGTAATCATCTCTTCCTCCAGTATCACAACATAGTAATCATCTCTTCCTCCAGTATCACAACATAGTAATCTCTTTCCTCCAGTATCACAACATAGTAATCATCTCTTCCTGCAGTATCACAACATAGTAATCATCTCTTCCTCCAGTATCACAACATAGTAATCATCTCTTCCTCCAGTATCACAACACAGTAATCATCTCTCCTCAGTATCACAACATAGTAATCATCTCTTAATGCAGTATCACAACAAAGTAATCATCTCTTCCTCCAGTATCACAACATAGTAATCATCTCTTAATGCAGTATCACAACATAGTAATCATCTCTTCCTGCAGTATCATAACATAGTAATCATCTCTTAATGCAGTATCATAACATAGTAATCATCTCTTCCTCCAGTATCACAACATAGTAATCATTTCTTCCTCCAGTATCACAACATAGTAATCATCTCTTCCTGCAGTATCACAACATAGTAATCATCTCTTCCTCCAGTATCACAACATAGTAATCTCTCTTCCTCCAGTATCACAACATAGTAATCATCTCTTCCTCCAGTATCACAACAAAGTAATCATCTCTTCCTCCAGTATCACAACATAGTAATCATCTCTTCCTCCAGTATCACAACATAGTAATCATCTCTTAATGCAGTATCACAACATAGTAATCATCTCTTCCTCCAGTATCACAACATAGTAATCATCTCTTCCTGCAGTATCACAACATAGTAATCATCTCTTCCTCCAGTATCACAACATAGTAATCTTCTCTTCCTCCAGTATCACAACATAGTAATCATCTCTCCCTCCAGTATTACAACATAGTAATCTTCTCTTCCTCCAGTATCACAACATAGTAATCTTCTCTTCCTGCAGTATCACAACATAGTAATCATCTCTTCCTCCAGTATCACAACAAAGTAATCATCTCTTCCTCCAGTATCACAACATAGTAATCATCTCTTCCTGCAGTATCACAACAAAGTAATCATCTCTTCCTCCAGTATCACAACATAGTAATCATCTCTTCCTCCAGTATCACAACATAGTAATCATCTCTTCCTCCAGTATCACTACATAGTAATCATCTCTTCCTCCAGTATCACTACATAGTAATCATCTCTTCCTCCAGTATCACTACATAGTAATCATCTCTTCCTGGTCCCTAGTAGCGTCATATTTTGTTTGCAGGGTGTATATTGTTAATATTTTAATTAATTAATTTTCTGTTGTGTGTTATTTTATCTGTGTTTTCCAATCTAGGCTTATGATAGGCATCAGCCTGAGGAAACAGTGACTTGCACGCCCTTGCCTTACGTAAAACAAACCACCATCCTCCTCCATACAAAAATCTAACTCGTTCAGTGTAAGTCCCTGTCTGTAACACTATATATGTCCGTCAACCTTTCTGTATATATTTTGTGCATGCAGACTTTCAATTTGATTAATTATAAGCTGACATTATATTTCTTTGTTTGCTTTCTGACTTTTTTCCAGTTTCTTATTTTGTTTATAGTTTCATTTCTACAATGAAGACAAGTCATTAAGTATATTACCAAATTTATATAGGATTGTTGAACATGATAGTTGCTAGCTAGTTTCTAAATGTGTCATTTAGTGGGCATAAACATTAAGTTTGATATTTACTTTAGCTAGCAGACACTTAGTGATACATACAGGTGCAAATGATGATTACTTAAGATATGTACCACTGAAAAACAACATGGATTTGTAAGTTTTTTGTGAGTAATGGGAGAGCAAAAGAACTCACTGCTAATGAAATTCATAAGCAGACTTCTTGAATGTCATAATTAACAGCCATGACTTAGCCCAAAGTATGTTACCAATTTCTGTTTGTTTAGTAAAAACACCATTGACAGTATACTCTACCGCCCATGTGTTGCCATGGCCCACAAGGGAAGCAAAGAATAGTAACACTACAACCTACAAGGCATGTCGTAGAGGCGACTGAGGTAGGGGCCTGGGAAACTACCTAGTAAATAAAAGAATTGCAGAAATCGGACGTGCTTGTAGGTGCATAACTAGCACAACGCACAATCGCTCTTAGGCTTGGATCACATACAAATCAGAAAGAGTGATTACCAAGTGATCAATATGGAGCGTTCAAAGAAGAAGAAGTATACTCAACAGTTGAGGAAATTTGTGACTTATGCTAATACAATAGTAGACTTGTAGACTGTAAATTTTGTGATACTGAGATAATAGAATGGGACAAGTATAGTTCAGTGTTCATGAAGATGATGTTCTATAAAACACAATAGAAATATAATTGTTATACAGTAAACCCTCGTTAACACGAACTCGCTTAACCAACCCCCGGTTAACAAGAACAAAAATGTGGCCCCGTCATAAATGTCTATTTCTTATCAGTAAATCCGAATTTCTGTGTACCACGAACCCCGAACTGTTTTTTAGTCCCTCCCCCAATTTTATCTCTTTTTCGAACTTAAAGCTTCACAATTTTTTTGTCACCTTAAAGCCTTTATTTTAGTGATGGGAAGGTAACACTAACATTTTCATTTACCTGTGGATGTCAGTTTGTGTAAAGGAATGCCCGGTTTTTGAGATAGGCGAGATGGTAAAGACATTAATATGTACACAAAGCTTTTTCGGACAGGGGGGAAAAGTGAATCGCCCCCGGAAAGGTGCGATCAGATCTTCAGAAAAAATTTGCGTTTCAGGTTGTTTGTGAAGCTCGGGTACTGTTTTTTTATTCAGAGAAATTTTATAAAAACCCAATTAAGTAAAGTATTTTTTTGGGCAGGAAGGGGGAGGAGAAAAGGGAGGAAAAAGTGAAAAAAAAGTGAAATTCCAGTTGATAAAAATCTGGTGAAAAATGTTCAGATGGAGGGAAAAGTTGATAGTCAGTTGAAGAGTCATGTCTAAGAGGAAGGAGACGGCATAGATCTGGAAACAAAACTAAAATTTAAGCAAGTGTGTGGTGCATTGAAAAAAAAGAAAATTTTTTGGAATATGGTTCCAATCTCCTTACCCCGTACTTAAAGACAAAAAAAAAATTTTTAATGCTGTTGCATTAGGTTCATAACAAATCTAAGCGACCGTAGTCTAATCGAAATTTAAAAACTATTTTAGAATGGTTTAACCATTCGCCTTCAATGTCCTTTTAAGTGGACCTATAATTCAGTCAAAAGCAAAAAGTTGCAAAATTTGGACATTCAAGATTTCAGCTTTCCCGCTGGTTGGCTGTACGGTTCCAAAAAACACTCAATTTCATCAGTAGTGATTTGTGGTAACAAATAAAGTTAATGAAAAAGGGGGGCAAAAAACTGGTTGCATGGTTTCGGGTGAGGAAAATATCCTCGTGTGCGTGTACAATATGACGAAACTGGACTTTTTAAATTTTTTTCCAAGTCATCCCCGAAAAAAAGGTGACAAGTGCCATGGTGGGCGCGCAGTAAACAACGTCTAACTGTTGTCCTTGTTGTAATGCGGGCGGCGTGATAAACACCCCCATGGGTGATATGCAAGTCAGAAACCCGTTGTTTAAAAACATGAACATGGATACCTTTGCATCACTCTCCCATAAAAAGCTTGGATCGACAGCACATCATTTTTAAATGGCTTCTTCATTTCAACAGTGTGGTGGCTCAGAATAGGATTTTTTCTGACAATGGACGGTGTTTTAAAATACATGATCTGAACTTAACAAACGTAAAAGGGTTTAATTCCCCCAAATGCAATAAGTCCAGCCTTTAGTAAAAGGGATTGTTGCTCTTATGAAGTGTTATAAGCGACTTTTGGGGCTCAATTAGCGTTTGAAAACAACCCGAAACCCCAAGTTGGAGTGTGTCGTGCAATAAAAAACTTCCCGTCTCCCGGAATCTGTCCATCCACTTGCAAAAATTTTTTGGGCCGGAACATCAAACCCTTTCCAGAGGTTGTGGGAATCAACCCCCCTCATGATGGGGTATTCTTCAAACGTTCCCAAAAACCCGGGTTATTTTGAGGGAAATTTATTGGGGCAGATGGATGTTGCTGTGTTCTCCCCGAGGAATCTTATGTACATGTCAACACTTGTGTGGAGTGCAAAATATGAAAGTGTAAGACAATGATACCCTCCACCCCAGGAAATTTGGGGTTTGGCCTTTAGAAAAGGTTTGCTACAACAGCAAAACCGAGGGTTTAGAATATACACACAGTTGGGGGAAGTTACTATCCTTTCGCTCCGTCCCAAAGGAATATACAGAATTTTCTGCAGAAAATTATCTAGTACTTCTTTAAAGTTAATTACTGTATAGTGTTTCTATGATGGCATCTGTATTGTATATGGGTTTAAAACTGTTGCATTCAATTAAAAAATTTTAGTCCCCCCATTCAGATTTTTAACACGAACTCGTGATTTTCGGTCCCCCGAGTTCCCTGCGGGGTTTAATTTTTCCATGGGTTTTTTATTTATCTCATTTATTGTTTTTTTTCATCTCTTTGGTACTTTTAATTACAACAACTGTTCTACTTTGACCCACCCACAACATGGTTTTGTATGTGCGGTCATTTTATAAAACCTCTCATGCATATAAAATTTCCCCATACACACTCATTTTATAGTAAATAATAACTAATGGTTTGAAATTGTCACTAACAAGAGGCATTGTTTAGTCAGTGTAGAATAACTTGAGTTTTTGTGTGGACTAACAAAGGTTTAATATTTGAAATTATTTAATCCACTTTGATCTAAGACATGATGTCTGTTTCACTCAGTTGTTTAGTTTAGTTTAGCCGTTGGATCATCATCACTGCACATCGAACCAATTAATTCATAAGTGCTCCAATCTACTCCTCAGTATGTCTCTCAGTGTGTGGCAACTAGCGACACCGGTTCCATGTTGGTTTACTATTCTTCTTTAACTACCAGTCTAGCTACATCACATTTGACTTGATATTCTTGCAGTCTGGTTAGGGTTGGTTAGTGTTGTAGTTTCACCACCATTACTTGATTCTCTCTCTCTCTCTCTTAGGAAATTCAGAATATCAACCTGGTTCATTGCTCGCCCCTTTTTTACAGCAGCCATACCTGAAAGCCTACCTGCTCGTTCATTTCCCCTTTCACCAGCATGGCCTGGCACAAAAATAAATCTGCTTTTGTCAGCCTAGACCTCATCAGAGACTCCATTCATTGTCTCCTAGCCCATCCTGTTTCAGTCATTGAGAAAACATGCATGAATAAAAGTCTGTGACATGTGTTACATATGGTTACTTACGCCCTATAAGCTTCTCTTATAATTGTATATAAATATGATAAACAATGTTACTGATGTTTGGTGCAGATTCCCCTGTGACAAGATCAATCAATATTGTCTGCACTGGAATGTGATCAATTAATGCACAGATTTCTGTTCAGTTTGTATGTACTGAAATAGAACTTGTCTTATGCTCAATAAAAACCAGTGATAGATGACACTACACATAGGTCTATGTTTCTAATATAATGCTCATTAGTACCATTGTATACATGTTTGTGTGTGTGTGGTAGAGAGAGAGAGAGAGAGAGAGAGAGACCACCCGTCTTCCTTTGTTCCCTGAACCCCTCCTCCTCACTACATTGAGTCAACCACCTTCTTTATTGCAGCTGACTACCCACCTTACTTATTCTCACTAAATCCCCTCCTTCCTTACTACTCAGCAGATCAACCACTTTATTTATGCAACTGACTACCCACCTTACTTATTCCCCTGAATCCTCTCCTCCACACTACATGAGTCAACCACTTTCTTTGTACAACTGACTACCCCCCTTACTTATTCTCACTGAACTCTCTCCCTCCACACTACATTGAGTCAGCCACTTTCTTTATTGCAGCTGACCAGACCACCCATCTTACTTATTCCCACTGATCTCCCTCCTCCTCACTCCCATGGGTCAACCACCTTCTTTATTGCAGCTGACTTCCCACCTTACTTATTCTCCTAACCCCCTCCTTCCTTACTATCGCAAATGAACCACTTTATTTATTGCAACTGACTACCCACCTTACTTATTCCCACTGAACCCTCTCCTCCTCACTATCACAGATCAACCACTTTCTTTATTGCAACTGACTACCCACCTTACTTATTCCCACTGAACACACATCTTCAACACTATTTTTTTCCCAATCTTTATGACCTGACTGTCACAGGGTGCAGGTGAGCTGAAGGACCAGCTTATAAGTCATCTCCCAGTCACCAGCTTTTTGGTTTGGACAAACAGGCAGTTTTTGAAACCTTATTTTTTCAGTGTAAGTTGAGCACACTAGTCCCTGGCCAGATGTGTGCACATCAGTATATATGTAAATGAGTATCAATATCCCACTCGTATCGCACCAGTAAGCACATTGTAGAAACTGAGGAAGAAAGGTTGAACAAAAGTATCAAATATGCTACTGGTTTAACAAGAGCATATTTGATGACTTCACTCACTATTCTATACAATTTATCCAATTCATAATTATCATCTGACTAGAAGTTCTATCATGTATAGGTAATTAGCATGCAAGTTCAGGCATGACAACATTGTTTCTATAGGAAGGATAGATTCAGTATTAATTTGAGTCTGGTTTCAAGCTAAATTTGTGTTTGTCTTAGTTATCTTGTATCCTTATCTTGATCAAAATCTTGTGATGGAATCTTTGATTTTGTCTGTTCTACTTTGTCAGTCAAGCCAGCTGACTTAATGTTGTGACTTTGCCATGTTTCATCTCACCTGGCATGACTGGTAGACTTAATCTGTTAGTTTGCTTCTGAGAGTTAGGGGACTAGTTTTCTGCTACCTCATTTTGTCTGACCCAGTATATATTCGCCTGCCATTCTGAATATGAATTACTAACTTCTTTTGTATCCTGTTAATCCTGTGCTTGATAAAAGCCTTTTAGTCAAAATGTTATGTACTTTGTAAAACTACAGTACTTTGATTTTTTGTGTGTGCATGTTTCACCATTGTTACATAGTTTTACTGATATTAATAATAGATACAATCAACACATTTGTCTAATGTAGTTTGGTTCACTCTGTCATCTCTCAATCTGGTTCTCTTTTGTATTCATTTGTCTTCTCTTTTCATCCACCTGATAATAGCATTTGTTTTGTAGTGTTTCAGTTTACAGAAAAGTTGTGATATATCCAGCCTTACTGTCTGATACATTTCTATTCAATACTGTGTTTTTGGGGAATGGGTTTGCATTTCCTCTTTAATTTCTACTCAGTCAGACTGCAGTGATGCAGCATGTTACCCAAACACTACTAGAAAGTAGAGTAGGGTTTGATGGCACTGACATCTGTCCTCACTTTGTCTTATGCAGCCCTTAGTAGCGTAGATTGTTCGCTTATCGAATCAGACACATATTGGTTGTGGTTTCATTTCATGTACCTGATGTTTCACAAGTGTGAATAGGGATTGGTCTTCCTACATACTTGTACCTAGAAATCTGAATGTCCTGGCCCTTTGTACTGTAAAGTATGCAAAGGCTATGTGACATTTTCACTCCAAATTTTCTTTTGGTTGTAGCTGGTACATCAGTTTTTATTTTATTCTTTGTAAAACTGCAGTACTTGGATGTATATTCTTTGACTATTTGGGTTTTTGATTTTTCCTTCAGTTAATCTAATAACATACTTTTTCTCACTTCTTATAGAACAATAATTTCAGAGAATAACTAAATCTACTTACAAAATGTGACTAGAGAAACTGTCATCATCAGTCGCAACCTACTTTCCTCAGCATCACCACTGTGTGTTACAGAATAGGTGTACTGTAAAACTGCTTTTGGTATCACTCGTATTGTTTGAAAGAAAGGATATCTCACCACACGTTTAATTATATCAGGAGTTAATATTTGCTGGATGAATGCTTATGATGTAATCACATATAGAAATTGTATATCTCAATAGCCACATCCATCAGATCACATACATCACATAAAGAAAATATGTACATCATTAACTATATTGATATTTCCCAAATAAATATATTTACCATAAATCACAAGTATATATTTGTCAGAAATGACAGGGGTTCAATTTAAATTGCTGTATTCAAGTCAGTATCCCAAAAATGACCTTGCTAATGAGCCCTTATTGGAAGCCTTTCAGGTTGTGATCTTGTTTTGAGATCAGTCCATCATGTGTGCTAGAAAAATGTGCATATTATTTGAATAAAGTGACCTCAATTTCTTAGCAGAATTTCACCCTATTGAGAATTAGAATATGACCCTAAATTATAGATTCTTGATCTTGCACTACTTCTTTGTCAAAATAAAAGAAATCCCATGAAACATATCTCGTACAAGTCACCTTACTAATGAGCCTTCACTTGTCAGTGTATGTGCATTAGTTGCATAGTAAACAATGCCAACCGAAATTTTTTACTGGTAAAATAGCTGTTTTATTAGATGGAAATAATTTAGAATTAAATATGTTTTAATCAATTTTATAGAATGTTGTACTAAAATTCTTGGGAACCGGGATTCACAGTCACCATCCATGATGTTATCATTGTTATGGGAGATCTAAATCGAAGGTGGGGCAAGACACACGCATAGTTATAGAACTATGGGAAAATATGGATGTGGTATGATGAGCGAAAATGGGAGCGTTTATAACTTCTGCAGCATGAACAATCTCGTTATAGGAGGAACCCCATTTCAACATTTAGATATCCACAAATTAACATGGTATTCCCCCAATGGCAGAGATAAAAACCAAATAGACCATATAATGATCAATGGACCCTGGAGGCGCTCGCTGCTAGATGTTGTAGTCAAGAGAGGTGCAGATGTTGGTAGTGACCACCACCTAGTCACAGCTTATGTCAAACTTAAACTAAGAAAAACAGGACAACAGAAAAACCTCCAAAGAGGTTGTGTGGATAGACTAAAAGACAGGGAAAGTAAGGGATAAGTTTATAATGCAGATAAAGAACAGATTCCAAGCCCTAGAAAGTAATGAAACTACGGATGAAACTGACAACATAGATAGAACATGGGACAACATAGCATCTATATATGCAAGAGCAGTGAAACATGTCTAGGAAACCCAAAGAAAGAAAAGAATGGATAACACCAACAACAGGGAAAATAATAGACGGCGAAGAATTTTAAAAAAAGAAATTATTAGAAGCAAAGTCAAAGCTAAAGCAAGATCCCAAAAGAACAGTAAAAAAAGCGAAAGTAAAGAAATCAACGGCTGTGAGGCGAAAAAAGAATGTATGTTGAAGACCTGGCAGTACAGGCAGAAGAAGCAGAAAAAAAGTGTGATAAAGGGGAACAGTGTACAAAATTACCCCCAAAAAGCGGAAGCATTCAGAAGATCAAATACTCTCATAAAGGATAAGAATGGAATACTATTGACACGGAAGGAACAAAAATACGATGGACAGAGCTTTTTAATTGCTAAACAGACCACCCCCAAACGGTAGTACAGACATACAGAACCAACAGAGGAGTTAGAAATTGGCATTGAAACCCCCAGCCAGGATGAGATCATTACAGCAATTAAATCTTTTAAAATAACAAGGCACCAGGGAATGAAAACCCACAGAACTATTCAAAATAGACCCAGAACTTGCAGCTAATATATTGCAACCCTTGTTTACTACTATTTGGAATGCCCAAATAATACCTGATGCATGGAACAGAGGAGTCATCATCAAGATACCCAAAGGGCTCCCTTGCGATTGTAATAATTGGCGTGGAATAAACTCTTTCTGTCCCAGTAAAATCTTAAGCAAAATCATGTAAAACGTATTACTGCTGTGGATAAGAAACTGAAAGGAACAAGCAGGATTTGCAGAGACCGGGCTTATAGGCCAAATATTTGCTCTTGAAATATCATAGAACAATGACAGAATGAAAAGCAAACTCTATATCAACTTTGTAGATTTTGAAAAGGCTTTTGATAGCATCACCTTGAAAGTCTATGGCGTATCTTAGATGGTATGGAATCCCACTGTGTTTTATAAATATTATAAAAAAACTGCTACAGCAAGTTTGCATGCAGTGTTGAAACTTCAGAACTAAAGTTTGAAGTAAAAACAATCGACAAGGATTTTATGTCAGCCTATTTTCAACACTGTCATAGATTGGGTGATCGTAAAACAACGGAAGATAAGCAAGAGGTATTAGATGGGCGCTCCATCCAGCTGGAAGACCTAGATTTTGTAGATGACATGCACTCCTATCTCATACACATAGAGATATCGGAAAAGACCTGCCTTCCAATATAGTGAGATGGTTGGGCTGAAAATAAATCGAAGAAAACTGAAGTAATGACTCTGAACATAGCAACCCCAGCACCAGTCAAACTAGAAGGTAAAACCCTCCGAGATACAACCGCATTCACATACCTTGGAAGTGTTATTAGCAATGAAGGAGCGCTGGATCTGACATAAAAACAGACTGAGTAAACCGAAGTGCATTCATGACCCTTCAGACCGCCTGGAAATCTGCCCAATACAGCATCAGAACCAAGACTAGTATCTATAACAGCTGTGTGCTGTCAACTTTGCTTACGGATCGGAATGCAGAATGACAGAACAGGATATGTCCAGACTCTCGCCTTTCATACAACTTCTCGAAAAATCTTACGCGTGTACTGGCGACTACTATCTCGAATCAAGAATTGCACACGATGCCAACAAGAGAATATGGGGACTATCATCCGGGGGCGCTGGAGATGGATTGGACATGTGATGCGCATGAACTGGCTCCGAAAGAAAACTGCACTGAGATGGACCAGAGGGTAGGCAGCGTGGAAGACCCAAGGCGACTTGGAGGAGGAACGATAGAGCAGAGCTGAAGAAATGAATCATAGTTGGAACACAATACAGAGGAAGGCCATGAACAGGGAAGAATGGTGTACGTTTGTTGCTGCCCTAAACGCCAGGGCGTAACAGGCTAAAAAAGAGAGAGAGATTACTACAGTACATTTAGAACTCTTAGTTTTTTTTCTTCAGAGAACAGTTACATATACTGTAACAATTTGGCAATACCTTTCAACTGAAGAGCTGCTGGAAAAATCACTGCCAGGGCAAAATTCATTAGAAAGATTTTAAAAAAAAAAAAATTCCTACAAAATATTTTGACCGTCTTCTAAATTAAATCAGGGACTCTTGCTGGTGCTAAAAAGTTCTGCAAGCCACTGAGATCTTCCTGTGTAAGTCAATTGGAACACACATGGTTACCACTAAATGCAATGATGATGGCCCTATCAATCAATCTTTCCAATTGTAGTAATGTCAAAATTATTTTGATAATTAATTTTCCTAAACTTGTTTATGATAAAGTTGAAGTTAATATCAGTTTTAATAACCAGCCTAGATGGACCGCTGGTATAAATCCGACTGTCCTAAATCTGCAGTAGCTCTCCCTGGATATTTACTAAAGCAGCTGTTTTAATAGCTATTTTGCCATTATAAAACTTGATAGATGTGAAAAATGTTATCATAAATCTCTGATTGTCTTCAACTGTGAGGTACTATTATGTTTCATACATCAGTGTTTACTAGTTAACTGCTGTATTTGTTGTCAGTGTTTACATATATGCATACATATGAAAAGTGACATGTAGAATGTGTTATAGAGCATTAACAGAAGATTAATCTACCTCAGGCCACATAAAGTAGCATTCTTTTAGTTATTTTTATACTATTGTCAAGCCATGGATTTTAAATGCCATTCACAGAGTTAAATTAAACCAAATTATTGTTCTTTTTTTCCCCAATCCTCTTTGCCTCACGTCAGGCTAAGAAGAATTTCTAAAACAGGCCTTTGTGTCACTTTGTAGGTAGTGTCTTTCATCGCCTCTGTTATTTCTGATGCCCATTTTGCATGGAGCCTTTTGCTTTGTACCCATTGTATGGGAGCAGCATTGCTCTTTGAGGTGCACTGTCTGTTGGTAATTATTGTTCTATATTTTTGTAATAGTCACTTTGCTAATATATGTTAGTTCTAATTATTCCCCCCGCACCTCCTGAACATGGGCCTCAACAGTTGTTCTCCACTTTCACAGGTCTCTGGTCATTTTTATTGTCTTCCTGGTATAATCTGGTATCCTTGAGTTTCTCAAAAGACTAAATTTTCCCCGGTCTGTACGGGGCATCCTTTCTATTTTCTTTGGGTTCCCCCCAAAGTGTTATCTAGTAATTTGACTCTTTAGGGGTATGCTCAATCCCCACCTTTTTCTCCTTGTAACGGGTCATTAGTTTCCTGCCCTGTCATTCCAACAGCTCTGTGTTTACTTCTTACTTGCTTATTCCTCCCCGCTCCTCATGGGCATGGGCCTCAACAGTTGTTTGCCACTTTTCAGGCTCTGTCTGCTTTCTTTATGATTTCCCAGGGTAATGTAGCACCCTTCAGTTCCTCAAGAAGATTTCATTTCCCAGGTCAGTTTCACATCCTCTTTTTGTTTTCCTTGCAGGTTCCACTCAAGTGCTTGTCTAGTGACACTCGACTGTCTTCCATAGGGTATACCCTGCCATCATCACTTTCTCTTAACCTGGGGCATCATGGGTTCCTTTCTTGTTCTTATCCACAGGTCTGTGTTTGTCTCTGTTACCATCTCAGTCTGAGAATCTCCCAAGACATCGCTGACAAGGTCTGAAATAAATACTTCAGTGAACAAATCATAATGTAAAAACCTTTTGGAACAATGAATAAACTAAACTGGTTTTATTAGACATATCAAAGAAAAATTTACAAATTGTGACTGATGACCTTACAAAATATTAGACAGATCTTGACAGTTTATTTCCTTTCCTGATATCAGATGTAATCTCTTTTCTATCTGTTAACTCCTCCTCTCTCTCGATCCCTATCTGTTAACTGATAATATCACCAACACTCTGTTACCATAATTTCCATTGTTAATATAATTGTTTTATATTTGTTTCAATGTTTTATGTTTGTATCCAAAGTCACAAATATGCTTTTAATTGTATTATTGTTATCATACTACTTATTATACATACAGTAAACTTTTATTGTTGTTTTTTTGTAAAACTACACTACTTTGTTTTTACGTGTTTCACCCTTGCTACATAGTTTTACTACAGCCTTCCCTTATATCAATAATACCACTTATTATCATTTGTTGGATGGTCTACTACAAATGTATGTTATAACAGTCATTAAATTGTTCTTATTTGGGATAAGTATTGTAATATAGATTAGAGAACAATTTATTGAAATTATTCTAGTTTGAGTACTATAACTTTCCAAGTTTTCTAATTTTCTTGAGATGAAGTTATGATCTACATAAAACTTGCATTTGTTGTATGAATTATCAAAATGTTGAAAAATTAAATTATTTATTTCCAATTTTTTGGTGAAAAAATCACCCTAGATCGCCTTTATAGTTCACTTTCATCTGTTTGTTCCTGCTGCTGTTTTATGGGTATCACTTTTAACTGATGATTGATAATGTTTGAATTTTGTATCATTTCATGTGTCATTTTGGTTTTTCTAGTGCTATTATATATATATTATTATTTTATATATATAAATAAAAATAACAGAATCAAAACAATCATAAGAGCTCTTTGAATGCAAGCTGTGTGCACATCCTGGTGAAGCTGTCTACCACCTTTAAGTTTATCAGTTGTATACAAACTTTTATGAAATTGTCAATCACATCTTTTAGTGTTCAGCACTTAATCATGTTAGACAAATGTCTTGTTTCTCTGTCTGTCTCTTTCTGTCTGTCTCTCTCCCTCTCTCTCTCTCAGTGATCACATAGTTAGAAGTGAAGAAATATTTGGAAACATGTGCAACTTCTATTCTACAAAACACGTAATAACAAAATACTGTTTTACAAAAACAATAACAATACACAGCAACGTTTTGACCAAAAGGCCTTTATCAAGCAAACGATACAACAGGAGTGACGAATATTTGTCTACATAGTTTTACTGCAGTCTCCATCTATATTGATTTAGCTTCTACACTACAGCATCATAATGAACTAAACAAGAACCAGAAATGTTGCTGGATGATTTCAAAAGAAAAAGAAGAAATAGTTCACATGATTTAATCATCAAGTAGCATGGCCATTGAGAAACATCGCTTTCATCACAGCCCACCTGAAAAACTCTGTCTCTAGCAAGTTGTCCTGCTTCCACCTTCATCTGTCTCTAGCAAGTTGTCCTGCTTCCACCTTCATCTGTCTCTAGCAAGTTGTCCTGCTGCCACCTTCATATGTCTCTAGCAAGTTGTCCTGCTGTCACCTTCATCTGTCTCTAGCAAGTTGTCCTGCTGCTACCTTCGTCTGTCTCTAGCAAGTTGTCCTGTTGCCACCTTCGTCTGTCTCTAGCAAGTTGTCCTGCTGCCACCTTCGTCTTGGTCATCCCCTGCCTTATACTCTTGAAACCATGCCCTCCATTACCATTCTCTCCAAACCACTGTGACGTTCAACATGGCAATAATATTTTATCTTCCGTGACATAATGTTATTTATGAGCCAATGCTCCTCGATATGCAGGCCTTGTATCAATTTATATTTATATATATATACATGTTCTGCTCATGTTAGTATTTGTGTCGTCACTTACTATGGACATATTCATATTGATTTATTTGTATGTGATAAATTTTAATGTTATTTTTGATTGAGTTAATCTATGATCAAACAAACCTCAGTTGTAAGGTGCTTCATTCACTCATGGAACTTACATCTGAATAATTAACCCAACATGTCTTCTGGTTGTTCTTTAGGAAAAACTCAGCAGGTATATCTCGGAGCTTCATTCGCACGCATCATCAGGTCATTCCTTTATTAAACCTATCTCGCCAGTACTGACACGACTCATTCGAGTACGGTCAAGTCTGTCTCTTGTAAGTTTCACAACATCAACATTCATGCAACATTGGATTCACATAGCTTTTTAAGCTAATTATACAGCTTTGGAATCTGCTTATATTTCCTAAACATATACAAGCTTGATTCTTATTATTCATTATTCCATGTGTCTCTTATATTTCTCTGTATATTTGCTTCATATCAATAATCTTTGCTTTCCCCCTCATTATCTTTGCTTTGTTTAATCGTCTTGACACTTATACAAATGTGAATCATTAACTATTATATATATATACTAACTATATATATATTAACTATATATATATATTAACTATTATATATATATATATAAAGTTATATGTACAATATATATATTTATTCTTCATTTACTGTCGTTACTGCTTGTAATACCGCTATTTAAGGTGGTGTAGGACAAGGGGCAACATGTCCCTGTGGAATTTAATGGCTGCATGGCTAGTGCAGTTGCGGTGTCTAAACTGTTTAAGTTAGGATTTCTCTTTATGTCCCTTACAGAAAAAACACCTTGGCCTTACTGTGGATTGAACTTGGGTCTCCCACATGGGAGCCGCACTCTAATCCATTCAGTGAGATTCTTTATTTACTACAATGCAGTAATGTGTATAATGAACAAGCAGAAAATAAATTTGAAGCTTGTACGAGAGGAAGTCAATAAGTAAGCCACAAATGGCTGTAGAAAAATAACTAAACTTGATAATAACTTGAAACCAGTTTATTTTTATACATACATTGTCCATTTATTTCTCAACATAATTTCCAGCAACATTGATGAACACTTATCCCATCGTTTTATCAGCCCTCCCAAACAGGCTGCATAGAACTGCGGCTCTGTTTTCTAAACCACGTTTTCACTTCACATTCAACTCGGCGTCATTCACGAAATGTCTCCCGCCAAGGTGGGTTTCAGTGGACCAAAGAGGTGGAAATCGCTAGGAGCTAAGTTGGGACTGTAAGGTGGATGTTCCAGAACTTCCCACCTTAGTTGGTTAATTTTCTCCTGAGTTAATCGAGCCATATGTGGTCTGGCACTGCCATGAAGAAGCAACACTCCTCTAGTCAGCAACCCTGGACGTTTTTTCGAATTGCATCATGAAGCATCGATAGAACTTCACAATACGATTCGGAATTCACATTGTCACCTTTCTTCATGAAATTGGTTAAAAGTACTCCCTGACAATCCCAGAACACTGTCAACATACATAACCTTCCCTGCTGATGGCGTAACCTTGAATTTTTTAACCCAAGGCGAAGAAGGATGTTCCCACTGCATAGAAGCACGCTTTGATTCGGGCTGGTAGTGATGCACCCATGATTCATCCCCAGTAACAATCCTGTTCAGCATCTCTTCTCCTTCATTTTCGTATCGACAGAGATGATGCAAGGACAGGCCAAATCGGTTCATTTTGTGTTCCTCTTTCAATTGTCTGGGTACCCACCTTGAGCACACTTTCTTAAATTTCAATCGATCATGCATTATGCTGTATGCTGAACCATGTGAGCACCCTATTGCAAATGCTACAGAGTCTATCGTTACTCATCTGTCACCTCTAATCATCTCCTCCACCCACTGCACTGATGCTTCTGTTGCAATCTCAACAGGACGACCAGATCGGATTTCATCAACAATTTTAGAGCGTCCTTGAGAAAATTTTTCTACCCAACTATGCACCGTTTACGGGACAAACATTTGTCAGCATAAACAGGAAGCATTTTCTTATGAATGTCCTTTGCAGGCAGTCCTTTTGCCCACAAAAACGCACAACAGCACATTGCTCTTTGGTTGTACTCTCCGTAAGTACAGTCACCATTTTCTTTATGCGCTGCGCATGCGCATGAGACACATAGCGCCACCTGGCGTACGGGAATATAAAGTTGGATGTTGCTGTCACCTAATGACACTTTTAGAAAACACCAACTACATTTACCTACCATCTCACATAACTTTGTGGCTTACTTATTGACTTCCCCTTGTAGATATCTGGATATGCACATGAATTGGAGGCACACTACATGCAGTTGACTAGAATACATAGGGAAAGAGAAGAGTGGGGAGGTCAGAATATACATAGCAAAGATCAGTAGAATAAGGAGGTTATAGTGTCATGGGCCATGCTGAAAAGAAAAAAAAATGTCCCAGTATATAATTTGGTGGAGAGTACAGTTGTAGCCCTATGTTCTACTGGAGGCAGAGAGGTTTAGTAGTAGTAACAAATACAATAAAAACATCTAGGACAAACTGTTAATATTAAAAAAAAAATAACTAAAATAGGTAAAACATGGGGAACAAAATATTTGGTATGCATAAAGAGACTTACTTAACTGTTGAAAACTTAAAGACAAGTTTGAGGACAAGCAGAAAACAATAGAACAGTACTATGTGGGTTAGGAATGAATTGCACTATGTTGGGGGGGGGGCAGGGAAGACAGTACTCTGTGTGAAGGAAAGAGTATCACTATATGTGGGAAGTGAAGGACAACACTATATGTAGGAAGTGAAGGACAACACTTGATGTGGGAATTGAAGATAAAGTAATAGATAAATAGCCATTTATCTAAAAGTACAACCACACAACAAAAGACGTCAAATGTTAGAGATACTTTACAATTAAACAGTTTTAGTGGAAGGATTGGCACTTCACTGCAACAAGTTTCCCCATATGACTCTTATCTCATCTGACCTGCTAATGATATAACAATATATATATATATATGAATATTTGAGCTTTTATACATTATTTTACCATCATATCTGTCATCTCTTTGATCTTCTTCTCTTTTTCTTCTTCCACCATTTACTTCTTTATAGAAGTGGGGGCAAACGTAGTGATCCTGTATGTGCTTGTTTTAAGACAACGCTGTAAGCCAATATTCATGTTTGTAAGGCTGTTCTTGATGTCGTCGCTCCATCTTTTATGTGGCCTTCCTCTTGCTTTGTACTCATTATACTTTTTCTGTGTGGCTCTCTGTGGTAGGTGATACCAGAGCATTCTTGTCAGGTGTCCAAACCACTGTTCTTCTTTTATGAATTTCATGACTGGTTTCACATCCATTCTTCTGATTTCTTCATTTCTAATTTTGTCTCTTATTGTCACACCTGCAGCTCTTCTAAGACACCTCATCTCTGTCATGATAATTTTCCACTCATTAACTGCTGTTATTGGCCATGTTTGACACTGGTAACATAGTGTTGGCTAGATGATCGTTCTTATGAAATCTCTTTGATATTTACCAATATCTTTCTGTCTCTCTCTCTGTCCCTCTATCTCCCTCATGCTTAATGCAGCTAAGTCAATAACAAACTTTCGTGATATTATTCAACTCCAGGTTACAGAAATACTCTAATATATTGAAACTTGAAAACCTATACTATAGAATATGCACTATCGTTCCGTTCTGTTGTGATGTTTCTTATAGGTTTCAAATTGTTAATGTCTCTTGTTCTATGTCAGCTTAAGCTGTTCTTGTAGCAGCTGCTCTTGCCCACTAGATTATCTGAAGATTTTTTTGTTCGCTTGCTATGAATTCAGGCATAGTCATGGTGCTTAATATAGCACCTCTGACTTACTTTTGTGTGAATGCTTGCTTTTTCTTATCACCTGTCCCTCGCCATTCAGGCAAGCCTTACTCTGACTTGAGTGGTAAACTTAAGATTATACCTCTCTAAATGGGACTGTTCTCTACATTGTTGTTCATTAGCATGTAGCTAATATTTCATTATGCATGTCTTTTAAATCTCTCTCTCTCTTTCACTCACAAAAACACACAATCTTTCTTCACTGGAAGCTATTTATGGATTCTCATCTCCATAATAACAACTACTTGTGATGTTATCTCCTTAATAACAACTTTCTATAACAAGTTCAATTAATTATTTCTTATAAAGTTATTGCTTTACAACTATCATAGAATTACATTTCTAATAAAGTTATTGCTTTACAACTATAATAGAATTACATTTCTAATAAAGTTATTGTTTTACAACTATAATACAATTACATTTCTAATTAAGTTATTGTTTTACAACTATAATACAATTACATTTCTAATTAAGTTATTGTTTTACAACTATAATACCATTAATTTTATATTATTTGACCCTCCAATTATAATATTATTTTTCAATGAAGTTATTATTCCTCAATTATAATAGAATTAATTCTCTAGTTTGTATTTATCAATTAATATTATAGTTAATTTTCTACTCCCCAAAAGCAAGTTGTTGTTCCTCAATTATAATATAATAAAGTTTGTAATAGTTATTATTCTTTCGTTATAATATAATGTGTGTGTCTGTCTTTCTGTATGTTTCTCTCGCTCTCTCTCTCTCTCTCTGTGTGTTTGTATGGTGCTGCTTTTCTGTTACTCTGTGTGTTTGTGTGTTTATCTGTCTGTGTTTGTCTGCCTTGTGTGCAGGGATGCATGTGTAGTAATTTACAATATGTTCTATGAATTTTGTTTCCGTAAGAATTTTTTAATGTTCTTCTATTTATAAACACACACGAACACACATACACACTCATGTTTTATGTTCATCTATTTATAAACACACACGAACACACACACACACTCATGTATATATCCATAACCTCACCGTCACTTGTACTCACAGTAACGCCCATAAACATACATATATCTCTATCAATATTTATGTATATATATATATTGAGATTAATCATATTGTAATCACCTGGTACTGTTACCCCTCCCTCATATTAGGCTGGCTACTAATGTAACACTTATACAAGCAGTTATATCTGTTCTTATTACTGATGCAATCAATGTTGGATACGTGGCAGACTTACAACAAACATCTTAGTTTATGTGTGTGTATGCATGCATGTGTTCAGGGAGAGAGAGAGAGAGAAATCTACACTTGTTATTCATATAGCAATTACTTTATTGATTCCTTTAAATATATCTATTCTCTTATCACTATACTGGTTTTGATTGCATGCATACTGATGGTTCCAGTATGATTGCATGATTGATGATAACAAGTCCAACTGGATGCCTGAGAGGCAGAGTGAGAGGTGTGTTTAATCAGCGAGCAACGGGAACCATCAGTATGCATACTCTTCGATATCTGTTGGGGAGACTGAGCACCTATGAGTCTGCCCAGACTGCAATAACGTCAGTTAGTAACCAATAACCAATCTATTCTCTATAAACCAGTTATTCTATGCATTTTTTACAAAGTATAACTATTCTCTAGCCAATCTGTAATTATTATTATTATGTTATTGATTTCATGTCATGCAACCAATCATGCAATTCATAAAAGAACAATAAATTAAATGGTTTGGACACCTGACAAAAATGCCCTGATATCGACTAAAACAAAGAGCCACACTGAAAAAGTATAACGAGTGCAGAGGAAGAGGAAGACCTTGCAAAAGATGGAGCGACGGCATAAAGAACGGCCTTAAGAAAATTAATAAAAGCTTACAAAGTGCCTTAGACAAAGAACTTACAGATCACCATATTCTCTTTCTCTCTGTCTCCCCCTTCTATAAAGAAGTAAATGGTAGGAGAGAAGATTTAATTTAATTCTCTCATCACTTTAAAGTATTTATGTATGTTTGACTTGTTGTTTTAATTTATCTTATCTGGTTAACGGTTAAACTGCAGCTACAACAAACAACTAACCATACAACAACATACTTAATCAATGGGATCCCAATACAGAAATAGAAGATGTAGCAGTTAACCCTTTCACTCTGTAATTTATTTTTACCTCCAGATGCATTTAAATTGCAATGTATACTGTGTTAGCAATAATTGACACTCAGGGCGCAGAGCACAAGGCAGGCCAAGAACACGATGAATAGATAACATCTCAGAGTCCCTGCGAAAGCATGGATTGACAACGTCAAGAGCAACACACCTGGCACAAGATAGAAAACTAACTCTCCATACGACGCTTCACGGCAAATGTGGTTAAGATAAGATAAGACTGTGTTAGCCTGTACACTGACTTTGTGTCATTTAAAAAAAAATACTACTAGCCAGTATATCGGCTCAGAAGTGTGAACGGGTTAAGTGTATGAAAGTAAGCACATGAAGTAATAATTACCAGAATCAAGTTATCAACTAAATTGTGTTCATCCGAACACAACAAAACCAGTATAGTGATAAGTCATATATAACTGTAGAAACTAGTAGCCTGGTTTCTCAGGATGGTAAGTGTAGTGGACATGGAGGATTACAAGCAGATGTATATATATTAACATATTGTTGACCAATTTTTGGAACTTTCAGGATAAACCCACAGAAGGTAAAGATCTGCCGACCCCTAGCTCGACTCCAACTCAAAGTCGGAAGAACAGGCGGAGATCAAACTTGTTCAATGTAAGCAAATGTTTTATTTATATTTTAATTTTATTTTGGTAATTTATATATCATAATATTTGAAAGGACCCATCAATAATCAATATATCAGTTTTATGTTGACCATTTCCTTGTTAATGTGACCTTATGATCTGAAACTGACCATATAGAGAACTAGAGAGATATATGAACCATATAGAGATTATATATAAATTAAATTTACCGTAGCCTGTTCAGATCTTAGGGCATGAAGTACCTGTCATTTCTCATTTCTAAGCCAAAGTATCCAGGGGATAGTAGGGCCAATTTATTTCCTCACATGTGGAACATCAAGTGTGGGATTGAACCCACATCCCTTTTGAGTCTGATCCAATAGGCGAACACCTACTCATTATGCTAATCTGTCCCAGGAACCTGTTTATAATAATACAATTTCCCGTACCCTTTTTTCAGACCTTTGGGTATGAAGTATCTGTCACTTCACATTTCTAGGCCAGTGTCCAGGTGGTAGGATGACCTATTCCTTTCCTCACATGTGGAACGTAGAATGTGGGATTGAACCTACAACCCTCTTGTGTCTGAGTCAATGGGCGAACACCTACACATTATGCTAACCCGTCCCATGAACTGCATATACTGTTATAATATATTGTGCTGAGAATTGAAATTTCACGTGTTCTAAACTGTATATCTTTATAGATATATTGGAGGGTTGTTCTAGGGGATCCATTCTTGTTTTGTTTTCTGACTCTAAAAAATATCATAGCCCTGAACATCCAGGCTGTTGGTTACTGAACATCCAGGCTGTTGGTTACTGAACCAACTTCATAGTACTCCAAGCATATGGAATGCTAACCCGAAACAAATGCTTGCAGAAAACGGATGCACCAGGCCGCAAGGCGCATAACATGGTGCAACGACCCCTCACAATGAGGAATGGGATAACGGATTCTACGGTCATCAATCTGCCTCTGAGATTTAGCCATGCAGTAAGAATGTCAGACCTACCATCACGAGGGTGACCAAAACTTACTGCGGAAGAGGTCGGCACAAACGGGGAAGGAGAAATCATAGGAATTATATCCTACAGAACTGCCCCCAGTATGCAGAATTGAAAAGAAAGAGATCCAAGCCAGCGTCCAAGACAAACTGTATGGCGTGGCTGATAATCTGAGACAGATGACTGCCTTTATTAGAGTATCCAAAATCCGAATCTAGTGAGAATGCAGAAGAAGAAGAAGTACTCCGAGCAAAGACACGTAGGTGCCCAGTCTTCCCCAGCGGGTATTGAAGGGTATGCTTACTGATCATTCCAGAGGCTCACTGGTTAAACAACTTCCTATCTGCCCTTCAAGCATCGAGTTTTATTTGTACAACATGCAGTTTCAAACTCCTTGAATCGCTGGGTTAATTCAACATCAATTTGAGTGTCCACATCCAACAGTATGTCTTCAAGAGACTGGACATCCCCCTTATCCACCCTAAACTCCCCAGCAATAAGTGCCTTCAATGCAAGCCTGTTCACTCTCCAGGTTGAATGAAAATTTAATAGTTAAGGCAAAAAATTTCAAATTTGTTATGAAAATGAAAAAAAAAGGAATAGCAAGTCCCAAATGTTTCTGAGTGTTTCCTTGTGAAAGTTGATTGTAATAATATACAAATATTTGCTGTAGACAGCTGCTATATATTCTTAATTTAGTACTTCTTTCATACAGGCTGGTGGTAGATTTATATGTTGTGAGGTTACTATATAATCACAGCTGTTATTTGCTGGCCATTTCTTGTTTAGAATTGATTTTTAGACTTGAATAACATGTTGTAGGCAATTGTCTGTTGATCTTATTAGTAGGGCAGCAGCAGGAGGTAGATATATTGAGAGCTTTTTGGGGGGGGAGACTGATCTAGTAGTGTCTAGAGCAGTCGTACACAAGCTCTCCCTACCACCACTACAAGTTAAAGCCTTCCTGGGGCAGGGGGTGTGTCTAGCACAGTCATAAGTTATGTATGTACATCTGTGACCATGTGTGTGCGTCATCTAGCAGGGAGGTGTGTAATTGTGGTTGTTATGTGTGTGCACTTTCAGACATTCTTTCAGTGTGTAGTATTGTTAAACTTGTGTATTTCTTGCTAAAGTCAGGTGATATTTTCTTGTAGTGATGTGAAGACTTAAGGTGTGATTCATGAGAACAGTGAGGATAGATATCATTTGCAATCTTTAGATGATCCAAAAGTTTTAGATATAGTAAAGCGAACCAAATAACCAGTAACGATATATATTACAGTTGAGTAGATACTCGGAGTGGACTGGATTAGCGTAAGCGTTTGACCGTTGACTCTGAAACAAGAGAGTTGTAGGTTCAATCACACACTCGGCGCCCCACACGTGAGGAAAGGAATTGGCCATCCTATCTCCTGCACACTAGAGAGTCTGAAACAAGAGAGTTGTAGGTTCAATCACACACTCGGCGCCCCACACGTGAGGAAAGGAATTGGCCATCCTATCTCCTGCACACTAGAGATTAGAAATGTGAAGTGACTTCATACCCTAAGGTCTGAACAGGCTGCAAGAAATTTTATTTATATTATATATACTATGAATGTTTTCCATTGCTAGTATCAAACATATGCTCTCACCCGTGTGTTGCCGGGGCTTGCAAGGGAGCAAATAATAGTAACACTGCGACCTACAAGGCATGTTGTAAGAGGCGACTGAGGTAGGGGCCTAGGGAAGCTAACGTAGTAAATAAAAATCATCACAGAAATCAGATCTGCTGGCCTACTTGTAGGCGCATAACTGGCACAACGTACAATCGCTCTTAGGCTTGGATCACATACAAATCACAAAGAGTGGTTAACAAGTGGTCGATATGGAGCTTTCGAAGAAGAAGAAACATATGCTCTGAAGAATTCAACGAAGAAGATAAAAGGTAATATCTAGCTCAATTGCGTAAGCTATACATACTGATAAGTCCTGCAAAATAGGTAGACCATGCGAGAAACCACAGTAGATACATCAGCCAGACAAAACTGGAATTGTTAGTCTAAACGCACTCAAAGACATGTTTAGGAGATCAGAGCAATTATGGACATGTCCGATGTGCGATGATCCTCCAATGAACGAGATACTAGGAAATAAATAACTGCTACGGGAGGGAGCTATGGAGAATGTACAGTGGATGAAACTTTCTGCACAAATCTACTAAACAAATAGTCTTAGTTGGGATGTGTCGACACATCAAGTGCAGTGTTAACGGTTCTAGTCGTTTTGTAATTGTTAGATTTGTCGATAAACAAGTAAAGGGTTACATTTTTTGTATGGACAATTTGTCTACCGGAGACTGGACACTGAATGGACACTAACATAGACTAGGTATAAGTTTAACATCTCTCTACTAGTGTCAACAGGTGTAACAGACACCGTATATAATACACATATGGGGGAAACTGTAGTATAAGCAAATATAATACAGCTATGGAAAACTGTCTTACACATGTGCTGGAGTAGCAGTGTTTTTCTCTGAACTGTGTATTACACATGTGTTGGAGTAGCAATGTTTTTACTCTGAGTAAATGAAATGCCAGCTTTTGGATTCAGTGGTGTCATATTTTGTGCTGGAATTGGTTACAAGGTTGGTTTATCTTCAGTTTTTCACTATTTTTGGTTTGTGTTAATATTGTATATTTATTCTGTTCAAACTAAGCTCATTATTAACATTGTTAATGTGATTCCTGTTTTTCCTGGAAAAATCTGATATGTGTGTCCTTTGTTATAAGGATAGACATCTGTTGTATGGTATTTAGGCGTGGTTGGCCAGAGACATGGCAGAGAATATGATAATTGGAAGTGGTTGGCGAGAGGCAGGCATGGCAAGTGGCAGGGAGATTTGGCTCAGCCACAAAAAAAAACAGAAGAGAAATGGCACCGCATATAGAGGCAAAAGAGAGGGCGGAGAGACCAGAGTCACCTATAGCAACTTTGGCAATGATAGCCACTCCAGAATAGTTCACTAGAACCACAGCATATGATGTGATTCAGGGCAGAACAAACTATGTGTGGCAAAACATATTGTTCCTAAGACAAAGAGGCAGATGATGCTAAGGATGTTATATAGAAGTGAATTATAGACAATAAATAAATATACAGTTGTAGCTCACACTTTCAACTGGTTATGGACCAGATAATCATTGAATGTTGAATCGTATCTTTTATTTAACTTACAAAATACTTTGAAGCAACCAAAAACACAAAAATAATGTTTGTTCTTAAGCATTGTGTGTTTACTGTTGAGCAAGACTCATCTAGCTTGCAGTCTGCTTATATCAACATGGGTCATTCTTTGTTCATGATGTTTGATTAGATCAAACTTGTTCTAGTATGTCACAGAAAACTTATATATTCTATAAGTTTTAACACATCAGGTTTAGGGGGTCTCAATGACCAAGTGGTTAAGACGTATGCCTGTCACTCTGAACATTGTTGGTTCGAATCCAGGCCGAGTCACATGCACAACTTTTTCATGAGATCCCTAAGATTGTTGCTGAAACTATGGAGTTAGATCTTTGTGCAACACTCTCGGCTGGTGGTGTGCCATTTCTGCTAACAGGGACGGAGCCAGGATGGGGAAACAGTGCAATGAAGTCAATTCTTTGTCTTCAAATCATTTTTAGATTTAGGGGACTTATTATGAATAGTATATTCACACACTCATTACCAAAATAATGACTATGCAGAATACTGGGAATATCAAGAAGAGACTGGTTGAGAAGTGAAGACATCAGGTAAAAATTGGGTGCAACATGAGTACTGAACTTCATGAAGAAACCACAAATTAAATTGTTCGACTGCATAAGCAGATTACCAACAGACAGTGCACCCCAAAGAGCAATGTTACTTCAATACAATGGATACAAAACAAAAGGCTGTCAATGCAAAAGGGGGATTCATAGGCGGTTAAAAACACTGTTTATGAAGCACACACAAAAGCTTGTTCTATAAATCTCTTCATATATATCCTGATGCTGTGAGACAAAACAGGATTTAAAAAAAATTTGACTATTTGCTTCTTGTTTATTAATCGTTCCCTTTTTTGGATGTCTTTTTTTTATTGCAGCCAAAATCGAAAGAGGAAGAAAAGAAACAGGTAGCAGATGGAGAGAAAGTTGGAAGTGGGCGAACAATTCCTATTAAACAGGTCTGTCAACTTTAGGATTCCTAGTTTGAGGATGGACATTGATCATATTTTTGTTTATCATGTAGGAAAATCTTCAGTCAGATGAAAATATTTTAGTGTTGGCGTAACTTTAGACTTTAGTATTAGGTTAACTTTAGTGCTGGGGCAACTTCAGTGTGAAGTGGTAATGTTAATGTCTGTCCCTTTTACTTTCCTAATTATAATTGTTAGTTTTGTTTCTGTATCTAATCCAACTTTTCATATCACTAACTACACAACAACAATTTTTACCTTATTTTCCAGTCCAACTTTTCTTTCTCTAGAGAAATATTCCCTTGTTTCCAGACACAATTTTCATAATTTCCTTAGCTATACAGTGTTTTATTTTAATAAATTGGTTTTATTTGTTCATTGTGTTTCATATATTGATTGATTGATAGGACCATCATCATTGCACTTTAGTGAGTAACCATGTGTGCTCCGATCTCTTTCTTACATAGGAAGATTTCAGCTGCAGTGCATGAGCTCAGTGGCACCGACGAGGGTCCCAAATGTAATTTTGAAGATGGTGAAGATATTTTTGTAGGAATTTTAATCCTTTCTGTTTAATTTCTGTCAGAGCAGCGGCTTTTCCGCCTGCTCTTTCAATTTGAACTGCCACAGGTTCTTTTACGTGCTCAAATTGAACACAGGACCTAGTTTTATCATATGTCCTCAATATGACTAGGAACTTGATCTCACTTACACTGAGATCAGTGTGTTTCATATACATGATAACAGCTTTTTAGTTAAAATGTTGAGTTCTTTGTTCCTCTCCTTTGTCAATAAAAGTCATTTTGTTATGTTTTCATGTGTTATGTTTGTCTTATAAATATAGTCATCATCATGGTGTGTGTTCTTTATATGACGTTGCTCTCTCTTTGCAGCGCATCTGAAATTCACTCTGTCTCTAGCCAATTCACCCACTGCGCCGATGGTCATATTCATGGTTTCTTTAATATCTTGTAGCATCTTATTCTTGGTCTGTCTACAAGTAATTTTTTCCTATCATGTGTTACGTCTGCTGTTTTAGTACTAGTCCATGTTACATTTTGTCCATCCTATGAATGATGTTATTTCTATGTACTTGTTGTCTGCAGGGCTGGTTATACAAGAAGAGTCATGGTCTGAACAAAGAGTGGAAGAAGAAATATGTAGCATTGAATGATGATGGCAGATTTGTTTATCACTCAAATATACATGTGAGTAATGCATTCATTCAGTCATTCATTCATCATGTATGCTTTTATAAACTTCAGTTTCCAATACTTTCTCACTAGTCATTGTTTGGTGTTGAGAGTTTTAGTTTCAGTTTGAAATATCTTCATTGCACTCTTGGACATGCACATAGGTGCCCCGATCTCCTTCACAATATCTCCAACAGAGTCCAGTGATTAACCGTGCCAGTTCGATGTTGATTGATGAGCTTACCTGTTGTGTTGTTCTATTCTTGATACTCCAATCTAGAAGTTGACATGGATTGGGTTAAAGGAAAAATCCTCTGCTGCCACGCTCTTTTAGGGCATTCGGAGTGTCAGCTCTATCTATTGGCTGGCCTCCTAATATAGTGGCAATGACACCCATATACCCTGGAACGAAGTTAACTGTAATTCTGCAAATTGTTGAAGTTTGTAGTGATTCAGTCCATTGCCTGTGCACCGAACCAGCCTCCACTTTTCGAATCATACTCAATGAATCACTCAGAATACAGGCATGAGTGTAGTTTTGTGACTCTAGTCAGAGTAGTGCCTTAGTCACTGTCAGTACCTCCATTGTCATGCTACTTGTTGTCATACTAAATGCACAACTGGCTTCCTTGACCATTCTGCCATATAAGCTTGCAGAGAAGGCTCAATAGAGACATTTCATGGCAAACTACCTATCCATCCATGTAAGTCACCAAATCGAAAGATAAGTTTGAAATACTTGAATGTTTAATGTTGAGTGATTATCTTTGTATTGAATTTACTTATTCAATTAAAATATTTATTTTAAATTCATCGTTTTAATCTGGAACACACTAAAAATGAAAAAAATAAAAACAAAAAAACTACAGATACAAATAAAAGCAGCACAGAGACAGAACCAAAAAAAACCCCATTCAAACATTCCAGTAAAGCGTAAATTATATTTTGGTCAAATATTCAGCAACTATGAGCTAGATTGTAATACATGCTGCTTTTATTTTGTTAAAGTAAGTTGTTGCTTGCTTTCAAATCTCAAAAAAACTTTGTATTATACTGTAAAATTTCTTGAGTGTCATACTCGAATCAATATTTTGTTTTCCCCAATCCAATGTTAATAATGCCTTGTTTGTCAGGTAGGAGGTTCAACCAAGATGACCAGGTCATAAGGAAAAAGTTTGTAAAAAAAGTGAGCACTCCTTTCTCAGGTTTAGAGTGTTGGATTAGAACTAACAACACAAAATAACTAGAAAACATTGTTACACAAAATGTAACTGCCATAGTTTGAATGGAACATGTATGGTTATTTGTAGTGATAGAAAATGACTACAAGACTTACATCTCATGGAGCATTGACTCATAAACAACATCAGATCCTGGAAAATTAAGCATGTTTGTCACATTAAGCGACACTGTGGTTTGGAGAGAACAGTAATGGAAGACATGGTTCCTGCTGGTAGAGGCAGGGGAGATAAAGATGAAGGTGGCAGCAGGACAAAGAAAACTTGAACATGTGTTAGAAGAGGTGGGAGAACAGACTAAAGACATAAAATTTTCACGCAGGCTGTGATAAAAGTGACATTCTGCAAGTGACATGCTACTTGATAACAATGTTGATAGAAAATACAAACATTGCTTGAGAAACTGAAATGAAGCCAGCCCAATGTTTGACTGGAACAAGAAAATTTAGTTGTTTGTAGAAATGAAAAAAAAAATAGGATGTCCACATTAAAGTGATGACTGAGACTATAGAAATAATCGCTACTATAACTAGAGTAGACATATTGATAGTATACAATGCAAAGGAAGATTGAAACATAGATACACATATACTTTCTAAGTTTAGGAAATATGGGAAATCTTTTTATATGGTTAGTGCTTACATTTTCTGCTGCTGACACTTTTATTTAAACGAAAGGGACTAAGCTCCTCGGAGTGTGTTGAAAGCAGAGACATTGATTCATTCTACTGTTTTTTGTGTGTGTTGTTCTTCAAAATAGAAATTGCTCACGGTACATCAAGATTCAACATATGATGATGTTTATATGGGACTCTGTTGTGTAGGGTTGTTGTCTCATGTTACTGTATTTATTGGTTAATCTATAACCCTATTTCAGGATTACATGGAGAATACACATGCCAAAGAGATTCCTCTTGTTAGGACTACAGTCAAAATACCTGGTATGAGACCTCGGGGCTCTAGGACTATTACTTCTACACATGTCACTAATGGAGACATGAATAATTCTATAGGTATGACCACTTATAATCTGTCTAACTTTGCTAACTGTAGATAGTCTGTATACAATAATAATAATAGCTGTCCATCACAAGCGATGATGATAACAGTCTCAGATGTGTGTTATTGCACCTCTGGTGTGTGGAAGTGACCTGTAGAGTCTAATCCTGGAATACAACCCCTACCACAGGTGGGGCATGCATGATCAATAACATGCATGTCAAGTTGAACATGTAAGTGTTGTGTGTCCTGTATTTTCATGCTGCTGGCTTTCTCTGTGCCTCAACAGTATAATGGCTCTCAGCTATGTAAGTTCCTCTTACGTTGTTACAGCGTCACATTTGGTCATCTTGCACAATGGATTCCCAGAGCATGGTGTCTATATTGAATCATATATAGAGTGTCTTTAAAGCATTTTTTTTCCACCAACTGATCGTCTGCCCCCATCAATCTCCAAATACATCAACTGTTTTGGGATGCATTTGTCAGGCATCTGAGTAATGTGACAGACCTATCTCACCTGGGCCTTCTAAAACAGGGTGTTGATGCGTGGAGTCTAATAACTTATATAGTAACTGTAACTAGCTAGCTGTAGATAGTCTATATAAATAAGTCTAGCTAGCTGGTGGGAAGGGAATAAATGTAGCCACAAAGCTGTAAGTTTGCAGGGTTCACCACACTGTTGTACACCATTGAGTCATGGACAGTATATATTAGACACACACAAAAACGAAACACCGATGGTTCAGTCATTCGCCAACAACGCTGTGCGTGGGCTTTTCAGCACGCTCAGGAGGAAAAATAATAAGAGAGGCCAGTGGGGCCTACGCAACAACCACAAGTAGTTTGACAATGGAGGTTTGGGTGGTTACGGAGGCGGTGAAATGGTTGGCATCTCACAACTACTCCGTGTTTTCATACTCAGTGACTCCATGAGCATGATTCGTAAAGTCGAATCAGGAGTGGTGAGATGCAACTGAGTGGAGGTACTGTACAGACAATGATCAGACAAATTACCTTCATTTTTGTCCCTGGGCATGCAGGAGTTAGGGGTAATGAACAAGCTGATAGATTGGTTGGCTTGACTACAATATCAGAGGGAGCTGTCATGGATCGAAATGACATTCTTCACGCATTGAGTCTTTCCGAACAGAAGAGTTTCAGGGCTGTGAATCCCACTTGCTGACCAGATTGAGAGAGATGGGTGTCAATATTGGTGGAGCCCGAAAAGAACAACATACTAAATATGCAAAGAGATTGATTAATCAACATCGAACTGGCGTGTTGGGCCGCTGGATGCTGCTGGGTTTGCTGAGGCGGAGATTAGAGCACCTATGGACATGTCCGGAGTGCTATGATGATAGTCCTCATATAACTGATAACACAAAAACGAAACCACTTCCACACAAGTTGTCTACATAGTCTACTCAAAATAAAACTACAAAATTCCAGAAACAAAAATCCCTTAAGAGTCAAGATTCCACGCTTCAACAACCTGTTGCAGAAAGCCCAGGTGAGAAATCCTGGTCACATTGCACAGATGCTCGATATGCAAATCCCAAAATAGTTGACATATGGTGAGCTTGATCGAGGCAGACTATCAAATGGTGGACAGTAAAATGATCGATTCCAACTTGAAGCAAACTTCAGTCAACTTAGCTGTCATTGAATAACTGACACACTGAAGGGAAAGTTATCATGTAAGACAACTAGCCTTCTACATTCAAATAATAATAGACATCACTGTGAGGTGCTAACACTTGATAATTCTTATAGCATTGTTGTGCTAAATAATTATCTTCTCTGTCATATGGTAGTTTCACAATTGTATATGTTTTTTAACATATTGAAAATTTGTTTGAATTCTCTCCTCCAGCATTTGAGGTCTCAGCTGATGGACAGATAGATAACTCTTTGGTTATACCAAATTCATCCATCACACCAGGTAATATTACTTACCCCTTTTCTTGATTTCTATTTGATACCGCATATAAGTTGTTATTTGTTTTAGTATCAAAGTATTTGAGCTTGCCTAGGGCCAAAAGATTGACTTCATTGCACCGGGATTTACCCCATATGGCTCAGCCCCTCTCTGCAGAAATGGCACTCAATCTGCTGAGAGTATTGCACAAAGCACGGACTCCATAGCTCCTGCAACAATCCTATTGGTATCTGGAAAAAATGCACCTGGGAACAGAACTGAGTTGTCTGGATTCGAACCCCGACTTTTGGAGGACAAAGCAAGGGCATAGCTACATAGATCCCCCTTGTAATGGGACTAAAGGTGGTTTAGGATGCAGCAGCAAATGAGATGAACAGCAAACTAGAGCTGGCCAAGTCCATATTCCTCTTCCACATGCTAGTAGGCTGCATCATGGCAGTGTGGTGAAGTGAGTAGGGATTGAAGAGAAAGACAAACTCAGTCCCAAAAATACTATACTGAAAATGAATGTGCCAGTTTGGAAGACACAACCGTACTATAAAATTGCAACACCATCTATACATGAACAATTTGTTTAGAGACACAATACATTGATTAATCAACACAGAACGGGGTGTGATCAGTGTGAATGGGGTGTGATATGCTGGTAAACATATTGTAGAGATCATAGCATCTATGAATATGTACGGTGTGCTGTGATGATGGCGATGCTTACTAATCTGACAGAAATAATTTGTGCTTGTTTTTATTCCAGACCTCTCTGATATTTAATTATTGCCTGTATTTATCATTGCACTTAATTAATAACCATATTTTATTATCTCCCTTAGTTATCCCTGATCAACCCCGCACACGCCCGGAACGATCTCCGCTCTTGCCAAAACTAGGCATCAACAGTTCAAGCAGAGATACTCCACATGTAAAAAAGCGACACCGGCGAGCAAAAAGTGGAGGTGTTAAAAATTCAAATCCTGGTGATGGAGATGGTGAGTTTATTCATGTAATCTTGTGATTAATCTCCTTTATTCTTTCAGTGAAACTATAAACTGGAAAGAGAACTTTAAAGCAGGGATTCTCAATCCTTTTGTTTAGTAAGGAACACATGAAGAAATATTGCTAACTTCAGTACAGCTTCTACTAGATTTATGTCATCAGTTTCCCCTCAAATTTCAAGTTTGAGATCTCCTGATGTCAGCCTCAGGAATGAAGATTGTTCAGTTTATGTCTTGATGCGGGTGGGTTTTATTTGAAGACAAGTTGAATTATTTTGTAGAACTATCTGTAGCACATAGCAAAAAGTGTGTAAGAGATCTCTAGCTATTCAGAGAAAATAGATGTCTGAGAAATAATGAACATAAAATGGGACGAAATCTGGAGAAATGATGAAATTAGAGAAATGTCTAGTCAACCACTATTAACAACTGTTGTAAGAAGGAGAAGATGGAGATATGCTGGACATACGTTGAGAAGAACGAATCAAAGAATATCAAAACAAGCACTGAAGTGGGAGGCAAAGGGTTCAAGAAAGAGAAGATGCCCTAGGGAAACCCTGAAACAAACTGCTGAGAGAAGCAAGAAATATTGGACTCAATTCCATTGAAGAGATTGAGCAAGTTGTCCAGGACAGAGCGGTACGGAGAAATTACTTGCAGACCCTATGTAATGTATAACGGTACAAGAGAAATATATCTATATATAATTCAGAGGAAAAGAACAATAGAGAGAAGATAGTACTGCAGGGACAGCTTTACCAAAATGACATGCCATGAAAGAAAGTCAATAACAAAGCTGGTATTATATCACAACGTAAGGAAAATTGAGGAAGTTGTTCATGATTGCATATTCTGGAAGCCCTTCCTACAGCCTATGCTGTATTTATTTCATATCTCTGGCTCAATAATATTGTTTTGTATGATTATTTCCAAAGCCATGTGGTACCAGGGCCCCCAAGGAAAGCAAACAATAGTACCAATGCAACCTACAAGGCATGTCGTAAGAGGCGACTGATGCAGGACCTAGAGAAGCTACCCTAGTAAATAAAAAGCACTGCAGAAATCGGATGTGCTGGCCAACTTGTAGGTGCAGAACTGGCACAATCGCTCATATGCTCAGATCACGTACAAATTCACAGAGTGGTAACAGGTGGTCGATGTGGTTCGTCAAGAATGTGTTTTGTTGGTAATCTTGAGTAAATCACATTTAGAATTAGAGTTCAAGTTTGTACTTTTCTGTCCACTTTCATGTAGGGATAGCCTTATGTATTTGGAAGTTATAAATCTTCTTCAATGATTCATCATAGTTTAGGCTCATCTCAAAACAGTTGATGACAAGCTTGATGATGGTAGACAATCGGTTAGTGGACAGGGAAGAAACACGTTTTAAATACACTTGAGAACTGTGTCCACACATGGACCTGTATGTTTGGTTATTGATTATTGGTTACTAAACTGACGCATTGCACTCTGGGCAGACCAATAGGTGCTCAGTCTCCAAACAGATATCGAAGAGTATGCATACTGATGGTTTCTGTGGCTCGCTGATTAAACACACCTCTCACTCTGCCTCTCAGGCATCCAGTTCGACTTGAACAAGGGTAACTCCAAACTGCATAAATTGCTTGATCTATTCAACATCGATTTTGTGTCCTCATCCAAAGACAGTGCAAGAGACCGAAGAATAACCCCCTTATCCATCCTCAACTACCCAATAATCGATGCTGTTGATGCAAGCCTGTCCGCTCTCATTACCGTAAACACCCGCATGCCCAGGACAGCATATCCACGAGCAGCTGGAGCTAGAAACTTCTATAGACGACATCCACTCATACCGAAACCTGCCCTTCGGGATCTTGAATCATCGACTGAGAGCAGATACAACAACTGCCCCAGTAAATAAAGTCCCAGAGATCCAATGGAGGGCAGCAGTAACGGCTTCAACCTCCATCCTCATACTAGAAGTAGTTGTCCTGTATGTTTACTTTGTGTTTCTCATAGATAAGAAATGTGTATAACAAGTCATTCAAGGAAACCATCAACATGCTATCTGACTGTTCATTGTTGTCTCTGTCTTAATTGTAGTGAGATCCATTCTAATATACAAGCACACAAAACATGGCAACATTTGATTGAACGCCTTGATTACCTATTTTCAGATTCTGACGGGTATGAGTTTCTAATTGTGTCATTAGAAAACAAACAGTGGCATTTTGAGGCTCAGAGCGGAGAGGTAAGTCTCTCTCACACTTTCTGTACAGCAGCCATGAATCTTAGTGAACCAGGCAAAACCATGTTTTTACAAGCCATTTGGTTTTAGAATACAAAAATTACCTTTAGTGTGGTCCCTGGTAAAAAGGTGCCCATCCCAAAGCCACATAGTGTGGCATTTGGTCCACGAGGAGTTAATTAAGATTAGAAAGTTATATGTTAATCATCACATCGTGACAACCGGTAAAATCGAGGGTAGACGAGACAGGGAAGACAGAGAGAGAAAATGTTGGATGGCCTGACTTCATGGCACGGTAGAGCGTCAACATCTGAGTTGATAGCAAACACCAACGACAGAGATTTGTGGAGATCCATGATCGCCTACGCCAGCCGGCACGGCACCTGATGATGATGATGATGATGTTAATCATCAAATATCTTGTAGTGTGCAGAACCTTGCCATCCTAACTCTCTCATAGGCCAGATGTCCTGCCTCTGTAACCGTCATGTTCAAACCATCAGTTACATCCTGAACCCATCTTCTCCTTTTCTTCCTCTTCTCCTTTGTGCCGGGATGACTCCATAATGGTTTTCTCCAACCCTTTGTGTATCTTTATATGTCCAAAATCTTCAATTTTCTTACTCTTATTAGTAGCATCAGCCAGTCTTCTTTTATTTTGCGTTCTTTCTGAATAGATCTATTTATTCTCTTCTCTGTTCATGATATACGAAGGACTCTCTTCTGTAACAACTATATTTAAAAGCACAATATGTGTTTCCACTGCTTTCCATATTACTGTTAGGGTTAACTAAACATCTTCTTAGAAGGTAGTCATATTTGAATACTGACTATTTGGTCACTTTTAGTGCAGCAAATATTATTGACTGTGCAGAAATCTATTAATTATAACTACGAATATGATATTTGGATGTCATATGAAGAATTATATACAGAAGGCTTTTCTGACGTGAGTCATAAAACGTTAAAATTTAACTGAAAGTGCATTTACTTTATCATAGATCTAACAACCTGCATGGAAAACTTCAAAATATCTTATGTTTTTCTAAAAGTGTTTATTTTGTATGATTTGTTTAGGATCGTGACGATTGGGTTGATGCAATAGAACAACAAATTCTTTCTAGTCTTCAAGCAAATGATACTGGTAAAAATAAAGTAAGTACTTGATGAGTTTTGTGTTGGAAGTCATTTTATAAGCACCAATGCCAATAGTGAAGTAGATAACAGACTTCACAGTTACCACATGCTGTGCTAATTCTGTGTTTTGAGATCAACTTGGGTCAAAAAAATGTCAGTGTGCACACTACTGGACTACATCTTTTCTGATCCTTTAATTGGGGATATAAATTACAACTGCCTCAAATTTCGAATTAAGACTCACCTGAATAGTGAGTGACACTGACGATAAGGAAAACAAGCCTTCACGCAAAAATTAGTTATAGAGGCCATATTAGATGTCCTGACTATGCCTGAATTAGTAGTGAACGAGCAAAAAAAAATAAAGAGTGCCTGTAATCTGATTTCTACATGTAGTCACAGTGATTGTATTCAGCAGAACATGTCAGGCTGTTGTCATTATCGTCAGAATGACTGAAATAGTTTGAAATGTTTGACAGAAATGTCTCATGTTTAATATACATAAGGGGCTTGTCTTGCAGTCAAAGACAATATTTATTGTTGCATTATTGGTTGACATTGACTTGTTTTGTATTATGAGTTCTTTTATTCATCTGTTGTCCTTTCTTTCTTCTTTCTTTCTTTCTTTCTTGAATCCTGTTTGCCTCGCAGAGTCAGGTCAGGAAGAGATTTCTAAAACGGGCCCTAGTATGTGCTTCGTAAATAGTTTCTTTGTCGCTCTGTTATTTCTGAGGTCCATCTTTTGCGTGCGCCTTTTGCTTTGTACCCATTCTATCTGAGCAGCATTGCTCTTTGAGGTGTACTGTCTGATGGTAATCTGCTTACGTGGCCGAACCATTTAATTTGTTGTTTCTTGATGAAGTCTAGTACTGATGTTGTACCCACTTTTTTCCTGATGTCTTCATTTCTCAACCGGTCTCTTCTTGTTACACCCAGCATTCTGCGTAGACACTTCATCTCTGTCGTGACCAGTTTTCTTCTATCGTTTGTTGTCAGCTTCCAAGTTTGGCACTGGTAACACATAATGTGGGGAGAAAGATTGTGTTGAACATTGCTCTTTTTGTGTTCATGGTGACGTGTTTGCATCTTAAAATTGGCGCCATTTACCCTATCATTTGATTTGCTTTGTTGCATCTGTGTTGAATTTCATTAGTTATTCTTCCGTTTGCTGAAAAAATGCTCCCCAGGTATGTGAAGTCTTTTACTTGATTTAGTTGTCGATGGAGATATTGATAGTGCTTTCTCTCTGGCGAATGTCATTACTTCTGTTTTGTCGATGTTTATTTTCATGTTGTATTCGTTACATGCTAACTGGAGTCTGTTGATGTGTTGTTGTAGCTGTTATTCTGTTGTTGATATGATTGCCTGATCGCCTGCAAAAAGAAATTCATTTAAGAGCTCTCTGATGTTGTTTCCTTCGCTGGTGTTAGCCATTTTACAGATGTGGTCAATATACGTGATGAACAGCAGCGGGATAGTACGCAACCTTGTCTTACTCCTGACCCTACGTGAAACTTTTCTGATAATCCTGTATTTGTTCTAATCGTACATTAGCTGTCAGTATAAATGCTCTTGCAAAGGTTGATTAGGTGGTCATTAACCCCGTAGGTTGTTAGTACTTTCCACAACTTGTGCCTATCTACGTGGTCAAACGCTTTTTCCTGATCTACAAATGCAACGTGTAGGTGTTTGTCAGATTCGATTGTCCTTTCTACTAACTGCCTCAGGGCAAATATTGTGTCTGTACAGCTTTTGTTCTTCCTGAATCCCATTTGGGAGTCATTAAGCTGTGGCTCGATGATGTGGCGGAGCCTTTCTCAAGTATTTTGCAGAATATTTTCCCAGTGT
Source organism: Arion vulgaris (assembly GCA_020796225.1). NCBI lineage: Eukaryota > Metazoa > Mollusca > Gastropoda > Stylommatophora > Arionidae > Arion > Arion vulgaris. The sequence continues at coordinate 5,684,869 of CM036772.1, read as the reverse complement.
GGCTCAGTAGCGCTATTCCTCTATACTTTGTACAGTCCCTCTTGCTACCTTTCTTCTTCCAGATGGGAACTATTGTAGCAATCCTCCAATCTTCTGGTGTTTCTTGTGTGATCCAGACTTGGTTGAATAGTCTATGGAGCCAGCTGATTCCTACCTCTTTAGTTGCTTTGATTAGGTCGGCCGGATATTGTCTGGGCCTGGTGTTTTGTTAGGTGGGTCCATATTTACAGCATTTCTAATCTCTGATAATGTTATGCTTGGTTCTACTTCTGAAGTTACATTTACTGTGTGTTCTTGAGTGTTCAGTTGGTCTTCTTGTTGTAGGTTGAGACGTTCATTAAAGTATTGCCGTTATAGTTATTATAGTTATGTTATAATTATCACTGTTCTTGAACTTCTATTGCAGCATTAAATTAATATGTCTGCTATATTTCAGAAACAAAATAATTCCGACCGGGCTGGAATAAAGGCCATCAGGTGTACAGCAGGAAATAATGCATGTGCTGACTGTGGAACCCCATGTAAGTACTTTTATATTTTCTATGTACAGTCTACTATCTGAAGCTCAAATTTAAAGTCTTGGCATATCTTTTACAGGACGTCGCCATCTACCATCATAAAATGAGCCGTTGATTTTTCTAGACACCACTTATACGTTCAGTAGTTTGCCATTGCTTTCTGAGTGGTTGAGGTCTTTTTTTAACATTCGTCTGGAATTGACTGGAGCAAATTTGCTTCCAAACTGCCCTTTACAGAGTTTGAACCAGGTACTCTTGGGTAGTGATCGAGCTTTCAACCGCTAAGTTACAGACAACCATTTTACATCTGCTTGATCTATATTTAGCTTACTTACTGGTCACTGCCTTGTGGAGAGGGGCTCAGGAGAGCTAAAGGCTAGGGAGTAAACCCTGATCGAAAATCCCCACTGCCTTGTGGGTCAGCATGGTAATGCAGAGGGCTAGAGGAGTAAACCTTGACCAAAAATCCGGAGAGAGGGACCCTAAGGCAGTTGATGGTTAAGTGTATTCCTTGTTATCTTCTGGCATCTCTTGCAAACCCTGCTTGATTTCAAGCGTAGAGACTTTGTCTTTCCTTTGAATGAAACAGTAGGGTAGAGAGGGGTTTGTGCAAAATGGGCAAGATACATTCACCATATCAGCTGCCCAGGCGAGGCACAAAGAGAGATGAGATGACTAAGATGATTGAGGCATGTGCAAAGAATGGAAACTTGTCGCATACCAAAACAAATGTTGTTCTGTGAACTTTCGGAGGAAGAGGCACCAGGGCAGACCACTGCTCAGATATATAGGTGTCTGCAAAGCCTCAATGAAAAACTTTTCTATAGGTCCCAGTACATGGGAAGGACTAGCTGATGACAGAGTTGTGTGGAAAGCCAAATTGCGAAAGGGCGCAGAGTCTTTTGAGAAGAGACTTATGTATGAGCTGAACGACAAGAGAGAAAAGCAAAACTCAGAAGTTGTCACAGTAAAACACTATGAAGTAGCTCTCATATACCCATAAATTGTTTTCTGTGTTATACTAGACAAGATCTCTGCATGGGGTTTATTTTGACTAAAATCACCTTTAACTATGTTCATCATATAGTCTCAGTTACTGTTATGTTAGCATATCTCTAATAATATTTATCCTTGTTCCATAGGTCCAGACTGGTCAAGTATAAATTTAGGATCTTTAGTTTGCATTGAGTGCTCAGGCATTCATCGTAACCTAGGTACACACATATCCAGAGTTAGATCTCTTGATCTCGATGAGTGGCCGTAAGTACTGGTTACCTGTATATACTGTGACAGTATCATACATTAGTAAATGTCTGTATAAAACTGTGAGGACCTCATCAAGAGAGAGAGGCTGAAACAATGAGGTAACACTTGAACTTGTTGGAGACCGTGGGCTGACCTGATGGCATCTCTGAAGATATAGCATGATCAACAATCTATAGATCTATAGAAGATTGAACTGTACCCTGAAGATTTAGCATAACCTACGACCTCATCATCACCAGGTGCCGTGCAGACTGGCCTAGGCAATCATGGGTCTCCACAAATCTCTGTCTCTGGTGTTTGCTATCATCCAGATGTTGACACTCTTCCATGCCATGCAGTCAGGCTATTCAAAATTTTCTCTCTCTGTCTTCCTCTGTCTGCCTCCCTCGATTTTACCATTTGTTACAATGTGTTCTAAACCTCCCTTTCTCATCACATGCCTGAAAATGATGACTGCCTTTCTTATATTGATGATAAGCTTTCTCTGTATCATGACCTAAGCATAGATTAAATAGACTATTTGACTTGCTTGTCAACAAGGGATTAATTTCTCATGTTGTTTAAGGTGTGATTATGATGTGATCACTCTGTCTCAGTCTTGTTTATTGGTTATTGGCTACTGAACTGATATCACAGCACTCCGGGCACCCAGTCTTGTGTAACTTTATAGCAACCAAACCTGGTGATAGTATATATATACATATCCTTATCTTTTGTCATCACACTGCTACCAGGTTGTAGCCCAGTGTCGTAGTATTCTATGTTTGTCTTGCACTTCTCAGAGAGCTTGAATGTTTGATTGGTGATAGTATATATATATATATATATACTATCACCAAAATTGATAACAAAATTGATAACACGATGTGATAGTGACCCCTTGCCGTGGACATTCTTGGGTTCGAGTCCAAACATGGGCTAACCATTCTTGGTGTGTACAGTAGGTGGTTGGACTTCAGGAAACCCTGATCCTTTACTTAGGGATCTAACTTACAGGTACCTCTAAAGTCATAGTAAGGCTAGCCTGAATTGCGAGGGACACTGGTGATAAGGAAAGCAAGCCATGATGTAAAAACCAGTCAAAGTTGTCAAATTAGGCACTATAATTACGCCTGAATTCACAGTTGGTAAACAAAGGAAGCAGAATGTAAACAAGTAGAAAACGAAATCACATACTTTGAAAAAAAAGAGCTATAGTGGACATTAGAAAAGAACCTAAACTATCCAACAATGACTACCACCACACACTCAACAAAAAAGGACAGAATATCACCTTCTGACTAGGATAGAACATAAACAGACTGAACAAACACCTACATAGGCTACGATTGTCCCAATCCCCTCTGTATCCATGAGGCACCGCTGATCAAACCACAGAACATGTCCTAGAAGACTGTCCCCTGTATGTTCCCCTATAAAGGAATGCTGACCTTACAACCCAACACTACCTTCAAAACTACATGGCACCAGAGATGAGCTCCAGACAACGGTCGACCTCATTATTAGAACGCGTCTAATGGCATCAAAATAGCGATTACAAAGAAGTAAACGAAATAAACAAAAATAACATCTCATCTAGTATAGTCAATGATCTGAACATTGGAGAAGAAGAAATGTTGTTAAAAACGTCACTAGTTCTGATAGTTACTTGTATTATTGTTTCTTACAGACATGATATAGTGAAAGTCATGGTGTCTATAGGTAATGGTACAGTCAATAGTGTCTGGGAAGCAAACACTAAAGGCAGGCCTAAACCTTCATCAAGTTCACCAAGGTATGTCATCCTGTCATCTAGTCAAGTCAAGTATGCTACTTATATCTCTCAATATCACTTCATTTTTCCAGCGTCTATGTTTCTTTCTATATTATTGTCTGTCTACTGAACAAGTTCATCTTCTTGTGTTCACTTTCTGTTGAAATTATTATAATAGTAAATATAATAAATGATGAACTCTTTATCTTTGATTATGTCCACAGAGATGAAAAGGAGAGGTGGATTCGAGCCAAATATGAAGTAAAAGAATTTCTACCTCCCTTACCTTACATAGATATTCCAGTCAATCAGGTAGGAATTGTGTGTGATAATCATTGCATGTTTTATTGACATTTATCAACTTTATAAAAGTCTAGATGGTTCTAGTCTTTTTTTTTTGTGATATATTTTTAGGTATTTTTGTGGTTGTTCATTTAGTGTCATATACTTTTATGAAAAGAAAAATATTGAAAATCTATTAGTCAACCTTTTGTGTGGAGATGGTACATAATCTGATCAAGAGACAGATAATGTTGAAATAGCATGATATAGTCAATCTTTGATGTGGAGATTGTGCATAATCTGACATTAGTTTTGTTAAAACTGTTGTTAGTTTTCTTCTTCTTTCTTGCAGCAACTCATCGACGCCCTTGTCCGTGAGGACATTAGAAACATTATCATCATCCTAGCACGGGCACAGCCAGAAGATATTAACGCTCCATACAGCAAAGATGATGGCCGCACTGCCCTTCACATCGCAGCAGCTTTGGGCAATGTTGTTTTTGTTCAACTTTTATTATGGGTACAGTTTTTGTTGTTGCTAACTTTGTATTCTAAAATGAGATTAGCAACTTACGGACATAGAATGAAAGATTTATCAGAGAATTTAGAATAATTAGATTACATCATAGTTATTTATACCAGTAGGTTCAATCATTGGCCATCAACAATATATATGTATGGGATTTTTCGCCACGTTCAGGAGGGTAAATAATAGGAGAGGCCAGTGGGGCCAATATGACAGCTAAAAGTAGTTTGACAATGGAAGAGCAGGCAATTGCAGAAGCAGTCACATTGTTAGCATCTGATAACTACCTTCATGTTTTCATACACATTGACTCCATGAGTATGAGTTTGTAAAGTTGGTACAGGAATGGTAAGATGTTGCTGGGTAGAGGTGCTGGCACAGACCGGGAACAGATATTACCACAATTTTAGTACTTGGGCACACCAGAGTCAGGGGTAATGAACAAGCTGATAGATTGCCTGTCATGTCTACGATATCTGCAGTGGACCAAAAGGACATTCTTATACGCATTGAGTCTTTCTTCTGCTTCGAACGCTCCATATCGACCACTTGTCAACCACTTTGTGTGATGTGTATGTGATCTGAACCTAAGAGCTATTGTACCATGTTCCAGTTATGTGTCTACAAGTACCGATTTCTGCTCTGTTTTTTATTTACTAGGTAGCATCCCTAGGGCCTACATCAATCGCCTTACGACATGCATTGTAGGTTGCAGTGGTACTATTCTTTGTTTCTCTTGCGGGCCCCGGCACCACACGGGCGGTTGAGTCTTTCAAAACAGTGGAAATTCATGGTTGTAAATCTCACATGAAGAGAAATAGGCGTCACATTGGACAGTCCAGAAAGAAAGACATACCAAATATGCGAAAAGATTGGTTAATCACCATCAAACTTGAAACTGGAGTAGTCAATAACTAGATGCTGCTGGATCTGTTGAGGCATGGATTACAGCACCTATGGTCCTATCATCTTCAAGAAAATGAGCAAGAAATTCCATAGGCTCATGTCCTCGCCTGTCCTAAAGTTGGACCCTATAAAGCAGTATTACAGTCAGTAACAATGCATTTTTAAATTAAAAAAATAAATAATATGTTCCTTCTTTGTGTTATTTCCCCAGTATAATGCAAATGTAACAGTCATGGACCATGAAAGTCGTAACGCTTTGTGGTACGCTAGAAGCTCAGGATCTTCAGAATGTATGGAACTGCTCACAACGAGTGGATGTCCCGATCAGCCAACATTACCACGACGCAGGGCAGTGCACAACCAGCAAAGAATGATGTGTTTAATAAACTTCCTGCTAGTGTCATATAAGTGCGCTTGCTGCTTGTGAGAGTGGGACGCTTGGTAAAGAATAAGATATACTCCTCATCATGATCAAATACTAGATCAACAAATAAACAAACTTAGTGGTTTATGTGGAGGGATGATTTTCATGTCAACTCCTGCCCAGATCTCTTTGTTACAGACTTGTTAACCCGATTGTTTGCCAATTTGATGTAGTTATTGTTCGGTTGATCATCTTGAGTTTTCTTCAAACCTGGCAGCGTCCGCTCTTCTCCAAGTAGCAAGAACTATGTTAACCTATGTGTTTTCACAGACACAGTTTCTAGTCAAGGTTGCAGGGAGATGAGAGCTGGACTAGCTCAGTGACTAGTACACATATTTTCTAGACTACTGCTCTTGGTTTGAGTCCCAAGTATGGAATTTTTGTTTCGATCACAAATGATTCACCCATCCTCAGTTGGGTACAAGAACAATTCTAGGAAGTAACGTTGGCCATCATGATGTTGACCTATTGTGTTCTGTTGGGCAAAGAGAAATACAGACCTCAACACTGCATTCCCTAAAATACTGCACTATATACAAATGGATTCTTTTGTTTACTAAAGAAAAATGTTATAAATTGGATTCTCCAAAGGAGTTAATTCTTATTTTTCATGTTTGTTGGCCTACGACTCTGATATAACCAATACAAGGTTGCCCTTAGGTTGAAAATGGTGTGCCTCAACTTCAAGAGGCTTTAATCCCTTATATAACAAACAAACAATACTACAGGGAAATGTGGTTAACTTGGCGTGATCATTGAATGTCAGGTGACTGGCTAACAATTTTTCACTTATTTGCAATATGGCTATGTAACCCCAGCACTGCTTAGTTCTGTGCCAGGTATATGCACACTTTACAGGCCAAATTGAATTATTAATTGCAATTTCTATCTTTTAATTAAGTGCTGAAAATATGAATAGATGCATAATCTACTGCCTTTGGGTGTTCCCCTTATCTGTGTGCTATATTGTGTATCATTGTACATTTCATACATATTTGTGATAACATTTATCTGTAAGTTTCTCTGGTGAATTTAGAATCTTTCAGTTCAAAGATAATTCATTCTTTTTTTAAACAGTATGAACAACTTTATTTGTATTGTATAAATGATTGAATCTTGCACTTTTGACCCCTGACCTACTGTAGCCGAAACTGGCACTATTGACCCCTGACTTGTTTTTGCTGTGTCTCAATATGTCACTGGAGATAGCACCACTCAATTGTGAATGTTTGTAAATAATTGTTAGTTGTTGTATCTATTCTTATGTTTGTTAAATTAAAAGGGTCTAAAAGGGAAGGGTTGTAATGGGTTCCTCCACATGGCTCCATCCCTGTCTGCAGAAATGGCACGCCATCTATCGAGAATGTTGCATGAACTCCGTAATTCAGAAATAATCCTAGGATCTTCAGAAAAATTGCACAGTGACTCGTTCTGGATTTGAACCCACAACCTTCAGAGTGCAAGACAAACGCCTTAACCACTTTATCATAGAGAGACACACCCACCCCCTGTTTACTAAATTAAATGTGTGAAGATTTTGTTGTGTTTTGATAGCCATCTACACCAAATGTAATGTCTGTAGTCTTGCATAGATTTATTCTTTTGCTACTGTTCATGTTTTTGTGTGTATCTTTGTCCGTTGGTAATCAGTTGTTTTTTTTTCGATCCAGAAGCACTTGAGCTTTCTGCTCGGTGCCATGGACATCGCAACCCTTCGGTTCGGTGCCACGAACACTGTAAATCTGGAAAACCTGTTGCTTTTCTGCCAGCTCGTGGAATTGAACCGCACTCACAGGGAGCTTGTCACCCGTTGTCCCAACGCTCTACAAACACGCTGGGCATGCAGGCAATCAGTTTTGTTAGAGAATGTGTGAGGACAATCAGTAACAGGTCACAATTAATTGACCAGTGAGGAAAAAAGTAAAATAAAATGAGATACAAACTTAAAAACCGGTGACATTTCCTGCTGTATTTTAAGATATATGTCATCTATCAGCAACAAGGATACACTTTTCTCATAATGGTATCAGTACCAAGAGAACCTGCTACAAGAGGAATACAATACAAATTGAAGACAAGAGTACTGTGAGCTACACAATGATCAGATGACTTTAATACTAATCTTCAGACTGTCTGTTTCAGAGACATGTGATCAAGCTAACTTTTCAAACATCATTCTGCAGACTGTCTAAGTTGTAGAAGACGGAACATTCAAATATCTTTGTGTCATCCACCTTAGTTGGGAGAAAAGTTGGATTGAAAATATGATTTTTATAATTACGTACACTTCAAATGAAGACATCAGGAAAAAATGATTACAACATCAGTACTGAACATCGTCATTAAACAACAAATTCAATGGTTTGACCACATAAGCAGATTACCAACAGACAGTGCATTTCAAAGGGCAATGATACTCAGATACAGTGAATACAAGGCAAAAGGTCGTCCACGCAAAAGATTGACCACAAAATTAACAGACGCAGTAAGATTAGAGAAAAGAAAGTTATCCTTCATAAATTTCAATTAATCTTTTAATCAGGGAATGAGATTTACAGGAATTCTGGGGAATGTTGCAAGAGTAAGAGTAATGAAAATAATTGTAAATAAATAAATAAAAACGTGGATAGTAAGTTCCCACCAGTCTCTCTATAAACTTGTGTGCCATGCTGACACTAGAGCAGGTAATCTTTGACAGGATCCTTTCTGTGCCTTGTGTTGTTGACTGTGTTCCATGCCATGATGTAATATTATGTCCAGTATCTAGTCTTATCTGTCATTCTCAATCTTGTATACTTAAAATATCTTTTCTATTGTCACACATTGTACATGGCTGACTTTTCTTCTCAACAATCCCTACCAAACATGGGCTATCTCTGTGTGTGTGTGTGATCCATTTTGTGTTTTAGATGTCCCTGCACCCACATTATGCAATCATTTTTAGCTGCACATGGGTACTCTTAACAATCTTCTGTGAAACCATATGTTATATAAATAATCTTAAATGTACTTAACAAATGTTGTGTTCAAAGCATCCAATTGTTTAGAAATTTTACTAAATCATCATCATCATGCACCATTCTTAATGGTAGTTTGAGAGTCAGTACATTTTATATCTTTTGTCTGTCTTTTGGGCAGTACCGTGTTTTTGTTTTTTCATGCAACTTATTATACCATACCAAATTGTTTATTTTTTGTTTTGTTAGTCCTCATTTATCCTTCATCAGTTCATGATATTTCAATGATGTCTGGATAGATATATCTTGAAAGCATTGCCTGTGTGTTGCTGTAGCTCTCAAGGGGAGCAAAGAATAGTAACATTACGACAATCCAACAATCCATTTCTTTGCCATATCATCTACCTCTTTTACCTTTTACTTTCTCCTGTTCTGTGTAAGAGTAATTGCATCCTAAGATTTGATCACATTTCCATACCACTGCAGTCCTTAACCATTGCGCCTCAGTAACATAAACCATTCAGCTCAGTCAGGGAAATTGAATATTCCTGTAAATGTGGGCTGACTTTTATTTATGTTGGATAGAACACTGTAAGCTTTAGTGCAATTTGACACAATTCTATGAGTCCATGGTTATTTATTGGTGAGATGTGTTAATAATACTGATATTCCTTATTGTTAAAAATTTAATTTGTGACATAATATAATCTTGTTCATGCGTGTTGTGTTGTTTATAAAATGAATTCATCTTTACCTAACTGTACTAGAATGTCAGAATCAACTGATGTGAGTATACTAGAATGTCAGAATCAACTGATGTGAGTATACTAGAATGTCAGAATCAACTGATGTGAGTATACTAGAATGTCAGAATCAACTGATGTGAGTGTACTAGAATGTCAGAATCAACTGATGTGAGTGTACTAGAATGTCAGAATCAACTGATGTGAGTATACTAGAATGTCAGAATCAACTGATGTGAGTATACTAGAATGTCAGAATCAACTGATGTGAGTGTACTAGAATGTCAGAATCAACTGATGTGAGTATACTAGAATGTCAGAATCAACTGATGTGAGTGTACTAGAATGTCAGAATCAACTGATGTGAGTGTACTAGAATGTAAGAATCAACTGATGTGAGTATACTAGAATGTCAGAATCAACTGATGTGAGTGTACTAGAATGTCAGAATCAACTGATGTGAGTATACTAGAATGTCAGAATCAACTGATGTGAGTGTACTAGAATGTCAGAATCAACTGATGTGAGTATACTAGAATGTCAGAATCAACTGATGTGAGTGTACTAGAATGTCAGAATCAACTGATGTGAGTGTACTAGAATGTAAGAATCAACTGATGTGAGTGTACTAGAATGTCAGAATCAACTGATGTGAGTGTACTAGAATGTCAGAATCAACTGATGTGAGTATACTAGAATGTCAGAATCAACTGATGTGAGTATACTAGAATGTCAGAATCAACTGATGTGAGTGTACTAGAATGTAAGAATCAACTGACGTGAGTGTACTAGAATGTCAGAATCAACTGATGTGAGTGATCTGATTTTCTGATATTTCTACCTGTGTTGATTGACTTTATAACCACAGGAGGGATATATCTTTTACATACTTAATTTTGTATTCCTAACATTGTATCAGATATGATAATATATAACATATTATCTTCATACAGAAAGGGATGGTTAGAATAGTCATCTCTCAGTGTTGATGATTGTAGAACTGAATTCCAGTAGCCTGTTTTGTTCTGTATTTTTTAAGGAATATAAGTAAAATAAAATATAACTGTAAACTGTATGAATGAGTCATCATCAAGGTGCGTATCCTTTATAGGACGTTGCTCTCTTTGCAGCACATCTGAAATTCACTCTGTCTCTTGCTAGTTCACCCACTTCGTTGGTGGTCATGTTCATGGTTTCTTTAATATCTTGTAGCCATCTTCTTCTTGGTCTGCCTCTGCGTCCTGGGACCCTGCCCTCTAGTATTGTTCTTTCCAGGCCATCGTGACGCTTGATGTGACCAAAGTATGTAATTTTTCTGTATAGTATGTTGTTTATCAGCCAATTCTCTTTAACATTTAGTTCTTTCAGGACATCAGTGTTCTTTCTTTTTCTGTCCATGGTATTCATAGGATCTTTCTGTAGCATTTAGTTTCGAAGGACTGGATTTTCGTTCTTAATTTCTGTGTAATAGTCCATGATTCACAACCATAAGTAGCCACTGGGAAAATGCATGAATGAGTAGTCTATATATATCAGTCTAATATCTCTACCAGGTAGTGTGCTCACTCTCTTCTTCTTTTTTTCTAATCCTGTTTTTCCTTACAGTGTCATGATAGAAGGCATTTCTAGAACATGATTTTGTCTTCACTTCATAAATAGTGTTTTTCACTGCAGATGTTATTTCTGAGGTTCAACTTTTGCATGGACAACCTTTTGCTTTGTATCCACTGTATTGGAGTAACATTGCTCTTTGAATCATGTCTCTTGGTAATCTGCTTATGTGGCCAAACTATTTAATTTGTTGTTTCTTGATGAAGTTCAGTACTGATGTTGTACCCACTTTTTCCTGATTTCTTCATTTCTAAACCAGTCTCTTCTTGATACTCTCAGCATTCTGCGTAGACACTTCATCTCTGTCATGACTAGTTTTCTTCTATTGTTCAATGTCAGCTTCCAGGTTTGGCATTGATAGCATAATGCTGGAAGAAAGGTTGTGTTGAACTTGCTCTTTTAGTATTCATGGTGACATGTTTGCATTTTAAAATTTGTGCCATTTGTCCTATGATTTCATTTATTGCATCTATGTTGGATTTCGTTAGTTATTCTATTTGCTGAAAGAGTGCTCCCGATGTATGTGAAGTCTTTGACTTGTTTTAATTGATGTTTGTTGATAGAGATACTAGTAGTGCTTTCTTCTCTAGCAAATGTCATTACTTAATTATTGTCAATGTTTATTCTCATATTGTATTAGTTGCATGTTAACTGGAATCTGTTAATGTGTTGCTGTAGCTGTTCCTCTGTTGTTGATATGATCGCTAGCAAAAACAACAAGGTTGTTCCTCTTTACCTGTTAATATATCACTAGTGGTTCCTCTCTACGAGAAAATATTGCTTCAATTCTTGAGACACTTGTAACTGTTGCCATTCACCCTTCCTTGACATTTACAATGTGTTTAATATACCCAAAATTGTTATCTGAATGTGATCACATAAATGCATTATAATTGATCAACTTTATCCTGACAAGCTAGTCACTGGATCATTCAAACTTATTTGATCTTGTGATACTGACAGTGCAGTATTATCTGATATCTGTCACATCTTCTGTACATATATATGTCTGTGTATGTATCTGTGTCATCTGTTTTCTTGTACACTTGTCTACTTTCTAATTAATGAGACCAGTTTGGGAAATGAATAATAGTTGGGACTGCAGGAGTGGTATGTGTTGGGGACATAGAATTTGTATGCATAATTTTCTCATGTTTTTTCTTCATTGGTTGGCAGATTTTATGCATAGTTATTATTCCTCCCATGTGAATGAATCTCAGCAACCTTCTGTTGAACAGTGAATATTTCTTTATGAATGTGAACACTGAACATTTGTTAATCAATGTGAACAATGAACATTTGTTGTTAATGGATGTGAATGTTACAACGCCTTTGTTAATTAATGTGAACGGTAACATTTGTAAATGAGTAGAAAGTTAATATTTCTTTATGAATGTGAAAAGTGAACATTTGTTGGTGAATATAAAAGTTAAAATTTATGAATGTGAAAAGTGAACATTTGTTGGTGAATGTAAAAAGTTAATATTTCTTTATGAATGTGAAAAGGTTACTGGATGCGTTTGAAATAAACTTTTTATTTATTAGATATGTTTTTGTTGTGTTGTTTAGCACTTGAGTGTTGCCAACTAAACTATTTTCTGTAAGAGGAAACACAGAGACAGACATGTGGGACCCTATTCCCTCCCAATGGACTTTCTGTTGGTGACTGTGAACTTCATAAAGAAGCTAAAATTTAATCGTTCTGCCACATAAGCCGATTACCAACAGACAGTACTTTTTAAAGAGCAATGCTACTCCGACGCAGTGGATACAAAGCAAAAGGCCATCCACACTAAAGGTGAATCTCAAAAATAACAAAGGTGGCAAAAACACTACTTATGAAGAGCACACAAAAGCCTGTGCTAGAAAACTCTTCTTATCCTGATGCTGAGAGGCAAAAAAAGGATAAGAGAAACACACACAAAAGCCTGTTCTAGAAGTTTCTTCTTATCTTGATGCTGTGAGGCAAAACAGGATTGGAGAAAATGAAACAACTGATGTGTGAGTTTGATGTGAGAGTGGCAGGCTCTGTCACAATTCTCACAGCTAAATGATGAAGCAAGTCTCTGGAGATGAGCTTTCATTCTGGAGGATGTGATAGATGAGTTACTAATGGATGCTCTAGATGTGAGCGAGGCACCTTGTTTATAGTAGAGAGGTAGTTTTTTTCTTTTGGGGGAGGGGGTCTCTGTGGCTAAGTGGTTAAGCCCTTGCCTTGTGAGCGAGGACATGGATTCACCAGGTCAGCATCGTTCTGTTCACGAGTGGATTTTGTTCCAGAGACACCTAGGATTATGGCAGGAGCTATGTAGTTCATGCTTTGTGCAATACTCTCAGTAGATGGTGTGCCATTTCTGCGGAGAGGGACCAAGCCTTATGGGGTAAAACCCGGTGCAATTAAGTCAATCCTTCAACTTTAAAACCCCATTTAGAGAGGTATTTAACTCTTTCCACGCTTTAAGCCGCACACTGTGCCACAGCGGAAGTCCGTTGCACGCTATTAGCCGCACACTGCACCATAGAGTTGCTTCCCTTATAAGAAGTCGTTCTAGTTTTACTTCTACTGTTTTACTTATACTACTTTTCAACCTTGTTATTCTATTGGGTTGTCCAGTTTTCTTCAATTTAGTATATATTAATATATATATGTTTATTTATTGATGAGTAGTTGGGATAGGTTTTTTTACCTCCCTTGAATTAACTGCTTAAAAATTGAGAAAATAACTCAGCGTGGAAAGAGTTAAAGGAACAGTCTTTCAAGAAAAAGCTTTCAAGTTTTACTTGGGAATTGAAGTTATTCTAACAGAATAAGTTAGCAGGGCACTTCAGCCAGTGTCCTGTAGTCAAGATGTATTTGTAAATATAAACTATTTGCTGCTTGAGTATTCAGCTCTTGCTAAGTGGTTGAGCCATTGCCTTGTGCGCGGAAGGTCTTGGGTTCAAATCCATGGGCACCATTCTGTTCACAGGTGCCTTTTTTTCCAGAAAATCTGTAGAATTATTGGTAGAGCTACAGGTTTTGTGCTTTGTGCAATATTCTCGATAGGTGGCACACCATTTTTGCATAGAGGGACTAAGCCATATTCAGGAAAAACCAGGTGCAATCAAATAAATTTAAACACACAAGCACCTGAGTGACTGTTTTGATTAAAAGATTTTATTTGACAATTTCCATCTCAGTTCTCAGTCTTCATTATATTATGAAATATATTAGTAAGTATATGGTAACACACACACACATATGGAATGTACTTTAGGTATACGATTAGACACACACATATAAAATGTAATAGTAATCATACAGTACACATATATATATAATTTTGAAGTAATAAGTATACGGTAACAGCCAATATATAGATTGAATTTCTCATTTCGGTCTACAAGATGTGTTCTGCACCTGACTCAGCATCCAGCAAAGTTGGGGTCAGTTAGTGTTTTAAGAAGGTCGAAAGATTGTAAATTAGTAGTCTGCTAAAAGACCTGTAGAACACACAAGCCAACCATACCTTCCAGTTGTGTAGACCAGGAAACTTTGATTGCAGGGTTAACACTTTTGCTGACACCCATTTTTCAACCAAGTCTGGCTCACTGCCACACTATTTTTTGGACATGATCAGTTTTCAGGGTGATAGTTTTTAAAAATCTGTACTCCTGGGAATATCTGCTATTGATCTATAATCATTGTCACTTGAATCTGTATTGCATTCAGAGCCCGTTTTATCACTATCACTGGCTAAGAAGTCACAATCAATCAAGAGTCATGTTGGATCTAACTATCATCAGCTATATTGCTCATTTTGAAAATCTTTTGTTTACTTTAAAAAAAAATGGATGACATGCATTTTAAACACATGTACGTTAGATCCGCCATTTTGGAGAGCTCTTCTGAACAATAGGGAAGCATTGTGTAATGTAATAACGGTGTATGATCAGCGAAACTCCCCATAAAAAAAACACACCACGGTCGACAAAGTCGCCTGTGGCAGTGAAAGGGAGTTTGTGTTTGATCGACTTTTGTCATCCGTGGCAGCAAAAGTTTTAAAGGCTAACTCTGGGGTCCGGCTTGTCTAGAACGATGAACTTCTCTATGTCAGTTTTTTTGTGTGGTCTGTTCTACGTAGGAAGTAAATTCAAATAAAAGCGAGCAGAAACTGGATGTGCTGACTTACTGTCTGTAGACACTTAACTTGACAATCGAACTCACACTCTAACATACCAGTGTCATCTTCATGGTAAAGAGGAAAGATATACTAATCAACTTCTCATGGGTACAGTGAGCAGGTGAACTTTGTGATGGCTGCTACAGTGGAGGATGGAGCACGTATGGGAAGGTCTAACATACCATGACGTCGATCGCATAACATAACTGGATATTATATATTTAGTATCTAAGGGTCATAAAAAATGATGTTATTAACCAGGATTAGATGTGGCACAAGAAAAGACAGAATCACCAATATCAGCATAAGAAAGAAAGTTGGCACAAAACCGTGCTTGAATTACATAGATAAACAAAGAATGAAGTGGTTTGGCCACTTAATAAGAATGCATCCAAACTCCACAGTATACAGATCTTCTACAACAGAACATCGGGAAAGAAGGCAAGAGGAAGACCACGGAAAAGATGGTTAGATGGCGTAGCACAATCCTGTGAAAGAGCAAAATAACAATCACACAAGCCACCAGAACAGTGCAAGACAAAACAGAAAACCACGACACTGGGCAACAACCCGGTAGCAGTGTGACGACAAAAGAAGAAGATGTGACACATGGAGGTATAAAAATAATCAAAGTCAATTTGTAAAAGCTTAACAAACAACTTGGAGCATATTAATCTTACTGACATACTGGAATGTTTTAATCATTAATAATCTTACATATATATTCAAGTAGTAGCATGTCCCTTGTGTAACATTGCTTTCATCACAGCCTGCATTAAAAATTCTCTGTCTCTAGCAAGTTCTCTCGCTTCCAGCGTCATGTTCAAGGTTTCTTTGATGTCCTGCCACCTTCGTCCTGGTCGTCCACTGCCTTGACTAGCAATTTCAAAATTCAGATATACTTAAGTCAAAAGGGCCCTTATACATTCCGGATAGTCACTTGAAAGATGTCAAAAATTTGGCCTATACATTCGGATAGTCACTTGAAAGATGTCAGAAAATTTGGCCTTATACATTCCGGATAGTCACTTGAAAGATGTCAGAAAATTTGGCCTTATACATTCCGGATAGTTACTTGAAAGATGTCAGAAAATTTGGCCTTATACATTCCGGATAGTCACTTGAAAGATGTCAGAAAATTTGGCCTTATACATTCCGGATAGTCACTTGAAAGATGTCAGAAAATTTGGCCTTATACATTCTGGATAGTCACTTGAAAGATGTCAGAAAATTTGGCCTTATCATTCGGATAGTCACTTGAAGTGAAAATTTGCTTATACATTCAGAAATTGTATTCAATTACACAGCAAGATCTTTCTAGAAAATTTCTAGAACATTCTAGAAAAAACCACCATAAACCCACATTAAGTTGTTACTCATCATGATCATCAAATATCTTGTTAGGAGCAGACCTTTGCTACCCTATCAATCCTTCGGAATTTCTCTCATATGCCAGATATCCTGCACCCGTCATGCTCAAATCATGAGTTACATTCTAAAACCATCTTCTCTGTGACCTTCTCTTTCCGGGTGCCTCTTTACATAATGGTCTACTCCAAACCTTTGTGTTCTCTTGTATGTCCAAAATACTTCAATTTTTTTCATTATTATTTGTAGCGTTAGAGAGAATTCTTTCTGAATAGGTCTATTTGTTCTTTTCTCTATCCACGATATACGGAGGACTCTTCTGTAACATATATAAATTCAAAAGCATGTATCAGCTTTTCCCCTGTCTTGTTAAAGGTCCAAGCTTCACATCCATAGTTTTTGTACATTCTAGAAAGCCACCTCAGAGTCACAGTAAGTTGTTTTCCATACATTCTAGAAAGCCACCTGAGAGCTACAGTAAGTTCATCTTCATACATTTCAGAAAGACAACTCAAAGCTACAGTAAATATTGTACATCCTCGTACATTTTCAGAACTGCAGTAACTACAGCTCTTCTCCATACAATTCTAAAAGAAAGCCAACCTCAGAGCTGCAATAAATATAGTTCTCTTCCATACATTCTACAAAGCAACATCAGAGCTGCAATAAATATAGTTCTCTTCCATACATTCTACAAAGCAACATCAGAGCTGCAATAAATATAGTTCTTTCCATACATTCTAAGCATCAGACGCAAATATAGTTCTCTTCCATACATTCTACAAAGCAACATCAGAGCTGCAATAAATATAGTTCTCCATACAATTCTAGAAGAAAGCCAACCTCAGAGCTGCAATAAATATAGTTCTCTTCCATACATTCTTCAAAGCAACATCAGAGCTGCAGTAATTATAATTTACATTGTAGAAGAAAATCAACTGGCATACATTCTAGAAAAAAGCATTCTAGATTAAAGTTCTTCTTACATTCTACAAAGCAACATCAGAGCTGCAATAACTATAGTTCTCTTCCATACATTCTTCAAAGCAACATCAGAGCTGCAATAACTATAGTTCTCTTCCATACATTCTACAAAGCAACATCAGAGCTGCAGTAACTACAGTTCTCCATATATTCTACAAAGCAACATCAGAGATGGTGGGGGTCTCTGTGGCTGAGTGGTTAAGCCCTTTGCCTTGCGAGTCGAAGGTCGGTTCGAATCCGGACTCGAGGCCTTCTGTTCACAAGTACAGTTTTTCCAGAGACCCCTAGGATTGTTGCCGGAGCTACGGAGTTCGTGCTTTGTGCAATACTCTCGGCAGGTGGTGTGCCATTTCCGCGGAGAGGGACCGAGCCATATGGGGTAAAACCCGTGCAATGAAGTCAATCCTTCGGCTTTAAAACCATTTAAACATCAGAGATGCAGCAACTATAGTTCTCTTCCATACATTCTACAAAGCAACATCAGAACTGCAGTAACTACAGTTCTCCATACATTCTACAAAGCAAAATCAGAGCTGCAATAAATATAGTTCTCTTCCATACATTCTACAAAGCAACATCAGAGCTGCAGCAACTATAGTTCTCTTCCATACATTCTACAAAGCAACATCAGAGCTGCAGCAACTATAGTTCTCCATACATTCTACAAAGCAACATCAGAACTGCAGTAACTACAGTTCTCAATACATTCTACAAAGCAACATCAGAGCTGCAGTAACTATAGTTCTCTTCCATACATTCTACAAAGCAACATCAGAGCTGCAGCAACTATAGTTCTCCATACATTCTACAAAGCAACATCAGAGCTGCAGCAACTATAGTTCTCTTCCATACATTCTACAAAGCAACATCAGAACTGCAGTAACTATAGTTCTCTTCCATACATTCTACAAAGCAACATCAGAACTGCAGTAACTACAGTTCTCAATACATTCTACAAAGCAACATCAGAGCTGCAGCAACTATAGTTCTCCATACATTCTACAAAGCAACATCAGAGCTGCAGCAACTATAGTTCTCCATACATTCTACAAAGCAACATCAGAACTGCAGTAACTATAGTTCTCTTCCATACATTCTACAAAGCAACATCAGAACTGCAGTAACTACAGTTCTCAATACATTCTACAAAGCAACATCAGAGCTGCAGTAACTATAGTTCTCTTCCGTACATTCTACAAAGTAACATCAGAACTGCAGTAACTACAGTTCTCAATACATTCTACAAAGCAACATCAGAGCTGCAGTAACTACAGTTCTCCATACAATTCTAGAAGAAAGCCACCTCAGAGCTGCAGTAACTACATTTTTCATTCATACACATCAAGATTGACATAGTAATCATTAACACTGACATTTGATCCAACATTAAAAAACTTGGAGCTAATAAAAGTTCTCCAACAAAACAAATAAAAAATTAGTGTAATACTGCTGATATATAAAAAAATAACCACATTTAACAAATGCTGTTTGTACGAAGAAAACAATCAACATATTACAAAATTGGTTTGAAATTATTCAAATATATTAAACAAATTTCTCTACAAAACAACATGAGCCGACTATGAAAACTGTTTATTAGTAAAATAAGAAGAGATAAAAGCATTTTTGATAATTTTATTTTTAAAAATGGAATGTTGTAAAATGTACATAATAATAATAACAGCCATCTATCGCAAGCGATGATGACAACAGTCTCAGACATGTGCTGCTACACATCTCTGGAGCAAAATATATATAAAAATGTTAGTATCAAACAGAATAATGATGCATAAGAAACCAACTCTTAACCAAACACAAGAATATTTTTACATTCTTTGTGAATTTCATAGAGGGTAGATTATATTTTAGCATAACTTTAAGTCTCATATTTTAAGAAGTTCTACAGTAATCAATAACAAAACATTCAATAATTAATTCCACCTCCCAGATAGGATCAACAAAGTACAACACAAAAGCAATGTCACGCTCTCGTCTGTATATAAATAATGATATCATCCTATATTATAAATGATGTTATAGTGAACTTACTTATTAGGCTAGTGGGCCGGGTTCAATTTCACAGTCTGTACTATAATGTTACAAAGGAAAATATGCTATGAATTGGCAAGGCAAAGCAACAGCAGCTTTTAATAGTCTAAATAAAATATGCCAGTTAGAGTTGGAAAATGACTAAAGATATAGAAAGTAAGTTGAATGCATTTGAAAAAGATGTCTGTGGAAAATAATGAACATAAAATGGGACGCATTCAGAAAAAGTGAGGAAATCAGAGAAATGTATGATCTAAAAACAAGGGTATAAAGTCAAAGAATTTGACTTCTCCAGGTTTTACCCCATTTGGCTCAGTCCTCCTCCGCAGAAATGATACGCCACATGCTGAGAGTATTGCACAAAGCATGAACTCTGTAGCTCCTGCAACAATCCTAGGGGTCTCTGGAAAAAATGCACCCGTAAACAGAATGATGCGGTCCTTTGGAACACAAGGCAAAAGCCTAATCACTTAGCCACAGAAACCCCCAAGTCTAGTCAACCACTAGTAACCACTTACACCCCCATGTCTAGTCAAGCACTAGTAACCACTTAGTCACAGAAACCCCTATGCCTAGTCAACCACTAGTAACAACTTATACAGAAACCTCTATGCCTAGTCAGCCACTAGTAACAACTGTTATAAGAAAGAGAAGATGGAGATATGTTGAGCATACCTTAAGAAGAAATGATCAAAGAATACCAAAAGAAGGCACTGGAGTGGGGAGAGAATGGGTTTAAAAATAGAGGATGCACTAGGGAAACCCGGAAACATACTTTTCTGCTTTTCTGAGAGGCAAGAAATACAGACTCAATTCCATGAAACAGATTGAACAAGTTGCCCAGGACAGAACAGTACGGAGTACAGAGAAATTACTCGCAAGCCCTATGTAACGTATAACAGTATGAGAGGAATATATATATATATATATATTTCACTTGCTTGCCAAAATTGTTTATTAAATTATACTTGCAAGTTAACAAAATGTTAACACATTCACTAATGAACTATGTATTTTTAATCTCACAGTAAATCAACACGATATGGCAGAAATAATTTGTTACATTTTCATTTCCTGGATGTATGTACAAATTAAGCAAACAAATTTTTTAGTTTTCAACAAATTGTAATGAATTATATATTGTTTTGTGATAAGTAAATCATCATCATCATCAGGTGCCGTCTCCACATCGAAGGTTGGCTGCAATGAATCTCCAGCATCCTCTGTCTTTCGCCTTGGTGTTGCACACTGCCAGACTGTAACCTGTCCATTTCTTAAAGTTTCCTCCCACTTATCTCTCGGTCTTCCTCTTGCTCTTCTCCCCTCAACTTCCCCTCTAGTAAATGTTTTATCATGGTGTCATGCCTTTTATGTGCCCAAAATACTTTACTTGTCTGAATTTTTTTTCTCTTAATAATTGTTTCTTCATGCCTAGTTTTCCTAAAACTTGTTTATTTGTCTGTTTTTCTGTCCATGAAACTCTGCCTATTCTTCTATATATCCACATCTCAAATGCATCAATTCTGTCTTCTAACTGCTTGTTCATTGTCCATGTTTCCGAGCCATACATTAATATAAGATATATATAGCATTTGATCATTCTCATTTTTAGCCTGTTTGTGATTTGTTTGGATGTCAGTAACTTATATAAGTAAATAGAATATTATATAGCTCCAAAGTTGGAGAAGGCATGCCTGTATAGTGGGGGACACTTATAATATGAAAAGCAGGCTATCACGCAAAAAATTAGCTAGATGTGTCCTGGCTATGTTTGATTTCATAGCGGACAAACTCAGAATAAGAAGAAGACTATTATAAAATACTTGAAGAAGTATACATGCAGATGCTGAACTATTTTTAAAATAATAATTCAATGTGATTTATCAACAAAACTGCTGTAAAAATTGTATTATAAAATTTAACTAACCATCAAATTTTGATTTTACTCTAGATTTAAAGATTTTCTCTGGTAATAACCATGTAGTATAGTATATCCAATGTTTGACAGCCGGGTTATTTTAATAATCTTGACGTACCCTGCTGCAGTTAGTGCAGGATAAGTTAAACTGCAGGTTACCTGTTCCTATTTAAATTATAAGTACCTCTGAAGTTGAAGTAAGGCGTGCCCGAATGGTGAGGAACACTGATAAGGACAGTAAATCTTCACACAAAAATCAGTCATAGGTGCCACATTAGGAGCTATAACTAGCCTTAATTCATAGAAGGAAAAAACTGCATTCTGATATTTATTAAGTTAGATTGACTGCTGAAATAAGTATTTACTATAAGAATTAAAGCTAACAGAGAAAGCACATGTAGATGACAAGAAGAAGGAGAATGGTGGGAGGAAAAACAGGGCAGTTCCATTGACTCAAACAAAGTAACTTAACTTTGTCCATGCCAATCACAGTACATTGTGCCATTCTAGTTGTTTCGGTTATACAAGACTTTCTAGTTTTACTTCTACTATTTTACTTCTACTACATTTTAACCTTGTTATTCTAATAGGTTGTCTAGTTTTCATCAATTTGGTATATAATAAGATATATATATATATATATTTATTTCTTGACTCGTAGTTATGATTTAAATATTTTTTAAATTGCTTTTTTGACTCCTTGAATTAACTGTGTTCAACTGAGGAAATAACTGTGTACGGAAAGAGTTAATATGATGTCTTCTGTGTCCATTTAACAACTCTAAGAACAAGCTATAATGTGGGGGCTGTTGTTTTATATTATGTTGTTACTTTTGTTTTTGGTATGTCTGCCGATAATTGTTACTTAATTCTCATTTATTGTCTAACTGTATGTACAAAATCTATTGTAACAACTGTTTGTCTTACCAACCATTTGTCTTAGCAATTATTTGTATTTGCTAGCAACTGTTTGTCTTAGAAACTGTTTGTCTTAGCAACTGTTTGTCTTAGCAACCTTTGTCTTAGCAATTTGTCTTACGTCTTAAGCAACTGTTTGTCTTAGTAACTGTTTGTCATATTCATTTTATATTATATTATGAGAACATATTCTTATAAAGTAATGTTCAACATGTTATTTGTTGATATTTAAAACACATGAAAATACTCTGAAAGTTACATGTAAACATTATTATTATTATTATTATGTCAAATTCAGTTTATGAACTAAATACTCTTATTTGTTCATTTATGATTGTCCTGTTTATCGATTTAGTCATCCCTCACAACCGAACAACAAAATCTTCTTCATAAGCTGTGTTATGGTATACAGTACTGCTTGCTCCTTTTTTTGACTCAGAAACTGGTGTGTAGTGGGATGAATGTTTGTCCTCGATTTGATTCTGAGAATAGAATATTGAAAAGCTGTGTTAAAATAATTATGTACCTGATATAAATTTAAGACAAAATTAATGTTGTTCAGATGTGGATATACAGATGAATAGATTGTATTTCATGGAAAGAGAAACAAACAAATAACAAAGTTCTAGAAAAAAGTAAGTAATTGAGAAATAATTACTACAGGAAATAAAAATTAAATTTAAAAAAATATTTAGGACACATAAAGAGACATGACACATTGATCAAAACATTATTAGAGGGGGGAAATTGAATGACTGAGCAAAGAAGATCGACATAAGTTGGAAGAAACCATCAAGAGATGGATAAATTATAGTCTGGCAGAGTGCAACATCAAGGCAAGAGACAGGGGATGTTGGAGGTCCATTACAGTCAACTTTTGATGCAGAGATGGCACTTGATGATGATGTAAAGTAAAGGAACCCTTTTTCGTACCTCAAGGTATATTGGATTATACAGTGTTAGTCCTGTAGTTTTCATTGACTGTTGACACATGATGGGTGGTGTGGTCAACATCACACCTGTCGCCTTTGCTTCCTAGGGCTTTTTCTGGTACCCAATTGAGGCTGCGTTGACCTGTGAGCAGTTAGAGTTGGAAAATTATTCCACACCTTCTGTGGAATTAAACCTGGACCCTGTGTCTAAGAAGCGAGTTCACTACCAACTACACTACTGCTGCTCTCATGATGATGATCGCCTGTGTATTGCCAGAGCCCGCAAGGGAGCAAAGAATAGTAACACTGCATCCCACAAGGAATGTTGTAGGAGGCGACTGAGATAGGGCCTAGGAAGCTGCCCTAGTAAATAAAAAGCGTAGCAGAAATCTGATGTGCTGGCCTACTTGTAGGCGATAACTGGACAATGTAGAATCATCTTTAGGCTCAGATCATATACACATCACAAAGAGTGGTTTAACAAGAGGTCGATATCGAGCGTTTAAAGAAGAATATTATGTTGATGGTTATTATAAAATACAGTATGGTAAAACTTACAGTTGCCAGGCGGCTATAAGCATTGTTTCCACCATTTTCCTCCATGTCAGTAGATTGTTTTTGTGTGAACTTGGAACGAGGTAGGGACTTTATTTCGCTGTAGTGACTATCAGGGTTTGGGGTTGAAGCTTCCTTCAGTTGCCTACACATTGAAAACATTTCATTGACATAAATTACAACAAGCTGAGAATAGTAGTGATACAGCCCTTATGCATATATGCCCTTAATCTTAACATCTACATATGTCCTTAATCTCAACATCTACATATGCCCTTAATATCTCAACATCTACATATGTCCTTAATCGCTCCATATCTACATATGCCCTTAAAAAAAGGATTTCAATGTTTTCTCAACATCTACATATGCCCTTAACCTCAAAATTTACATGTAGCTGTTTTTGGAAACTTGCTACCCCTCTAAAACAAAAATGACTTTTTCTAAATTATGCATGTCAGTGAGGTCAATGAATGTAGTAGATTGACTTACCGACGATATTTGATGCAGACAACAAAAAGAATAACAATTAGGGCTAAAGAACAGAATCCCAGGATTGCACTCACACAGATCACAGCAATCTCCATACCTGAGAAATATTGATTCAATTTGTCAGATTATTCATATAAATATGTTTCAGTTTGAAATATCTTCATTGCACTCTGGACATGTCCATAGGTGCTTCAATCTTCGCAATACCTTCCAACAGCATTCATATTAACCATACCAGTTCCATTTTCAAAACCAAATATAAATATGTTTGATGATCTAGTGTGACCAATGATCTGAAGAAGGGCGAAGAAGAAGCAGCAGTTAAATGAACAAATTTTGTGTGAAAATCGGGCTATAAGATCATACTTATTACACGCAACTGAATACTGCGTTTTCATTATGATGGTTCCGGTGCTAGTGCATGAATCTCTGTAGCCTGATCAGAAGTCCTACTTCATGTTAGAGACTGACATAATCCCCAGCCATACAGCTTAATCCTAAGCTTATATCCATCATTTACTTATACAAATAGAGGCTTTTTTATTTGGAGAGCTTGCTGGGTTTGGTCTGTTCATCATCATGGCTAGGAGATGGACACAGATAGAAATAAGGTTTGCAGTTCGTTTTCAGTGTTTGACAATTTTTTTTCCCAGAAACCCTAAATACCTGTTTACTGTTGATTTATTAACCATTCTGCTAGCTAAGTAGGATCAAAGAGGAAGGCAAATCTGGTGCAAAAATTACAGTGCTGAAAATGGTTATGTCTGGTCTAAAAGTGCATTTATTACAACTTCACTGTAAATTTAGACACAAATTAACAAACACCCTTTTCAGGGCAAATGAAGAAGTATGAACAGATAGAAAGAAGAGAGTGGAAAACAAACTGATGTCACTACACAAAGATAAAACATGTAAAAACAAAGTACTGTAGTTTTACAAAGTACAAAAACAATATACAGTGACGTTTTGACCAAAAGGCCTTTATCAAGCACAAGATACACTAGAAGCGAAGAAACTCAGACTTCCTATACGGCAGACGTAACATATAAATCCCTAATGGCCTTAAAATGAAAATGTGTAAATTTGAAGTCGATTGGCTCTAGAAAACCTTTTTTGTATCTTTATATGGTACCTTGCAACCTCATGTATTCAACACACTACATTGCCAGAGTGGTTACTGGGCCCAATTTTGGGGTGTAAAGAATAGAACCACTGTTACCTGCCACGCATATCATAAGAGGCAACGAAGGAGGTTTGGCTAAAATCGGATGCATGTGTCCTAAACGTATAGAAGTCTGTGTTTAGGGGCCTACCAAACCAATGTGCAACGTATACACGTTCTTGGCAAAGATCAAACATATCACAAAGAGTGATTAAAATTAATAGTAAAGAATGAACACGAAGAAGAAGAAGAACACACTACATTCCTATGCTTCTTATACTGTCTCTGACCGGGTAACCGATTTGGTACTAAACCAATTGGTGAATCAGGGTTTGCCAACCCTGCATGCGAAGACTGGACTCGGCAGATTGTGCGGAAGAAACCATACTCTGGTTCAACATTCAAGACGGCGTCTGCCAGCAATGCGTTGCAGAGCGTAGTGAGCATGGCCAGACACGTAGAACGCCCTGGTCATCCGCTGCACCCAGATCCTTCTCCAGCCATCTTGAGTTTGTCCTGCTACTGGACATAGAAGGAATTGGACGAGAGAGTGAGACCGACGAACTGCGCAACTCTTTCTCACTTCAAACCAAATCATTGCGTAAGTCATCATTTCATCCATCAAAATGGGCAGGATATGTGGCTCGGATGGCGGATTGCAGAATACCCAAACGACTCTTTTATGGTGAGCCGCATAGCGGTAAACGCTCACAGGGTGATCAGAAAAAGCAATTCAAAGACACACTCAAGAACTCGATGAAATCCTTTGGCATAGATGTTGACAACTGGGAGAATGTTGCTCAAGGCAGATCAGTCTGGCGCATACTTCTTCGACACGGTTCTTCTGCAGGTAGAACAGCACGGTGGGAACAAAAACGTCAAAATAGAAAGGCAGTAAAACTCCCCACACTGTACAAGAACATTTCAAGCTCGCATTGGGCTCACTAGTCATCTACACACACATAGACAAACATAGCGCAACTACATTCCCTTGGACAAAAATTGTGTGGTCATCATGACCCGTGATGGACAAGCATCATACTGTCTCTTCTCATGTTACATAATATATGTGTATGTGTTAAATGTATATATGTTAAATGTGTATATGTTAAATGTACATATGCTATGTATATACTTGATTATTGTTTTATCTTCTTTTTTCCATTTCTAGTTTTTCACATTTGTTTCATTTTTAGTCACATAATTTTATTTTAGGACAGAAAAGGATTTGTTGTCTTCTGACTTTATATGTTATGTCTACCTTATAAGAAATCAGAATTTCTTTGCTTCTGTTGTACCCTTTGCTTAATAAAGGGTTTTTGGTCAAAACGTCGCAGAATATTGTTTTTAATTTTTTAAAACTACAGTACTTTGTTTTTTCATGTTACAAAGTTTTACTGCAGTCTTCCCTTATATCAATGTCCCTACACAAGCAATTTTGTTTACAATGACATGTTTATCAACAAGGAGGTATTGCTAATTCTGGTCTAACTGTTAACGAAGGGACAGAATAGCATTAGCAGACAGGAGGGGGTTCTTCACAGACAAATAACATCTGAGCTATGAGAATCATCAGCATACATACACTTTGTTATCTACACAAATAATGAAGGAGAAGGAAATAGTGAAAGAAAAAGAAACAGAGAAAGAAAGAAATAGTAAAGAGAAAAAAGTAGAAAGAGAAAGAAAGTAAGAAAGAGAAATAGTAGAAAGAGAAAAAGTAGAGAAAGAGAAAAAAGTAGGAAAAGAAAAAATAGTAGAAAGAGAAAAAGTAGAAAGAGAAAGAAATAATGAAAGAGAAAGAAGTAGTGACAGAAAAAGAAATAGTGAAAGAGAAAGAATAGTGAAAGAGAAAGAAATATGAAGAGAAGAAATAGTAAAGAAAAGAAATAGTAAAGAGAAGAAAGTAGTGAAGAGAAAGAAATAGTAAAGAGAAAAAGTAGGAAAGAAAGAAATAATGAAAGAGAAAGAAGTAGTGACAGAGAAAGAAATAGTTAAAGAGAAAGAAATAGTGAAAGAGAAAGAAATAGTGAAAGAGAAAGAAATAGTGAAGAGAAAAAAGTAGAGAAAGAGAAAGAAATAAGTGAAAGAGAAAGAAAGTAGTGAAAGAGAAAGAAATAGTAAAAGAAGAAAAGAAAGAAATAGAGAAAGAAATAATGAAAGAGAAAGAAATAGTGAAGAGAAAGAAATAGTGAAAGAGAAAGAAATAGTGAAGAGAAAGAATAGTGAAAGAGAAAGAAATAGTAGAAAAAAGAAAGAAATAAGTAAAGAGAAAGAAATAGTGAAAGAGAAAGAAATAGTGAAAGAGAAAGAAATAGTGAAAGAGAAAGAATAGTGAAGAGAAGAAATAGTTAAAGAGAAAGAATGAAAGAGAAAGAAATAGTGAAAGAGAAAGAAATAGTAGAAAGAGAAGAAAAGTAGAGAAAGAGAAAGAAATAAATAGTGAAAGAGAAAGAAATAGTAAGAGAAAGAAATAGTAAAGAGAAAAAAATGAAAGAGAAAGAAATAGTGAAAGAGAAAGAAATAGTGAAAGAGAAAGAAATAGTGAAAGAGAAAGAAATAGTGAAGAGAAAGAAATAGTGAAGAAGATATAGTAAAGAGAAGAAATAGTGAAAGAGAAAGAAATGTGAAAGAGAAAGAATAGTGAAGAGAAAGAAATAGTAAGAAGAGAAGAATAGTGAAGAAAGAAATAGTGAAGAGAAAGAAATATGAAAGAGAATAGAATAATGAAAAGAAGATATATGAAGAAAGAATATGAAAGAGATATAAATATTAAGAGATATAAATAATGAAAGAAGAAAAAAAGGTGAAAGGGTAAGAAATCGTGGAAGAGAAAGAAATAGTGAAAACGAAAGAAATAATGAAAATTGTGTTTTGAGAAACAAATTAATAGTTAAAATGTTAAAGATACAAATATTAATTTTTTTAAAGTATTACGTCTGGCATCTGTGTCCACATCAGCACAAAGAGGGCCATTCCAACCATATGTACATCTGTGGAATAAATTATTATTACATTTAACAACATAGTCTTGTATTACTTTCTATTCTTGTCTGTAGAAATAATTTTTGCAATACAATGTCTAGCATCATTATTTTTTTTTTCCTGTTTGTCTGCTATTAATTCAGATGTATTATGGTGCCTATATGGTGCCTAGATGGTGCCTCCGACTGATTTTTTCATGAAGGCTAGCTTTCCTTATCACCAGTGTCCCTTAAATTCAGGTGAACTTCTCTTACTTGACTCGGAGGTACTTGTAATTTCAATCCCAAGTAAAGGATCAGGGCTTCCTGTAATACAATTGCATACCATGTGACAAGATTTTGTCTCATCTCATCATGTTAACCCAGTATTTACATCCCTTTCCAAAAGTAATTATAACATTGGCGGAAATTGTCCATGATATCATTTATTGGGATCGACTTCACAAGAACACTAATGATGTTAAGGGCACGAGAATCAAGCGTGGCATGTCGTGGATGGCCCAGGCTGAGAGAACAATTGGCCAGGTGACTATGGTTGCGACTCTACCAAAAGGGAAGAATGGATCCCAACAGATGGTAGCATGATGAACTATCTCAACGTTATCATTACTCTTGGAAGAGAATGTAGAGATTGGGGCAACATGAAGGCTGATCTCGCAGTTAAGCAGCTGATAGAAGATAATGCAAGGGATGATGATGTTATTGTATATACCGATGGGTCGGTTCAACGTGGTGAGAAATCCGGCTGGGGTTTCTGGCTAATGCGCATGGTAGGGTTGTTGCAGAGCAAGTGGGGCATACAGGACAACTACTTCTAGTATGAGGATGGAGGTTGAGGCCGTACTGCTGCCCTCCATTGGATTTCTGGGACTTCATTTACTGGGGCAGTTGTTGTATCTGACTCTCAGTCGATGCTCTACAAGATCCAGAAGGGCAGGTTTCGGTATGAGTGGATGTTGTCTATAGAAGTTTCTAACCTCCAGCGGCTTACGTGGATATACTGTCCTGGGCATGCGGGTGTTTACGGTAATGAGAGAGCGGACAGGCTTGCATCAACAGCATCGATTGTTGGGAAGTTGAAGATGGATAAGGGGATATTCTTCGGTCTCTTCGAGACTCTCTGTTGGATGAGGACACTAAAATCGATGTTGAATCGATCACGCGATTTAAGCAGTTTGGAGTTACCCGTTGTTCAAGTCGAACTGGATGCCTGAGAGGCAGAGTGAGAGGTGTGTTAATCAGCGAGCCACAGGAACCATCAGTATGCATACTCTTCGATATCTGTTGGGGAGACTGAGCACCTATGGAGTCTGCCGAGTGCAATGACGTCAGTTTAGTACATAACCAATAACCAATATTGGGATCTATTCTTCTCCTTTTGGTTGAGTCCCAACTGTGTTCACCTGGCTAATTGTTCTCTCAGCTTGGGCTATCCACAACATCAAAAGACTATCAGCACTAAAAGATCAAATTAACAGACTTGAATATATAGATTAATTGATTGATATGACCATCATCATTACACTTCGGTGAGTAACCATGTGTGCTCCGATCCTTTCTTACACAGCAATATCTCAGCAGCAGTGCCTGAACTCCGTAGCACCGGCGAGGTCCCGATGTAATTTAGAAGATGGTGAAAATATTTTGTAGGAATTTAATAAATTAATTTTGCTCATGGATATTTGTTCGGGCAGCGACTTTCCAGCCTGCTCTTCTGAATTTTTAACTGCCAAGGGTTCTTTTACTTGCTCAACTTAAACACAGGACCTAAATTTTATCGTCCATCTCCAATAGGACTAGGAACTCGATCTCAGCTACATTGAGTTCAGGCATCTATGAAAAATATCCGATGGCTCCATAAGGGAGTGAATTGAGTACCTTTAGAAGCGTAACCGAGCACCTAACCTCTACACCACAAAGAACCTCGACATATATAGTGTACATGGCAATATATTTGTACAATTTGATCATTACAAAAATATGACTAAAATAGAAACTAAATAACAAAAATTCATTTTCTTCATATATATATATATATTCCTCTCATACTGTTATACGCTACTTAGGGCCTACAAGTAATTTCTCCATACTGCTATATCCCGGGAAACTCGCTCAATCTCTTCCATGGAATTGAGTCCGATATATTTTTCCTATCTCAGCAAAGTACATTTCAGGTTTTCCCAAAGGCGTCTGCCATTTCTTGAATCCTTTGCCTCCCACTTCAATGCCTGTTTTGGGTATTTTTAATCTTTTCTTCTCAAGGTTTGCCAAACATATCTCTATCTTTTCTTTCCTATAACAGTTGTTACTAGTGGTTGACCAGGCATTTCTCTGATTTCACCACTTTTCCTAAATTCTTCCCATTTTATGTTCATTATTTTTTGCAGAAATCTATTTTCAAATGCATTCAACTTACTTTCTATATCTTTAGTCATTTTCTGGCTGGCATATGTTAGAACTGATACAACATTGGAACAACATTCATAAGCTAGTTTTCTTCTTCTTCTTCTTTGTGTTCGGTTTGGTATTCTCATTCACACCATGAGATGGGTTGCCTCTATGAATCTGTATGTCAGTTGGAGTTCTTCAAGAGTTCCACATAGCTTGCTCTGTAAGCTTCATTCATGAGGCCATGTTTCATTTTGTTGGTGTATGTATGATGGAAATGACTGCAGGATGTGCTCTTTAGTCTGTGTTTCTGTCTGACATGCACACTGTGCAGTCTGAGCAGGATTTATTCTGTGCATGTGATGGTTGAGCCTGCAGTGTCCTGTTCTTAGGCAAAAGATTGTTGTGTGCTGTTTTCTGTTTAGTCTGCTGATGGGATCTTGTGGGTGTTTGTTGTGGGTTTGTTGCCTCCACAACTCTTTGTATCAGTTATCAGTTATCAGAGGACTATCATCATAGCATTCCGATGTCCATAGGTGCTCCGATCTCCGCCTCAGCAAATCCAGCAGCGGCCCAACACGCCAGTCCGATGTTGATTAATCAGTCTCTTTGCATATTTGGTATGCCGTTCTTTACGGGCTGCACCAATCTTGACACCCATCTCTCTCAATCTAGTCAGCAGGTGGGACTCGAGACCTGAAACTCTTCTGTTCGAAAGACTCTCGCAGTGCGTTAAGAATGTCATTTCGGTCCATTACCTCTCCCTCGGATACTGTGGCCATACCAGCCAATCTGTCAGCTCGTTCATTACCCCTGACTCCTGTGTGTCCAGGGACAAAAAAGAAGGTTATTTCTTTGATCCCAGTCTGTACCAGTACCTCCACCCAGTTCCGTCTCACCATTCCTGTTTCAACTTTACGAACCATACTCATGGAGTCACTGAGTATAAAAACACGTATTTTAGCTTGATATGATTCTTGATTTCTGGTAATGACACTGGGTCTTTGTGTTGTATCAGTCTTGTTCCCTCCTTAGCAAACCTGTCTGCTCTCTCATTTCCTGATACATCACAGTGGGCTAATTTAGTTTTAAAACTAAATACCTTGCATACCACTATTATCTTCATACCACATTATAAACAGCTTCAGTATAAAAAAATTAAGTCATTCTCTAAAAGAAGAATGGAAGCATACATTAATAATATATGACTACTTACGTGCATACAAACGCTTGTTCATTGTTAGAAAATTGACATACACCATCATTTTCACATGGTTTAGAAGCACAGTTGTCAGCTGTAATTTGAAAAGAAATATGAAATATTTAGCAACAGCTTATGACCTTTGCTTTCTTCAAATTATTAATGGGGCACAAACGCTTCTTGCAAAGTTCCGCTAAGATCAGGAAACATCTTGTCCCAACGTTGCTTCACTCTACTCTTCACCAACACAATTCACTGCAACTACATTACAAACTTACACTACATCCCAGTACAAACTTATACTACATCCCAGTACAAACTTATACTACATCCAAGTACAAACTTATACTACATCCAAGTATAAACTTATACTACATCCAAGTACAAACTTATACTACATCCAAGTACAAACTTATACTACGTCCAAGCTGACAAACTTATACTACATCCAAGTACAAACTTATACTACGTCCAAGTACAAACTTATACTACGTCCAAGTACAAACTTATACTACATCCAAGTACAAACTTATACTATGTCCAAGTACAAACTTATACTACGTCCAAGTATAAACTTATACTACATCCAAGTATAAACTTATACTACATCCAAGTATAAACTTATACTACATCCAAGTACAAACTTATACTACATCCAGTTATCAAACTTATACTACATCCAAGTACAAACTTATACTACATCCCAGTACAAACTTACACTACATTTCAGTACAAACTTATACTACATCCAAGTACAAACTTACACTACATCCGTGTACAAACTTATACTACATCCGTGTACAAACTTATATTGCATCCATGTACAAACTTTTACTATATCCGTGTACAAATGTATACTATATCCAAGTACAAACTTACCAGCACATGTCCTGCTGATAATATCCCAATATTTCCCTATGGCACATTTACAGCCAAAACTGCCTGCATAGTTGGAACAATGTCCACCCTCACCACATATGTTCTCATCTAGACACTCATTAACATCTACAGATAGAAGTTAAACACATGAGAAAGAAGCATTTGATGACTTTTGTTAAGATAACCTCATAGCACATAATGATGAAAAATATCTGGCCAATAATAGCGGATTGCGGGAGTGCCATGCGGGACTGTTTGATTCTGGACACGACTTTGCTAGCGCATTTCTGCCATGTTTGGTCTGATATTTTCTGGTTTTGTTTGCAAAGCTACTGAGTTAGTGCTTAAGCAACGCTGTGAGCTATGAATGTTACATGAAATGCTTTATGCTGTGTCAACCGTGCATTTGTTGTGATTGTGGGTATTTAGAAAATGGGGGACAGCGGTTATGACAAACCGACTCAATCTGCCGTATGCAGTGTTTTGCGTGTGCAGAAAGCTGGATTTTGTCATGATTGATGTTCCCTTCAACATGAATTGCAATCAAAGTGATGAACAGTTTTGTGTTGATACTTTAGCGACGGCCATATGCATTTATGTGGTGCTGGTTGTTTTTGTGGCGTACGTCTGTTTCATTCTGGAATTAGTTCACAACACAGGAGACAGTTGTTAGCATTTTGTGTGATTTTCATTGGTACAGGAACAGAGCAATTATGGGGTAATCCGTTGCAGTGAAGTTGGAACAGTACATATGAACATAATGATGTGGGGTCTCTGTGGCTAAGTGGTTAAGCCCTTTCCCTTGTGAGTCGAAGGTGGTTCGAGTCCGGACCGCGCCATTCTGTTCACGAGTGCAGTTTTTCCAGAGACCCTAGGATTGTTGCTGGAGCTACGGAGTTCGTGCTTTGTGCAATACTTTTGGCAGGTGGCGTGTCTTCTGCGGAGAGGACCGAGCCGTATGGGGTAAAACCCGGTGCAATGAAGTCAATCCTTCGGCTTTAAAACCCTTTAAACATAATGATGTAGGTGTCTGAAGCATGAGATATTTCAATATACTAGATAGTTACATTTGAAAGTCATGTAGCCAGTTCTCCTACATCTTAACTTTCCCTTTATCACATTCAGTCTACTTTGTGTGTCTTAGCAGGGAAGTGATTTAAACCTTTTTGTTGTAAAGTAAGTAATCTATCTACCTGACCATATTATTACTTTAATAAAATTAGAAGGTATATTTTTTACCGTGGATGGTTGGGGAGCGGGGGATGTATGTAATAATAACACTAGCCTCTATGGTAGTTGTATGTGATATCCCTTCACTTCCCCATACATCCAATATATTCGTACACTCTCAAAATGTATATCAGAGACAGTTGGCTACAACACTCTGTGTTGTATATCAGAGACAGTTGACCACTCTGTGCTGTATATCAGAGACAGTTGACTACACTTTGTTGTATATCAGAGACAGTTGACCACTCTGTGTTGTATTATAGAGACAGGTGACCACTTTATGTTGTATATTAGAAACGGTTGACCACTATGTGTTGTATATCAGAGACAGGTGGTCACTCTGTGTTTTATATCGGAGGCAGTTGACTACTCTGTGTTGTATATCAGAGACAGTTGGTCACTCTGTGTTGTATATCAGAGACAGTTGGCCACTCTTTGTTGCATATCAGAGACAGTTGACCACTCTGTGTTGATATAATCAGTGACAGTTGACACATTCCTGTGCTGTATATTAGAGACATGTAAACAAAATTGCCATTTTAGTGAAGAGCGTGTGTGAACAAATGGTTAAATGCAGTATGGTTCCCTGAAAGAAGCATCCTGTGTTTGACCCTGGATAAGTAACATTTGTGTTTACCCTGATAGTAACATCCTTGTTTGAGCCCTGGATAAGTAACATTTTGTGTTTGACCCCTGGATAAGTAACATTTTGTGTTTGACCCCTGAGTACGGTCAAACGTTTCTTCTGTTGGAGAAAATAAAGTCAGTGATCAGTACATGCCTAGTGACAGCCTTAACGAAACAGCCTTAATCCATCTGCTCTATAGATTCTTCCAGTATATGCTCAGAAAATGAGAACAAAGCGTTGGAAGTATTTTCTCTTCAATTGTCATATTAGTTTCGGACTGTAGCCTTTGTAATAATATTTTTTTCTAGGATTGGGCTGCTAGTCCGAACTTAACTCTCTATATCTGGAGGTAGGTGCACTCACTTTGTCTAACCTTTCCCTCTATGACTTGTTTGACCTGGTTGAAGCTACCAGGTGCACAAAGCCTCCACCAACATAGTTCTTTGGAACATAAAGACACTCAAACAGCACTACAACATAAATGAAAAATATATTTACACAGAACTGTCACTCATAGTTGACTTTTCTGGTTTGTATGATACCATATATTAAATGAAGGAAAATACTAAAAATAGAAAGGACGTTTCTCCAGATAAAAAAGAAAATACATACCGCTGCAAAAATAAAAGCTGTCATCCGAATGAATGTATCCAGAACGGCATATACAGTTGGTTGTTTGTTCCACCAGTTTGCACTGGGTGCTTTTCGGGTCACATTTACTAACATCCAAATAGTTGCAAAGATTGACTGAGAAAAAAAATGTGTTAGATCATTAAAACACAACAATGTCTGGTGTTGAATGAAAGTTAATCAAAGGGAAGTTAATATGAGTGTTTATATTATTTTTCCCATCCAGCTGCTACATTATTTTTCCTGTCCGCCTGCTATATTATTTTTCCCATTCGTTTGTTATATTATTTTTCCCATCTGTCTGCTATATTATTTTTCCTGTCCATGTGCTATATTATCTTTCCTGTCCGTTCGCTATATTATTTTTCCTATCTGTCTGCTATATTAATTTTCCTGTTCGCCTGCTATATTATTTTTCCCATCCATCTGCTATATTTTTTTCTCATCCATATGCTATATTATTTTTCCCATCCGTCTGCTATATTATTTTTCCTATCTGTCTACTATATTATTTGTTCCATCCGTCTGCTATATTATTTTTCCCATCTGTCTGATATATTATTTTTCCCATCCGTCTGCTTTTTATTTTTCCCATCCATCTGCTATATTTTTTTCTCATCCATATGCTATATTATTTTCCATCTTTCTGCTATATTATTTTTTCCATCTGTCTGCTATATTATTTTTCCCATCTGTCTGCTATATTATTTTTCCCATCCGTCTGCTATATTATTTTTCCCATCCATCTGCTATATTATTTTTTCTGTCCGTCTGCTATATTATTTTTCCTATCTGTCTACTATATTATTTGTTCCATCCGTCTGCTATATTATTTTTCCCATCCGTCTGCTATATTATTTTTTCCATCTGTCTGATATATTATTTTTCCCATCCGTCTGCTATATTATTTTTCCCATCTGTCTGCTATATTATTTTTCCCATCCGTCTGCTATATTATTTTTCCTATCCGTCTGCTATATTATTTTTCCTATCTGTCTACTATATTATTTGTCCCATCCTTCTGCTATATTATTTTTCCCGTTCACCTGCTATATTATTTTGTTCATCTGTCTGCTATATTATTTTTTTCATCCGCCTGCTATATTATTTATTCCGTCCGTCTCCTATATTATTTTTCCCGTCCATCTGCGATGAATTAAGGCATTGTCATGGTGATTAATATGGCGACTCGGACTGATTTT
Organism: Arion vulgaris; assembly: GCA_020796225.1. Taxonomy (NCBI): domain Eukaryota; kingdom Metazoa; phylum Mollusca; class Gastropoda; order Stylommatophora; family Arionidae; genus Arion; species Arion vulgaris. The sequence continues at coordinate 5,648,200 of CM036772.1, read as the reverse complement.
TGGGAGAATTGCTCTCCTTATCACCAGTATCCCTCACTGTTCAAGCAAGTCTTACTCCAAACTTCAGATGTACTTGTAATTTAGATCCTCAAGCAAAGGATCATGGTTTCATGTAGTTCAACTGGGTAATGTGTGCATATAAATAATTTTGTCACCCAAGCTGGCCTCAAAGTCCAACATTTTCCAGAAACAGGGTCTCTGTGAAGCATGTAAGTAGCTTCGCTATCAATGACCCCAAAGATTCATTTGTGAATTATATGCATTTTTTTTAGCATTTACAGTATAAATGAGTTTGTTACAAAAAAACAGAGTACATCAGATTCTCCATAAGGAGTTCATCCTTATTTTTTTATGTTTGTTGGTCTCATCATCATCATCATCATCAAGTAGCTTATTCTTTCCAGAACTTGGCTCCTATGAAAGCAGTTCTGAAATACTCTCTCTTCTGTGCAAGTTGACCGGCGTCAGCAGCAGTAATTTTCAGATCGTCAATAACATCTTGCATCCATCCTCTTTTAGGTCTTTCTCTTATTCTTTTTTCAGGCACCATTCCCTCCAAAATTATCTTTCGTTTGTTGGTCAACATGCTCTAATATAACTAAAAGACTTGTTTTGGGTTGAAAGGGCATTCCTTGTCTTAAAGGGGCTTTAATTCTTTGCGTAACAAACAAATATACCAGATTACAGTAGATGGCATCTTAAGTGATTGTTTGCTTGTTCTTATTTTAGGATTGCATAATATTAGGCCATATATTTCAGCCATCTTGAAGGACGACTGCATCATGTTTTCTGTAGTATTTTTATTTGTGGCAGCTTCTCCATTATTTTTATTTTATATCAAGAAATTATTAGTCATGTGATGATTGACTTTTATCATCTTACAAACATTGTTATACAAAGCATAAGGTTGTCCACACAAAAGGTGGATCACAGAAAAAAAGGCAGTAATAGACACAATATAATATAATATAATATAATATAATATAATATAATATAATATAAGTGATATAATTAATGTTATACTGTGTGTATACATATATATATATAACAACTGTTATACAAAAGAGAAGATGGAGATATGCTGGAAGAAATGATCAAAGATTACGAAAGCAGACATTGAAATGGGAGGCAAAGGGTTCAAGAAAGAGAGGATGCCTTAAGGAAACCCCGAAATGAACTTTGCTGAGAGAGAAAAGAGATATCAGAATCAATTCCATGGAAGAGATTGAGGAAGTTGCCAGGACAGAGCGATATGGAGAAATTACTTGCAGGCACTATGTAACGTATAACAGTACAACAGGAATTATTATTATTATTAATATAAGTAATATAAGTAATATAATATAATACAAGACACCATAGAACACATTGTGACAACAGGTAATATCGAGGGTAGATGAGACAGAGGAAGACAAGAAAATTTTGGATAGCCTGACTTTATGGCATGCTAGAGCGTCAGCATCTAAGAAGATAGCAAGCACCAAAGATAGAGATTTGTGGAGATCCATGATCGCCTACGCCAGCTGGTATGGCACCTGATGATGATAAGACGCCATACAATAGTAAATACAGTTTCAATCAATGAATTGTAAATTGTAGACTCACTTTTGATTTAAAACAATAGTAAGTATTTCTTACCATTATTATCTATTTTTGGAACACTAGTCACTGTTAAGCTTCCAAAGGCACAGTATGAAGTGCAACCACCAGCGTAATTCTGAAGTGCGTTGTCGATATCCCCAGCTATCAGACTTGCATTTGATGTGTAAATCGCAAACTCAGATAATACATATTCTTGTCTATTGACAGCTTGCCGTGTTGTCCTGGCTAGATTAGGTTCACCACTTTACAAAATAGAAATGTAATAATTCAATTATACAGGGTGTTCAAGATAAAAGTAGCTTGTCAAGGAAGCCAATCTGGCATATATTTATGAAAATGAGAAGGTTCAATTATGACATAGTATAGGTCAAGGTTTTGTAATGGTGTGTAATTATGGTGCAGGAAGAGGCGATGAACAAATGTGACATAGGATGAGCTAGTCAGAACCGGTTTAAATAGTAAATAGACAAACAATTTTTCAAATTTTTTTCTGATCCAGAAGCACTTGAGCTGAAAGCTCTTCGGCTCGGTGTCATGGACATCGTAACCCTTTGGCTCGGTGCCACGAACACCGTAAATCTGGGGAACCTGTAGCTTTTCTGCCAGTCCGCGGAGTTGAACCTGCACTTACAGAGGACTAGTCACCCGTAGTCCAACGCGCTATGAACACGCTGGGCACGCGAGCAAATAGACAATATACAATGCATAACTGGCAACGTTTGCTCAATCGGGCTACTTTTATCTTTAACACCCTGTATAATATAAAGGAAATTATTAAACAAGGCGATAGTAAAAAATTTAGTTCAGCGCTAGAATATATCTTAAAAATTAAACCAATAAAAATAAATACAAAATAAGAGAATCAATGTCTGTGCACTTCAATTCGTCCAAAAGGGTACTCATTAGTTTTAAGCTAGACAAAGATCTCCTTGTAAGATACACAATAGTTCTGACATTGATTCTTTCTCTATCTTGGGATCACCTAAAAGACTGATGTACCAGATCTCTCCATAAAATCGTTCATGTGGAAATCTGATTCATGCAGCCTTAGCATGGGTGGTTTCGTCACATCTTCAGCGCATTTTGGAGCTCTGGTGCTTATCCTTCGACGATGTGTCTGGATTCAGCCAGCGTTTACTGGGTTTACTCTCCATTAGCCTTTGACTGTCTCCAGCCGACCTGCAAGGCAGCAGGTTGGCTTCTACACATTTAGGACATGTGCATCCGATTTCAGCCAAACCTCCTTACTCGCCTCTTTCGACATGCGTGGCAGGTAACAGGGGTTCTATTCTTTACACCCCAAATTTGGACCTCGGTAACCACTCAGGCGACATTGATTCCAGCAGCTCAGAAAGTTTATGTGGCTAGAAACTTGATTGTACTAGAAACTGGACATAGTCCAGCTGTGTGCCACTGAATTACTCGGACATAGTCCAGCTGTGTGCCACTGAATTACTCGGACATAGTCCAGCTGTGTGCCACTGAATTACTCGGACATAGTCCAGCTGTGTGCCACTGAATTACTCGGACATAGTACAGCTGTGTGTTACTGAACTACTTAACTACTCAAAAATATTCCACCTGTGTCTCACTGAACTACTTAACTACTCGGACATAGTCCAGCTGTGTGTCACTGAACTACTTAACTACTTGGACATAGTCCAGCTGTGTGTCACTGAACTACTTAACTACTCCGACAAAGTACAGCTGTGTGCCACTGAACTACTTAACTACTCAGACATAGTCCAGCTGTGTGTCACTAAACTACTTAACTACTCAGACATAGTCCAGCTGTGTGTCACTAAACTACTTAACTACAAGGACATAGTCCAGCTGTGTGTCACTGAACTACTTAACTACTCGGACATAGTCCAGCTGTGTGTCACTGAACTACTTAACTACAAGGACATAGTCCAGCTGTGTGTCACTGAACTACTTAACTACTCAGACATAGTCCAGCTGTGTGTCACTGAACTACTTAACTACAAGGACATAGTCCAGTTGTGTGTCACTGAACTACTTAACTACTCGGACATAGTCCAGTTGTGTGTCACTGAACTACTTAACTACTTGGACATAGTCCAGCTGTGTGTCACTGAACCACTTAACTCATCATCATCAATGTGCGTATCCTTTATAGGAAGTTGCTCTCTTTGCAGCGCATCTGAAATTCACTCTGTCTCTAGCCAGTTCACCCACTTCGCGATAGTCATATTCATGGTTTCTTTAATATCTTGTAGCCATCTTCTTCTTGGTCTGCCTTTGCGTCCTCTACCACTTAACTACTCCGACATAGTCCAGCCAGACGATGAGAATCTCAGTGAATGCACCTACACGTCTCTCCTATCCAGATCAGGAGTCCATGTGGTTACCGGGGCCTAAATTCGGGGTAAAGAATAGAACCACTATTACCTACCACATACCCTATACAGCGATAGTGGATGGTTTGGCGTGGGATTAGATACCCCATCCCGTAAAAAACACTCAGCTACAAAAACCACAACCAAGCGCTTGAGAGCTTGCAAGGACTTGGTTGGGGACCTATTCCACCTTTGGGGCAAAAGGTAGAAGAGAGAGAAGAGATGAGATAACTTCAAATGTAAACACTTACCTAGAAGGCTCAAATGTTAGAATCTCCACATACAAGTTGTTGCTAGTACCAACTCCGTCCCCTGTTAGTGCTGCAGTAATCTGGAGGGAAGGGTGGGAGAGAATAAAACTCAAAAATATCAAAATAGAACATGTATATACTGATCATCATCATCACCATCAGGTGCCGGCTGGCGTAGGCGATCATGGATCTCCACAAACCTCTGTTTGGTGTTTGCTATCATCTCAGATGTTGACACTCTTCCATGCCATGAAGTCAGGCTATCCAAAACTGTATGTATATACCAAATATATTAAATATATCTGAGAAGAAGAATGTGAAATTAAAATGGTGAATGCATTATAAGATGGTGAATGCATTATAAGATGGTGAATGCATTATAAGATGGTGAATGCATTATAAGATGGTGAATGCATTATAAGATGGTGAATGCATTATAAGATGGTGAATGCATTATAAGATGGTGAATGCATTATAAGATGGTGAATGCATTATAAGATGGTGAATGCATTATAAGATGGTGAATGTATTATAAGATGGTGAATGTATTATAAGATGGTGAATGCATTATAAGATGGTGAATGCATTATAAGATGGTGAATGCATTATAAGATGGTGAATTCATTATAAGATGGTGAATTCATTATAAAATGGTGAATGCATTATAAGATCATATGTATGATCAACAGTCAACAAGGATCTAAAGACTAAGGATTGACCTTATTGCTCCAGGTTCCCCCATGTGGCTCCATCTCTCATGATAGAAATAGAACACCACCTGCTGAGAGTGTTGCACAAACAACGAAGTCTGTAGCTCCAGCAACAATCTTAAGAATCCGGTAAAATGCACATGTGAACAGAACAACGCAGTCTAAATTTGAACCCACAACCTTCAGAATACAAAGCAACCGCTTAACCACTTAGCCACTTAACCACTTAACCGCTTAACCACTTAGCCACAGAGACTCCAATGTTTACCAAGAGAAAGGAAAACAACTGATTTATATATCAAAACGTCTTTGGTGGTGTCACACTTGCAAGGTGACATTCCCATAAAAACTGCTCTGTACCCAGGGACCACTGCAGCAATCTTGCAAAGATGACCACTAGATTTAGTCTCAGAAATAGTTAACCAGTCGGTTGATATTTTGCAATGTTTGTCCAGAATAATTATGGTAGTGATCAACTACCCTGGTGATCAATCACCTTCATTTTTGTCCCTGGGCACGACAGCATGACAGCTATGTTTACCCTGCAGGAGCTAGAAGATCAAATAAAAAGCTAAAGGAGAAAAAGGCACCTGGAGCGGATGGAATTACCAATGAATTCCTTAAACACCTTGGTCCTCTTGGCAAAAGGTTTCTCCTCAGCATTTTCAACCAGAGCTGGAAAACAGGTCAAGTTCCATCAACCTGGAAGGAGGCACACATCTACCCCATCTTGAAACCAGGCAAGGACAAAATGACCCAAAGAGCTATAGACCCATCAGCCTTCTCAGCTGTGCAGGGAAATTGATGGAGAGGCTAGTAAACAGGAGACTGACATGGTACCTAGAAACAAACTCATTGCTCACCCCCACCCAGACCGGTTACAGACAAAACAGAAGCACAGAGGACCAACTGGCTTACATCACCCAGGACATTGAAAACGCCTTCCAGGAAAGAAAGAAAGTAACAGCCATATTTTTTTGACCTCTCCCGGGCATTTGATACGGTATGGCACGATGGCCTAATGCTGAAAGTCCTACAAACAGGAGTCTCCCACAACATGTTCTCCTGGATCAGAAACCTCCTCTCCCGACGTACAGCCAGAGTAAAAATAGACAACCACCTCAGCAAGATGCAAAAATGAAGGAAGGAGTTCCACAGGGCAGTGTGATAGCACCAACGCTATTCCTAATATACATAAATGACATCACCAAATGCTGTCCCCAGAAGGTCTCAAACAGCCTACATGCAGACGACTTCGCAATCTGGACAGCTGCAGAACACACTCAAAAACATCATATTTACTACAAAAACAGTGGAAAAAGTGGAGAACTGGACAAAAAGCTGGGGCCTCAAAATTAACCACACAAAAACCACAGCAACTGTTTTTCCCTCTCCCCACACAAGGAAAAAGTATCCATCAATTTAGAAAACGAAACAATACCCCAAACAGATACACCCACCTTCCTTGGAATCACCCTAGACAGCAGACTTACCTGGAAGCCAAACATAGACAAAATTCAAAGAAAAGCCATACAAAGACTTGCTGTGATGAAGAAACTAGCTGGCACGTCCTGGGCGCAAATTCAAAAATATTAAAGCAGGTCTACACGGGAGCAGTCAGACCCATCATGGAATATGGCTCCAGCTCTTGGACAACAGCAGCCAAAACAAACACACACACACTCGACAAGGTACAAACATGGGCCTAAGAATAACTCTGGGAGCAATGAAAAGCAGTCCTATCGTAGAAATGGGAAAAACCGCAGACATAGAGCCTCTCGAACTCCGCAGAAAATTTAAAACACTCACCCAGTTTGAAAAACTAAAACGGCTGAAAGAACATCCTCTACACACAAAATTCCAAGAGAAAACAAAAACAGACTTGCAAGGAAAAGTCCCAACCATCTGGCCAGAGAATTTCATATGCAACATACAGACATTCTAGAAACTGACCCAGAAATGTGGGAACCCATAATACCAGAGCCATGGACATGCTACCAAAACACGGCCCAAATACACCTAGAAGTCTCAGGAATAATCTCCCCAAAAATACAAACAGAGACAGAGCAAAGAGCCATTTCACTCCAAATGCTACGAGAGCAATATCCCACCAGCACATGGACACATGTGTTCACAGATGGCTCAGCCACAGATGCTACCAGAAAAGGAGGCAGCGGAATCTACATCACTCACCCTCAAGGAATCACAGAAACACACTCTCTGGCAGCAGGAGAAACATGCACTAACTTTAGAGCAGAGGCAACAGCCCTTCTTGCAGCCATACAGATTCTCAACGACCAACAAGTGTCAGCAAAAATATTGCAGTCTTTAGCGACTCAAGATCCGTTCTCCAGGCTATCTCAAGTCCCAGACAAGACAAGCTCATTCAGGACATCCGGCAAAATATCAGCTTGTTGTCAAAAAATCCGAACTGGTCTTACAGTGGATACCAGCTCACTGTGGCATACCAGGAAACGAAAAGGCTGACAAACTCGCAAAGGCCGGGAGCCTAACACAACACCACCCAACACAAAGTTTTACAGAAGCAAAGACTCTCCTGAAACAATCCAGGAAAATGATCTGGAGAAAACAAATGGAGGATACAGGCCAGAGCACGACAGTATAAATACACTAAACAGAAAAGCACAGACCACAATCTTCAGACTTAGAACGGGACACTGCAGACTCAGAGCACACCTCCACAGAATGGGTCTCAGGGACTCGGCGGCCTGCACCTGTGGAGCACCAAAGCAGTCCCCAGAGCACATCCTACAAGACTGCCCTAGTCTGAGTAGTGAGAGATTGGAGATCTGGCCAACAGAAACATCACTACAAGACAAACTATGGGGAACCGGTGAAGACCTCAAGCGCACCGCCCTGTTTATGACACATACCGGAGTAGTCGCATAGCAAAGTTGAACGAGAAGAAGAAGAGAAGAAGTCCCTGGGCACGCAGGAGTTAGGGGTAATGAACGAGCTGATAGATTGGCTGGCTTGGCTACGATATCAGAGGGCGCTGCCATGGATCAAAATGACAATCTTCACGCATTGAGAGAGTCTTTCTGAACAGAGGAGTTTCAGGGCTGTGAATCCCACTTGCTGACCAGATTGAAAGAGATGGCTGTCAATACTGGTGCAGCCCGAAAAGAATGACATACTAAATATGCAAAGAGATTGATTATCAACATCGAATTGGCATGTTGGGTTGCTGGATGCTGCTGGATTTGCTGAGGTAGAGATCGGAGCACCTATGGACATGTCCGGAGTGCTATGATGATAGTCCTCATATAACTGATAACGCCTCAGACTAACATCTGAGAGAAGGCTAGAACCTTCATGACAGAAACCTTTATATGAAAATCATTCAATGGAGACATGTTAGGTGCCATGACTACATCTGAATTTATAGTTGACAAACGATTAGAAACAAACATTAAAAATTCAATTGATCAAGAAGAAAGAAAATCAGAAATGATACAATCAGATTCAAAGTGGGTGTAGTAAAAGAAACAGAATTAATCAGAATTAATCCAAATGCAACGGGTCTGCTTCTTCTTCTTTGAAAGCTCCATATTGGCCACTTGTTAAACCACTCTTTGTAATTTGTATGTGATCCAAGTCTAAGAGTGATTGTATGTTGTGCCAGTTACGCCTGAAGCGAATAAAAGGACACTGTCTCACAACTTATGCTCCATCTCGACACACTGTATCACAACTTATGCTCCACCTCGACACACTGTCTCACAACTTAAGCTCCACCTCGACACACTTTCTGACAACTTATGCTCCATCTCGACACACTGTCTGACAACTTATGCTCCACCTCGACACACTGTCTCACAACTTATGCTCCACCTCAACACACTGTCTCACAACTTATGCTCCACCTCGACACACTGTCTCACAACCTATGCTCCACCCCGACACCACCAAGTGTACAAGAAGAGCAAGACGAGATGACATGATCATAAAGTATACATTTATTTAGTATAAAACAAGAAGGATTAAGCTAACAATATTGTACGTAGTGCTGGAGGAAGAATGTATATATCAATATTTGCTTCAACAACGATCACTTCTAAAGCATATTGTTAGCTAGGAGTCTCTGTGGCATAGAGGTTAGGCGCTCGTCTCTTGTTTAAAAGGTACTCGATTCGCTCTCTCATGGAGCCATGATATTTTTTCTGTGATCCCTGATCTTAGTGTAGGTGAGATCAAGTTCCTAGTCCTATTGGAAGTGGATGGTAAAACGTAGGTTCTGTGTTCATTTTGAGCATGTAAAAGAACCCTTCGGTCTATTAACCCTGACGTTCTTAGTTCGAATCACGCTGCAAACGGTTTGGTTGCAAATTGTTTCGTTGGATTTTAACAAAGGATGATGGCACCACTCGTTCAGAAAGCAATGACAAACTACTGAGCGTAATAATGCCTAGAAAAATCACAAACAGCGTTAAAAAGCTGTGGTTGATTCGCAATGTCCTGTAAAGGATATGCAATGAACTTTTTAAAAGAACCTGTGGCAGTTAAAAATCAAGAAGAGCAGACTGGAAAGCGCCGTCCAGGCAAAATTTATGATAAAAGTTCACCAAAAAATCCCTACAAAATATCTTCACCATCTTTTAAATTACATCAGGCCCCTTGCAGGTGCTACGGAATTCGTGCAATGCGCTGAGATCTTCCTGTGTAAGAAAGAGATCGGAGCACATATGGTAACTCACCGAAGTGCAATGATGATGACCCTATCAATCAATCAATCAATCAATCATAAAATATATTTAGATATTTATTTACACACTTACATCAGTGGACACAATGTTTGCCAAATCTATGAACTGCTGGGATCCTTTCTCCAGTAGATCAATGGAATACTGGCCCTTAAATTCAAACTTAATTGTTCCAATGAATTTATACGTGCCTATAATGAAAAAAAAAACATTGTGCAAAATGGTTATTATTAAACACACAGGGTGGCATAGCCAAACATGAATTATTACATCTATCTGTTAATGGAATCATCATCATGTGTCACACAGGGTGGCGTAGCCAAACATGGATTATTATACGCATCTGTTAATGGAATCATCATCATATGTCACACAGGGTGGCGTAGCCAAATATGGATTATTACATCTATCTGTTAATGGAATCATCATCATGTGTCACACAGGGTGACTAGCCAAACATGGATTATTACAATTATCTGTTAATGGAATCATCATCATGTGCCACACAGGCTGGCATAGCCAAACATGGATTATTACATCTATCTGTCCTGAGTATTGACTATCAGTTCAGATGTTGACATATTTCTGAGCCATGACTGTCCAGAAATTCTCTCTCTCTCTGTGTCTCTCTTTCTCTCTCTGTCATCCTCAGTCTCATCACTCATTAACCTTTACAGGATATTGCTATCAACCACAGTAAATGAGTTGTTGATTTTCTAGGCACCATTTCTACGTTCAGTATTTTGCCATTGCTTTCTGAACAATGAGGTATATTTTTCCAGTTTGTAAAAATCTACAGGAACAAATTTGCTTCTAAACTGCCCTCTGTGGAGTTTGAACCAGGTACTCTTGGGTTGTGATCCAGCTCACTACTACTAAGCCACAGAGATCTACCATAAGACGAGTTATAAATCTCAAATTTTCAAAGTTAGAAACTAGGTTAAAATATTCCAGAACTGTTATGTTCTATCATGACATCTCTTTAATTTTGCTGATAATGTCACACTGTATTCCAAATCTTCTGTTCTCATGACATGCCTAAAAGATGATGACCGTCTCTTGAAAAATTTTTAACAAATTTTTTTCTGCATAGACCTTTTTGTCACATCCACATTTGTTTTTCAGGTGGTCTACGGAAATCTCAGCTCCTTTCTTCTGTAAATCCACATCTCTATGGTCTCCAGAGATTTTGTTGACTGTTGAATTATTGTCCATGACTCACTCACTTATGTCAGTGCTGACTCTATGTAGTACTAAAACTGTCTTTCTGACTTTCATAGACAATGACTTGTTACACATAATTTTATTTTATGACATGCTGTCTTTGTCTATGCATTTTATACACTTTATTTCTGATCTACATCTACTATCTAATTTTGTCAGAGTTCTAACATATTTAACCTCTATGCCATTCTGAGCTGACACACTGCGTTTTGTAAGCAAGACTACATACTTGAAGATCTTATAGGACTACATACCTGAAGATCTAGCATGACCCAAGACTTGAAGATCTAGCATAACCCAAGATCTAAAGATCTAGCATAACCCAAGATCTAAAGATCTATCATGACCGCAGACCTAGAGATCTAGCATGACCGCAGACCTAGAGATCTAGCATGACCGCAGACCTAGAGATCTAGCATGACCGCAGACCTAGAGATCTAGCATGACCGCAGACCTAGAGATCTAGCATGACCGCAGACCTAGAGATCTAGCATGACCGCAGACCTAGAGATCTAGCATGACCGCAGACCTAGAGATCTAGCATGACCGCAGACCTAGAGATCTAGCATGACCGCAGACCTAGAGATCTAGCATGACCGAACCTAGAGATCTAGCATGACCGCAGACCTAGAGATCTAGCATGACCGCATGAACCTAGAGATCTAGCATGACCGCAGACCTAGAGATCTAGCATGACCAGAACCTAGAGATCTAGCATGACCGCAGACCTAGAGATCTAGCATGACCGCAGACCTAGAGATCTAGCATGACCGCAGACCTAGAGATCTAGCATGACCGCAGACCTAGAGATCTAGCATGACCGCAGACCTAGAGATCTAGCATGACCGCAGACCTAGAGATCTAGCATGACCGCAGACCTAGAGATCTAGCATGACCGCAGACCTAGAGATCTAGCATGACCGCAGACCTAGAGATCTAGCATGACCGCAGACCTAGAGATCTAGCATGACCGCAGACCTAGAGATCTAGCATGACCGCAGACCTAGAGATCTAGCATGACCGCAGACCTAGAGATCTAGCATGACCGCAACCTAGAGATCTAGCATGACCGCAAACCTAGAGATCTAGCATGACGCAGAACCTAGAGATCTAGCATGACCGCAGACCTAGAGATCTAGCATGACCGCAGACCTAGAGATCTAGCATGACCGCAGACCTAGAGATCTAGCATGACCGCAGACCTAGAGATCTAGCATGACCGCAGACCTAGAGATCTAGCATGACGCATGAACCTAGAGATCTAGCATGACCGCAGACCTAGAGATCTAGCATGACCGCAGACCTAGAGATCTAGCATGACCGCAGACCTAGAGATCTAGCATGACCGCAGACCTAGAGATCTAGCATGACCGCAGACCTAGAGATCTAGCATGACCAGACTTAGAGATCAGCATGACCCAGACTTAGGATCAGCATGACCCAGACCTAGAGATCTAGCATGAAGACCTAAGATCTAGATGACTACAAACCTAAAAATCTAGCATGACCACAGAATTTAATTTCAAACATGACAACAGACATGAAGATCTAGAATAGCAACAGAGCTGAACACATAAACAAGCTAACAATCAAACAAACAAAATTTACCAATGACAAATATAAAAGATACAATAAATTGTACAATGTGCATGCTATTCAAAGATTCTTTAACAAAAAATGTAAACAAAATAAATATGAACCAACAAAAACATGATTAATTCTTCTTCGAACACTCCAAATCGACTCCTTGTTAAACCACTCTTTGTGATTGTTATGCGCCTACAAGTAGGCCAGCACATCCAGTTTCAGCGACACTTTTATTTACTAGGGTAGCTTTCCTAGGCCCCTACCTCAGTCGCCTCCTACAACATGCCTTTTGGGTAGCAGTGTTACTATTCTTTGCTCACCTTGCAGGCCCTGGCAACACTCAGGCGCATGATAAATTAAAATACTATATAACTTGTGAGTACCTTGGATACATGTATCGTTTCCAACCAGACCAGGATAACATAAACACGATGAAGACCCTGGTAAGTTCTTGCAGTACTTCAAAGGATCGGTACATTGATTCTCATTCTCTTCACATTCATCTATATCTGGTGACAAGAAATAACTAGTCATTTATATATGTTATAATTACTTGACCTGATGCTGTGAGGCAAACAAGATTCGAGAAAAGAAAGAAAGAAGAATTACTTAAAATATATAGAAGTAATAGTTCATAGTTCATAAGATCGGTTCCAACTTCACTGCACGGGTCACCCCATAATTGCTCCGTTCCTGTGCCAATGAAAATCACACGAAATGCTAACAACTGTGAAATGTTTCCTGTGTGAACTAATTCCAGAATGAAACAGCGCGTAGCTCACAAAAAACAACATGCACAGCATAAATGCATATGGCCGTCGCTAATGTAGCAACACAAAACTGTTCATCACTTGAATTGCAATTCTTGTCGAAGGAACATCAATCATGACAAAATCCAGCTTTCTGCACTCGCAATATAACTATATACCTCAGATTGAGCTTGTTCGTCATAACCGCTGTCCGCCATTTTCTGAATACACACAACAAACACACGGTTGACACAGCAAAAGCATTCCATGTAACAGTCATAGCTCACAGCGTTGCTCAAGTACTAACTCAGTAGCTCGCAAACGAAACCGGAAAATACCCGACCAAACATGGCGAAATGCGCTAGCAAAGTCGTGTTCAGAATCAAACAGTTCTGACTCTGAATGGTCCTCCCGCAATCCGTCATTGCTGGCAAGATTTTTTTTTATATAGAAGTAATATACTGAGAGTGTTATTATACAGTAGTGAATGCTGGAAAATGACCCAACACATAATACAAAAGTTGGAGACATTTCAGAATAAATCTTTAAGAAGAATCCTGTAAATTTTCTGGCCAAATACCATAACAAATGAGGAGCTTTTGAAATGAACGGACTGATGTTTGGCGCACGCAAAAATTTCAGTTGCATTGCTAGCGCCGATTGAAACGACCTTCTAGAATATCTGTGTGCATTCCCAGTCTAGTGTTTCTTGGGGTCAGGGAAAATGTGGAGTAAACATTTGCAAATTGCCAAGCGTCGACACACGCCACAAAACAGCTGAGAATACTCCTACTCAGGATAAACTCACCGTGGATAGAAAAGTAAGGCCGATAATGCAAAGGTTTAACCTACACAGAGTGAAATGACATCCACACCCCATGGCTCAGATCAGATATATGCTACGTCAAAAGTTGATCGAAAGGCATAGATCGGGCCATAATATACAGCGGAATGGATTGTACCCTAGGGAAAGCTACACTAGTAAATAAACAGCTGGTTGAAACCGAACACACCACTGAAGGATAAGCTCCTGAGTTCCAATTGGTACTGAAAGTTGTGAACGTACACCCGCTCTTGGCGTTTGGCTGTTTATATATCACATTAGAATGATAAAAACAGCCGTAGAAGCGATCGCAAGAAGAAAAAAAGATAGACAGTGGATGGGAAGAGAAGGCCTGGACGTTCAAAGGAAACATGGAGAAGAACCGTGGAGAGAGAGTTGAGAGAGTTGAAAGAGTGTAGTCTGATGTGGGAGACAGTTGGTAGAAAGGCAGCAGTGGAAGTCTCTTGTGGAAGCCTTATGTATCAATCGGGACATGAAGAGGACATATATATATATATATATATATATATATATATATATGATATATATATGATATATATAGGATTTATGATATATATACACTGTAGATAGATAGATGTTATAATTAATATTTATAAATCATTAGCACTAGAAACAGTACTATGTTATCATTGAATCACAGAGATTAAATCCAGCCCACAACATAATTGTATCAGGTCTTTATTGTATAAAACAGTTGAACAAAATAAAATTGATTTTTTAAATAATCTATGCCACAACATATGAATGCGAATCATGGACCATAATGTCACAACATATGAGTGTGAATCATGGACATAATGTCACAACATATGAATGAATCATGGACCATAACACAAACATGAAAAACAAAATTGAATCTTGAAACAAGTGTTGCAGAAATATTTTAGAACATCCTGGACAGAAGAAGAAAAATCGCCTGAGTACATATGAGTTGAAATCAAAAGAAGAAGAATAATGTGACTTTTGATGTGCAACGTATACACATTCTTGGCAAGATCAAACATATCACAAGAGTGATTAAAATTGATAACGTAAAAGAACGCAAAGAAGAAGAAGAAGTGACTTTTGATTGTAGTCAAAAATGTTAAGTCACAAGTGTGATTTTCTATATAGTGAAAATGTAAAGCAAGACTTTTAGAACATCTACTGAGAGTTAATATCCTTGTTTAGTTTAGTTTAGTTGTCGGATCATCATCAATGCACACAGAACCAATTAGTCCATAAGTGTTCCGATAATCTCCTCAGTATGTCTCTCAGCATGTTGCAACTAACCACACCAGTTCTTTGTTGGTTTAATATTCTTTGTTGGTTACCAGTATAGTGCTCTAGTCTAACTACACCACATTTGACGGTATTCTTGCACTCTGGTTAGGGTGGTAGATTTACCACTATTACTTGAATCATTTACTTGTCTTGTTTCCCTTATGGAATTTAGAATATCCTTGTATATAAATGTAATTTTTCCCTCCTAGGATGGATATGAAATATTTTAGTTGTAAGTTGAAAATAATTGTTATAATTTATTTTAAATTCTTATTCTGTATTGACTACTGCAACGCATAGCATTCTGAGGGGTTAACCCATAGGTATTCAGTTTATCATACCACTTAGAGGTTAGCCAATTGGTGTTCAATTTATCATAGCACTCTGAGTTAACCCATAGGTGTTCAGTTTATCATAGCACTCAAGGGTTAACCATGGTGTTCAG
This sequence comes from Arion vulgaris, assembly GCA_020796225.1. Lineage (NCBI taxonomy): Eukaryota > Metazoa > Mollusca > Gastropoda > Stylommatophora > Arionidae > Arion > Arion vulgaris. The sequence goes on along the minus strand of CM036772.1, from coordinate 5,632,441 downwards.
TTTATCATAGCACTTCGAGAGTTTAACCAATTGGTGTTTCAGTTTAACATAGCACTTCGAGGTTAACCCATGAGGTGTTCAGTTTATCATAGCACTCGAGGTTTAACCCATAGGTGTTCAGTTTATCCTAGCACTCTGAGGTTAACCAATTGGTGTTCAGTTTCCTCCTGCAGATGTCAAAGGGCATTCAACCTGATAGTTTCCGTCATTCACTGGACAGTTAAGTAACATCAAGACAGACAATCATCTGTTACATCATCTTATGTATTAACTCTTTCCACGTCTATCGCTGCACACTGCGCCACAGCGTATTTCCATTGGATGCCATTCTCTGTACACCGCACCATTCAAGTTGTTTCCCTTACAAGAAGTCTTTCTAGTTTTACTTCTACTATTTTACTTACTACTTTTCACCTTGTTATTCTTATATATTGTCCAGTTTTCTTAAAATTAGTATCTAATCAGATATATATGTGTTTATTTATTGGTGAATAATTATGATTTCTTTTAAAATTGCTTTTTACTTCTCTTGAATTAACTGTGTAAAACTGAGGAAATAACTGCGTATGGAAAAGATTAATACAGCACTAGATTGTAAGTAAAAAGTAGTCAATGAACCATTTTCATGCCATGAGGTATATTGGTGAATACAACACATTGTTAAGCCCATATTTTTCATTGACCATCTGCACACGATAGGTGATGTGGTCAACGTGTCGGCTTCCTTTACTTCTAAGTACTTTATATTGCCCAAATGAGGCTGTGTTGACCTAAGAGCCGTTACAGTTAGAAAAAAAATTATACTCCCATTGTGGAATTGAACTCAGACTTCACACCTAAGAAGTGAGAGCACTAGCCCTAACACTAATGCTGCTCTCACTTGATTATATGTGAAGTAAATATTAAAATAGCACTTGATCTGTTCTGAAGTAAATATTAACACATTGCTTGATTTTTGTCCTAAGTAAGTTTCTAAAAAATATAGCACTTGCTTTCACCTCAAGTGAATACAAAACATTTTACCATCACAATTTTCTCCATTCTTTCTGTATCCACCTAGACATTCACAACTGTAGTTTCCATCTCCATTGATGCAGATCTGCTGACAACCACCATTGTTAGCTTCACACTCATCTATATCTGAAAGTAAATAGGAAAACTTAACTCAATATAACAAAACATATTGGTCAACTATAACAAAAATTAACTCAATATAACAAAACATATTGGTCAACTATAACAAAAATTAACTCAATATAACAAAACATATTGGTCAACTATAACAAAAATTAACTCAATATAACAAAACATATTGGTCAACTATAACAAAAATTAACTCAATATAACAAAACATATTGGTCAACTATAACAAAAATTAACTCAATATAACAAAACATATTGGTCAACTATAACAAAAATTAACTCAATATAACAAAACATATTGGTCAACTATAACAAAAATTAACTCAATATAACAAAACATATTGGTCAACTATAACAAAAATTAACTCAATATTACAAAACATATTGGTCAACTATAACAAAAATTAACTCAATATAACAAAACATATTGGTCAACTATAACAAAAATTAACTCAATATAACAAAACATATTGGTCAACTATAACAAAAATTAACTCAATATAATAAAACATATTGGTCAACTATAACAAAAATTAACTCAATATAACAAAACATATTGGTCAACTATAACAAAAATTAACTCAATATAACAAAACATATTGGTTAACTATAACAAAAATTAACTCAATATAACAAAACATATTGGTCAACTATAACAAAAATTAACTCAATATTACAAAACATATTGGTCAACTATAACAAAAATTAACTCAATATTACAAAACATATTGGTCAACTATAACAAAAATTAACTCAATATTACAAAACATATTGGTCAACTATAACAAAAATTAACTCAATATTACAAAACATATTGGTCAACTATAACAAAAATTAACTCAATATAACAAAACATATTGGTCAACTATAACAAAAATTAACTCAATATTACAAAACATATTGGTCAACTATAACAAAATTAACTCAATATTACAAAACATATTGTCAACTATAACAAAAATTAACTCAATATTACAAAACATATTGGTCAACTATAACAAAAATTAACTCAATATAACAAAACATATTGGTCAACTATAACAAAAATTAACTCAATATAACAAAACATATTGGTCAACTATAACAAAAATTAACTCAATATAACAAAACATATTGGTCAACTATAACAAAAATTAACTCAATATTACAAAATATATTGGTCAACTATAACAAAAATTAACTCAATATTACAAAACATATTGGTCAACTATAACAAAAATTAACTCAATATTACAAAACATATTGGTCAACTATAACAAAAATTAACTCAATATAACAAAACATATTGATCAACTATAACAAAAATTAACTCAATATAACAAAACATATTGGTCAACTATAACAAAAATTAACTCAATATTACAAAACATATTGGTCAACTATAACAAAAATTAACTCAATATAACAAAACATATTGGTCAACTATAACAAAAATTAACTCAATATTACAAAACATATTGGTCAACTATAACAAAAATTAACTCAATATTACAAAACATATTGGTCAACTATAACAAAAATTAACTCAATATAACAAAACATATTGGTTAACTATAACAAAAATTAACTCAATATTACAAAACATATTGGTCAACTATAACAAAAATTAACTCAATATAACAAAACATATTGGTCAACTGTAACAAAAATTAACTCAATATAACAAAACATATTGTCAACTATAACAAAAATTAACTCAATATTACAAAACATATTGGTCAACTATACAAAATTAACTCAATATAACAAAACATATTGATCAACTATAACAAAAATTAACTCAATATAACAAAACATATTGTCAACTATAACAAAAATTAACTCAATATTACAAAACATATTGGTCAACTATAACAAAAATTAACTCAATATAACAAAACATATTGGTCAACTATAACAAAAATTAACTCAATATTACAAAACATATTGGTCAACTATAACAAAAATTAACTCAATATAACAAAACATATTGGTCAACTATAACAAAAATTAACTCAATATTACAAAACATATTGGTCAACTATAACAAAAATTAACTCAATATTACAAAACATATTGGTCAACTGTAAAATGATTTAATTTCCTGTTTGAAAAACAATATAGATAGAGACTGCAGTAAAACTATGCAGAATGGCAGAATGGCAGAATGGCAGAATGGCAGAATGGCAGAATGGCAGAATGGCAGAATGGCAGAATGGCAGAATGGCAGAATGGCAGAATGGCAGAATGGCAGAATGGCAGAATGGCAGAATGGCAGAATGGCAGAATGGCAGAATGGCAGAATGGCAGAATGGCAGAATGGCAGAATGGCAGAATGGCAGAATGGCAGAATGGCAGAATGGCAGAATGGCAGAATGGCAGAATGGCAGAATGGCAGAATGGCAGAATGGCAGAATGGCAGAATGGCAGAATGGCAGAATGGCAGAATGGCAGAATAGCAGAATGGCAGAATAGCAGAATGGCAGAATGCAGAATGGCAGAATGGCAGAATGGCAGAATGGCAGAATGGCAGAATGGCAGAATGGCAGAATGGCAGAATACAGAATGGCAAAACATATAATAACAAGTATGTATTTACAAATATGCAAAAACAATGAAAATAACAGCAATGTTGAAAAGTTGTTGTGTATTGTCATTGTATTTGTATTTTACAAACTAATACTTATATTACTGTTTGAAAAACACACTTTGGCTGAATTAGTTTTTGTTTACTATTTCGATGTGCAAGTTGAATTGTTATTTTCTTAATTTTAAACAAAATTAGATGTATGATGTGTTTTAGATGTATGATATGTTTTAGATGTATGATATGTTTTAGATGTAATGTTTTAGATGTATGATATGTTTTAGATGTATGATATGTTTTAGATGTATGATATGTTTTAGATGTATGATATGTTTTAGATGTATGATATGTTTTAGATGTATGATATGTTTTAGATGTGTGATATGTTTTAGATGTGTGATATGTTTTAGATGTGTGATATGTTTTAGATGTGTGATAGGTTTTAGATGTATGATATGTTTTAGATGTTTTATGTTTTAGATGTATGTATGTTTTAGATGTATGATATGTTTAGATGTATGATATGTTTTTAGATGTAATGATAGGTTTAGATGTATATGTTTTAGATTTATGATATGTTTTAGATGAATGATATGTTTTAGATGTATGATATATATGTTTGTAGATAAACAAATATACTTTTATCATAAACTAAAAGAATAAATTTAGAAACTCGTAATGATTGGAATGGTCTAATCTAAATACAGAGTTAACTGAACAATGAAACACATCCACAGTGACTCATGGTCAAATGGGATACATAAATGGGGGCAGCCTGTAACTTTGGGTAGCTAATGTATTAATTAAAAGACAAATAAGTATAAGCTGTGAGGTTGGGAGACTGAACAACAATTAAGTTATTAACTGAATGGGACCATGGCGCAATACCAAAAAGGGACAACGCCACCACCTCATGGTGGCACTGGAAACAGACATGGCTTGTGTCTGGCTAAGTGGGTGGGGATTAAAAGAGTGCTGCCGTACGAGTGGTTACCAGGGACCAAATATGGGGTGCAAAGAATAGAACCACTGTTACCTGCCAAGCATGTCGTAGAAGCGACTAAGGAGGTTTGGCTGAAATCGGATGCACATGTCCTAAACATGTACAAGGCTATACGTTTAATGGCCTACCAAACCAATGTGCAACATATATACATTCTTGGCAAAGATCAAACATATCACAAAGAGTGATTAAAATTGGTTGTAAAGAACAAACGCAAAGAAGAAGGAGTGCTTCTCAGGTATAGGTAGTAGTGCAAGCACAGTCACGTCTCATAGGTTCAGAATCTTAGAGTGAATGCATCTTCTGGCCAATGTATATAGATGGGAAAGTTGCATAAATGCAAAACAAATGTAAGACATAACAAGGTACGTGTCGTCTGTAAACGTAAACTCAAGTAATAGTCTGTGATATTGAGATGTATTACAGTCAGCCAGTGATAGAATATGTATGATGAAGTAATAGTCTGGGATATGGAGATGTATTACAGTCAGCCAGTGATAGAATATGTATGATGAAGTAATAGTCTGTGATATGGAGATGTATTACAGTCAGCCAGTGATAGAATATGTATGATGAAGTAATAGTCTGTGATATGGAGATGTATTACAGTCAGCCAGTGATAGAATATGTATGATGAAGTAATAGTCTGTGATATGGAGATGTATTACAGTCAGCCAGTGATAGAATATGTATGATGAAGTAATAGTCTGTGATATGGAGATGTATTACAGTCAGCCAGTGATAGAATATGTATGATGAAGTAATAGTCTGTGATATGGAAATGTATTACAGTCAGCCAGTGATATGAATATGTATGATGAACAAATATAGAAAACACTATTATAAAAACCAATGTCATAGACAGGTATAGATGATACACATAAAAGAATACAAACGAGAATGACAGAGAAGGTGTAGGAAAGATGTGAGCTGTAATGAAGAAAATAGTGAAGCATCTGATAATAATAATAATGATAGTGTTGTAACAAAATGACATTTGATTAAATTAACAAGGTAGACATGAGATCATATTTTTGCTGATATACCTCGGCAAAGTATGCCATCTCCCTCATATCCTTCTGGACAAGGTGGACAGTAGTTGTTGCGTGAGACATCACAGTCTGATCTGTTTGTACTATAACAGTCTGCACAAAGATCAACAGTGATCTCACAAAACTTTCCTCCAGCACTGCCATCACATTTACACTGTTGACTGTTGACATTACCTGCACACAAAAATGTGTAATTTTAAGATGATATTGATGAAAGTTGTGATTGTGAAATGATTGATTGTGATATTTGTGACAATAATTAATGTGATATTGATTGCACTATTGATTGTGACTGAAAACTCAAAAGAAAATAAGAATGTGAACAGTGTAAGGGTTTCATATAAGATAGCAGTAATTATGTGAGTGAAAGTCACAGTAGCATAGTTGATAGGGAACTCGCTTCTTGGGATAGGGGTCAGGGCTCAATGCTACAGTGGGTGTGGAACTTTTTCTGACTGTAGCAGCTGTAAGGTGGCCAGTATGATGTTGACCACATCACCCATTGTGTACTAATGGTCAATTAAAAATATGGGTCTAACACCATATTACTCAATATACCGCTTGGTACAAAAATGAGTGAAGACGAAGAATGATGTGAGTAATTGTATTAATGATTTTGTACTGATGTTATCAATGACCGTGGTTATAACTAGAAGATTGGTGATGTATATACTGATTGATTTTGCTCTTGTCATCATTTTCTGTCAGTCATCAGATCTTTAATGAACTGTATAATTGACTTTTTTTTTTTTTCGATCCAGAAGCACTTGAGCTGAAAGCTCTTGGCTCGGTGTCATGGACATCGTAACCTTCGGCTCGGTGCCACGAACACCGTAAATCTGGGGAATCTATAACTTTTCTGCCAGTCCGCGGAGTTGAACCCGCACTTACAAAGGACTAGTCACCCGTAGTCCAATGCGCTACGAACAAACTGGGCACACGGGCGTATAATTTACTTAAGGCCATCCATAGAGCCCCTTGTTTTTGGAAGTAGAGTTATCTTGATGAGTTGTATTTTCGTTCCTGTCTTATCTGTAGCAGCAACAGAGACCCCCATAGACTTCCTCATGTTGTGAGACCATATAGAGATATTTATGTAATATTGTCTGCCATCTGTCTGTATGATAGTCTTGTTCATGCCTCATATTGTGAGACCATATAGAGGTATTTCTGTAATATTGTCTGCCATCTGTCTGTATGATAGTCTTGCTCATGCCTCAGTACCACCATTTTCATTACTGCAAACACTTAGTACGGGCTTAACAAGTTCTTTTCTCATAGGATGACCAATTCACTTAATTTTTTTCTTTTCTCTTCTCCAATCCTGTTTTGCCTCACAGCATCAGGATTAGAAGAGATTTCTAGGATGAGCCCTTGTGTGCACTTCATAAATAATGTATTTCATCACCTCTGTTATCTCTGAGGTCCACCTTTTGTGTTGCTGGCCTTTCACTTTGTATCCATTGTATCGGAGCAACATTGTTCTTTGAGTTGCACTGTCTGATGGCATTCTGCTTATGTGGCAGAACTATTTAATTTGTTGTTTCTTGATGAAGTTCAGTACTGATGTTGTACCCACTTTTTACCTGATGTCTTCATTTCTCAATCGGTCTCTTCTTGTTACTTCCAGCATTCTGCGTAGACACTTCATCTCTATCGTGACTAGTTTTCTTCTATCATTTGATGTCAGCATCCCGGTTTGGCACTGATAGCATAATTTGTGGAGAAATATTGTGTTGAATATTGCTCTTTTAGTGTTCATGGTGACATGTTTGCATTTTAAAATTGGCGTCATTTTTCCTATCATTTGATTTGCTTTGTTGCATCTGTGTTGGATGTCATTAGTTGTTCTTCTGTTTGCTGAAAAAATGCTTCCTAGGTATGTAAAGTCTTTGACTTGTTTTAATGGGTGATTATCGATGGAGATATTGGTAGACTTTATTTGCAATCTCCCAATAGATTCAACAAAAAATGTAGTTATTATTTTGTTCTTGACGTCATTATTTTTCAATTTATTCCATCTAGTGATACTAAAACCTTTCTCTTGTTAGACTTTGATAATGACTATGTTTGACATTTATAGCAGAGGCTTGATTTATTTATAAGTTGTTGCATGGTTCTCATACTGATGGTATTAAAATGTTTCAGTAATGTCTTTAGTACCTGCTCTTCTACTTTGGGAATATGAGGTTAATCAGACAGAATGTCATAAAGTTCTAGCAACTGTTTCTTCTTCTTCTTCATTCATTCATTCTAAAAATTACTTTTATGTTTCTGTTGATATTTACAAAACACGTAATTACAAAGTACTGTAGTTTTACAAATTACAAAAACAATGACAAAATACAGCAACGTTTCGACCAACAAGGCCTTTATCAAGCAACGAACAAACAGGAGTGACAAATTAAAATGAAACACAAATGGACGACCAAATACAAACGTATCTAAGGAAAATCTGGAATAAAAACGAATAACGAAATAAATGTAACACAAAAACACACATAAAAACTAGAAATAGAAAGGAAAAGAAACAATGAAACATCTAGTAAATATATAACTTGAATACATGCAACATATACACATAGATTACAAAGCAGGGGAAGAGAAAGTACTAAGAAGCATAAGAATGGAATATAACATGAATACATGCAACATATACCCATATAGATTACAAAGCATGGGAAGAGAAAGTACAAAGAAGCATAAGAATGTAATACGTTGATCCCGCGTGTGTAAGGTACCATACAAAGAAATCAACCGATTCTCCAGAGCAAATCGACTGCGATCATCCGAGGAACATGATCGGATGGCTGTGACCTTGACATCGTGAGCACCTAAATGGCCAGTGTCATTGAAATGGGTGGCTACAGGGGTCACAGAGCATTGGCGTATGTCCCGTAAGTGTTGGGCGAATCGGTCACTGAGCCTCTTGCCTGTCTCGCCGATATAAGCCTTGTTACACCGCTTACAGATAATAGCATAGATAAGATTACGGGACTCGCATGTGAACCCATCGTCAATAAGAAACGTGCCTAAAGGAAAGATACAGTACGCGTCTGTATCACATAAGCACACGTGTTGCAACGCCGATGACCACACTGGACAGTGCCAAAATGAGTCAGGATATTGGACTTAAGGCGACTGTGTACCAACATATCCTTAAGACTTATGTCCCGTCTGTAAGACACCAAAGGATAGTTGGGAAGACAGAACGGGTCTCAGGATCTGATCTAAGGAGAGACAGATGACGGAATAAAACTTTTTTCACCAGGGAACTATGGGGTGGTAAGTTAAGATAAGTTTTACTCTGTCAGAGTTAGTAGTCCTATGCTGACTGGTAAGGGCCTGCCAGTGATTTTCTGAACTCGATGCATAGCCGAGACAAGCACCCTCTTCGGGTATAGGCGCCTACGAAAGAAATCAAGCATCTCGCGAGCTCTCTCAAGAAAATCATCGTCCTCACTACAAAGGCGACGAAGGCGTAAGAGCTGCGAGAATGGCAAAGAGTCACGACAAGCCCGGGATGGGAAGAAGTATAGAGAGAAAACTATGTGCATCAGTAGGCTTGTAATATACTGATGTATAGATAGTGGATAGGCGTAAGGTGATAGTAATGTCAGAAAGTTGACACAAGTAGTGGAGATGTGTGAAGTAAAACGAATAGAAGGGTTGAAAACATTAATGAAATTAATGAAGCGTGACAAATCGGCTTCAGGCATATCAGTGATGCCAATACAGTCATCAATGTATCTGTGATAGACAGACGGAAGGGGGGCCATCATATGTAGTCCATACTAGGTGTTCAAGATAGCCCATGAAAAGACAAGCATAACTAGGTCCCATTTTAGTACCCATGGCAACCCCACTGATCTGCTCAAAGAATTGGTCATTAAACTGAAAGGAGTTAAGAGTGAGAACTAGTTCCGCAAGACGAAGGAGAGCAGAAGTTGACACAAGTGGATTAGTTCTCCTATTGAGAAAGAACTGGAGAGCTATAAGGCCGTCAGGATGACTATCACCTTACGCCTATCCACTATCTATACATCAGTATATTACAAGCCTACTGATGCACATAGTTTTCTCTATACTTCTTCCCATCCCCGGGCTTGTCGTGACTCTTGCCATTCTCGCAGCTCTTACGCTCTCGCCTTTGTAGTGAGGACGATGATTTTCTTGAGAGAGCTCGCGAGATGCTTGATTTCTTTCGTAGGCGCCTATACCCGGAGAGGTGCTCGTCTCGCTATGCATCGTGTTCAGAAAATCACTCGCCAGCAGGCCCTTACCAGTCAGCATAGGACTACTAACTCTGACAGAGTAAAACTTATCTTAACTTACCACCCCATAGTTCCCTGGTGAAAAATGTTTTATTCCGTCATCTGTCTCTCCTAGATCAGATCCTGAGACCCGTTCTTCTTCCCCAACTACCCTTTTGGTGTCTTACAGACGGGACATAAGTCTTAAGGATATGTTGGTACACAGTCGCCTTAAGTCCAATATCCTGACTCATTTTGGCACTGTCCAGTGTGGTCGTCGGCGTTGCAACACGTGTGCTTATGTGATACAGACGCGTACTGTATCTTTTCCTTTAGGCACGTTTCTTATTGACGATGGGTTCACATGCTAGTCCCGTAATCTTATCTATGCTATTATCTGTAAGCGGTGTAACAAGGCTTATATCGGCGAGACAGGCAAGAGGCTCAGTGACCGATTCGCCAACACTTACGCGACATACGCCAATGCTCTGTGACCCTGTAGCCACCCATTTCAATGACACTGGCCATTTAGGTGCTCACGATGTCCAGGTCACAGCCATCCGATCATGTTCCTCGGATGATCAGAGTCGATTTGCTCTGGAGAATCGGTTGATTTCTTTGTATGGTACCTCGACCACGCGATCAACGTATTACATTCTTATGCTTCTGTACTTTCTCTTCCCATGCTTTGTAATCTATATGGGTATATGTTGCATGTATTCATGTTATATTCCATTCTTATGCTTCTAGTACTTTCTCTTCCCTGCTTTGTAATCTATATGGGTATATGTTGCATGTATTCAAGTTATATATTTACTAGATGTTTCATTGTTTCTTTCCTTTCTATTTCTAGTTTTTATGTGTGTTTTTGTGTTACATTTATTTCGTTATTCGTTTTTATTCCAGATTTTCCTTAGATACGTTTGTATTTGGTCGTCCATTTGTGTTTCATTTTAATTTGTCACTCCTGTTTGTTCGTTTGCTTGATAAAGGCCTTGTTGGTTGAAAACGTTGCTGTATTTTGTCATTGTTTTGTAATTTGTAAAACTACAGTACTTTGTAATTACGTGTTTTGCCAATCAAATAGTTTTACTGCAGTTCCATATATATATATACTTGATATTTACAATGAGGCTGACATATCTGCAACTTTTGACATGAGACATCAGTTTTCAGCACAACATGCTTGGGACTGGTTTATCTTTCCTCTTATATCTTTATGTATTTAGTCAGACTGCAGTGATGCGGCATGTTTTGAGGGTCACAGCTTGGAGGTGGAGTAGGGTCTTTATCAATTCTGGTTTACTGACTCTAACTTCTGTCATCTAATTTACTGTGTCTTAGACCTCTGGGATGCGGAGGTTGATGGAACCACTGTTTTTCACAGACTGTCTATTATTATCTTCCTGTTTTCACCTACACCTTCTAAAGAACTTTGAATTATCCTGGTCGACCACAAGGTTCTAGATTTATTATGCTTATCATGTCAATCAACCTTCTACACTTCTGTAGACTTTATTAAACCCTAATTGAAGCCATTCCTTTCCTGCAGGGCTTGATCTCCAAGACATTAATTTTCCAGCTGACTTATTGTCATGCTGTCTATTTGAAGCAATGATGATAATGTGTGAGAATACTAGGATAATGAGTGAGAATACTTGAATGAGTGAGAATACCAGGATAATGAATGAGAATACTACAATAATGAGTGAGAATACTAGGATAATGAGTGTGAATACTAGGATAATGAGTGAGAATACCAGGATAATGAGAGAGAATAACAGAATAATGAATGAGAATAACATAATAATGAGTGAGAATACTAGAATAATGAGAGAGCATACCAGGATAATGAATGAGAATAATAAAATAATGAGTGAGAATACTGGGATAATGAGTGAGAATACTTGAATAATGAGGGAGAATACCAGGATAATGAATGAGAATACTACAATAATGAGTGAAAATACTGGATAATGAGTGAGAATACTTGAATGAGGGAGAATACCAGGATAATGAATGAGAATACTGCAATAGTGAGTGAAAATACTAGGATAATGAGTGAGAATACTATAATAATGAGTGAGAATACTAGAATAATGAGTGAGAATACTACAATAGTGAGTGAGAATACTAGAATAATGAGTGATAATACTAGAATAATGAGTGAGAATACTAGAATAATGAGTGAGAATACTACAATAGTGAGTGAGAATACTAGAATAATGAGTGAGAATACTAGAATAATGAGTGAGAATACTAGAATAATGAGTGAGAATACTAAAATAATGAGTGAGAATACTAGGATAATGATGGAAGCAATACTAAACCTAATGTTATGAAACAATAATTCTGAGACTCGTAATTAAGCTTACAATCAAGATTGAGTCAGCTATGACTGTTTGTCTTAGAAATGTAACGAGAAGAATTTTTCAAAAATGTTTGAACTGAGTTCCAACATTGATGCAGTTCAGCAAAATTAAAGAACATTATTAAAATTTACAAACCTGCCCCAGGTCCATCATTATTTAATGAAAACTCTATTTTTGGTCCATTCGTGTCATCAGAAACAGATGCTTTTTGACACTGCTCTGTCTGGTCGCACAAGCACAAAATGATAGTTGGGGCATATGCAGCTGACAGATTGTGGGCATCTATCACATAAAATGTCAGTGCCCTAGGGAAAGTCATGTTTCTGAGGTTGTTCAAATTTGCACTGATATTCCAGGTGAATTTACTGCCCTCTAAAAAAAGTAATCAACAAAATAGATGAGCAGTGCATTAATAAGAGGTTATTTTTATATTCAGGAGAAGTTAACTATATATTAACTCCTTGTAGACTAAGTCCCACATAGTGTGGAAGTTGATCATAGTCTTAAAAATGCAGAGCAACATAGAGTGGCTTTCTTGCTTTTCAACTAATTAAATTGTAGAACTAGTTTTATTCGTATAAAAATATACTTAACTAAACTAACATGACTTTTTGGTAACTTTTCTGTACTGGAGTTGAATTACACAACATATCAATTAATAATCCATAATTCTGGCAAATCCATACCAGAGCTTAGATACGCAGACAATACAGTATTATTATCCACCAGCAAAGAGAGTTTGGAAAACCTAATCATGACGACCAAGAAACATAGTGAAGACCAACATCTATATTTGAATACACAAAAACCAAAACTCATGTCAACTGACAAAGCAAAAGGCTCACCTAACATCCAAATAAATAATGAAGAACTCCAATGTATGGAGAGCTACGAATACCTGGGCTCAATAGTTAACAATAACGGCGACTGCTCCAGAGAGATCTCAAGAAGATTGGCAATAGCGATCAAGAAGTTAAACATTGTGAAGAACATGTGGCAAAGCACCAGCAAAATATTAAAATTAAAAATATTGAGAACATACATTTTTCCAGAGGCTACTTATGGTTGTGAATCATGGACCATTACACAAAAACAAGAATGAAAATCCAGTCCGAAACTAAATGTTACAGAAAAATCCTACGAATACCATGGACAGAAAAAGAAAGAACACTGATGTCCTGAAAGAACTGAATGTTAAAGACAATTGGCTGATAAACAACATATTATACAGAAAAATTAGATACTTTGGTCACATCAAGCATCACGATGGCCTGGAGAGAACAATTTTAGAGGGCAAGGTCCCAGGACGCAGAGTCATAGGCAGACCAAGAAGAAGATGGTTACAAGATATTAAAGAAATCATGAATATGACCATCGACAAAGTGGGTGAACTGGCTAGAGACAGAGATAATTTCAGATCCGCTGCAAAGAGAGCAATGTCCTATAAAAGATACGAACCTTGATGATGATCAATTAATAGATGAAGAGATGTGAGAGCTGAAATTAGTTTTTGTTTGTTTTAAACGGCTTGTGACTGTTAAACATTTTTTTTAACCCTTTCACTCGGTAATTTTTTACTATCTCCAGACACATTCATATTGCAATACATACTGAGATAAGTTAGTATACTGGCTTTGCATCATCTTAACAAATACTGGGAGCCAGTAGATTGGCACAGAAGGGTGAAGGAGTTAAGTTAAGTAATGATTTTTAAAATTCATAATCTTAGAAAGAACGGTATTTGAATGCATTCGGTCTCGTAGCTTGTTCAGTCATAAATATAAATATGCAGATATTTAGCAAACAAATTATACTAGTCAAAAGATCAAAAAGAAGATCAGTGATAGACGCAAGGGCTATACCAAATTTATGCATAGACACTGACCACAAAGCGGTAGTTATGACTATCAGAACACACAAGAAGAGTACCAGAGGGCAACATACCACTACAAAAGAAATAATCAAAATCAATAAATGAACAGATGTCAACACACAAGAGTCATATCTTCAAAGAGTCACAGATAATTTTACTCAACTAACTATAGAAGGCATAAGGCATGCAGCCAGTCCCTCAGCCCCAGGTGGCTGACCAGACAGTTTAGCTTAGTGTAGCTTATATACTTTATTAGCAGACAGTAGTATTGCTCACTAAATATGCATGTGTTCAACATAAGCAAGAGTGGCAATACTGGACGAGACCTGACGTAGCAAAAACCAAGGGGTAGTGACGGCGTATCGAGAGAAGAAAGATAAACAATGGACTTGGACAGACGTGTGTTAATGTGTCTGCCGTTACAAACCTCAATAAAGATGGAAGAACTTAATTGAATCCTGTTTGTTCGCTATATCGTATTGTTTCGAGTTTTAGTATGTAAGGAACACCATCTATAAAATCAAAGAACCACATTGGAACACGAAAAGGACAGGGTTCTGTCGCCAAGGACATGGTACTATCAAATTGCAAGATACGACATTGTGGTACTAACACTACAAGAAAGAGATATATGAAGGCATTTATAAGACGTTTCTGGGTGTTTTTTTAATACAACCAGGCCTCCCCTTCAACCACCACGACCCCACCACCACTACCACCCCGCTCGTAACTACAACATAACTAAAGAAAGCAAGTCAGTAGAAGAAGAATGGACAGTATTTAAGAGAACTTTATTAGAAGCAGCCAAAGAAACATGCGGAACAGTAAAATACAGAGGTACCTGACCAAAAATCACAACTTGGTGGAATGACGAAGTAAAACTAGCGGTAAAGGAGAAAAACGCAGATACAACATATGGGCAAAAAACAAACACCAAAACGACCTCACTGAGTATAGAACAGCTAGAAAACAAGCCAAGGAGATAATGAAGTCTAAAATACAAGCATGGCAAGATTATAGCGAAACATTAAATTCAGACTACAAAAATTCAACAAGACATTTCTACAAGAAAATTAAAGCCATGCGGGAAAGACAAGAACAATATGACCCAACTGAAATTATTAACGATGAAAACGGTCACGCTCTTAATGATCCAAAAATGATAATGAACAGATGGCGGCAATACTTTAAGGAACTTCTCAACCTACAACAAGAGGACCAACTGAACACTCAAGAACACACAGTAAATGTAACTTCAGAAGTAGAACCAAGCATAACACTATCAGAGATTAGAAATGCTGTAAATATGGCCCCACCTAATAAAACACCAGGCCCAGACAATATCCTGGCCGACCTAATCAAAGCAACTAAAGAGGTAGGAATCAGCTGGCTCCATAGACTATTCAACCACGTCTGGATCACACAAGAAACACCAGAAGATTGGAGGAATGCTACAATTGTTCCCATCTGGAAGAAGAAAGGCAGCAAGAGGGACTGTACAAAGTATAGAGGAATAGCGCTACTGAGCCACACTGGGAAAATATTCTGCAAAATACTTGAGAAAAGGCTACGCCACATCATCGAGCCACAGCTTAATGACTCCCAAATGAGATTCAGGAAGAACAAAAGCTGTACAGACGCAATATTCGTCCTCAGGCAGTTAGTAGAAAGGACTGTCGAATCCGACAAACACCTACATGTTGCATTTGTAGATCAGGAAAATACGTTCGACCGCGTGGATAGGCACAAGTTGTGGAAAATACTAACAACCTATGGGGTTAATGACCACCTAATCAACCTTTGCAAGAGCATTTATACTGACAGCCAATGTACGATTAGAACAAATACAGGATTATCAGAATAGTTTCACATAGGGTCAGGAGTAAGACAAGGTTGCGATACTATCCGCTGCTATTCATCACGTATATTGATCACATCTGTAAAATAGCTAACACCAGCAAAGGAAACAACCTCGGAGAGCTCTTAAATGAATTTCTTTTGCAGACGATCAGGCAATCATATCAACAACAGAAGAACAGCTACAACAACACATCAACAGACTCCAGTTAGCATGTAAAGAATACAACATGAGAATAAACATTGACAAAACAGAAGTAATGACATTCGCCAGAGAAGAAAGCACTACCAATATCTCCATCGACAATCGCCCACTAAATCAAGTAAAAGACTTCACATACCTGGGAGCATTTTTCAGCAAACGGAAGAATAACTAATGAAATTCAACACAGATGCAACAAAGCAAATCAAATGATAGGGCAAATGGCCAATTTTAAGATGCAAACACGTCACCATGAACACAAAAAGAGCAATGTTCAACACAATCTTTCCCCACATTATGTTACCAGTGGCAAACCTGGACACTGACAACAAACGATAGAAGAAAACTAGTCACAACAGAGATGAAGTGTTTACGCAGAATGCTGGGGTTAACAAGAGACCGGTTGAGAAATGAAGACATCAGGAAAAAGTGGGTACAACATCAGTACTAGACTTCATCAAGAAACAACAAATTAAATGGTTCAGCCACGTAAACAGATTACCATCAGACAGTGCACCTCAAAGAGCAATGCTGCTCCGATACAATGGGTACAAAGCAAAAGGCCGCCACACAAAAGATGGACCTCAGAGATAACAGAGGCGACGAAAGAGACTATTTACAAAGCGCATACTAGGGTCTCGTTTTAGAAATCTCTTCCTGACCTGACGCTGTGAGGCAAACAGGATTCGAGAAAGAAAGAAAGATTAAATAGTGAAAAAAGTATATATAGTGAATAACTATATTTAGAACAAAAATAACACTTATTTCTGAGTGGTTTTGTAAATGAAACTTGCTAGATTTACATAATATAATAGATTCATGACAGAAAATGTTACAGCTGTCATCAGTACAATTTTATGCAAGTTTTGATGTAAATATACTAGGAATTAATGAGAAATATAGTGTAGAATAATTCGAATTTAGCTGCATGTCAGTGAGAAATAAAGTGTAGAATAATTATAATTTAGTTGCATGTCAGTGAGAAATAAAGTGTAGAATAATTAGAATTTAGTTGCATGTCAGTAAGAAATAAAGTGTAGAATAAATAGAATTTAGTTGCATGTCAGTGAGAAATAAAGTGGAGAATAATTAGAATTTAGTTGCTTGTCAGCAAGAAATAAAGTGTAGATTAATAATTTGTGCCTGAATTTCCTATTAGTTGGGCATTAATAAGAAATTAATAATTCAATAGTCAGACAGGAGTTGTCAAATAATGAGGTATACATCAATGAGAAATTAAATCAACTTTGAAATAAAGAGAAGAAGAAAACAGAACTTAAAAAGATGTATGAGTAGGCTATTGAATAAAATCAGTCAGCATCAAACTGGAGTGATTAGTCCCCTAATACTGTTCGAGATATTGCAAAAGAGATCAGAGCACCTATGGACATCGAGATATTGCAAAAGAGATCAGAGCACCTATGGACATGTCTGGAGTGCAATTAAGATATTCAAAACTGTAACTGAAGAGAAAAGAACAAATGTTTCTGTTCTGCAACAGCTTACTATTAGAGAGAGTTGGCTATTAAAGAGCATAACATCAAAGAAAATTAAATATTTCAGACAATTAAACAACATGAGTGCCTAGAGCAGATAATTCTGAGGGAATTGTGTCTGAAGAAGAATGAGAGGAAGACCTAGAAGATGATGGGTGCAAGATCTCATTGACGATCTGAAAATAACTGCTGCTGACGCGGTCAACTCGCAAGAACAGAGAGTTTTTCAGGACTGCTGTCATGGAAGCCAAGTTCGAAGGACTACGCCCAGTGGTTACCGGGGCCAAATTAGGTGTAAAGAATAGAACCACTGTTACCTGCCAGCGTGTCATAAGAGGTGACTAATGGAGGTTGGGCATGAGTAGCACCCACACACGTAAAAACACTAGATGGCTACAGAACAGAGAGCGTAACCGTGAAACGCTGAGTGAAACCTGCACATCACTGAAAGATAAGCACCAGAGCTACAAATGGTGCTGAAGATGTTACGTAAAACACACCAATGCTAAGGCTGCATGAATCAGATTACCACATGAATAGAATTTATGTGAGATCTGAACATTGGTCTGGGTGGTGATAGAAGAGAGAGAGAGAGAGAGGGGGGAAGGGACAAGCTACTTGATGATGAACTGAAGAAGAAAATGGTAAAGAATAGAAAAGATACTTGTTAAAAACATTGCAATCATCACCAAAGTAGCATCACTGATTACAAATTTGAATTACTTGGGAAACTTACCAGGTTAAAACCAACAGTGCTCTGAAGTCACTTAAAACACCAAAAGTTGATTCTGTACTGTTTTTAGCAGATAATGTCAAGGCTAGTGGAGATGAAACATTAATGGCAATGATGGTCTCTGTGTTATCAAATGTGGGCACATTATTTGCTGGAACAAATACAATAATGAAAATATATATGATTAGATCAGATGAAATACGATCTACACATTAAAGATTAACTGTAATATATCTCCAACATTGTATATCTCTTGTCTTGATCAAATCTGTAAACTTCCACATCAAAGATTTACTGTGGCTTTAATGATCTGTTTTGAAGTGGCAATCCTTGCCACAGTTGCAGCTGCAGATGAAACTGAATACTGCAGTTGATGCTGAGAATGTTCTCTCCGCCCTCTGCATTCTCTTTTGCCTCCTTATGTGATGATGTTTGTGCTATTAGTCATTGGTTACTGAACCAACATTACATCATTTCATGTAGAATCCGTAAGTGCTAGTCAAAAAGTTTGTGCGCCTATGGTTTCAGTGACTTGTTGGTTATTCACAATACCTATTCTGTCCATCAGACATCCAGTTCTGCTCATTCAGCAAGTTACTGCAAACTTCTTAAAGCTCTGTACGAATTCAACATCAATTAATATGTCCCCATACAACATGTGCAGTAGGTGCTAATCAACAGAAGACTCTCCACATTATCCATCTTTGATTCCCTGTTGATGGATATTGTTGATGCAAGCCTGTCTGCTCTCTTTTATTATTATAACACCCGCATTTCCAGGAAAGTAAATTAACTACAGCTTCTAAAAGATGGAGGTCTTAAAAAAGGACATACCTTCATACTGAAACCTTCTATTATTGAACTTCCGAAGCATAGGTTGAGGATTATGACATAATAATGGTTCAAGTAAATGATGATGACAGAAATGTGTAAAGCACAGAAAAAATGAAAGATAGATAAAAAAAGAAGGAAAAATACACAGATGGTGAATATTAAAAACACAGAGACATACAAAGAATTATCTTTAAAGAAGAAAGAACTCAGAGCGAAGCACAAATGTAAGAAAAAGTGTGAGCAATATCAAACAGATGAGTAAACAAAACTAAAGTTCTAGTTTATATGTGTTCATCTTGATGAGAGATTAAGTAAACACTTACAAAGATTATTTTGGAAAGAGATGGCTTCCTCTACTCCCAAAATTCCATGAGCTAAAGTAGAATTCTTGTTGAAGAAATAATCTTGAAGACAGAACAGATGATCACCACAAATCTGTGTGGCCTAAATTGTGAAGGATAAGAAAATGAACATGAAAACATGATAAGCTAGAATTCAATCCTAATCAACAAAATGTAAACAGACATATTTCAAATAGCAGAACTGATTAGAAAATTTATAAATCTGAAGTAGAACACTTTATTTAGTTAGGAGTGTCTCTTCCATAAAAAAAAGTTTAGATTGATTGATTGATAGGAACATCATCATTGCACTTTGGTGAATAACTATGTGTGCTCTGATCTCTTTCTTACACATGAAGATCTCAGCTGCAGTGCATGAACTCCGTAGCACCGGTGAGGGTCACTGATGTAAGTTTGATGATGGTGAAGATGTTTTGTAGGAATTTTATTTTTTTAAAAATCTTTTTGTAATAAATTTTGCTAGGACAGTGGCTTTCCAGCCTGTTCTTCTCGATTTTGAATTGCCAAGGGTTCTCCTATGGGATCAATTTGAACAAATGACCTAAATTTTATCATCTGTCTCCGATAGGACTTGGAACTAGATCTCAAAAAAAAAAGTTATAATCAGCAACAGTTTATTTTATTTTGGTGAAACCTGCAAAATTAAAATTTGTAATTTATTCTTTCCTGCAATTGAGAAATATTTGTAAGTTCTATCACATAGCTAAGATATTTATTTATGTAAATAAAGGTAAAACATTTAATCTGATCATGTGTCATCTTCACATCAAAGTCTGACTGTAATGGAGTCCTAACATTTTCTTACTTTTGTCACGCTAGTGTGTTCTGTCAAACTGCCTTCTTCTTAACCGTCCCTTCTTGTAATACTTTCAGCAAAGTGTCACGTCATTATATCTATTCATATTTATTTACATTGTTTCTTTTAATCTGAAACATTAATGTTTGCTTATTTGTGAGTTATGGGAAACTTTTAGTTAAATCATGCAAAACTCAAAGAGGAATCATGCAATTTTGTTACATCAATATTTAATTAGTTGTTTCCTGATGAAGTTCAGTACTGATGTAGTAACCACTTTTTTCCTGTCTTCATTTCAAAACTGGTTTCTTCTTGAAACTCCCAGCATTCTGTGTAGACACTTCATCTCTCTTCATCGTAGACATTTCATTTGTGTCCTTGGTAGTATAAAGGTAAGTATTCCTGCATGTCACATGGGAGACCAGGGTTTGATTCCCAGCTGGTGAGGATATATTTCGGGACCCTTGCCGTGCTACTGAGATCTGGCACTGCCGCTGGTCCTATCAATCAATCTCTCTCTCTCTCTCTCTCTCTCTCGTGATCACCCGACTGATGTACCAGATTTCCCCATAAATTCTGTGGAAATATGATTCCTGCAGCCCTAGAATGGGTGTGTTTCATCACATCTTCAGCACCATTTGGAGCTCTGGTGCTTATCCTTCGGCGATGTGTCCGGTTTCAGCCACCATTTACTGGGTTCGCTCTCCATCAGCCTTTGGCTGACCCAGCCAACCTGCAAGGTAGCAGGTTGCTATTTTCTTTTAGGGTAGCTACTTTTAGACAACCTTCCCTCCTGGGTTGTTGAGCGTCATCTGCCCAGGTTACCAGTTATTTTTGGACTACTTGGTTTGCCTGCCGTCCAGTTTTGTGTACGGTTTGCTCTGCTAGCCTGTGATTGTCCCCAATCGAACTACAAGGCAGTAGTGGTTTTCTGCAAAGGGAAAACGTGGTTATTGTTCTCTGGAGGGAGACCCCATCTTCGAGGCTCACCTCTGTTTTGTCCACCTCGCGTCTCTTTTGGGTGCCCCTTCAACCATTTCTGCTTGTGCTCTCGTCCACTGACTGGGCCCACCCCTTTTTTCTTTGTCACTTGTACTCACATTGTTCTACTGGGGACACCTTTCCCATATCTATCTCACTGTGCACAGTGCACAGTTTATCACCATTTGGTAGGAACGTTTGCACTGGATTCAAGCCTCTGCTGGGCTTTACAGTTTTTCTGCATATTTGGGTGGTCTGCTCACACCTATGTTTGCCACGCCTTTTCGTCACTCCAACATCAGCACCATGCATATCTGCCCCAACAGTGGGCTCACCTGTGTATCGTCCGTATGCGTGTTCATTCTACTTTGGTGCCTGCTCACCATGTTTATCAGGTTTCTCACCGTGCTCACATTTACTATGTGCCTCGAGACTGTCAGGACACGCAACTCAATTAGGTCCCCACCACAGGGCTTCGAGTTTTGCCCCATGTGGGCCCACTTCTCTTCTCTGGATGCACCCCTCATCCCTTTATGTTTATTTGTTCAGCTTTTCCCAATGGCATGAGAGACATGCGGATACAACAGTCACTCTGAGTCTCTGCTCGTCTGTGTTGCGATCAGATCTTATTGGACGTACCTGCATCTGCATCACTACCTAAACCAGAGTAGCTCTAACTCAATCCCTACTTGCTTAGCCAGACAAGATCGATTGTTTGTTACCAGGGTCACCACATGGAGTTGGGGTAGGATCTTGATTAGTGCCAGCTCACTAATCCTGGCACGGCGTTGTCCCTAAGCGCCTTTGATCCCATCAATTAATCAACCACTCCATCTCTGCCATGACTAATTTCTTCTATCGTTTGATGTCAGCGTCCAGATTTGGCACTGTTATCATAATATTGAAAGATTGTGTTGAACAATGCTTTTTTAATGTTCAAGGTGATATATTCACATTTCAAAATTGTTTGTCATTTATCATATGATTGGATTTGCTTTATTGCATCTATGTTGGATTGTACTAGTTATTCTTCCATTTCCTGAAAATATGTTGTCAAATGCTTTTTTTCTGATCCGTGAACGCAACGTGAAGGTGTTTGTCAGATTCAACAGTCCTTTCCACTAACTGCCTGAGAGGGAATATTGCGTTGGTACAGCTTCTATTCTTCCAAAATCCCATTTGTGAGTCATTAAGCTGTGACTCGATGGTATGGCGCTGTCTTTTTTAGAGTATTTTAGCAAATATTTGTTCGGTGTGACTGAGAAGCACTATTCCTCTATATTTCGTACAATCCCTTTTGCTACATTAATTTTTCCAGATGGGAACTATTATTGCATTTCTCCAATCTTCTGGTGTTTCCTGTGTGATCCAGACTTGGTTGAACAGTTTCAGTTTCAGTTTGGAATATCTTCATTGCACTCCAGACATGACCATAGGTGCACCGAATCTCCTTCGCAATATCTCCAACAGCGTCCAGTGACTGACAGTACCAGTCTGATTTTGATTGAAGAGCCTACTTATATACCTGTTATGTTGTTCTTTTCTTGCTACTCCAATCTTCAAACCCAGCTCCTGCAATCTAGTAGTTGATGTGGATTGGTTTGAATGAAAGTCTTCTTTGCAGCCACACTCTATGAGAGCGTTCAAAATATCGGCTCTATCCATTGGCTGGCCATCTGATATGGTTGAACAGTCTGTGTAGACAGCTTATTTCAACCTCTTTAGTTGTTTTGAGTAGATTGGCTGGGATATTGTCTGGGCTGTTGTTTTGTTAGATGGAGCCATATTTACAGCATTTCTAATCTCTGAAAGCGTTATACTTGGTTCTAGCTCTGCATTTATGTTTATTGAGTGTTGAGTTGGTCTTCTTGTTGTAGGTTGAGAAGTTCATTAAAGTGTTGCCATCTGTTCATGCAAATTTTTGGTCATTAACGACATGTCCATTTTCAAAATTCCAAATTTTTTTAATGGCATGTCCATTTTTATAGTTAATAATTTCATTGTGATCATATGTTTCATCATCATCATTTACCATGCTGGAAGGCATATCTCCACAAATGTCTGTTCTGAGTACTGAGACATTTTTCCATGACATCAGCTAGACTGTCTAGAATTTCCTCTCTCTCTGTTGTTCTCTGCTTCTTTGCCCATTAATTTGACTGGTTATCATTATGTATTCTTAACTTTCTTTTCTCATTACATGTTCAAAAAATGATGGATTGCTTCTTTCTTAAGTTGGTAATGGCTAGATTATGTGCTGTACATCTAACACGATATACTAAGATACGATATATTAAGATACGATATACTAAGATACGATATACTAAGATACGATATACTAAGATACGATATACTAAGATAATATATTAGCATGTAAACAAAATACACAAATCAAAATAAATCATTTGTTGTGGAAGTTAATAAATAAGAATGATAACATGCCTGTTCTGCAGCAACTGTATCATTGATCTCAGAAATAACATCCGCAGCTGTGGTTGCAATGGGGACCAGGTGTGATTGACTAAGTGCACTTGGAGTATGATAAAAGGGGATATGAGTTGTTGTTGCATAAAGTGCCCCTATAAAAGAAACAACATTGAAAAGAAGCATTTTAAAGAAATGCAAAAACAGTTTATTTTGGTTAATTAGAAAAATGAATGAAAAATAATAATTTGTGCAAGCAGTTAACAATAGTTGATATTTGTTCTTCATTAATGAGAAGATTAAGGAAACAAAATGGTAATGGACTTGACACTCATTCAGGAAACAACCAAGCAACTTAACCAGATAAGCATTTGACTGGAGACAAAGGGAAAGAAAGGAGTGAGGAGGAAAAAATACATGAAGTAGAACTGTGAAGTAGGAGATCAAAGCGATCAGTCTTGTGGGCAGAGCTTGAGAAGATGGATTAGACTATAATTTGGTTGAGATTAACAGTTGCAGCTGTATGTTCCATTGGGAACATATAGGTTTAGTAGTAGTAGTAGTAGTAGTAGTAGTAGTAGCAGCAGCAGATATCTATTCTATCAGGTCATACAACTGAAGACACCAAATACGTAAAACAACACTGTGTACTACTTGTTAACTGATTCGCTACAAATCATCTATATTTGGTACCTCTAACTCCAGTCATTTTTGCGCAAGGTCTAATATTATATGCTAAATATTTCAAAGCTTGTTGTAAACTTTTGTTATTTATATTAGTTAGAATTAAATCACTACTGGAAGTAGAAGAGTTTTTCAGACATCCAGCATGGTTTGTCGTTTACCAGCCAACATGGATGTCTGAATATGTCACATAAACTTCAAATTCACAATCTTTCAATGGAATTTTCTTATGAACACCCATGTTGCTAGTTTGTGTGTAATCAACACATGTTGGGTCCAGTAAAAAAAATTTTCAGCAGTAACGTATTTGTATAAGGATTACCTAAAATAAATAAGTATCTAGAGTTTATACTCAAAATTTTGCAATTGGAGACCTTTGGTAAGTGGATGTTTGTTATCACCAGTATTTGTTTTTTGCATCATGTCTGTATTTTGTATTCATTCCAGAGATATTTCTGCATTACATTTGCAAACGTAATCAACCTATTTATAAAGTTTATTCTTCTTCTGCACCTTTCAACTCCCAACGGAGCACAGGTCTTCAACAAACTTCTTCCAGTTCTTCCTCTCTCATGCTATCCCTTCCAATTCTTTGTTTTACCTATCCTTTTCTTATCAGTCTCCAGCTCCCTTCTCCAGGTCTGTCTAGGCTTTCCTTACTCCTCTTTCCCTGTAGGTTCCAAAACAGTGCCTGTCTTGCAATGCTTCCAATCAGTCTTCTCAATGTATGTCCTATCCATCGCAGCATCTCTTCCTTAGCTCTTTCTCCACTGGTATCTGCTTTGTTCTTTCTCTGAGTTCCTCATTCGTAATCTTATCATACCATCTCAGTCCCTCTATTTTACGCAAACATTCATTTATGAAGGTCTGTAGTTTTCTGGTGGTTTCTTTTGTTGTCTTCCTTGTTTCCGAGCCATAGAACATCACTGACTTCACATTTGATTGAAGGATTCTCAGCTTTGTGTTTGTTTTGATCTCCTTGACTTCCATATCTTACTCAATGCAATAAAGTTTCCCTTGCTTTTTGTATTCTTATCTTGACATCTTTGTTTGCTCCCCCTTTTGTGTCTATTTTGCTACCCAGGTATGTGTATAATTCTACATCCTGTAGAGTTGTTTCCTGCAGCATAATCTGGTTTACATTTACTGCATTTATTCTCATGATCTTAGTCCTTTCCCTGTGTATTTTCAAACCTAGTTGTTGAGACTTATTATTTAGAATGTTCATTTTATCTTTAATCTGTGTGTGATTTTGGGACAGCAATGCCAGGTCATCTGCAAAATCCAGGTCCTCTAGTTGTTTCATAATAACTAAGTGTCCATTGTATTCCAAATCTATTATCTGTTGTTGTTGATTTCATGATCCAATCTATGGCCAGCAAGAACAGAAATGGTGATAAGAGGCATCCCTGCCTGACCCGTATTCTTATCTCAAAGGATTCCATCAGTTGGTCCTCATGGAAAGGTTTATTCATTTTCCTTCAATTTGATATACAATTACAATAAGTTATAATTTAATCAAAATGAAATGTTGCTATTTCAGATCCATTAACATATGTGCCTGCAATTTTTAGATAAAAAAATATCCATCCAGGGACTAAATCAGTTAAGATCAAGTGGAAAGTTGGTAACTTACACGATAGTGCAAAATCATTGATAGTTTGTCCATTCTGTTGACCAGCTGTACCATATACTAATGTCTTATTGCCAAAAAGGAAGTCATCAGTAGCATTTCCATCAAAGGATCCCATAAGTCCAACACTGTCGGGATCCTCGTTGTATAATTGTATTGTGTGATAGAGAGCACCATTTAATACTTTGATCTGTGAAATATTAAATCATAAAGAGCACCATTAAATACTGTTATGTAAACGTCATCATAATTGGCCTCTTTGTCTCAGGAGACAATAGGTCTTGCGTCACGTAGTAACCTCTCCGTGACGCATGCCTGGGCGATTTTTATGGAGTAGCTGAGTTGCCCAAGCGTCAACTACCCCCTCTTGACCTCGCTGATAGAATCCAGAGGAGTGCAAGCATGACATCTGGTATCAGTTCGGCTGCAGGAGCTGCCAGTAGGACATCACTTGATGCCTCTCCGCCTTAGGGGATCTGCTCCAAATTTTCTGCTTGGGTTTACTCCCATAGCCTTTGCCTCTCCCGAGGGTCCCACAAGGCAGCAGGGCTATTTGCCCATAGCTGGGTGGTCTGGATCTTGGATATCAGGGTAAATCCACTGATATCACAAGTCTGGGGACCAGACCTCCACCGAGATTTTTGTCGGGTTGACTTCCCAAGGACATTTTTAAAAATCCTGACCTAGAGTCCATCTCCTAGTGAGCCATTACCCGTTATCCTTTGACCTCACGGTCAAAGTTTCCCAGTTTACACCGCTGGGAGGTGGGGTTGACTTGTGGGTTCTGAGGGCCATCAGCAGGCTACTAATTTCACTTTTCGCCCCTCCTAAGAGAGACTAGCCGATCCCAACCATGCCAGTGTAGGGCTAGGCTTAGGATATATATATATCTTCTTCTTCTTTCTTTTGTCGTCCCACTGCTACCGGGTTGTTGCCCAGTGTCGTGGTTTTCTGTTTTGTCTTGTGCTGTTCTGGTGGCTTGTGTGATTGTTATCTTTGCTCTTTCACAGGATTCTGCTACACCATCTAACCATCTTTTCCGTGGTCTTCCTCTTGCCTTCTTTCCCGATGTTCTGTTGTAGAAGACTCTGTATACTGTGGAGTTTGGATGCATTCTTATTAAGTGGCCAAACCACTTCATTCTTTGTTTATCTATGTAATTCAAGCACGGTTTGTGCCAACTTTCTTTCTTATGCTGATGTTGGTGATTCTGTCTTTTCTTGTGTTGTTGGTAACTTTCGATGGCAACGATTTCACATGTAGTTATTTTTGTGACTGCGCTTTGCTCAATGTCCATGTTTGGCTCTGGTAACACAAAGTAGGTATAAAAATGCTGTTGATCATCTGTTGCTTAGCTGCCTGTGAAATTTTGGGTGCCTTAACAATGGGGCTAGCTAGTAGGTTACAGCATTTGCTTTTTGTACTCTAGCCTCTATCTCGCTATCCAGTTTTCCGTCTTCTGTGAATATGCTTCCTAAGTATTTGAATTCTTTCACTTGGTTTATTTTAGTACCATTGACATGGATGTCTAGATTATTATGTTTTCTTCCCATATTCATTATTTCTGTTTTAGTGTTGTTGATTTTCATGTCATATTTTACACAATTTTTGTTCAAGGTGTCAATATGATGTTGTAGATCTTGTTCATTTTGATGTATCAGGCACTGATCATCTGCAAACAGCAGTTCATTTATTTCATCATTATCTGAATTTGACTCTTGAGTTATTTTATCCATATATACAATAAAGAGTAGTGGTGAGAGGATACAACCTTGTCTAACACCTGATGTAATGGAGAACCAGTCGGTCATTCCTTCTGTTGTTCTTACTGTACTCTGGCTATCTTGATATAAGGCCATGATATTACCTAATAGTTGTCCATGGACGCCATATTCTTCAAGGATCTTCCATAGTTTGCACCTGTTTACTCTATCAAATGCCTTTTCTTGGTCTATAAATATAAGCTGTTTACTTTGATTGTATTCAATTGTTTGTTCGCAGATCTGTCTTAGTGTAAATATTGCGTCTGTGCAGCTCTTACCCTCCTAAACCCAAACTGGCTATTGCTTAACTGGGGCTCTAATATATGTCTTGCTCTTCGCTCCAATATTTTTGCAAACATTTTTCCTATATGGCTCAAAAGAGAGATACCCCTGTATGTTTCACACTCTCTTTGTCTCCTTTGTTCTTCCATATTGGGACTATAATAGCTCTCTGCCAGTCATCTGGGGCCTCTTGTGCCTCCAGGCTATGTTAAAAATTCTGGTCAGCCATGTTATTGCTGTTGTCTTACACGTAAGTAACATTTCTGTTGTTATACCATCTATCCCTGCTGCCTTCCTTCTTTTGCTTTGATTTATATATATATAATATACATATATCATCATCAGCATCTTTGTCTCAGGCAAGAATAGGTGATGCATTAAGTAGTGTGTTCTGTGTGTCACATTTTCTTTTTCTGTTGTGACTGTAGTGGCTTATGCTGGAGGGGCAATCCTTTCAGTAGTTGATGCAGGTGAAACTTGGAACTGTAGCTGATATACTTTCTGTTCTCTTTTTTTGCCTCAAACATGCAATGCCGTTTTTCTTCTGTTCTTTTTAAACTATCCCTTCCTGCTGCTCACCATGCTTCACTAGGTGTCCTTCTTTCCAATCTGTTAGTATTTCTTCATTCTTTCAGGTTCTGCTAAGTAATTTGTACAGTAGTCCCATAAAAGTGTTTATATCCACTTTAATCTCCTCTACAGGAATACCATCTGGACTGGTTGCTTTCCAATTTTCTGGACCGGTTGCTTTCCATTTTAAAAAGTTTGTTGGCTTTACTAATATCCTCTTTGGATGGTTTCTCACAGTCCAATTATGTAGGCTAGTAATCCTTTCTTTCCTGCTTTTTTCATTTGCCTTCATATTTAAATACATTGAGAGCACAGAAAAGTTAAAAGGCCTCAGCAAAGACAACATTTAGATGAAAGAATACATCAGGCAGACATGGAAAAAGCTGATATAGAGATCCTCCTCTTAATTCCCCAATAACCATGTAAAGGGATGAAGAAAATATAAATTGTATACAACACTAGTGAAATAAATATGCATATAAATAGATGTGATACTTACTTTAATACTTATATCAGCATTTCCAACAGTTTCTATGTTGTCCGATCCTGGTGGATCAAGGTCACGGTAAAGAATATTATTCTCCACAGTAAATGTATGTTTCTCAGTTGAAGTCTGTAAACAGCCAAAATAAAGTGAGCATTAGTGTTTCATGTAGTAAACATTGTATATTGTCTACTAAGCTGTTCACCTTCTACATTGGGATGTATAGATCATTCAAAGAAAAATCATCGGGCCTGGCTCCAGTCTAGTTTTCAGTCCTTCATTTACTTACTCATTCGTTCCTCTTCTATTCAAGTATGCAGATGTCATTTAGAGAGAATTTGATCCCATCAGTTGTCTCTGTTCTACCTGTGTGTGTAAAGGTAATTCATAGCATGCCACTTGATTTTATCAGTCTTCTTTCTGGTCTATTCTCAGTCTATTAATTCACTTATTTAGCTGCTCTTCTTCTACACTAAAGAGCAACGTTATTCATAGACAATCCACGCCGAGTAGTTACCGGGCCCAAATTTGGGGCAAAGAATAGAACCACTGTTACCTGCCACACATGTCGTAAGAGCATAAGGAGTTTGGGCATGGGGCTAGCTACCCCATACCATAAAAAACACTAGATGGCTACAGAACGAGAGCAACTGAGTAAACGCTGGTTGAAACCGGACACATCGCTGTAGGATAAGCACCAGAGCTCCAAATAGTGCTGTAGATGTGACGTAAAACACACCAATTATGGAAATCTTGTACATCAGTTTGTGCGGTGATCATGGGAGAGAGAGACAATCACATGAACACAGAAAGAGGTTAGAAGCCAAACAGTTTGTGTGTTATTTTGACGATAAAACGTAGATCTGTGTTGAGCATACTAAAAAACCCTTGGTAGTTTAAAATAAAATAGAGTAGGCTGCAAATGTGCTGCCCTGGCAAAATGAAATAAAAGATTACAACCTTTCACCCAGTAATTTGTTTGACCTCTGGATGCTCTTTGCATTGCAATGCATACAGAATTAACCAGTATACTGATTTTTGTATCATCTTAACAAATACCACTAGCCGGTATATCAGTTCAGAAGGACAAAGGGCTAAATAAAATTACTACCAACAATTTCATTATCTTAAAATTACATTGGGGATACTTGTTGGTGCTATGGAGTTTGTGAACGGTCGCAGAGTTCTTTGTGTGTAAGAAAGGGATCAAAGCACAAATGGTTATTTACTGAACTGAAGTGCAATGATGATGATCCTATCAATCAATCAATCAATCAATCAATCAATCAATCATGTGCTTAAGTTTTTTTTTTTTCATATAGAACCATTTTTGTGCGGCCCTTGTTGTCTTGTATCTTTTGTTTGATTAAAGCCTTTTAGTCAAAATGTTCATTTAGCCAGTTTTTTGTGTTTTGTAAAACCTCCTTACTTTACATTTTAAAATTGTTGCCTTTGGTTTACTATTTTACTGTAGTCTTCCCTATTATAGATATGAATATACAAAATTAAGACATGTTGAAGATGAAATAATTGATTTCTTCCCTGCATATACATCTCTCGGTCTCCAGTAGTCTTACCGTGTTAAAGATCATACTGATTTATTATTCATTAATTAGACAAGTCTAGTTTTAGGATGCCAAGTATGAAAGCTTATTTGTTTGTTTGCTTTTGTTCTCATCAACCAAGTTTATTTTGGTTCATTTGAGTGCCTGTTTTTTCCAACCACAGCAGCTCTAACATTGACTCAAGCTCAACTGGGTACAAGAAAAACATTGAGAAGTTAAGACAGTCAGTGTGATGTTCACAACATTGCCCTTCTTGTGCCATTAGTCAAAGTAAAATATGGGCCTAACATGGCTTCAGTTTCAGTTTGGAATATCTTCATTCCACTCCAGACATGTCCATAGGTGCTCCAATCTCCTTCGCAATATCTTGAACAGTATCCAGCGACTAACAATACCAATTTGATGTTGATTGATGATCGATCGTATATACCTGTTGTGTTGTTCTTTCCTGACCACTCCAATCTTCAATCCAAGTTCTTGCAATCTAACAGTTGTCGTTTTGATAAGGGACTACCTTGTTGGGACTTCCATGTTGATTTTAAATGATTGAGATTGATGAACATCTATTGTTTATTTTCTTCTGCAACATTTTAAACTTCCAAATGAACGTTATGTCATGCTTCATTCTGTATTGAATGGTCTTCTCAGTTCTACGATGTTACCTTGTCTCCTGACTTCTGTTTTACTTTCTAATCTGTAAACTTCATAGAATCAATGGTAATACACTCAAAGTTCTATGAGTGTTTTGTCCCTTTCAGCTAACTCTAGGTAAATGTATCAGCACTAGTGGATTGGTTTAGATGACAATTATCATCTACAGCGGCCACACTCTATGAGGGTAATTAGAATTTCAGCTCTTTCCATTGGTTGACTCACTAATATGGTGGCAGGGTCAGCCAGTCTATCTGCTCTCTCATTGCCATCGACACCAATTTTTCCGGAATGAAGATGAGTGTAATTCTGCAAATTTTTTACACTTGTAGTTATTCAGTCCCTTGCCTGCACATCGAACCAGTCTCTACCCTTCAGATTTTACTCAATAAATCACTAAAAATGCATGCATGAGTGCAGTTTTGTGACTCCAGCTAGAGCAGTGCTTTAATCACCTCCAGTACTTGTCATGCTACTTGTCATACTAAATGCACCACTGGCTTCTTTGACCTTTCTGCAGTATAAAAGCCCATGGGACTCTTTGTGGTGAGCTACCAATCCATCTGTGTAAATTACAACGTCACTTTCATTGCAGTTTTCTTTAACAATGGCCTTGACGTCTGCATCCAACACCACCGGGTTCCTTTCTCTGCAACATTTGTCAAATTTAAGGATGGACAAAAAGATGTTCATGTATATTGA
This sequence comes from Arion vulgaris, assembly GCA_020796225.1. Taxonomy (NCBI): domain Eukaryota; kingdom Metazoa; phylum Mollusca; class Gastropoda; order Stylommatophora; family Arionidae; genus Arion; species Arion vulgaris. Next base: position 5,600,160 of record CM036772.1, on the reverse strand, counting down.
CCATGGGGAACAATAGTTACTGGTGCCAGTGTTCTTTGATGTTCAAGTCTTGTAGCTTGTCTATATTTTTCCCTAGTTTATCCAGGGTGTTCTAAGAATGTTTATATAGCACTTTGTTGCAAACATTCTGACTTTACTCTTGAATACTTGTCCAAAATATGTGATCCCCATCCATATGTTGTCACAGATTCCCATCCATATGTTGTCACAGATTCCCATCTATATGTTGTCACAGATTCCCATCTATATGTTGTCACAGATCCCCATCCATATGTTGTCACAGATTCCCATCCATATGTTGTTACAGATTCCCATCCATATGTTGTCACAGATTCCCATCCATATGTTGTCACAGATTCCCATCTATATGTTGTCACAGATTCCCATCTATATGTTGTCACAGATTCCCATCTATATGTTGTCACAGATCCCCATCCATATGTTGTCACAGATTCCCATCCATATGTTGTTACAGATTCCCATCCATATGTTGTCACAGATCCCAATCCATATGTTGTCACAGATTCCCATCCATATGTTGTTACAGATTCCCATCCATATGTTGTCACAGATTCCCATCCATATGTTGTCATAGATCCCCATCTATATGTTGTCACAGATTCCCATCCATATGTTGTCACAGATTCCCATCCATATGTTGTCACAGATTCCCATCCATATGTTGTCACAGATTCCCATCCATATGTTGTCACAGATTCCCATCCATATGTTGTCACAGATTCCCATCCATATGTTGTCACAGATTCCCATCTATATGTTATCACAGATTCCCATCCATATGTTCTCACAGACAGAATGCATGTCCTAAGAGAAGCTATACATTTGTTAGCTTACCTGTCTTGTCCATAGATTTTTCACCCTATTTCTATTTACTTCTTTCTTCTTTTGTCGTCACACTGCTACCGGTTGTTGCAGAGTGTCGTGGTTTCTGTTTTTGTCTTGTGCTGTTCTGGTGGCTTGTGTGATTGTTATCTTTGCTGTTTCACAGGATTCTGCTACGCCATCTAACCATCTTATCCGTGGTCTTCCTCTTGCCTTCTTTCCCGATGTTCTGTTGTAGAAGACTGTATAGGCCTACTGTGGAGTTTGGATGCATTCTTATTAAGTGGCCAAACCACTTCATTCTTTGTTTATTTATGTAATTCAAGCACGGTTTTGTGCCAACTTTCTTTCTTATGCTGATGTTGGTGATTCTGTCTTTTCTTGTGTTGTTGGTAACTTTTTGCAGGCAACGCATTTCACATGTAGTTATTTTTTGTGACTGCGCTTTGCTCAATGTCCATGTTTGGCTCTGGTAACCAAAGTAGGTATAAAAATGCTGTTGATCATCTGTTGCTTAGCTGCCTGTGAAATTTTTGGGTGCCTTAACAATGCGGCTAGCTGGTAGGTTACAGCATTTGCTTTTTGTACTCTAGGCTCTATCTCTCTATCCAGTTTTCCGTCTTCTGTGAATATGCTTCCTAAGTATTTGAATTCTTTCACTTGGTTTATTTTAGTGCCATTGACATGGATGTCTAGATTCTATTTACTAAGTATCTTAAATGTCACTTTTTTATGTTTGTAATTTCTTTGGTACAGTACTTATAGAACAGCTCCTGTAAAAAATCTGTAAAAGAATAAATGTATCAGGATTAGAATCAACATTGACCTGCTGCCTTGCAGGTCAGATGGGGACAGCCAAAGGCTGACGGTGAGCGAACCCAGTAAATGCTGGCTAAAACCGGACACATCGGCGAAGGATAAGCACCAGAGCTCCAAATGGCACTGAAGATGTGACAAACACACCAATGCTAAGGCTGCATGAATCAGATTTCCACATGAATTAGATTTTTAGGTAAATCTGGTACATTGATCTGGGCGGAGATCGAGCGAGAGGAAGAGAGAGAGAGAACCAACATTTACTGGTGCAGAATTTCAACTGGATACCAATGAGCTATGCAGAAATCTGATATAAAAAAATTTCTTACACAAACATACCTTTAACAGTTATACTACAAACACATTACACAATATAAACATACCTTGACATAATATTCTGCAAACACAGTTGTTCGGTTATTGCTACTTAAGATTGTTCTTCCTTGAAACTCATTACGTCCATCCCTGTTAGATATTATAGCAAACATACAGCAATATAACAAGACAATTCTTATAAAATATTCACTACTATAAGAAAATACTCAACTATTAGAATTTACCATGTTTTAGAGTATGTCATATTTTAGTGCACATGGTAGAGTCGTTGCAAAGCGTAACATACAGGTCAACTACTTCCAATATAATAATGGAGTCTGACCTCTGAAGTTGGAGAAGGCACGCCTGTATGGTGTGGCACACTGATAATATGAAAAGCATGTCTTCATGCAAAAATCAATCAGAAGTGCCAGACCAGGCACCCTGACCCCACTGGAATTCATTATAGATGAATGCAGAAGAAGAAGGATGAAGGCTGATGCCGTTACTGCTGTCCTTCAGTGACTCTCTGGGACTCAGTCGGACAGACACACATGCCAGGACAGGTCTATCCTACCGCCATCGCTTCTGGAAATGTAAACTTACACACAGCAGGGCGGCCGGAACAATAGTTGTAACGTGACTTCAACACACAACTCTTGCCTGTAGTTTAGCTGTAACATGCACAGCGACTACAACAGTTACATCGCCTATTCGGTGGTCAAACCAGGTGAGGGAAACCGATGGGTCTAGCAGCATCGGTAATCTAGGCACTGTCTGCCTGTGCATGCAAAGACTGGATCCGGCTGACTTTGCGGATGAGGCCACTAGTTGGCTCAACGGTTAGAAAGGCGGATCACAGCAGAGCGGTGTGGACCGCATAGAGCACGGCGAGGCACTTTAGAAAGCCCTGGTCATCCACTGCATCTGGCACTATCTCCAGTCGTCTTGACTTGTCTTGCCCCTGGATACAGATAGTCCTGGACGAGAGAGTGAGGTTGACGAATAGCGCAACTTTTCCTCACTATAATCCAAATACAGCGCAAGCTACAGTTTCAGACAAAGTCTGAGATTGTTGTCATCATCGCTTGCGATGGACGGCTATTATGGGACTCAGTTTTACTGGACCGATTATTGTGTCTAAGATTCTCAGTCGATGCTTCAGAAGGTTGAAACTGACAAGCTTCAGTATGAGCGGGTGTTGTCTATTGAGGTTTCTAGCCTCCAGAGGATAACATGGATCTTCTTTACGGAGGATGCAGGTCTTTGCAGCAATGAGAGAGCAAGCAGACTGGCATCAACAGCATTGTCTGTCAGGGAATTGAGGATGGATAAAGGGAGAATATTCTTTTAGCAACTGCCTGTTGAATGAGGATACTAAAATTGATGTTCAATCTATCCAGCGATTTAAGGAGTTTATAGTTACATTTTATACAAGTATAACTCGATGCCTGAGGAGCATAGTGAGGAGTATATTTAATCAGTGATTCTCCGGAACCATCAGTGTGCATACCCTTTGACAGCTGCTGGGGGAGACTGAGCATGGTGGAGACCTATGGTGTGTCCAGAGTTCTATAATGTTGGTTCAGTAACCAGTAACCAAGAATGTACTATGGTTTAGAGAAAATAATGTTTTAGAATGTACCATGTTTTAGAGTATACCATATTTTATAATGTGCAATGTTAAAGAATGGCTTATGTTTTAGACAATGTCATGTCTTACAATTTATGTTTTACAGAATTTAATATTTGTGAATAGTCTGCCTCAAAATACCTCAGATATTCATATAAAAACTAGGGATGGGGAAGGAGGAGGGGAGGGGGAACGTATAGAAAAATAATGAATTAAAAAGTTGAATTTTCAAATATGTTTTACTAATTTGTCAAATGCTGAAAAAATCTTTGTTAATTTTATGAGTTCTTAAATAAATCTTTATTAACTCTTAGTGGACCAGGCAAAAGTCACATTTTCAAGCGCTTTCACGTTTTGATAACAAACGCCATTAGCGTGGCGGAATGTAAACGCGTCCACTTCAACGCCATAGCGTGGCGGAATGTAAAGCATCCACTTCAAACGCCATTAGCGTGGCGGAATGTAAAGCGCATCCACTTCAAACGCCACTAGCGTGGTGGAATGTAAACGCATCCACTTCAACGCCATAGCGTGGTGGAATGTAAGCATCCACTTCAACGCACTTAGTGTGGCGGAATGTAAACGCATCCTTCAAACGCCACTTAGAGTGGTGGAATGTAAAACGCATCCACTTCAAACGCCACTTAGCGTGGTGGAATGTAAAAATGCATCCACTTCAAACGCCACTTAGCGTGGCGGAATGTAAAAACGCATCCACTTCAAACGCCACTTAGCGTGGTGGAATGTAAAAACGCATCCACTTCAAACGCCACTTAGCGTGGTGGAATGTAAAAACGCATCCACTTCAAACGCCACTTAGCGTGGCGGAATGTAAAAGCATCCTTCAAACGCCACTTAGCGTGGCGAATGTAAAACGCATCCACTTCAAGCCATGGCGGAATGTAAAAACGCATCCACTTCAACGCCACTTAGCGTGGCGGAATGTAAAACGCATCCACTTCAACGCCACTTAGCGTGGCGAATGTAAAACGCATCCACTTCAAGCCACTTGGCGTGGCGGAATGTAAAAACGCATCCACTTCAAACGCCACTTAGCGTGGCGGAATGTAAACGCATCCACTTCAAACGCCCTTAGCGTGGCGGAATGTAAACGCATCCACTTCAACGCCACTTAGCGTGGCGGAATGTAAACACGTCACTTCAACGCCATAGCGTGCGGAATGTAAAACGCATCCACTTCAAACGCCACTTAGCGTGGTGGAATGTAAAACGCATCCACTTCAAACGCCACTAGCGTGGCGGAATGTAAAACGTCACTTCAAATGCCACTTAGCGTGGCACTTGGTCCACTAAGAGTTAAGTGAGAAAAACATACAATATTTTAGATGTACAATGAAATGTAACATAAATGAAAACCATACAGTAATGAATATAATAAAATAAATATACAAGAGAAAACCACAATTTAAAAATAAGAATGATTAAGGACAAACAAAAGATATTTGAAATAAAATAATCATTGATATATTTCAAAGAAAACAAAGAATTAAAATGTCTTGTTTATTTACAGAATAAAAACCACAAGAACTAAACAGACATAGGCATACAAAGAGATTGTCATGGCTTACCCAGATTTAAAAATGAGAAAGTCTCCAAGGGCATTAAAGCTGAATTTGTTTTTGTCAAAGGTCACAATATGTGGGTCACCAAATCCAGCACCTGCAAACAAATTCATAAATGGTATTATAACAATGAACTTTATCAAGAACATAAGCATTATAGAACAGTTGATTATCTGAAGAACATAAGCATTATAGAACAGTTGATCATATGAAGAACTTAAGCATTATAGAACAGTTGATCCTATGACGAACTTAAACATTACAGAACAGTTGATCCTATGAAGAACTTAAGAATTATATGACGGTTGATTATCTGAAGAACATAGCATTATAGAACAGTTGATCATCTGATGAACTAGCATTATAGAAAGTTGATTATCTGAAGAACATAAGCATTTATAGAACAGTTGACATATGGGTAGACAACCAGCATTATAGAACAATTCATAAATGAAGACTTAACATATAGAACATTCATCATAAGAACTTAAGCATTATAGAACAGTTGATCATCTGAAGAACATAAGCATTATAGAACAGTTGATCATTGAAGAACTTAAGCATTATAGAACAGTTGATCGATCTGAAGAACTAAGCATTATAGAACGTTGATCATCATGAAGAACTTAAGCATTATAGAACAGTTGATTATCTGAAGAACATAAGCATTATAAATCAGTTGATTATCTGAAGAACAGAAGTCTGAAGACTTTTATTCCATTAACAAAGATACTTCAAAGGTCATGGAGGCAGAAGTTCAGGCGTTAATTTCTGAGAACTTGTCTGAGAACAATGTAATCATTTATACAGATGTGTCAGTGATTTGACACATGTGGAGCTCATGGTTTTTCACTGCTCGTTTCAGAGGGGATGTGGTGAAGGAAGACAGTGGTAGTTTTGCCTCGACCACAAGCAGTCTCGACATGGAATTCATGGCAGTAACTAAGACGATGGTCTGGCTGGGCTACAGACTTTATCTATACATGTTTTCTCAGTTACTCAATGAGTATGCTCAGGAAGATTGAAACAGGCTGGGTTCGGAGACAATAGTTGGAGTCACTGAGAGTTCTAGACTGAAAAATATTTTTATTTTTGTGCCAGGTCATGAAGGTATAAGGGAAATGAATTGCCAGGTAGGCTTGCAGGTATGGATGCTGTAAAAATCTGATGAGCAATGGACCAGGCTGATATTCTAAATTCTCTAAAGGAGGGAGAATGTGTAAATGATTCTAGCAATGGTGGTGAATCTATATCCCTAACCAGACTGCAAGAATTCCAAGTCAAATGTGGTTTAGCTAGACAAGAACATTATACTGGTAGCCAAAGAAGAATAGTAAACCAATAAAGAACGGTGTCATAGTTGCCACACGCAGAGATACATTCTGAGGAGGAGATTGGAGCACTTATTGACTAATAGGTTTGATGTGCAATGATCTCACAGTTTCCGGGACATATGGTTATACACATTCTTATCCATCCTCTCAAGTGAGTTAACATGCTTACTGTGATCTCAGCTTAGCTGAAGCAATTATTCTGCAGGCTGTCTTTGAGTAACTTCATGTTTTGTAGAATTGGACATATATATTTATCCAAAACACATTTGTTTAACTTAGAAAAATGTTAAACTAAAATGTAGTTGTCATAATAGTGATAAAAATGAGAGTCAGTTGCGACAAAATGTGGCTGTTCACAATTTTATTGATGATGTTGTGGAGGATAAAATGATGAAGATGACAATACTAATTTAGATGAAAATATAGATGTGAATCCTGATAATGATGCTACTGTAGATAATGATGCTGATAGTGTTGGTATTGTGGATTAGTTATTGCTGTTATGAATAAAGAAAGATGAGCATGTAATAATCATGCTGCTGTTGTTGATGATGATGAGGATCATGATGATGATGATGGTGGTGTTGATGATGATGATGATGACAAGACATGGCTGACTCACCAATAAAAGGAGGCTTGTATTTACTGCAGTTAGATGAAGGAATATGTGCATAAAACCAATCACACAACTCAGATTCTGCATCACAGCAATTATCAAATGCATCTGTCAAACTTGTTTCCGTAACAACATTTGACACTGGAACTTTTGCTTCTTTTGAATTGGTGATCAGGAGTCCATATCTGATATTAGATATAAATAAAAATATGATTAAAAATAACATTGAAACATGTTTAGCAATCAAGGTATCTGGATTAAACTTTCAATTTTAGTTTAAATATCTTCATTGCTCTTCGGAATGTCCAGGGGGGGAGGGCTCCGATCTTCTTTACAATATCTTCAACAGCATCCAGCGACTAACTATATCAGTTCGATGTTGATTAATGAGCCAACTCATATACCTGTTCTTTTCTGGCCACTCCAATCTTCAATTCAAGCTCTTGTAATCTAGCAGTTGATATGGATTGGTTTAGACAAAAGCTCATTGTGACCATACTCTATGAGGGCATTCAAAATATCATTCTATCCATTGGCTGATACCCTGATATGGTGGCAGAGCCAACCAGCCTGTCTGCTCTCTCATTGCCAATGACATCCTTGTGCCTTGGAATAAAGATGAATGTAATTCTGTGAATTGTTGATGCTTGCAGTGATTCAGTTCATTGCCTGCACACCAAACCAGCCTTCACCTTTCGGGTCTCTAACTGTGGTGGACAAACTTGCTACATTTAATACTTCTTAATGCAATGCCGCCGCTTGGTTGTGGTTTCATTGAGAGCATCTACATATTATTAGTAATCACTGATTAAAAAGTATATGTTTTACAAAATACATGAAACAGTGAGTTTGAAACAGAACGTTTACCAACAGGCCTTTATCAAGCAACGAACAAACAGGAGTGACAAATTAAAATGAAACACAAATGGACGACCAAATACCAACGTAGCTAAGGAAAATCTGGAATAAAAACGAATAACGAAATAAATGTAACACAAAAACATATTATTATACTTCTCCATCTGATTAATAATATATGTATTTCTTATAAAAAGACAGAACACAGTCAAGATTGAACTTTGACATGGATGATTCAGTTATACAAACTGGAGTTTATAAAATCTGCATGTTCAGAGATGATGAATATTTGTAAAGGTTGACTTTGACTGTTCATGTAGAAGACACAAATGAGATATTGAAACACAAAGCAATGGGGCACTTCTTTCTTTTCTCCAATCCTGTTTCATTTCACAGCGTCAGGATAAAAAAAGATTTATAGAACAGGCTTTTGTATGCGCTTCATGAACAGTGTTTATTGGTGCCTCTGTTATCTCTGAGGCCCATCTTTTCCTTGTACAGCCTTTTGCTTTGTATCCATTGTATTGGAGTCTCTTTGAATAAAGTACTTTTAATGGAAATGTCAAACAAATAAATAATTCATGGGAACATGAAGAATGAAAATATAAATATTGAAAGTGGTGAAATATAAGCAAAGAAATAATGGTTTGACCCGTTACAACATTCTATCTTTAGTTTAGTTTAGTTAGTTGTCGTCGGATCACCATCACTGCACGTCGAACAAATTAGTCCATAAGTGCTCCGATCTCTCCCTCAGTATGTCCATCAGCGTGTGGCGACTAACGACACCGGTTCTTTGTTGGTTTACAATTCTTCTTTGTCTGCCAGCATAGCGTTCTTGTCGAGCTACACCACACTTAACTTTGAGTTCTTGCAGTCTGGTTAGTGTTGTGGATTCACCGCTATTACGTGAATCATGTACACGCCTCTCTCCCTTAAGGAATTTATAATATCAGCCTGGTCCATTGCTCGTCCGCTTTGGACAGCAGCCATACCTGCAAGCCTATCCGCACGTTCATTCCCCTTACACCTGCATGCCCTGGCACAAAAATAAAACTGATCTTTGTCAGCTTAGACCTCCCCAGCGATTCTATCCAATGTCTCCTAGCCCATCCTGTTTCAATCTTCCTGAGCATACTCATTGAGTCACTGAGAAAACATGCATGGATAAAAGTCTGTGATTCTAGCCAAATCATCGCTTTGGTAACCGCCATGATTTCCATAGTGAGACTGCTTGTAGTCATGGCAAAACCACCACTGTCTTCCTTCACAACATCACCTCCGACCTGAGCAGTGAAAGCCCACGAGCTCCGCACATGTCGAATCACCGAACCATCCGTATAAATGATTACATCATGCTCAGATGCGTTCTCAGAAATTAATGCCTGAACCTCTGCCTCCACAACAAGTGGGTTGTGTTGCCTGCATTCTTTATCAAGTTCGATGCATACAGAAAAGGATGTAGCGATTGCTCTTGGCACTGGTATCCATTCTTCACCGGGATCAATGTCTTCAAGTGTACACACCTGTTCAATACAGTCCTCGGCCTGACCCATCCAAGATTTTCCTCTTTTAACCTATTTCCTTTTGTCTCTTTATTTCCAAGTGCAGAGGATGTTGTGTGTCAGCATTGACTCGAAGGTATGCTCGTGCACGGCTCATCAGTATCCTATACTCCATAGTAGGATAGTCAAGGAGATAGCGCATCGCACTGCATGACGTGTCTTTAGTGCAACCAAGTATAATGCGCATCGCCTCGTTCTGTATTCTTTCCAGTCGTTCTATCTGACTATGACTGAGAGTCAGGATCGCCAGCGCATACTCAAGTACAGAAAGGACCAGACCCTGGTAAAAAAGACAAAGATGGCGCTGTTCACAATCCGCGCAGCCATTACCTTCATCGCCAGCAAACCCTTTTCCCTCGCCTTCATTAGCACATGAGCTATGTGTTCCGTAAAAGCTAGACTACGATCAAAACGCAACCCCAGGTATTTCATAGACTGAGATCGCTCCACCACCTCTGAACACAAAACCACAGATGGTGTTGGAGTGTTGACAATGTGGTTGTTTAAAGAGAACCATGTCACCGCTGCTTTTGTGGGGTTGACCAATGCTCCTGCTTCAACGCACCATCTACCTATGCGGTCGAGTTCTGACTGAGTTCCTCCACAAGCTGTTCTCTATCCTTGCCCTGACGATACACCAACACATCATCTGCATATGACATTGTCCTTCCTCTACCCGTGATCTGCTCTTTTGTGATGCTCACAGTATAGGCATTGAACAACACCAGAGATAATGGTGACCCTGTGGTAAGCCAGGGTGGATTGTTGTTGGTGATGACGCCAACTGCACATTTAAACACTATCTTTTGCTGGAAGAGGGCCTCAAAGATCCAATTGAGGAGGAATGGGCTGATATTGAGTTCAGTCAGCTGCACCATTAAAAATGCAACGGCACTCTATTATAGGCATCTTCAAGGTCAATTGCAGCAGCACATGTCTCAATGCCCGAGTGAAACCCTCATAGACATCGTAGGCGAACACGCGCAGTTACGCCATGTCTCTCTATAAGGACGGTACTCTCAAGGGTGGGTGGAAGGAGACGTAACCTCTTAGTTGGCAGGATATTTTCCTGGCAATTATTTTTTCCAGCAACTTGCCTATTGTATTCTGCATGGTGATTACCCAATAGCCCTGAATTTTTGCGTGGTCTTTGCCAGGCTTCCGCAGAGGTACCAGGTAGCTGTGCAACCATTCTTCGTTGATTATTGCAGTCGTAATGCTTTTGTTGTAGATGCCAGCCAGTTCTTCCCACTCCCCATCAGACAACCCGTCAATGTCACCTATCGTATGCCATCTGGACCAGGTGCACTGTTTTTTGCTCTCCGTACAGCATCCTTGATTTCCTCCACCGTCACCAAATCATTTACATTTAATTCCTGGTTCTTACATTTAGCTGCAATGGATTGTTTTGCAGTGTTTCGCCCTATAATGTCTTTCTGGTCACTCTGCTCTAAATAGTGAGCAAACAGAGCCCTACCCTAGTTTTCATCTGTCCTCTGCCATGTAAGATCCAAGCTCTGGAAGTCAATAACACACCGATTCTTTACTGTACCATTCATACTTCTGTGCAATCGACAGAACAGATTCAACGATTTGTCATTGCCCACACGTTGACAGAACTCAGCCCACTTCTCACTTTTACCATCCTTGCAAGAGCTTTGAAACACCCTGTTTTGTTATTCATTTCTTGTTTCAACTGCAAGATGTCAGCAGGATGGGTAGTTCCATTTTTCCTGGCAGTTTGCCACCTCCTAACAGCACACCGCTTGTCTATCCATGCCTTCTCCACCTCGTCATCCCACCATGGTGGCTGTTCCCAACGTTTACTACTGTTGGTGTGCTTGCCTCGCTTGACACACCTTATTTTACTGACAACGCCTTGCCCTGTGGTGTCGTGACTGAAAGAGTGCGTTACTGGCCTGTGTTGTTTTGATCTACCTTTGTTCACCAGTATGATGCACGGACGGTGGTCACTGCCATGGTACCCTAAAATCCCCCATCTGCACACAGCAGTGAGTGTAGGGGATACAAGTGTCAAATCAATAACACTATCCTCATCTCCTGGGCGACTCGCAATTCTAGTGACACCGCTGGTATTGATGCACAACAACTCGTGGTCTCAAGTGCTAGTTCGAGATCTTCTCCTGTGTATTCGAGGAAATGTTGCCCCATGATCTACCCTTGCGTGAAATCACCACAGAAAATGACATTATTGCTCTCATGACTTATCTCTGCGTTCTCTCTCTCTCTTGCGTTCCCATCATGACTTATAATATCACTCAAACACTGCCATTTCTGTGTGTCCACTTTCGCATTACAGGCATACACGTTGACCAGCACAAACGGTTTTTCAGACTGGACTTTAATCGCCTGAAGTTGCAATTCGTCATCATCCCATCGAGACATGTCTACTTCCGACACATCAATGCTATTACGGACTAGAATTGCTAGACCCATATGTCTTCTGTTGTAGTAACATTTGAAACCAGTCATGCGTAGCACACCACCATCGCCCAGTCGTTTCTGAAGAGCTACGATGTCTGCTCTGTACACAAGGGTTTCAAGAATTAGCCGCTGATGCGCACTTGCACAGTTCCAGTAGACAATGCGTATATTATTGAGTCCTGCGGACGTATTTAAGCCGTGTTCGCCGTGCGCCTGCTCGCCGACCCTGTCTTGGCCTTCGTCCTCTTTTGTTTCTACGTTTGATCGTAACGTTATTGTAATCGACATCCGCCATCTTGAACTGATCGAAAACCAAAACAAACCATCACCACACGCATAAAAAAAAAAAAAAAAAAACACACACTGAGGAAAATTTCTATCTTGATGTCTTCCACTGTTACATTATTCTGTTTGATGTGTTACACTGTAACATTATTCTGTTTGATGTCTTACACTGTTACAACATTCTATCTTGATGTCTTCCACTGTTACATTAGTCTATCTTGATGTCTTCCACTGTTACATTAGTCTATCTTGATGTCTTCCACTGTTACATTAGTCTATCTTGATGTCTTCCACTGTTACAACATTCTATCTTGATGTCTTCCACTGTTACATTAGTCTATCTTGATGTCTTACACTGTTACATTATTCTGTTTGATGCCTTACACTGTTACATTATTCTATCTTGATGTCTTCCACTGTTATATTATTCTGTTTGATGTCTTACACTGTTACATCATTCTGTTTGATGTGTTACACTGTTACATCATTCTATCTTGATGTCTTCCACTGTTACATTATTCTGTTTGATGTCTTCCACTGTTATATCATTCTGTTTGATGTCTTACACTGTTACATTATTCTGTTTGATGCCTTACACTGTTACAACATTCTATCTTGATGTCTTCCACTGTTACATTAGTCTATCTTGATGTTTCACTGTTACAACATTCTATCTTGATGTCTTCCACTGCTACATTAGTCTATCTTGATGTCTACACGTTACATTATTCTGTTTGATGTCTTACACTGTTACATTATTCTGTTTGATGTGTTACACTGTAACATTATTCTATCTTGATGTCTTCCACTGTTACATTATTCTGTTTGATGTCTTACACTGTTACATTATTCTATCTTGATGTCTTCCACTGTTACATTAGTCTATCTTGATGTCTTACACTGTTACATTATTCTGTTTGATGTATTACACTGTTACATTATTCTGTTTGATGTGTTACACTGTTACAACATTCTATCTTGATGTCTTCCACTGTTACATTAGTCTATCTTGATGTCTTACACTGTTACATTATTCTGTTTGATGTATTACACTGTTACATTATTCTGTTTGATGTGTTACACTGTTACAACATTCTATCTTGATGTCTTCCACTGTTACATTAGTCTATCTTGATGTCTTCCACTGTTACATTGTCATCTTGATGTCTTACACTGTTACATCATTCTGTTTGATGTCTTACACTGTTACAACATTCTATCTTGATGTCTTCCACTGTTACATTAGTCTATCTTGATGTCTTACACTGTTACATTATTCTGTTTGATGTATTACACTGTTACATTATTCTGTTTGATGTCTTACACTGTTACAACATTCTATCTTGATGTCTTCCACTGTTACATTAGTATATCTTGATGTCTTCCACTGTTACATTAGTCTATCTTGATGTCTTACACTGTTACATTAGTCTATCTTGATGTCTTCCACTGTTACATTAGTCTATCTTGATGTCTTCCACTGTTACATTATTCTGTTTGATGTCTTACACTGTAACATTATTCTGTTTGATGTCTTACACTGTAACATTATTCTGTTTGATGTGTTACAATGTTGCATTATCTGATTTATTAGAATTTTGAATAATCTTAAAGAAAATGTACATGAACAAAAGCTGCAATGAGCTTCTTCTTCTTTCTTCTTCTTTCTTCTTTCTTTTTCTTTCTTTCTTTTTCTGAATCCTGTTTACCTCACAGTGTCAGGTCAGCTTGTAAACAGAAAATACAAACACCACATACTCACTGATTGTAGCAGCAAAGCTGCGACAGATTGTCTTTAACAAAATAAGTACTACTCTTGTAACATGTGGAACCATCCTTGGGTGCCTGCTCAAACCTGTCATCAGTCTCAGCCTGCAATCAGTCATTTAAGTACACAACTATTGTTAGAATATGTGCTATTCACATGAGAGTTAGTTTAACTCAGTGGCAGTTATTTAAACTTGTGCACCAAATGGAAGTGGTTCAAGTCCTGACTCATTGAATATTTGCTAAATCATCAACAAAGCTGTTTGGTAAGTACTCTGGTGCTGGTAAATTTACCTAGTGCCAGCTGGAGAGGGACAAAGCACTAATAGAACCTGAGGTATTACCATTTATTCTATGAAGTTTACAGATTAGAAAGTAAAACAGAAGTCAGGAGACAAGGTTATATGCATAGAACTAGAGGAGACCATTCAATACAGAATGAAACATGACATAATATTCACTTGGAAGTTAAAAATGTTGCAGAAGAAAATAAACAATAGATGTTCATCAATCTGAATCACTCAAAGTCAAAATGGAAGTTCAAACAAGGTAGTCCTTATCAAAACTTCTCTTCCTGAATACGAGATGAGGCAGGTAATAAAAACTATTTGCAGAAGAATACAAAGGACAGTGTTCATCACACTGAATGGTTTAGAATACACATATGAAGTCACATTGCTATAGCCAAATTCTAACAGCGTATTAAAAAAACACAAACAGGGAAAATGAATATAGTCAGTGTTTTAGATTGAAAATAAACCTCAGTAAGAAAGACATCATTCTTCATCAAATAGCTTGTCCTTAACAGAACTTTGCCACCCTAACAGTCTTTCAGAATTTCTTTCCCTTTAAAAGGGCCCGTTGTTCCTTCCTCTGCGGCCATCATGCTCAAATCATCAATCACTTCCAGGAATTCATCTTCTGGGTCTCTTCCTCTTCTTCTGCCAAAATGCTCCTTCTATAATGGTCTTCTCCATCCCTTTGTGTCTTTTTATATATCCAAAGTTATTACACAAAATAAATATAAATAACACTAAACAAGACAAAATAAATATAAATAACACTAAACAAGACAAAATAAATATAAATAACACTAAACAAGACAAAATAAATATAAATAACACTAAACAAGACAAAATAAATATAAATAACACTAAACAAGACAAAATAAATATAAATAACACTAAACAAGACAAAATAAATATAAATAACACTAAACAAGACAAAATAAATATAAATAACACTAAACAAGACAAAATAAATATAAGTAACACTAAACAAGACAAAATAAATATAAGTAAGACTAAATAAGACAAAATAAATATAAATAACAATAAATAAGACAAAATAAATATAAATAATAAACAAGACAAAATAAATATAAGTAACACTAAAACAAGACAAAATAAAATAAGACAAAATAAATAAGACAAAAATAAATATAAGTAACATAAACAAGACAAAATAAATATAAGTAACACTAAACAAGACAAAATAAATATAAGTAACACTAAACAAGACAAAATAAATATAAGTAACAATAAATAAGACAAAATAAATATAAATAACACTAAACAAGACAAAATAAATATAAGTAACAATAAACAAGACAAAATAAATATAAATAACAATAAATAAGACAAAATAAATATAAGTAACAATAAATAAGACAAAATAAATATAAGTAACAATAAATAAGACAAAATAAATATAAGTAACACTAAACAAGACAAAATAAATATAAGTAACACTAAACAAGACAAAATAAATATAAGTAACAATAAACAAGACAAAATAAATATAAGTAAATCAATAAATAAGACAAAATAAAATAAATAATTAAAGAAATAGACAAATAAATTAATAACAATAAATAAGACAAAATAAATATAAATAACAATAAATAAGACAAAATAAATATAAGTAACACTAAACAAGACAAAATAAATATAAGTAATAATAAACAAGACAAATAAATATAAGTAACAATAATAAGACAAAAATAAATATAAATAAATAATAAAGAGCTAAAAATAAATATAAATGAACACAAACAGCAAAATAAATATAATAACAATAACAAGACAAATAATATAAGAACAATAAACAAGACAAAATAAATATAAGTAAACAATAAATAAGACAATAATATAAGTACTATAATAAGACAAAATAAATATAAGTGACATATAAATAAGACAAAATAAATATAGTAACAATAAATCAAGACAAAATAAATATAATAATAATAAACAAGACAAAATAAATATAAGTAACAATAAATAAGACAAAATAAATATAAGTAACACTAAACAAGACAAAATAAATATAAGTAACACTAAACAAGACAAAATAAATATAAGTAACAATAAATAAGACAAAATAAATATAAGTAACAATAAATAAGACAAAATAAATATAAGTAACACTAAACAAGACAAAATAAATATAAGTAACAATAAATAAGACAAAATAAATATAAGTAACACTAAACAAGACAAAATAAATATAAGTAACAATAAATAAGACAAAATAAATATAAATAACAATAAATAAGACAAAATAAATATAAGTAACAATAAATAAGACAAAATAAATATAAGTAACAATAAATAAGACAAAATAAATATAAGTAACAATAAATAAGACAAAATAAATATAAGTAACAATAAATAAGACAAAATAAATATAAGTAACAATAAATAAGACAAAATAAATATAAATAACAATAAATAAGACAAAATAAATATAAGTAACAATAAATAAGACAAAATAAATATAAGTAACACTAAACAAGACAAAATAAATATAAGTAACAATAAATAAGACAAAATAAATATAAGTAACAATAAATAAGACAAAATAAATATAAGTAACAATAAATAAGACAAAATAAATATAAGTAACAATAAACAAGACAAAATAAATATAAGTAACAATAAACAAGACAAAATAAATATAAGTAACAATAAATAAGACAAAATAAATATAAGTAACAATAAACAAGACAAAATAAATATAAATAACAATAAATAAGACAAAATAAATATAAGTAACAATAAATAAGACAAAATAAATATAAGTAACAATAAATAAGACAAAATAAATATAAGTAACAATAAATAAGACAAAATAAATATAAGTAACAATAAATAAGACAAAATAAATATAAGTAACAATAAACAAGACAAAATAAATATAAGTAACAATAAATAAGACAAAATAAATATAAGTAACACTAAACAAGACAAAATAAATATAAGTAACACTAAACAAGACAAAATAAATATAAGTAACAATAAATAAGACAAAATAAATATAAGTAACAATAAATAAGACAAAATAAATATAAGTAACACTAAACAAGACAAAATAAATATAAGTAACAATAAATAAGACAAAATAAATATAAGTAACACTAAACAAGACAAAATAAATATAAGTAACAATAAATAAGACAAAATAAATATAAATAACAATAAATAAGACAAAATAAATATAAGTAACAATAAATAAGACAAAATAAATATAAGTAACAATAAATAAGACAAAATAAATATAAGTAACAATAAATAAGACAAAATAAATATAAGTAACAATAAATAAGACAAAATAAATATAAGTAACAATAAACAAGACAAAATAAATATAAATAACAATAAATAAGACAAAATAAATATAAGTAACAATAAATAAGACAAAATAAATATAAGTAACACTAAACAAGACAAAATAAATATAAGTAACAATAAACAAGACAAAATAAATATAAGTAACAATAAATAAGACAAAATAAATATAAGTAACAATAAATAAGACAAAATAAAGAACAAGAAACTAAAAACAGCAAACACATTTACAAACGTGGGAAGCATTATAGAACCAGATGGTAAAGACATAAAGAATATAAACATAAGGATGAACAAAGAATGATCAACGAGTGGTTACCGGGCCCAAAGTTGGGTAAAGAATAGAACCACTGTTACCTGCCACGCATGTCGTAAGAGGCGACTAAGGAGGTATGGCTGAAATCGGATCCATGTGTCCTAAACGTATAGAAGTCTATGTGTTTATGGGCCTACCAAACCAATGTGCAACGTATACACGTCTTGGCAAAGATCAAACATATCACAAAGAGTGATTACAATTGGTCGTAAAGAACGAACACAAAGAAGAAGAAGAATGATCAATCTAAACCAAATTTGGAGATCTACCCAGGACAATAGAAAAATAAAGCTAAGGATAATAGCCATCCATCGCAAGCGATGATGACAACAGCCTCAGATGTGTGCTGCTGCACCTCTCTGGACTATTGAGTCTAATCCTCAAACACAATCCCCTACCACTAGTGGGGCATACACATGATCAAGGTTAGACATGTTGGTGTTGTGAGTTCTGTTTTTGCACAGCTCACTTTTCTGCACCTTGATGGCATGACAATTCTCAGATATGCAAGTTCTTCTTGTGTTGTTACAGCGCCACATTTGGCAATCTTGCACAAGGGATTCACAGCACATGGTGTCTATATCAAAGCATTTTAAAGACATTTTAAGAGTGTCTTTAAATTGTTGTTTCTGTCCACCTACCAATCGTCTGCCCCCTTCATGATCTGCGAACCAAGGATAAATGAGAGCTAAGTAATTTCAGTACTTTTGTATGGATCTTAATGCTGGATAACAACAGAAAAGGAAACCTCTAGATTATCTTCATTTCATACAACCTGCTTATAGAAAATGCTCATAATATTCTGGTCAAGCATAATTAGCAATCAAGAATTGCTTAGATTGAAAGTATGTGTACTCACTTGAACCTTGTTGCATGGGCATGGTGGAAGAGACTGAATAGTTTGACTGAGAGCAGCTTTAACAGACTGTGTCTTTACTACACATTCATAAGCTCCTATTGGGTGTTCCAGTTCCAAGTTTGATGACTTCAGGTTCTGTGCCACTTTCTATTAAATATTTAAACAACTTTCCTGTTAAATATGTCTGTCAAATGCTACTCATAATTGCAACAATATTTTACAACAATTAAATGCAACAATATTTTACAACAATTGTCTGAAAGTGAAGAATCTACTTCTTTTCAGCATGTCAAAGTCTCTTGGCTCTTAGCCACCACAGACAAACTTTTCTCCAACTACTTTGTTTGTTCCTCAGTTAATAAGTCAAAAAATGAAGTCTGAAAATCCGCTCCCCTGGCAAAATTCATTAGAAAAATTAAACTCCTACACATCTTTTCATCATCTTCTAAATTACAAGTGGACATTTCACCGGTGCTCTGAAGTTTTGTGCACTGCAGCTGAGATCTTCCTGTATAAGAAAGAGATAGGAGCACACAAGGCTACTCATCAAATTGCAATGGTGATGGTCCTATAAATCAATCAGTCAATCAAGCAGAGCAATGTAAAGTGTAAAGTTCAAGAAGTCGTAAGGTGTCCTATAAATCAACATAAATTATTTCTAGGGCACATCTACTGGAAATCTTCAGTTGCATACAATGAAACTATTGTCATCTTGATTTAATTTTGGTAAATAAGAAAAACTGATTTTCACATTAAAGAAAAATCCAAAGCTCCAAATTTATACAATGTTCTTACTTGGATTTGATGGTTCTGACCGGAGTCCATTCTCCAGAGTGTAGGCTGATACAAAGTGAGGTCTGTGACTGAATCCTGTGTTCTTCCATACTGTCAGATAACTTGTTATAGCATAGGAAGTTTGACTGTCTGTTGCAAGAATCAGTTGGAATGTTGCTTTCTAGAATTAAAAAAAACATGGACTTGAATTGCTCAAGTAAAGAAAATGTTGTACCAAACAAATATCTAGTATAGAAATAGTTGTACATATAAAATAAATAGATAGTTTAGAAATAGTTGTACATACAAAATAAATAGATAGTTTAGAAATAGTTGTACAAAACAAATATCTAGTTTAGAAATAGTTGTACAAGACAAATATCTAGTCTAGAAATAGTTGTACACACAAAACAAATAGATAGTCTAGAAATAGTTGTACAAAAATAAATATATATAGTCTAGTTTTCTTGTTTTCTGCCATGATAAGCTTTTGACAAAATATTCTTTGCTTGTCATTTAATATTTTATTTCTACTTATATCACTGTCTTCCTCTTACCCGCTTGCAAAACATTTAAATCTAATCTTGATTTTACAAAAACACAGGAGCAGTGTGGGTGGTTTTGCAAAGTACAGAAAGAGAAGTCTGGTTTTGTTTATTCATCTTCTGTCCTATGTCCAACATTCGCACTTTCTGTTTTGTTTATCCATCTTCTGTCCTATGTCCAACATTCACACTTTCTGTTTTGTTTATTCATCTTCTGTCCTATGTCCAACATTCACACTTTCTGTTTTGTTTATCCATCTTCTGTTCTATGTCCAACATTCGCACTTTCTGTTTTGTTTATCCATCTTCTGTCCTATGTCCAACATTCGCACTTTCTGTTTTGTTTATTCATCTTCTGTCTTATGTCCAACATTCGCACTTTCTGTTTTGTTTATCCATCTTCTGTCCTATGTCCAACATTCACACTTTCTGTTTTGTTTATTCATCTTCTGTCCTATGTCCAACATTCACACTTTCTGTTTTGTTTATCCATCTTCTGTCCTATGTCCAACATTCGCACTTTCTGTTTTGTTTATTCATCTTCTGTCCTATGTCCAACATTCATATTTTCTGTTTTGTTTATCCATCTTCTGTCCTATGTCCAACATTCGCACTTTCTGTTTTGTTTATTCATCTTCTGTCCTATGTCCAACATTCGCACTTTCTGTTTTGTTTATCCATCTTCTGTCCTATGTCCAACATTCGCACTTTCTGTTTTGTTTATTCATCTTCTGTCCTATGTCCAACATTAGCAATTCCTGTTTTTTTATTCATCTTCTGTCCTATGTCCAACATTAGCAATTCCTGTTTTTTTATTCATCTTCTGTCCTATGTCCAACATTAGCAATTCCTGTTTTTTTATTCATCTTCTGTCCTATGTCCAACATTAGCAATTCCTGTTTTTTTATTCATCTTCTGTCCTATGTCCAACATTAGCAATTCCTGTTTTTTTATTCATCTTCTGTCCTATGACCAACATTCGCACTTCCTTAAAAATGCAGAGAGAAACTTCAAATTGATTGATGGTGACAAAAACAATATACATTTCAAGATGGTTGAAAATTTTCCTTATCCACAACAACCTCCCAGCATCATAAAAATTGGCAAAGCATGTACATGCTCTTTAGCTCAGATCATATACAAGCTGCTTGAGTTGCTGAGAAGTGGTCACTCACTGCAAGAAAGAATAGATGTCTGAAACTGTTAGGTCAGACAAATCCAAACATCACTTTGACCAAAATTTAGATGTGTCTGTCCTTAGTGCTGTAAGAGCCTAACAGGAGTGCATTGTACTCAGGTTCTCAGCACAAACCACCTAGATCACAAAGAGTAGTTAACTTTGCTGATAAGATTCTAGTCTAGAAATTGTTGTACAAAACAAATATCTAGTCTAGAAATAGTTGTACAAGACAAATGTCTATTCTAGAAATAGTTATTCAAACAAGCAACAAACAAATAACAACATTTAACATGTTCAGCTACATTCTTATAATTACATCACTGAAGATACAGTGACAAAAATATTTCTGAAACATTTCATTAAAGACGATAATCACAAAAACAACAACTATATTGTAAGTACATCATTGGGATAGTCATTGGCTAATCTAGGCATTGCATTCTCCCATGTCGCAGCTAGAGCATACAAGGGCTCAAAGTTAGTGATAGTGTTCCGTATATAAGCAATCAGCGAACTTTCATTTGCCACAGAATCTAGTCTTGAATTTTCCTGATGAAGAGAATTAAGAAGATGTCAATTCACGTACATGAATAAATCAGAAAAATGCTCTGTATAATATATTATTAGAGTTGATATGTTGTATAATATATTATTAGAGTTGATATGTTGTATAATATATTATTAGAGTTGATATGTTGAGTAATATATTATTAGAGTTGATATGTTGAGTAATATATTAATAGAGTTGATATGTTGAATTATATATTATTAGAGTTGATATGTTCAATAATATATTATTCGATATAATACTATGCTCAGATATAAAGATGTATGCAAGGCCTCCATGAATAACTTTTCTATCGGTACCAGCAAATGGGAAAAACTGGCTGATGATTGAGATATATGGAAAACAACACTGCGCGAAGTTGCATAATCTTTTGAAGAGAGACGGATGAGCTGAATGACAAGAGAGAAAAGTGAAAACTCAGAAATTATTTCAGTAAAACACTTGCCAATTGACCATCTGTAAAGACGAAGAAGGCCATATAAATACTATTAGAGTTTATATGTTGAATCACATATTATTAGAATTGATATGTTGAATAATATATTATTAGAGTTGATATGTTGAGTAATATATTGTCACAGTTGATATGTTGAATAACATATTATTAGAGTTGATATGTTGAATCATGATATAAAATGGAATCAATTTTAAAATGCAAATGATGTCTTGTACGTCTGTTAAAATTCAAACATGTCCCCATGAACATTCAAAGAGTATTGTACATGATCATTCTCCCAACATTATGATAAACCTGGATGTTGATATTAACTGACAGAAGACAACTAGTCATGGCAGATGTGAAGTGTTTACACAGAATGTTAGGAATGTGAAGAAAAGACAGGTGTAGAAATGAAAATATCAGGGGGAAAAAGTGGCTACAACATCAGTACTGAACTTCATCAACAAACAACAAATTAATTATTTCAGCCATGCAACCAGATTACCAGCTGACATGCATATTCTCAGCTGCAATGTATGGGCATGAAACATGGACAATTTAACAATCAGTATATGGCGTGTGTGATACATCTCATTTTGTTTCTCAAGAAAAACAGTTTGACGCCAGTGACTCAAGAAGTGAACCTGTGCTATTACAACTGAGAGATTTTGACAGGCTGTGATTATAAAATTATGTGTCCATTACAAAAATAATATAAATAACAACAAATAATATGGAATGAAACTGATAGAAAAACAAAGATCAGAATACTTAGAATATGCATATTCTTAGTGGCAACGTGTCAGTGTGAAACATGGGCACTTAACAAGGCAGGGAAAAAACATATATGTGCTTTTGAATAGAATAAATAGATCTATCCAAAAGGAACTCAAAATCTAAGAAAACTGGCTGATGATACAATAAATAACCATAAATAACCTGAGATATGCTGATGATACTGTCTTAATAGCAAGAAATGAAATGGAGCTCCAGAAATTAGTTGATACGGTTGTAACAGAAAGTATTCAGTAATATAGTATGAAACTGAAGTAAAACTATTTGATTGAACACGTAATTACAAAGTACTGTAGTTTTACAAATTACAAAAACAATGACAAAATACAGCGTTTCGACCAACAAGGCCTTTATCAAGCAACGAACAAACAGGAGTGACAAATTAAAATGAAACACAAATGGACGACCAAATACAAACGTATTTTCCTTAGATACGCTTTGTATTTGGTCGTCCATTTTGTTTCATTTCTAATTTGTCACTCCTGTTTGTTCGTTTGCTTGATAAAGGCCTTGTTGGTCAAACGTTGCTGTATTTTGTCATTGTTTTTGTAATTTGTAAAACTACAGTACTTGTGATTACGTGTTTTGACAGAAAGTAACAACAAAGGACTCAGTTTGAATATTGAAAAGACAGAATTTATGATCATATAAAAAAGCAGACTTTGACAAAATGCATCATCACAGTAAATGGGACTGAACTAAGACAAGTGCAGCAATTTAAATATCTCGGAGTCCTGGTAACATCAGATGGCAGATGCCAATCAGAAATAAAGAGCAGAGTAGGGCAAGTGAAAACATCGTTCCTGAAAATGAGAAGTATTATCTGCAACAAGTCCTTGTCAATTGTGATCATAATGCGAGTTATTCAGTGCTACATAGAACCAATACTGACATACGGATGCGAGTCATGGACAATGAACACACAGATTGAAAAATCTCCACAGAGATGTAGTTTTACAGAAGAATGATGAGAATTCCATGGACTGCTAAAATGACTAACGTTGAGGTGTAGAATGAGATCAAGACACAGAGAAAGCTTATCATCAATATAAGAAAGAGGCAGTCATCATTTTTCAGGCATATGATGAGGAGGGGAGGTTTAGAACACATTGTGACAACTGACAAAATCGAGGGTAGATGAAACAGAGGAAAACAGAGAGAAAATTTTGGATGGCCTTACTTCATGGCATGGTAGAGCGTCAACATCTGAGTTGTTAGCAAACACCAAAGATAGAGATTTGTGGAGATCCATGATCGCCTACGCCAGTCGGCACAGCACCTGATGATGATGATGGTGCTTTTGAATATAAATGTTAGAGAAGAGTCCTCCATATGCCATGGACAGAGAAGAGAATAAATAGATCTATCCAAAAGGAACTCAAAATCTAAGAAAACTGGCTGATGATACAATGAAGAGTGAGAAAACTGAAGTATTAAGGACATATGAAAAGACATGAAGAGTTGGAAAAGATCATTATGAAAGGAGGCAACCTGCATAGAGAAAATCACAAAAGATTTATTAACGAGGCAACTGATGATTTGAGCATGGTGGCTGCAATGCTGTAGAGGCAGCACATCTGGTATATGAGAGAAAAATTTCCAAAGGACTGTAAAAGGGGCAAAAGCTCTTCTCAGGACAATATATTGGATGACTGAAGTTTGGAGGGCAGAAACTCACAGCAGATATGTGAGTAGGCTCATCAATAAACATCAAACTGGTATGTTTAGTCGCTGGATGCTGTTGGAGATATTGTGAAGGAATTGAAGCAACTATGGACATTTTCGAATGCAATGAAGATATTTTAAACTGAAGCTATTTGATAATAATGTGCACAGGAACTGTAATCAGATAAATCATAGATCATACCTCCCAAATGTAGAATTTTGACTGCTCATTTGTAGGAAATTCTAGATCTGCCCAGTAAACAGCAAACAGCTGAGGGGTGTATGGCCACTCTGTTTTAGCTGGAGCATTAACACTGAGATAATCTGCTCCAAAAGAAGCATATCCATTGCTGTCAACCTGAAAACAAGAAAGAAAGAAAACCAGATATTAGTTTGTTAAAAATTATTTCCAATTCTAATTAAAATTATTTATAGAGATTGGTTATTGGTTACTGAATTGATGTCACAGCACTCAGGGTAGACCCATAGGTGCTCAGTCTCCCCCAATAGATGTCAAGGGTATGCATACTGATGGTTCCTGTGGCTTACTGGTTGAATAAACAACTGTCTCTGCCCCTCAAGCACCCAGATATACTTGTACAATGTGTAATTCTAAACTCCTTAAATCGCTGGATTGATTCAACATCAATTTTAGTGTCCTCATCCAACAGTAGGTCTCCAAGAGACTGAAGAACGTTTTCCTTATCCATCCTAAACTCCATTTATAGAATTAAATTTATTGAGAATAAAGAATATGCACTGCTAACATATTCTTGTTAATTCTAAAGTTGGTTTACATTTAGTATCCCAGGAGGATGGGGCCCCAGGAGAGGGTTGGGGGAGGGGTGATTAAGATCTCTCCAGAAACAAAATATTGTTGCAATGATTATTTTTAAAATTTTCAATTATTGTAAAGAAATAAAGAGAGATTTACTGCATAAGGTAAATCAATTCTGCTAAGTCGAGCAAGGACAATAAATAAACATAGATTAACTAGAAACCGCATACATTTTGTTTTTACAGACGAATATTAAGACTATCATGAACAGCTAGTAATCTAGAAGGAAACATTGAGAGACTGAGTGAGACAACTGTACAAAAATTATGAGACTGAGTGAGATCTCTGTACAAAAATTATGAGACTGAGTGAGATCACTGTACAAAAATTATGAGACTGAGTGAGATCAATGTACAAAAATTATGAGACTGAGTGAGATCACTGTACAAGAAAAGCTAATCATGCAGATCGGGAAAAAAAGTAACAATGAAATAGTAAAAGGAATAGTCTACAATGTGTGTTCTGAGCCTGGCTCTGCTTCCATCAGAGTTGGTTGGGGTAGGTCTAAGGAAGGGCTAAAAGTGACTATTAGTAATCTGTTGACGACCTGTAGAAAACACAACCAACCCCAACTCTCAATGGTGTAGACCAATCAACTTTAAACGCAAATTCCAAGGCTAACAAGCCTATAACTCACTTAGGGGGATGGACTGACTAGGTCAGGTTGTTTATTATTCTCTTTTTTTCTCTGACTTAGGGAGACAAACTCAAATATAAAGCATGCATAAATTGGATTAACTCGTCTATTGGTCTGTAAGTGCAGAACAAGCACAACAAACTCACGCTCTAAGGCACAACTGTGGCCTCTGATAAAATAAGGCAAACGGGCTCAGGTAAAAATTCTAGAAAATAAGACCACAATCGTTGCATGATCCTTGCATTCGAGACTAATTAATTATTAAATGAACATGCTAAATCAAGGTTATATTATGTTACAAGTTAAGTTTAATGCTAAGAGATATCAGTATTATTAACATTTTTCATCAATAAATAACCATGCACTCATAGAAGTGAGTAAAATTGCAAACAAGCTTACAGTGTTCTATCAACAACATACAAAAATCAGTCACCATTAAACAGGAATTTCCAATTTCCCATCTGAGCTAGTCGGCCTTATGTTGCCAGGGGCCATGGGCACAACTAACTTACAGATCACAAAGAGTGGTTTAAGCAGTGACTGATGTAGAATGAACAACAAAGCAATAAAGATAGTGTTAGGAATAGGGAGTTATGAAGGTATATGATTATCTATGCTAGCCACCATGGTATACATGAGAAAGAGCTAGAACTCTACTGGATTATACACAGATAAGAATTTGTTTCTTCTTCTTCTGCATTCTCACTAGATTGGGATTTCGGATTCTCTCTTCTTCTTCTTCTTTGCGTTCGTTCTTTCGACCAATTTTAATCACTCTTTGTGATATGTTTGATCTTTGCCAAGAACGTGAATATGTTGCACATTGGTTTGGTAGGCCCCTAAAAGCATAGATTTCTACAAGTTTAGGACATGTGCATCCGATTTCAGCCAAACCTCCTTATTGCCTCTTATGACATGCGTGACAGGTAACAGTGGTTCTATTCTTTACACCCCAAATTTGGGCCGGTAACCACTCGGGCGTTCGGATTCTCTAATAAAGGCAGCCGTCTGCCTCAGATTATCAGCCATGCCATACAGTTTGTCTTGGATGCTAATGTAAGTGGGCCACCTCTTTCTTCTCAAGTCTGCATACTGGGGCAGTTCTATAGGATATAATTCCTATGATTTCTGCTTCCCGTTTGTGCCGACCTCTTCCCACAGTACGTTTTGGCCACCCTTGTGATTGTAGGTCTGACATTCTTACTGCGTGGCTAAATCTCCAAGGCAGGTTGGCGACAGTAGAATTCGTTATCCCATTCCTCATTGTGAGGGGTCGTTGCACCATGTTGTGCGTCTTACGGCCTGGTGCATCCGTTTTCTGCAAACATTTGTTTTGGGTAAGCATTCCCTAGCGGACAAGTGCATCCGATTTCAACTAAACCTCATTAGTCATCTCTTACAACATGTGTGGCAGGTAACAGTGGTTCTATTCTTTACACCCCAAATTTGGGCCCCGATAACCACTCGGGCGAGATAAGAATTTGTATACCTGGCTGGATTTAGGTAATCTGTAAAGGTACTCAGTTTGTTTTTCTTGTGGGGCTATTGAGACATTTTTCCAGAGATCTCTGATCTCAGTGTAGATGAGATCACGTTCTAAGTCCTATTGGAGGTGAATGTTAACACATACGTCTTGTGTTCAAGTTGAGCTTGCAAACAAACCTTTGGCAGTCGAAAAGCAATAAAAGCAGATTGTACAGCCACTGCCCAGGTAATAATAATAATGATGATAGCCATCCATAGCAAGCAATGATGACAACAGCCTCAGATGTCTGCTGCTGCACCTCTCTGGTGTGTGCAGAGGTAACTATAGAGTTCAATCCTAGAACGCAATCCCCTACCACGGGTGGGGAATACATGATCAAGGTTAGACATGTGGGTGTTATGTATCCTGTTTTTTAGTGCCGTTCGTTTTCTCTGTTCCTCAACGGCATGCTGATTCTCAACTATGTGAGCTCCTCTTGTGTTGTTACAGTGCCACATTTGGCGATCTTGCACTTGGGATTCCCAGCACTGACCAGGTAAAATTCATTAAAAAGACTAAAATAAAATTCCGAAAACTTCCCCATCTTTAAAGTTACATCAGTGACCCTCGCCACTACCTCGTCATACTATAAGTTAATAAGTTACTTACAATTATTTCTCTAGATACAGTTTTAAAATATGGAAAAGGTATTGCAGGATGGTACCGCAGGCTGACCCTTTTAGATGAATCCACAGCGGCATGACTCTTGTAGTCTGGCCACAAAACTTGCTCTGGATAAATTATCCACAAAAATAAATAATTATGTGGTATCCATGAAACATAATAAATACATAGATTTTCATTACTTTTTTAATGAAAATTTTCATTTTATACAAACAGTTTTGTCTCAAAAACAAAATACATTCGATTAACTTCAAATCAAATGTGCACAGAACAATGGCTATATTTGACAGAAAACTAGAGCTTCCTTATCTATTTTATTTTGTCTTTAAAATCTGCCATATTTTCTGTTAGAAGTCTAAGATTTACTTAATGATTCTGGATGACAATTTTATTTATCTATATCCTCTTTATGTCCTGTTTGGCACATAAGTCTTCCATGAGAGATTTCCATCACTGCAGTCTTTCTACTAATTGTTTCCCACATCAGATACCAATCTTTCAGCTCTCTTACCACAGTTCTTTTCCATGTTTCCTTAACTTCTATTAGGAGGCCATACCTTCTATTTCCATCCACTGTCTATCTGGAAGCTGTTCTAGCTAATGCCATACAAGCATACAACAAACATGCCAAATCTGGCTACATCTTTTAATAATAGTCTCCAATGATGTCCAGTTTGTTCATTTTAAAAGCTAGTCATTTGCTGTCTATCATATTTAGCCAGCAAGATTGCTAGATTCTTCTTAAACAGTTCTCTAAAAATATCTCCAACTTGTGTGTAATGTTGTTGGTCATTTTCCAGAACTCACTACTGTATAATAACACTCCTAGGACACTGTCTTTGCATATTTTAAGTTTTATTTTAAGATTTTATTCTCTGGCTTTTCCAGATTTTGTTGAGCATGGCAAACATTTGAGTTGCTTTCTTTATTTTTTGAATGATATCTGGTAATTTGATACAATTTCACCGGATACTCGAGTATTCGACTTGACCTAGGTCACGGAACGTTACTAGGTCAACATTACTACTTCGCCGCCTCAAAATGAATTTCTTGTCTTTGTCAACATTGGTTAGCAACAAAAATAGTAATGTTATTTATCTACAAGGCCATGGGATTTTACATTTAGCAAGGAAATGTCCCCAGAGTTACCTTAAACCACTCACAGTCCAGTTGTCCAATCTTCTCACAGTCCTTTTTAGGGCTCCACACCGAAATCAAACATTACACTCCTTATTGTAACCCAAACCTTATTATTACACACAAGGGATGACCTTTGAACCCTGGTCGCCTATCCTGACCTAGTAACGTTCCGTGACCTAGGTAAAGTCGAATACTCGAGTATCTGGTGAAATTGTATCAAAGTACCTGATATCTTTTTGCATCTTACCATCCTGTGATACTGTACTTCACAGGTGTGACTTCATTTTGTAACATTATTGGGTTTTCTTATTTTAGTTTAATTATCATTTGATAATTTTATGCTACTAATCAATGCAGTTTTCAATCTTAACTCTACAGTTATATTTTCCTGCTAGATCATCACACAGCTTTTAGTGTGAGATTAACAGAAGGATCTCATCTTCTGGCACATCTTCAATTTTTTTATGTGTGTTTCCTAATGGTGTTTAGATGACAATACCATATGAGAAGTTAAAAGATGAAGAAAAGAAAAAGTGTTACAAAGAATAGAAAGGGACAAAGATGAGAGTAATGATGATGATGAAGGTATTTGTAATGTTTCAATAGAGATGGTTTAGCTAATCTGTAGGACTGTAATAAAATGTATGTCTTTGCACATCTTAAAGAACATGAATAAATATTGAAATAGATAAAGCGAAAGTAGAAAGAGTGGATGAGATCAAGAAAAACAGACAAATAAATGCCAGAGTGGTTACGGGGCCCAAATTTGGGGTGTAAAGAATAGAACCACTGTTACCTGTCATGCATGTTGTAAGAGGCGACTAAGGAGGTTTGGCTGAAATCAGATGCACATGTCCTAAATGTGTAGAAGTCTATGTGTTTAGGGGCCTACCAAACCAATGTGCAACGTATACACGTTCTTGGCAAAGATCAAATATATCACAAGGTGATTAAAATTGGTCGTAAAGAACGAACGCAAAGAAGAAGAAGAAGACAAATAACGAAGTTATAAAAAACACTAGTAATGATAAAAGAATTAATTCAGAAAATAAAAATTGAAGAAATGAAATATTTTGGACACATAAAGAGACATGACACAGTGATAAAAACCTTATTAGAGGGGACAGCTGAAGAACAATGAGCAAGAGGAAGAAAAAGATACGAGTGGGAGAGAAACATCAGAAAATGGACAAATTACAGCCTTGTAGTGTGCAACATAAAAGCAAAAGCAAGAATGTTAGAAGTCTATTGCAGCTGATCTTTGATTCGAAGACAGCAACTGATGATGATGATAAATGAGATAGAAAGAAGAGAGAAGGAAAAATAACATGAAATCTTAATGGTAAACAAAAATAATCATAAATATGCACACAAAATCAATACATATTAGCTCTAATATTTGCCTCCAATAAGAGCAGACACAACCACATGTGTTACAATGTGTTACCATGGAGACTAACTGTCACAAAAACTGCACTGAGATGGACACCAGAACAAAACTGTGGCAAACTAACTTAAACTGGACCCCAAATAAAATTGTTGCACACTCAAAACAACCTTGAGGAGAACAGTAAAACAAGAATAGAATAAAATAAAAGACAGCTGAAAAACGATATGTTGGACAGCCTACAACAGAAAACAATGGTGTGCATTCATTGCTGCCATAAGAGCATCACAGGCTAGAGAGTGAGAGAGAGAGAGAGAGAAAGAGAGAAAATACAGTTTACTGCTACAACAATCTGACATTAAATAAAAATATAAAAAAGAAAAAAGTTCATAAAAAATATTATATTTCAATTGTTTAACAACTTACTTTCACAAACATTATCAATCTCAATAAAACCAGTCTCATTACAAATGCACTGAAAACCTCCTATTGTCTGGTTACAGTAAGAATTATTTTTGCTGGCACATGCTGATGGTGATTCACATTCATTCACAGCTGTTAAGTTGAAGCAAAAATAATTAGACATTTCTGTATTTCTTATTTTATTCACCAAGAATAAATCTAAGAATAAATCTGAGAATAAATTGAAGTAATCTAAATCTAAGAATAGAAACTGAGAATAAATCTAAGAATAAATCTAAGAATAAATCTAAGAATAACAAGAAATCTAAGTTAATAAATCTAAGATAAATCTAAGAATAAATCTAAGTATAAATCTAATTATAAATCTAAGAATAAATCTAAGTATAAATCTAAGAATAAATCTAAGAATAAATCTAAGTATAAATCTAAGAATAAATCTAAGAATAAATCTAAGTATAAATCTAATTATAAATCTAAGAATAAATCTAATTATAAATCTAAGTATAAATCTAAGTATAAATCTATGAATAAATCTAAGAATAAATCTAAGAACAAATCTAAGTATAAATCTAAGAATAAATCTAATTATAAATCTAAGAATAAATCTAATTATAAATCTAAGAAAAATCTAATATAAATCTAAGAATAAATCTAGAATAAATCTAAGAATAAATCTAAATATAAATCTAAGAATAAATCTAAATAATCTGAGAATAAATCTAAGAATAAATCTAAGTATAAATCTAAGAACAAATCTAAGAATAAATCTAAGAATAAATCTAAATATAAATCTAAGATAAATCTAGAATAAATCTATGAATAAATCTAAGAATAAATCTAAGATAAATCTAGAAGAATAAATCTAAGAACAAATCTAAGAATAAATCTAAGAATAAATCTAAATATAAATCTAAGTATAAATCTAAGAATAAATCTAAGAATAAATCTAAGAATAAATTCTAAGATAAATCTAAGTATAAATCTAAGAATAAATCTAAGAATAAATCTAAGAATAAATCTAAGAATAAATCTAAGAATAAATCTAAGAATAAATCTAAGAATAAATCTAAGAATAAATCTAAGAATAAATCTAAGTATAAATCTAAGAATAAATCTAAGTATAAATCTAAGAATAAATCTAAGTATAAATCTAAGAATAAATCTAAGAATAAATCTAAGAATAAATCTAAGAATAAATCTAAGTATAAATCTAAGAATAAATCTAAGTATAAATCTAAGAAGAAATCTAAGAATAAATCTAAGAATAAATCTAAGTATAAATCTAAGAATAAATCTAGAAATCTAAGAATAAATCTAAGATAAATCTAAGAAAATCTAATAAATCTAAGATAAATCTAAGAATAAATCTAAGTATAAATCTAAGAATAAATCTAAGAATAAATCTAAGATAAATCTAAGAATAAATCTAAGATAAATCTAAGATAAATCTAAGATAAATCTAAGTATAAATCTAAGAATAAATCTAAGAATAAATCTAAGAATAAATCTAAGAAAAATCTAAGATAAATCTAAGTATAAATCTAAGTATAAATCTAAGTATAAATCTAAGAATAAATCTAAGAATAAATCTAAGAATAAATCTAAGAATAAATCTAAGAATAAATCTAAGTATAAATCTAAGATAAATCTATGAATAAACCAACTATAGAAAGGGAGGGCATCTCTGCTTCTAAGGGGTTAAGCTGTTGGTTTGCATTTTCAAAGGTCATGGTTTGAATCCTGCCCGTGTAGCTCTGTTCCATTTTTTCAGAGATTGCTGACGAAGCTATGGAATTTTTGCTTTGTGTAATACTCTTGGCAGATGGTGTGCCATTTCTGTGGAGAGGGACTAAGGCCCATGGAGAAAAACCCAGTGCAATGAAATCAATCCTTTGTCTTTAGATCTTTTAAAAACCAAAAATAATAACAAAAATGATAAATGATATGTTGTACAAATATGGTATTCAGTTAGTCTGATGAGACAATGGAGGACCGTATTGCCAAAGGAGAGTTTCATCTTTCTCGTGGCACATTTTATATCATCAAGCTGTCTGATTTTGACTTCTACAGTTCTCAGACCAGTGCTCCAAGTCTGCTTCCAGCTCGAACTGTACAAGCATTTTCCAGATTGCTGCATTCATATCCATCATCCTCAAGTTCACTTGGATACTTCCTTGTTGCAAAGAAATGGCTGAACAACAGTTCATTATCAGAAACAAGCTATCGGTACAGAATGTTCTTAGAGACTCGGTTATTCAGAGATAGTACAAGTGACCCAGATATCTTAGGGAACATTGGTGGAAAAGAGAGGCCATGCAGGAAATCTCAGAATATTCCAATACTTTATTGTTGTTGCTCTTTTACTACAGACGATCTTCAGCATGGCTCAGGAGGAAGCACATGTAGAATGCAAAGATCTTTTTTTCCTGTAATGCACACAGTTTCCATGATTCGCTGGCAGAACTGGATGATCAATATGCAGGACTTATACACAACAGCCTTGGTTTTGATAGTCGGTATGTGGTTTCACGATTTGCTGACCAAATTGGATCTCAGTGTATATGCCTGCCTTGTATTGAAATAAAAAACATAAAGCAAAATTATATTTTTCTTGTTGAAACAGACAGCACATAGTAGTGGTTAGTGAACTTGATTCTTATGTACGTGGTCCGGGTTCAATTTCACTGTGGGAGTGGAATGTTTTTCCTATCGTAATAGCTCTCAGGTTGATCCAGCCTCAATTGCGTGCCAGGAAAAGCACTGAAATTTATAGGGGGCCAGTGGGATGTTGACCATATCCCCCATCGTATGCCGATGGTCAATGGAAACTATGGATCTAACACAGTATTCTAAAATTCACCACATAGTATTAACAAATTGTTCCTTAACTTTTGTTTTTCTCTTTCAAAGATCCCACTAGTAATCTTTAATTTAAATATAACTCTGACCTGTTTCACAGTTATTTCCTGTCCATTGACTACTACATATACATTTATAAGATCCAAGCCATTCACTGCATTTTCCAACACCACAGAGTGTCGAGTTCTTACATTCTTGAACATCTGAAAAATTTTGCAAAATTTTACATTTGTAATTTAGACTTTTGACACATTTTGTTTTAATATAAAAAATATTAATTTTGCTCCTAAAAAATGGTGTAAAGGCAAAGGAGCGACTTCATTACATCTGGTGTCCCCATATGATTCCGTTCCTCTTGGCAGAACTGGCATATCATCTGTAGAAAGTGTTGTGCAAAGTACGAACTCCATAGCTCCAGCAACAATCCTAGGGATCTCTAGAAAAAATGCACATGTGAACTGAACATTGCGATCCAGATTCAAACCCCAACATTCAGAACGCAAGATAAACATCTTAACCACTTTGCAATAGAGACCTGAATTCTACCTGCCTATGCTTAATTCATTTTTTATTGACAAATATTTAAATGATGTTTACGTATTCAATGCAAAACTTGTCAGCATCAATCCTTCTAAAAATACTCATCAAGTCTGCTACTTTCATTACATGATTTACTTTTTGTTCTGCCAGCCACAAAATCAACCCAGAGACAGCAGCTATCTTCATTGTCATGTTTGAAAAGGTTGAATTGAAAGCACAACTTTCCTTCTGTAGTGTCCCTCCATTCACCTGGGTTGTATATCCTCTTCTTCCTCTTCGAACGCTCTCTATTGACCACTTATTAAACCACTCTTTATGATCTGTATGTGATCCAAGCCTAAGAGTGATTGTAATTGTGTCAGTTAGGCATCTACAAGTAGGCCCAGCACATCTGATTTCTGAGACACTTTTTATTTACTAGGGTAGCTTCCCTAGGCCCCTACATCAGTCACCTCTTAGAACATGCCATCTAGATTGCAGTGTTACTATTCTTTGCTCCCTTGAGAGCCCCGGCAACACACTGGCGGTATAGACCTATCCAGATATCACTCTCCAAATTATTGAACCATCCATAAAAATGAAGTCACTTAGGCTAGTGTTTCCATCAGTATGGTTCTTTATATCTGCATTGGTAGATGAACCTTAGTCCAACTTCAGATGATAAAATGATTCATATTTATAAGAAACAAGATGAGTAAGTGAACTGAAACGTTGCTAACTGCATCACTGTCAATCATTGTCATCCTTAATTAAAGCTCTCTTGGTTTGTCATTAATGTTGAACTAGGTATTTATACTGAGGCAATACCATCCAAGAGTTGACTGGAGCAGATCTTCAACCTCCACAGTGTTGAACTAGGTATTCTTACTGAGGCAATACCATCCAAGAGTTGACTGGAGCAGATCTTCAACTTACAATATCCAGGAAAATCTTTGAACAGTTATCTTTTATAGAAATGCTAAAATAGTGATCTCCACATTGAAGACTTCATATCTATTAATTTTTATGTAATCCATCCAGGTTTTTGGGAGAGACTGTAGCAAGTGGCTGAAGGGACCGAACCGTTCTGAATTCTTTTATTATAAATCTTGCACATCTGTTCTAGTTCTCTGCCAGTCAAGGTCTTTAATACCAACATATCTTACAACTTGTTTTAGGATACAGATAATACAATATACTAGATAATATAGAAATTAGATAACTAATATATTAGATAGCACATTTCTTCTTCTCTTCACCCATTTATTTCATTATCGAAGTGGTTGGGAGAGATGGGAGGAGGGGGAGGTAGTGATCTTGTGTGTGCTTGTTCTAAGGCACTTTGTAAGCTGCTATTCATTTTCTTAAGGCTGTTCTTGATGCCGTCGTTTCATCTTTTGCGTTGTCTTCCTCTGTACTTGTTATACTTTTTTCAGTGTGATTCTGCGGTAGTTGATATCCCGGCATTCTTGTCAGGTGTCCAAACCATTTACTCTGTTGTTCTTTTATGATCTGCATGACTAGTTTCACATCCAGTCTTCTTTTGATTTCTTCATTTCTAACTTTGTCTCTTATTGTCCCTCCAGCAGCTCTTCTAAGGCATCTTATCTCCATCGTTACGATTTTCCGCTTATTAGCTGCTGCTATTGCTCATGTTTGGCACTGGTAACATTGTGTTGGCCAGACAATTGTTTTTAACAGAAGAACTGCTTTAGTTAACAAACTAAAATTGTAAACATAAACACACAAAAATCAGAAGCATAGTTAAAAGTGTAACGGTGAAAGATACTGACCTTCTGAACAATTTCTACCTTCCCAGCCTGACTCGCAGTTACTACAATTGTAATAATAGGGTTCTGCTGTGAGATTAGTAGTGCATGTACCGTGAGCACAAGGGTGTGGTTTGCAGAAATCGATTGCTGTTCACAATAATAAAAAACAATTAATTAACAAATAGGAAATACATTCTATCAGTAAATATACGTATTTTTAATGACTATATGTATAGTGTTTGATATAGTGTATGTGGTGGGACAGATTAGCGTAATGCAAAGGCGTTCGACTGTCGACTTGGACGCAAGAGGCTTGTGGGCTCAATCCCACACTCACCTGATGATTGCCATGGATCTAAAGGGGACAAAGAATATTAACACTGTGACATACACGTCACGTCGTAAGAGGCGACTAAGGTAGGGGCCTAGGAAGCTTCCTAGTAAATAAAATGTATCGCAGAAACCGGATGTGCTGGCCTACTTGTAGGTGCATAACTGGGACAGCGTACAATCACTCTTAGGCTCAGATCACATACAAATCACAAAGAGTGGTTTAACAAGTGGTCGATATGGAGCGGTCGAAGAAGAAGAATCCCACACTCGATGTTTCACACGTAAGGAAAGGGATAAACCCTCTTCCTACTAGAGACTAAGCAGGTTAAGTAAAGTGAATCCATACCATAAGGTCTGAAAGTAGTACGGAAATTTAATTTTTTTATTATAGTGTATGATATAGCGTATGATAGAGAGGCACAGACGCCGAATAGCCAGCTAGAAGATATGCATGACTGAAGACTTTCAGTAGGTAACTAACTACCATTGACACGGACACCGAATAGCCAGCTAGAAGACAGATACAATTGAAGACTTTCAGTAGGGAACTATCTGCCCTTGACACGGATACTGAATAACCAGCTAGAAGACAGGCAAGATTGAAGATGTTCAGCAGGTAACTAACTACCCTTTATTTTTTCTAGAAACTATATGGGCCTTCTGAGATTGAACCAGGAGAGGAATGGATTGCTGTGCACCTCATTTTCAGAATGCTTTCAGTTACTATATCCATTAAGAAAACTGAAACAAAAAATCCATCACTAGTTAACGCACAGGTTGAGGCCTTCTTGAATAATTACAACAATGAAACAGATAATCAAGTAAAAGATTTCACATACCTGGGGAGAATTTTTTCAGCAAATGGAAGAATAACTAATGGAATTCAACACAGATGCAACAAAGCAAATCAAATGATAGGGCAAATGGCGCCAATTTTAAGATGCAAACACGTCACCATGAACACAAAAGAGCAATGTTCAACACAATCTTTCTCCCACATTATGTTACCAGTGCCAAACCTGGACGCTGACAACAAACGATAGAAGAAAACTAGTCACAACAGAGATGAAGTGTCTACACAGAATGCTGGGTGTAACAAGAAGAGACCAGTTGAGAAATGAAGACATCAGGAAAAAGTGGGTACAACATCAGTACTAGACTTCATCAAGAAACAACAAATTAAATGGTTCGGCCACGTAAGCAGATTACCATCAGACAGTGCACCCCAAAGAGCAATGCTGCTCCGATACAATGGGTACAAAGCAAAAGGCCGGCCACGCAAAAGATGGACCTCAGAGATAACAGAGGCGACGAAAGAGACCATCTACGAAGCGCATACTAGGGCCCGTTTTAGAAATCTCTTCCTGACCTGACGCTGTGAGGCATACAGGATTCGAGAAAAAGAAGAAGAAGAAGTAGAAGAAGAAGAAGAAGAATGAAACAGATGTATTTATTTATACCGATGGTATTTCGTCAACAACGATGTGCGCGTGCTTTTTCAGTGCGCTCAGGAGGAAAAATAATAAGAGAGGACAATGGGGCCTATGCAACAACCACAAGTAGTTTGACAATGGAGGTGAGGGCTGTTACAGAGGCAGTGACGTGGTTGACATCTCATAACTACTCTCGTGTTTTCATACTCAGTGACTTCATGAGTATAATTCGTAAAGTCCAAAACAGGAATGGTGAGATGAAACTGGGTGGAGATACTGGTACAGACAGCGATCAGAGCAATCACCTTCATTTGTATCCCTGGGTACGCAGAAGTCAGGGGCAATGAACGAGCTGATAGATTGGCTGTCACAGCTACGATATCAGAAGAAACTGCTTCTTACTTTTGTCCTGTTCTGCTTTTTTGCCGTAGCAGGTTTAACTGATGATCGGTTTCCGAGATAGAAGAAACTGCAATGGGGACCGAAATGATATTCCTAACGCATTGAGAGTCTTTCCGAACAGAGAAGAGTTAAAAACTACTTCAGAAAATTTTCAATATCTGCCACAATATGTTAACGCACTAAAAAATATCTTAACAGCTACCACAATTGTTTTTAATGGTGCTTGTGTGCGCGCGTTCGTGCGTGTATATATATATATATATATATATATATATATAGTATGGCCCTTTTCATCTTTACAGACGGTCAATAGGCAAGTGTTTTACTGTGACAACTTCTGAGTTTTCGCTTTTCTCTCTTGGTGTTCAGCTCGTACATAAGTCTCTTCTCAAAAGACTCTGCCCCTTCCGTAATTGGCTTCCACAACTCTGTCATAGCTAGTCCTCCATGACACAAGACTATAGAAAAATTTTTCATTAGGTTTGCAGACATCTTATACAACTGAAAAATAGTCTACCAGAGTGAAGTTCTCCAGAATCGGGTGTAACAGAAAACCAGTTTGTTTTGAGTCATCGGAAAAGTTTACATCTTCAATGTCTAGACTTCATCTAGAACACAATTAACTGGTTCGCCATGATAAGGGCAGATTTACCATCGATAGTGCACCCAGCTTTTGGTATCTATGTCAAGCAAAGCCACCAGATGGTCAATAACTGCAGGAGACATCAGAAGGTGAAGTGTTGAAATCTCTTCCTGCCTGACGCTAGGGTCCAGGTTCGAGAAAAGAAAAAGAATAGAAGAAGAGAAGAGGTTGAATGTCATTTTTTTACCGATGATATTTCGTCAACAACGTGTGCGCGTCTTTTTCAGTTGCCTTCAGAGGAAAGATAATGGAGGACTGTGGACCAAGAAACACAATGTTTTGCAATGGAGTTGAGGTGCATTTAAAAGTGACGTGTTGATTCTTACCTCTGTCAAAACTCAGTGCTTCTGAGAAATTTAGTCAAAAAGAATGGTGAATGAAACTGCAAACTTACAACAGCATCAGCAAGTACCTTATTTGTCTCCCTGGGCGAAAGAGGAAATGTCAGCAAATAAGGGCGACAGCTCATATCAGAGAAAGTATTTCTTTTGTCTTGTCTGCTTGCCGTAAACGTTAACTGAGATCAGTTCGAGATGAAAAATCAATAGGACCTAAGAGTATTCAAGGATTAAAGAAGTCTTTCCGAAAGAGAGGTAAAGACACAGAAAATTTCAAACTCCACTATTTAACCTAAAATATCTGTACTGCTCATCAACTGTATTTTTCATGGCCTTGGAAGGAACAATCAATTGGAAACTTTACAACCAATATACTCAATATTTTATAAAACTTGCCTCTACTGTGTCAATACTATATATATATATATATATATATGAAATATGAAATTGCCAGAAGAAATCAAGATTGTTTCACGAATTAACAAAAAAATTCCAACAGCTAGCATAATTGTTAAAACCAGTGGCGGATCGTCATTAAGGGTCAGTGGGGCCGAGCCCCACAAAAATAAGGTGTAACGTGTATTTATTATTTTATACATTAAAATATATCCTAACCGAAACCATGATTTTTCTGAAAATATCTGTCTGGCCCAACCAACAAAAGTGATCACGAGCCACCACTGGTTAAAACGATATAGAAAACTTGAAGCAGATTAACATAATTTATTAGACAAGCGCATTAGAACAGCGCAAGACAAAAAAAAGAAAAACCACGACACTGGGCAGCAACCAGGTAGCAGTGTGACGACAAAAGAAGAAGAAGATTAGACAAGCAGATGTGAACTATCATGACTTTAATGTAGGTATTCGAGAAGCATCTGCCAGCTCACATCAAACGAGACTATTCAATCATTCAACAGCTTCAAAATATAATTATCGATTGTAAGGGACTAGAGAACAATGGTTCTCAGCCTGGGAAGTGCGCCTCCCCAGCAAGGCTTAATTCTCACAATACAACAAGCCACCTGACAAACTGAACGAGTGGTATCTATTTTCTAATAGACCACTTCATGAACCAAAATATGTAACTTCCAAAAATAGTTCACAAGATCTATTTTAAGACATTTGTATATAATAGTTTATGGAATAGAGTAATTTAATTTCTAAAATATAGCTTTAAACTATACACATTCTGCTTTTTCAAATTGTGCTCTAGCCCTTAACATATGCGCCAAAATTGTGCTCTAATACTTAGCATATGCGCCCAAATAGGGCTATAGCACTTAACATATGCACCTAAATCGTGCCTCCTAGCACTTAACATATGCACCTAAATTTGTGCTCCTAGCATGCTCTAACATATGCACCTAAATTGTGCTCTAGCACTCAACATATGCACCTAAATTGTGCTCTAGCACTTAACATATGCACCTAAATTGTGCTCTATCACTTAACATATGCACTAAATTGTGCTCTAGCACTTAACATATGCACCTAAATTGTGCTCTAGCACTTAACATATGCACCTAAATTGTGCTCTAGCACTTAACATATGTGACCAAAAAGATAAAGATGTTGGACATTACTGCTTTAAGTGAGAGAGAGAGAGAGAGGTGTTATAGTTGATGGGTTTCATGGTACGACATGTGGTGTTTATTTGATGGCACTCATGATTTATATGATGATCAGATGGTATGCTATTACAATACATCTACCTCTCTGGACAGCACAATATAGTGAACAACCATGATTATTCAATTCCTTTATCTTTAATTGATGTTATCGTTTCAGACAATACAAAAACACATCCGTCCTTGTTCACTGTTTATATCGGTCTCTCTCTGTTGTCACTACGTCGCTAAGCAGTACTAACATTCTACGTCAACTAGTTTCACTACGTCCAAGTCTCGTTCTAGTGTTGCTATTTGCTTACAGTGTGCAGATTTGGTGTGCAAACACTACAGTCTACTAATTTCATATCTACCAACCCATCTATTTAAACTACCTGTCTGGTCTATTAGCTACCAACTGGGGTTGAGGGACTGGCTGCATGCTTTCTACAGAGAGAACTAAGGTGATATATAAGATATATAAGAGAAATAAGATGATAAGACAATAGTAAAGAAGACCAAACAGTCGTACCACAAACAACCACATCTACTGCAGCAACATATAGAAAGCAGATACTAAACAGTCGTACCCCAAACAACCACATCTACTGCAGCAACATATAGAAAGCAGATACTAAACAGTCGTACCACAAACAACCACATCTACTGCAGCAACATATAGAAAGCAGATACTAAACAGTCGTACCCCAAACAACCACATCTACTGCAGCAACATATAGAAAGCAGATACTAAACAGTCGTACCCCAAACAACCACATCTACTGCAGCAACATATAGAAAGCAGATACAAAAATGATAACTTACCTTTAAGGCAGTCAGGACCTTCCCATCCAGTGCTACAATTACATTTGTAGTTTCCTCCTACGTTTGTGCAGTTTCCGTTATGACAATCAACTTTTAAACAAGCGTCCACTTCTGTGGAGGGACAAGAATACTAATATTATACGTCGGAACACCTAACTTCTTCTTCTTCTTTGCGTTCGTTCTTTACGACCAATTTTAATCACGCTTTGTGATATAGTTGATCTTTGCCAAGAATGTGTATACGTTGCACATTGGTTTGGTAGGACCCTAAACCTCATAACGAAATTTAACTGATATATATATATATATATATGCTGCCTTCGTTGCATACAGTGCAATCCCTAACAAATAATTTGGCCACAGTATGCGACCTATTTTCTCTGACTATAAGTGTCACCAAAACAGTGGTTATATGTCAGGGACATAACACATGAACAAATATCACTTTAAATGGTAACCATTTAACCCCAGTTAAAAAATTCATCTATCTTGGGTCCATAGTAACTGCCATCTTTTCTCTTGATGAAGAAATCAACGCTCGAATAGGTAGTGCGACTACATTCGACAAATTATCAAAGAGACCGTGGGACAACAAAAAGTCAACATTGCAGACGAAGATTCAAATACATCGAGCCTGTGTAATCTCTCTACTATATGGCCCAGAAACACTGGCAGCCTTCTCAAGGCACGAGAGGAGACTTAACAACTTTCACCGTCGATGTCTCCGCAAGATTATGAACATCAGGTGGTACGACAAGATAACCAACTCTCAAGTACTGCAACATGCAAACTTGTCTTCCATCATGGGCATGCTCAGCAGTAGAAGACTAAGGTGCTAGGCATGTGAGAAGAATGGACAATAGCCGCATACCCCAACTTATATTGTTCTGGAAACTTTTGGAAGGTAAGAGACGCCAAAGCAAACCACTGCTCAGATATAAGGATGTATGAAAGGTCTCAATGAATAACTTTTCTATAGGTCCCAACATTTGGGGAAAACTAGCTGATGACAGAGTTATATGGGAAACAACATTACGCAAAGTTGCAGACTCATTTGAAAAGAGACTTAAGGATGAGCTAAAAGTCAAGAGAAATAAGCGAAAACTCAGGAGTTGTCACAGTAAAACACTTGCCAATTGACTGTCTGTAAAGACGAAGTCATATAATAAGATTATATATATATATATATATATATATGTGTGTGTAGATAATACGTGTCACTTAGAGACTGACCACATCCTCCCTGACACTTTGGGTAGCTACCGGCCAATAAAAGGGACATGGGACAATGCTGGCACGTTTGCATATGATGTTTATGAAGTCTTCCAATCCAAGCAAGAGACTGTTGCTGTGGCCATCGACTTGGAGGATGCTTATAACAAGGTGAATTTTTCAATAATGGTGCGCTCTTTGATTACATGTAAAGTTAATCCTTGGCTGATGAACTGGATAGCTGCTTCTTTAATGGAGAGAACCGTTTCACTACGTTTAGGAACATGGACATCGGATCCTGCACGTATATGCCCGGGATTACCACAGGGTTCTCCTCTATCACCTGTGTTGTTTAATATTTACACAGCAAATGTAGCTAAAATTCAGCCAACCGGATTGGGCCGAACATTGACATTTGCAGATGATATCTTAATATATAGGACTGGTTCAGACAGACGAGAGATGGTTGACGACATTCAGAAAACATT
Organism: Arion vulgaris; assembly: GCA_020796225.1. Taxonomy (NCBI): domain Eukaryota; kingdom Metazoa; phylum Mollusca; class Gastropoda; order Stylommatophora; family Arionidae; genus Arion; species Arion vulgaris. The sequence goes on along the minus strand of CM036772.1, from coordinate 5,556,322 downwards.
GCATACCATCTCGGGTTGGTGTAGGAAGTCTCGCTCTCAGGTCAATCCTGAAAAAGCGTGTATGTTGTGGTGCTTGTTGAATAATCACATAGTCAAGGCTGACCTACCCCGTGTAATCTTTGATGAACGTACCATCGAGCGCAGAGACAGGCTGCGCTATCTTGGAATAGGCTTTGATCTTAGTCTATCTTTCAAACACCATGTTGAACAGACGATACAACGTTGCAAGCGTGGTCTTGCGGCTCTCAAAGTTATGGTGGCCGCACACCTTGCGCAGAGACTACTTGTCCTTTTGTTCGATCGACTGGTTATGTCAGTGGTAGATTACGGACTCGGAATTCTTACGATATCAAGATCACAATGTGAACGACTCGAACGGGTTCAGAATGAAGGTATGTGTATAGTCCTGGGCTGCACTAGAGATACACCCATTGTGAAGATGAGATATATGCTTGGCCTTCTGTCACTACGCTCCCGTCATGCAATCGCCCAAACAAGGGCATATATGCGGTTACTGCGGATAAGAAACATCCACTACACAAGAACACTAATGATGTTATGGGCACGATAATCAATCGTGGCATGTCGTGGATGGCCCAGGCTGATAGAACAATTGGCCAGGTGACTACGGTTGCGACCCTACCAAAAGGGAAGAATGGATCCCAACAGATGATAGCATGACCAACTATCTCAACGTTATCATTACTCTTCGAAGAGAATGTAAAGATTGGGGCAACATGAAGACTGATCTCGCAGTTAAGCAGCTGATAGAAGATCATGCAAGGGATGATGATGTTGTTGTATATACCGATGGGTCGGTTCAACGTGGTGAGAAGTCCGGCTGGGGTTTCTTGGCTAATGTGCATGGTAGGATTGTTGCAGAGCGAAGTGGGGCATACAGGACAACTACTTCTAGTATGAGGATGGAGGTTGAGGCCGTTAAGCTGCTCTCCATTGGATCTCTGGGACTTCATTTACTGGGGCCGTTGTTGTATCTGACTTTCAGTCGATGCTTCACAAGATCCAGAAGGGCAGGTTTCGGTATGAGTGAATGTCGTCTATAGAAGTTTCTAACCTCCAAAGGCTTACGTGGATATACTGTAGAGTATATATATATATATATATATATATATATATATATAGAGTAGAGTATTGCACAATGCACAAACCCTGTAGCCCAGCATCAATTCTAGAAATCTCATGAAAAATGTGCACATGTAACTTGGTCCGGTTTCGAACCAACAGCTTTCAGAACAAGAGGCAAACGCCTTAACCATTTCGCCATAGAGACCCTCTCAACAGACTTGAAGTTTAAACATGACCAAGGACTTGAAGCCGAAGTTGGAAAACGTCTACTTCCTTTGTCACAGCCGTAATGGTGTAGATCAGCGCTGTCCAATACGGTTCCCACAGGCGCCATGGCTCACGAGTGATACATTCCTGGCGCCCTAGTTTACTCGCCGGCTTTAACGCTAACCAGAACTTCAAGAAAAAAAGTATTTCTTAATAACAGTATGTTTCCGTTACTTAGGAAGCACTATACTCGTTTTTTAAATTGAATATTTGACTTATTCCTCTCTGCTCCTTGTGGAGCAGGGGCCTCAATTGTTGTTCGCCACTTTTCTCGGTCTCTGGCTTTTTTTTTTATGGTTCCCAATTAAACATTTCATCATCATCAAATAGCTTATCCTGAGCAGAACTTTGCCACCCCAACAGTCCTCTGGAATTCTCTCTCTCATAGGCCAGATGTCCTGCCTCTGCAGCCTTCATATTCAATCCATCAGTTACATCCTGAATTCATCTTCTCCGTGGTCTTCCTCTTCTTCTCTTTGCCAGTATGCTCCTTCCATGATGGTCTTTCCAGCCCTTCATGTCTTTTTATATATCCAAAATATCTCTATTTTCTCTTTCTTATTTGTAGCATCAGCCAGTTTTCTTTGATTTGAGTTCTTTCTGGATAGTATCTATTTGTTCTCTTCTCTGTTCAAGATATACGAAGGACTCTTCTGTAACACTTATATTCAAAAGCACATATATGTTTTCCACTGCTTTATTAAATGTCCATGCTTCACACCCATACGTTGCCACTGGGAATATGCATGCTCTTAATATTCTAATCTTTGGTTTCTTATCAGTTCCGTTCCATACCGTTTTGAGTTGTTTAATTTTTTGTAAAGCCATGTTTGTTCTTCTTTTAATTTCCTTTTAATTAAACGTTTACTGTCGATTAATTACGTTTTCAGCTGTTACTTATTAAACTAATGTTACTATTAATATTATTATTATTATTATTGTCATACGACTCCCGCGCCTTCACGGTAGTTATTCAAGTGCGCCCCACTATGTAAACATGTTGGAGAGCACTGGTGTAGAATTAAGTGTGCTTGCTTCGTTTTCCCGAGGATGCACGATTAAATTTCACAGAAGGAGGGGAATTTTTCAACCGGGTTTTGCTGTGGCTATCACTTCCATCAAGTCTCAACTAGGTACCAGAGAAACACTGGAAGCTAGGGCAGCCGGCGTGATGTTGGCTACATCATTCATCGTGTGCCGTTAGTCAAAGAAAGATTCGGACCTAACACCCTACTCCCCATTATACCACCTGGTATGAAAAATGGATCTTTGCTTTTTTTTTTTTTAAATAGATCAGTAGACACATAAGAACAAGAGCCATAGAGAGAGTTGTTTAATATGGGAAGGACATACTGACAGTAGAATAAGACATACATATATGGCGGGAATCAGCTCTGACGATCACCCTATAACCAATCATATCTGATACCATGCTACAGTATAACTCCAGATGTGATACTTTAAAGTGGGGGTTCTCTTTGTAAAGTCTGACAGTCTCCTTCCTGTAAAAGTGTGTCCCCTGTTGGATAATATGTACCGAAATTCGGAGTTGCTAGTTTTATATGCCGTTGGAACTTGATGGTGGTGTAACGTACTCAGGTTCATGACGCAAACTGTACAGATAATAAAAAGTGGTAGGACGCCGATAGCGAAGTCGTTAACACAATGTGCCAGTAATCACTTGCTGTGCTAATTTCGCGGTTCAAGACCATCTCGGACAAAAATAATTGTCAGTGTGTACTCATTAGGCGGTTAGACTACAGGTTTCTTGATCCTTTACTTGGGAATCTAAATTACAAGTGTCTCAGATGTCAGAGTAAGGCTTGCCGGAATGGAGAAGGATACTGATGATAAGGAAAGCAAATCTTCAAGCAAAACTCAGTCGGTGCTGTCAAGATTCCATCTCACTGTGGCATTGCAGGTAATGAGAGTGCCGATGTCTTAGCTAAGGAGGGCAGTGTCAAAAAGCACATTTACCAACCCCTGTCTTTTCAAGAGGTCCAAACCCTCATACAGAGAAAATCTACAGTAGACTGGAAGACAAACATTGATATGATTATGGAAAAGACTCCCTCAAAGACCTAAGCAGAACAGACCAGGTCATTATATTTCAACTACGAACCGGACACTGCAGACTCAACAAACACTTATATAGACTAGGAATAAGTCAAACAGCTCTCAGTCAGTGTCAGTAGGCGGAACAGACACCAGAGCATATCCTGCAAGACTGGCCTCTCCTGGGTGAGCTGAGAAGCAACATCTGGCCACACCCAGTCGACCTGAAAACTAAGCTTTGGGGAAACCTGACAGACCTGAAGCTGACTGCCCAGTTTGTTGTCCACAGTAAATTAAGCGCATGACCAGAGATCGCTGAAGAAGAAGAAGATATTAGGCGCCATGACAACGTCTGCATTCATAGTAGGTTAATTTGGTTTATAAGAACAATCGCCAACAAACAAACAAACAAACAAACATAGAAATATGTCTTGTGGGAAGAAGAAGTTGAACCTGCTCTTAATGACAGACCGCCCGAGCGGTTACCGGAGACGGCCCGAGTGGTTACTGGGGCCCGTCCGAGTGGTTACCGGGGCCCGCCCGAGTGGTTACCGGGGCCCTCCCAAATTTGGGGTGTAAAGAATAGAACCACTGTTACCTGTCATGCATGTCGTAAGAGGCGACTAAGGCGGTTTGGCTTAAATCGGATGCATGTGTCCGCTAGGAATGCTAACCCGAAACAAATGCTTGCAGAAAACGGATGCACCAGGCCGTAAGGTCGCATAACATGGTGCAACGACTCCTCACAATGAGGAATGGTATAACGGATTCTACGGCCGCCAATCTGCCTCTGAGATTTAGCCACGCAGTAAGAACGTCAGACCTACCATCACGAAGGTGGCCAAAACTTACTGTAGGAAGAGGTCGGCACAAACGAGGAAGCAGAAATCATAGGAATTATATCCTACAAAACTGCCCCCAGTATGCAGACTTGAGAAGAAAGAGATGGCCCACTTACACTAGCATCCAAGACAAACTGTATGGTGTGGCTGATAATCTGAGGCAGACATCTGCCTTTATTAGAGAATCCGAAATCCCAATCTAGTGAGAACGCAGAAGAAGAAGAAGATGATGACAGACATGAGAAGAAGAAGAAGATGATGACAGACATGAGAAGAAGAAGAAGAAGATGATGACAGACATGAGAAGAAGAAGATGACAGACATGAGAAGAAGAAGAAGAAGATGACAGACATGAGAAGAAGAAGAAGATGATGACAGACATGAGAAGAAGAAGATGACAGACATGAGAAGAAGAAGAAGAAGATGACAGACATGAGAAGAAGAAGATGACAGACATGAGAAGAAGAAGAAGAAGATGACAGACATGAGAAGAAGAAGAAGATGATGACAGACATGAGAAGAAGAAGATGATGACAGACATGAGAAGAAGAAGATGACAGACATGAGAAGAAGAAGAAGATGATGACAGACATGAGAAGAAGAAGAAGATGACAGACATGAGAAGAAGAAGATGACAGACATGAGAAGAAGAAGAAGATGATGACAGAAATGAAAATGAAAATCGTTCCATATCCTTTGTATGACGTCTCCATCAACCACAGTAAACGAGTCGTCGATTTTCTAGGCACCACTTATACGCTCAGTAGTTTACCATTGCTTTCAGAACTGTGAGATCTATTTCTACCATTCATACAATTCCACGCCAACAAATTTACTTCCAAACTGCCCGTCGCAGAGTTTGAACCAGGTACACTTGTGTTGTGATCGAGCTCACTATCGTTGAAGCTACAGACGCCCACAATGACAGACATAGAAATACAGATATAAAAACATGCAGACGTGTACAGATATAAAAACATGCAGACGTGTACAGATATAAAAACATGCAACGTGTACAGATATAAAAACATGCAGACGTGTACAGATATAAAAACATGCAGACGTGTACAGATATAAAAACATGCAGACGTGTACAGATATAAAAACATGCAGACGTGTACAGATATAAAAACATGCAGACGTGTACAGATATAAAAATATGCAGACGTGTACAGATATAAAAACATGCAGACGTGTACAGATATGAAGATGATAAAGAAACAGAAGAGCATATAAACCGTACCTGTCAGCTTCATTTGAATTACCAGAGTGACAGCATGGCCTTATCAGATCTCTATGTGTTAAATATTCTAGAACTGCGACAGATGACCAGATGAAAGACTGACATTGTGGTCCTGACAGATCGCTCTGCGTCAACTATTAAAGAACTGAGACAGACAACAGAGTGAAATTGTGGTATTCTGACTGCTCTGCAACAAATACACTAAGACTATGGCAGATGACAGAGGGACATTGTGAACGTATCAGACCACTCTACATTAAACATTGTGGTTCACTCAGAACGCTCGGTGTCAAATAATCGAGAACTGCGACAAAACGGAGATCGACATTGTGGTCTTTTTATACCGCCCTTCGTCAAATACTACTCTCAGACTATGATAGAGTAGCCTTGTGGTCCTCTCAGACCGCTCTTAGTCAACTACTATAGATCTGCGATAGATGACAGAGCGAAATTGTGGTCTTCTCAGACCGTTCTGCGACAAATACTATAATACTAGGCGAGAGGACGGATTGACATTGTGGTCGTATCAGACCACCCTGCGTCAACTATTCTAGGGCGGTGGGCCGATGCATGAAACAATTGTTATGAGAGAAATGATGATTATATGAAAACGAGGGAAGAAAACAAAGTAGAACTCTGAATTGTTAAATACCACGATGTTGCTGTTGCTTACCTGTAGTATCAGCATTGGGTGGTGATGATGTTGGACTAGATACTGTCACTTCTACAGATGTTTCTACTTCCCCAACAGTTGCACTAGAAGTATCCGTCAAATCGAAACTTGTTGAGGTCGTTGTTTGCTTCACGTCTCTGTTTGGGGTACTTTGTTCAGCAGTGGTTTGTATGGGCGTAGAGCTGCTAGCAGAAGGAGTGGTGGTAGGTGTATTGGTTGTTTCAGCAGGTGTAATAGCTACTGCAGGGTAGGGCGCAGTGGGTGTTGTAGTGGCGCTGTTGCAGTGGTGTTGTATAGAGCGCAGCTGTTGTTGTAGGTGCATCAGTTGTTGTAGTAGGCGCAGCTGTTGTTGTAGGTGCATCAGTTGTTGTAGTAGGCGCAGCTGTTGTTGTAGGTGCATCAGTTGTTGTAGTTGGCGCAGCTGTTGTTGTAGGTGCTCATTGTTGTAGTTGGCGCAGCTGTTGTTGTAGGTGCATCATTTTGTAGTTGGCGCAGCTGTTGTTGTAGGCGGTGCGTCATTTATGTAGTGGCGCAGCTGTTGTTGTAGGTGCGTCAGTTGTTGTAGTAGGCGCATTTGTTGATGTATGTACAGGGGTAGATGATTGTCTTGTACCTGTACCTGTTGATGAATCTGTCACAGCAGCTGTCTGCTTGGTGGTGCCATTTGTTTGTACTTTGCTTGCAAGTGTAGTGTTTACATCCACACTAAGACAGCCGATCCAACAAAACGAGAATAAAACCACAAATAACATGCACCTTTGACCTATGAGTTCCATAGTTTTATGTCCTCGTTTCCAATTCAATATTCAGTGTATTAGCCACTGGAAATACAACAAGGAAGAAAATTGATAAAAATGATGTACAGTTTCTAGAAATAAAAGTGGAAAAATAGCTGCATATACAGTATAAAGAAAGAAGAGGAAAGAGAAGAAGAAGAACAAATAAATAAACGGAACAGAATACCGAACTAAAACAACAACAGACGATCTTATTTGTACGTATCAAGTGTGACAATATGTGGGTAGTATTATGTACGTATCAAGTGTGATAATATGTGGGTAGTATTATGTACGTATCAAGTGTGACAATATGTGGGTAGTATTATGTACGTATCAAGTGTGACAATATGTGGGTAGCATTATGTACGTATCAAGTGTGACAATATGTGGGTAGTATTATGTACGTATCAAGTGTGACAATATGTGGGTAGTATTATGTACGTATGTTGTGTATAGTCGTTGGTATGCTCACAGAATAGAATAGCGGAAGTGATATGTTACATGAAGTAAACAAGTGAATGCTACTAATGGCTACAAACTGGGAACATTATTTCAATTCTTAAGTAATTTTATTTACAATTTTTAGATTTACATGTGCATATAATTATGTTATAAAATGGAAAAACTAACATGCCACCCCCTCCCCCCTTTCACCTTCCTCCAGCCCTTTCTTCCCCAAAAATATCCTTTCCCTTCCCAAAAATATAAGAGAAAAAAACAAGAGTTTACTGTAAAGCTTTTCTTCTTGATAAAAATAAGATAAAATAATATTTTGTAGTTTCGCTGCATAAATTTAGATTTCAATACATAAAATTGTCTTTGTTACAGTTTCACGACCTAAATTTAGATTTGAACATACACAGTTTTTGGGACCTGGCGGATCTAACGGTGTCCAGGTGATGGCTATTCTAGCAAGTATATCAGGGCTCATTCTTGGGAACTTTCTCCAGCAGATTCTATCTTAATCTTGAAATTATACTTTCAATGTTTTCAAATTGTTGTCTAAGAGAAATGATATCTCCGGCAGATTTAATCTTGAAATTATATTTCCAATGTTTTCAAATTGTTGTCTAAGAGAAATGATATCTCCGGCAGATTTAATCTTGAAATTATATTTCCAATGTTTTCAAATTGTTGTCTAAGAGAAATGATATCTCCGGCAGATTTAATCTTGAAATTATATTTCCAATGTTTTCAAATTGTTGTCTAAGAGAAATGATATCTCCGGCAGATTTAATCTTGAAATTATATTTCCAATGTTTTCAAATTGTTGTCTAAGAGAAATGATATCTCCGGCAGATTTAATCTTGAAATTATATTTCCAATGTTTTCAAATTGTTGTCTAAGAGAAATGATATCTCCGGCAGATTTAATCTTGAAATTATATTTCCAATGTTTTCAAATTGTTGTCTAAGAGAAATGATATCTCCGGCAGATTTAATCTTGAAATTATATTTCCAATGTTTTCAAACTGTTGTCTAAGAGAAATGATATCTCCGGCAGATTTAATCTTGAAATTATATTTCCAATGTTTTCAAAGTGTTGTCTAAGAGAAATGATATCTCCGGCAGATTTAATCTTGAAATTATATTTCCAATGTTTTCAAACTGTTGTCTAAGAGAAATGATATCTCCGGCAGATTTAATCTTGAAATTATATTTTCAATGTTTTCAAATTGTTGTCTAAGAGAAATGATATCTCCGGCAGATTTAATCTTGAAATTATATTTCCAATGTTTTCAAACTGTTGTCTAAGAGAAATGATATCTCCGGCAGATTTAATCTTGAAATTATATTTCCAATGTTTTCAAACTGTTGTCTAAGAGAAATGATATCTCCGGCAGATTTAATCTTGAAATTATATTTCCAATGTTTTCAAACTGTTGTCTAAGAGAAATCTACTGTTTGATACTTTGTTATATCAGATATATATGTAGGCGATTAATATCGGACTTAATTCCATAGAAGAGATTAAACGAGTGATCCAGGATATAGCGGTATGAAGAAATTGCTTGAAGGTTCTTCGATATAAGGGTAGACTGCAGTAAAACTATGCAACAATGACGAAACGTGTATAAACAAAGTACTATAGTTTTATAAAGTACACAAACAATAACAATACACATCGCCAGTCCTAGTTTTTCGCATTTATTTCGTTTTTAGTTACAAATTTTCATTTGATGGCCGTTACGGATTTATTGTCTAATTGTATGTTATGTCTGCTATTTAAGAAGTGAATGTCTTCCTTTCTAGCGTATCCTTTGCTTGATAAAGGCATTTTGGTCGAAACGTTGCTGTGTATTGTTATTGTTTTTGTAAAACTACAGTACTTTGTTATTATGTGTTTCGCCATTTTTAACATATAACAGTGTGAGATATAAACAAATTAATATTATAATAATGTTCTACACGAATATTATGAATTGATTAATATTGCATAATTCTGACCCCTTGAATCTTTCAACCAACATGTAACACAAACTAAAAACCGAACCGGATTTACTAATCCACAACGCTAGACATGAAATGAAATAAATCCAAATCAAGTTTTGAAAGTTCCATCAAATGTCAAACGACGTTTTTAGTCGCCTGTTATTTAACAGATCAACGCAGTATCATTAAGTTTAACAGACATACATACACAACATAAATGTAGCCGACAGACGCTTGTCTATTTATCCCGTCAGTCCAAAAATATTGTAATCTAGAAAGCTCCGCCTAATTTCAAGCGTCAGTTGGTTGCGACATGCAACGGATTCCTGGCACGTTGTCAGATATGAGGCCAGTTTTATCTCATTTACTGCATTTTATACTAGGCCAAACAGGGCGTGAGGAACGCGCACAAACCTATAGTTATCTGTTTCTAATGATATAGATGAAAAAGTAGGATATATTAGTCACTAAACGTGACTGATTAAAAATACTTATAGATATACGTTCGTTGTGTTCTTAAACTATAAATTATTCATACTGATAACGACGTTTTGTAGTCAGCAGCAAATACAATAGTTTAGGGTGTGCCAGTTTGTCATTATGAAATAAATTGCAAAATAATAGAACATGAAGAAATATAATTTTACAAAGAAGAGACTGACACTAAACTGACATCCCGAACTTACCCCATAGGTTCCCAATATGTTCCAGCAGATATCAAATGTTATAAATACTGATTGTTGAAGTTCTTCTTCGAACGCTTCATATCGATCACTTGTTAACCACTTTGTGTGATTTGTATGTGATCTGAGCCTAAGAGCGATTGTACGTTGAGACTGTTGCGCGCCTACAAATAGGCCAGCACATCCGATTTCAGTGATGCTTTTTATTTACTAGGGTAGCTTCCCTAGGTCCTACATCAGTCGCTTTTTACGACATGCCTTTAGGCCGCAGTGGTACTATTCGTTGCTTTCCTTGCGGGCCCAGCACCACACGAACGGATTGTTGAAGTGACTTCAATACTCGATAAGGCCAGGAAGTTTGTTTTTTCTGTCGGGGCATTAAAAAAAATTCATAACCTTAACATTTTTGCGGCGACTGTACTAGACATACGGCCATTAAATTCCAAAAAGGGGGAAAACTGCAGTAAAACTTGGTAAAATAGCGAAACATGTACAAACAAAGTACTATAGTTTGACCAAATACAGAAACAGTGACGATAAACAATAAATTCACATTCTATGACCTCATCCCCCCTCTCCCTCCCTTCCTACGCCACACTAAAAAAAGACAGTAACGACAATTTAAAAAAAAAATTTTGATGTCACAAAACAATCGTTGTTAGAACTAAGTAACATTCATGGCGTGATTGATTGATTGATTGGACAATAATCACTGCACTTTGGTGAGTAACCATGTTTGCTCCGAACTCTATCTTACACATGAAGATCTCAGCCGCAGTATACGAACTCCGTAGCAACCACGAGAGTCCTCGACATAATTTTGAAAATGGTGACAATTTCTGGTAGGAATTTTATTTTATTTTTTTCTAATGAATGTTGCCCGGGCAGCTTCTTTCCGGCATGCTCTTCTCAATTTTGAATTACCAGTGGTTATTTACGTATTCAAATTGAATACGTGACCTACGTGTTATCGTCCTTCTCCAATATGACTAGGAACTCTATCTCACATACACTGAGATCAGGAGATCGTGAAAATATCCTGATGGCTCCCCGAGGGAGCGAGTTGAGTGCCTTTGAAACAAGTGACAACCCCACATAACCTCTACGCCACAGATACCCTTAAACATCCTTTAAGTCAGTCATCACATGGATAATCTGTTTGAATTGCAAGGCCTCGTAAACATGACATTAAATTTACTGGGCGCCCGAGTGGTTACCGGGGCCCAAATTTGGGTGTAAAGAATAGAACCACTGTTACCTGCCACGCATGTCGTAAGAGGCGTCTAAGGAGGTTTGGATGAAATCGGATGCACGTGTCCGCTAGGAAATGCTAACCCGAAACAAATGCTTGCAGAAAACGGATGCACCAGGCCGTAAGGCGCATAACATGGTGCAACGACCCTCACAATGAGAAATGGTATAACGGATTCTACGGTTGCCAATCTGCCTCTGAGATTTAGCCACGCAGTAAGAATGTCAGACCCACCATCACAAGGGTGGCTATAACTTACTGTGGGAAGAGGTCGGCACAAATGGGGAAGCAGAAATCATAGGAATTATATCCTACAGAACTGCCCCCAGTATGCAGACTTGAGAAGAAAGAGGTGGCCCACTACACCAGCGTCCAAGAGAAACTGTATGCGTGTGCTGATAATCTGAGGCAGACGGCTGCCTTTATTAGAGAATCCGAAATCCCAATCTAGTGAGAACGCAGAAGAAGAAGAAGAAAATTTACTGGGAAGTAAAGGTGACGGCATAACGTTGACCACATCACCCATCGTGTGCCGACGGTCGATGCAAAATACAGATCTAACACCGTATTGCCCTATATACCACGTGGTATAAAAAGAGTTAATTTATCTTTACCACAGTGGTTTGGAGAGAACGGTAATGGAAGGCATGGTTCTTGTAGAACGAGGTAGGGACGACCAAAACGAATGTGGCAACAGGATATCAAAGAAACTTGAACACGACGATGGAGAAGGCTGAAGAAATTGCTAGAAGCAGAGTTTTTCAGGGGGCTGTGATGAAAGCAACGTTCTACAAGGGACATCCAACTACTTGAGTTCCAATATTCAATTGAGGTTAGGTCTGTCTGAGTGCCGGTTGCTAACGTAAAGATTCCATTTTAACTGTGGGATTGAATCGAGATCTGTTATTGGTTACTAAAATGAGGTCATTGCACTCCAGGCAGACCCATAGATGCTCAGTCTCCCCAACAGATATCGAAGAGTATGCATACTGATGGTTCCCGTGGCCCCGTGATTAAACACACCTATCACTCTACCTTTCAGGCATCCAGTTCGACTTGTACAACTGGTAACTCCAAGCTGCCTAAATCGCTTGATCGATTCAACATCGATTTTAGTGTTCTCATCCAACAGACAGTCGCGAAGAGACCGAAGAACATCCTCCTTATCCATCTTCAACCTCCCAACAAACGATACTCTTGATGCAAGCCTGTCCGCTCTCTCATTACCGTAAACACCCGCATGCCCCAGGACAGTTGAATCAAGATCACTCACCTATAAATACAATACACTAGCTACTGTGCTATCCCGGATCTCTATCTACCCAGTGTATTATCAGAAAGATACAACACAACACAACACTTTAATCTAGGCGAGTCATGTTGATTAAACTTTAAACTTACGATTCAAACCTTGAGATAAGGTTAGACAGTTGTCAAAGCCAAGTTTTAAACTGCGTAAACTGTAATAAACCAGATGTCGGAAATTTAGCAGAAAATTTTAGGAACGATGTAAGCATGTTACAGTGTTTCCCAAAATGTGTTAGTTAGTTTGTTTGTTCCTTTCGTGTCAAATGCGGCACATAGGGCAGAGGTTTTAGATCTCCATGTAATGCGGTTCTTTGCTAGCAGTTGGAGATCTCATGGTTTTACATCCCAATAGTTTACTTTCTTGTAAGATTGCTCTTCGAAGAGTGGTCTTAGGTCTTCCCCGTGTACGAGACTCCTAAAGACGTCATTGGGTTTGGTAAGGGGCATATCCGGAGTTTAGAGAAATGTTAATTATGTACGTCATCATGAGCCACCATTTTGTGTCCCATAACTGAAGTAGTTGGTGTTGCTAAGTGTACTGGAATGTTCTGCTAATTTCTGATCAAAAACCAAATGCTGGACCAAACTGAACAATGATAAGAACATGGGAATCAATGTTACAAAACGTGTATCTCTCCTCTCTCTTTTTTCGTGTCTTTCAGGCTCCAATTGGGGCAAAGGTCCTCAAAACCAACTCATGTTTTGGCGTCCACACAATCTCCAAATTGGTTGACCAGAAGGCCACATTTAGTCTGACTTCTCTCTACTTTGACCTATTCGACTTAAATCTACCTGCATAGCTCTCCGGATCATTTCTTCTTCCTCCCCTCCCGCTCCCCACTACAAGGTAACCATACAAATGCTTATCAGAAACAGGAAACCCACATTCAATATCCAATCAAAAATCAGTATATGCGATCAACATCTAATCATGTGACAGTATCCACAGTCAATATCCAGTCAAAACCAGTATCCACGGTCAGTGACCAATCACAATAGATCTTTATCTCGTATATTGAACGAATCTACGCTTCTGTGTTTTTATTCTAAGGAGGATGGGGGAGGAGGGGGAGGAGGTTAAAGTCGAAGGATTGACTTCATTGCATTGGGTTTACCTATATGGCTCAATCCCTCTCCACATAAATGGAACGCCCCTGCCAAGAGTATTGCACAACGCACGAACACCGTAGCTCCGGCAACAATCCTAGTGTTCTCTGTGGAAAAAATGCACCGGTGAACAGAACGAAATGGTCCGGATTCAAACCCGCGACATTCGACTCGCAAGGCAAGTGCTTAACCACTTAGCCACTACACCATAGAAGATGGCCGACAACAACAGCCCCAGTTTGGATTGTGTGAATTAACACACCACATTTATCATGATGTAATATTGGGCACTATCAGTAGATTTCCAACCTTGAACTTTGATCACCTTATACAAGATCTTCACTCAAACACAAACACACATGACAATAGGTACCTACTAAAGTACTAAAACATCTGATATTCTGACTATATTAGAACTACACTATAACACACCATTTAGATGGCAATAACTACATGATAGTTCAAGTACTATCTTATTCTTATTCTTTCCGTTTGTTCTTATCAAATTGGTTAATCACTCTTTTTTATGTTATTCGATCGATATCATGGCACATTGGGCATTCCCACTCATGTTGCGTCCTCCGTTGCAGCAGCCATCCCAAAGTCCACTTTCTCAACAACGTACCATGAGAAGTTGATTAGTATATCTTCTCTCTCTACCATGAAGACGGCACTATCTGGCATGTCCAGACTTAACTCATAATTCTCGCAATCGGTCCCTTTTCTTAGACTCGTTCATATCATATAGATGAACTTGCACAGCATTGATGACATTGGCTCTGCCCATACTTCTGCCAGGTTGAGTCGGGGCATTGTTTGCAAGTAAAACTTTGTGTTTTGTGCGTCGAGAACAGGAATACGTTTCGATTCAGTTCTTAGGCTCCTGCACTTGTAGGGCAGGCATAACGTATTTCGGTGCCTAAAAATATCGGCCTATATCAGTTATCAGTTATATGAGGACTATCATCACAGCACTCCGGAACGTCCATATGTGCTCCGATCTCCGCCTCAACAAATCCAGCAGCATCCAGCGGCCCAACACGCTAGTTCGATGTTGATATTTAGTAGGTCATTCTTTTCGGGCTGCACCAATATCGACACCATCTCTCTCAATCCAGTCAGTAGAGTGGATTCACGGCCCTGAAACTCCTCTGCGTGGAAAGACTCTTTCAATGCGTTAAGAATGCCATTTCGGTCCACGGCAACCCCCTCTGATATTATAGCCAAGCCAGCCAATCTATCAGCTTGTTCATTACCACTAACTCCTGCGTGCCCAGGTTCAAAAATGAAGGTGATTTCTCTAATCACTGTCTGTACTAGTACCTCCACCCAGTTTCATCTCACCATTCCTGGTTCGACTTTACGAATCATGCTCATGGAGTCTCTGAGTATGAAAACACGAGAGTTGTTGTGAGATGCCAACCATTTCACTGCCTCCGTAACCGCCCGAACCTCCATTGTCAAACTACTTGTGATTGTTGCGTTTCCTCCTGAGTTTGTTGAAAAAGCCACGCTCAGCGAGCTTTGTTGGCGAATGACTGAACTTTCGGTGTGTTTTTTTGGTTTTTTTTCTTTCGTCCGCTTTCAACTCAGATGAAGTTTCATCTCTGAAACTGATTTTTGCGTGAAAATCCGTTTTCCAATTTCTTACAATGGCAGCAGCGTGCACATTGTAAATTACTTTATACTGGCAGCCGTGTGCTCAATGTACTCGTAATTAGTATTCCCTCGCCATACAGGCAGATTTTCTCCGACTTCAGAGGTACTCACGTTATCGTCCTGAGTAAGACCAGGGACTCGAACAAATGCCGGACAGTAGGTTCGAACCCGAGCTATGAGGCGTCTCACAGCTAGCAGGCCGAGCTACCATCAACTACTCTAGGCAGTCCTCCACTTTCGGTGTAAATAACCACATCTTTATCATTGATATTGTCATTCAAGAGGACCTCAACCTCCACATTAATTAATGATGGATTATTTTGTTCACAATTTTTCTTAATGGATGTAATAACTGTGAAAAGAGTCTGAAATTGAGGTGGCACAGCAATCCATTCCTCTCCTGGTTCAATTCCGTAGGATCACATTTTCTTAGCGTATCTTCCACCTGATTCAGACATGATCTGCATCTCTTGAGTCTACATCCTTTCTCCTTAATGAATTCTTCATGGAGAGGATGTTCCTTGTTTGCGATGATTTTTAGATATGATCGAACCCTTCAAGTTTCAATTCTGTTAGCGATAGTGGGAAGGTCAAGAAGTAATCTTATTGGCACTCCTGGTGTATCTTTGTTACATCCCAGAATGATACGCATATATTACTATCGGTCGGCCTATGGTAATATCTAATTATTATTAGTCTTTCTCTTGGGCCTGTGGGCGCGCATGAGGCAGAGGCAGCTCTCCATGTCTCGCGGTTCGTTGCTATTTGTTTTAAGTCTTTGATGTTTACTAGGCCATGTTGAGCCTTCTCTGGTGATGGTTCTACCAGAGTCTCTCTTGGTCTTCCTCGTTTTCTTTTTCCCTCTGGTGTCCATATGAGGGATTGGTAAGGAGTCTTCTCTCATCCATTCTAAGTGTGTGGCCGATGTAGTTCCAGCGGCGCTTTCTTATAACATTTGATACATTTTCTTGCTTGGTCTCTTGTCTTATTTGTGTATTGGGTCTGAAATCTGACCATTTGAGTTTCAGTATTCTTCTAAGACATTTATTCTCATATCTAATACTAAATATATAACAATGAGACTTTAACCTTCATTATTTACATTTGAAAAATCGTGATTTAAATAAGATCTTGCTTCAGATGTCAAATTGCTTAACCCCGAGACACGTGATATTATGTTATTTGACAAAACCACACGACAGTCGACCCATCTTCCTGTACAGGACCGCGGTTAAAACTCAGTGCTATATGATCAACAAATAAACAGTGTACTTTGTTAATCATATTCTTTAGCTTCCGTTGCTTCCTCTAGGTTCTTGCCAAAAAAATCTTATTGTTCTCATATGCTATATGTACATTTCTTTGTATAGATGTATATATGGCCCTTTTCATCTTTACAGATGGTCAATAGGCAAGTGTTTTACTGTGACAACTTCTGAGTTTTCGCTTTTCTCTCTTGTTGTTCAGCTCGTACATAAGTCTCTTCTCAAAAGACTCTGCGCCCTTCCGTAATTTGGCTTTCCCCACAACTCTGTCATCAGCTAGTCCCTCCCATGTGCTGGGATCTATAGAAAAGTTTTTTATTGAGGTTTTGCAGACATCTTTATATCTGAGCAGTGGTCTGCCCTGGTGCCTCTTCCTCCGAAAGTTCACAGAACAACATTTGTTTTGGTATGCGATAAGTTTCCATTCTTCTCACATGTCCCAACCATCTTAGTCGTCTACTACTGAGCATGCCCATGATGGAAGGCAGATTTGCACGTTGTAGTACTTCAGTATTGGTTATCTTGTCGTACCACCTGATGTTCATAATCTTGCGGAGACATCGAAGGTGAAAGATGTTAAGTCTCCTCTCGTGTCTTGAGTAGGCTGTCCATGTTTCTGAGCCATATAGTAAAGAACTAATTACACAGGCTCGATATATTTGAGTCTTCGTCTGCAATGTCAATTTTTGTTGTCCCACGCTCGCTTTGATAGTTTGCCGAATGTAGTAGCGGCACTCCCTATACGAGCGTTGATTTCCTCGTCAAGAGAAAGGCTGGCAGTGACCGTGGACCCAAGATAGCAGAATTTTTGCACTGGTGTTAGATGGTCGCCATTTAAAGTGATGTTTGATGTCTTACCTCCTGACATAATACAACTGTTTTGGAGACACTTATTGTCAGAGAAAAGAGGTCGCATGCCTTTGACAAATTATTAATTAGACTTTGCAGTGTGGTCTCACTGTGGGCGACTAAGGCAGCATCGTCAGCGAAAAGGAGGTCCTTGAGAAGTATTTCCGTCGTTTTTGTCTTGGTTCTTAAGCGAGCCAAGTTAAACAGTGAACCATCAGATCTAGTGCGGATGAAAAGATCACCATCAGCGTCCCCTAAGGCGTGGTTCAAAGGACTGCGAAGAAGATACCAAAGAGAGTGAGGGCAAGGACACAGCCCTGCTTGACTCCTCTTAACCTCAAAACTATCAGATGTGCTGCCATCGACTGTATGCTGGCTTTCAGCCCTCATGGAAGAAACAATCAATTGGGGCAACTTTGGGGGACAACCAATATACTTCAATATTTTATAAAGACTTGGCCTGCTGACTGTGTCAAATGCCTTAGTCAAATCCACGAAAGCAATACATAGAGGCTCTCTGCTCTCGCACTTCTCTTGTAGCTGTCGAAGGGTAAATATCATGTCAGTTGTTGACCGTCTAGCTCTGAATCCACATTGTGACTCTGGAAGAACACGCTCCGCCAGTTTCTGTAGTCGTTTTGAAAGGACTAGTGCAAAAGCTTTGCCTGTTACGCTTAGAAGGGAGATGCCTCTGTAGTTGTTACAATCCCCCTTGTCCCCTTTGTTTTTATAGAGTGTCACTATCTTTGCATCCTCATGTCCTGAGGAAGTGTTCCCTCTCTCAGCACTGAATAAGGAGATTGTAGAGGTGGGGCAGCAGGACATCCCTATTGTATTTGAGGATTTCTGCAGGAATGTTGTCTAGTCCTGATGCCTTGCCATTTGAAAGTTTGTTGATTGCTTCTAGTATTAATTTTTATTTTATAAAGATTTTAAAGTTGTTTTTTGGTTTAAAAAAAAAGCTAATAATTTTATGCGACTATTGTCAATGTCTTTACCAATCTCTTTTCTAATACTGTTTTGCCTCACAGCTTCATATAAGATATTTATGGAAAGAACTTTTGTGTGCGCTTCATAACCCTTTAGCTGCTAAGGACGTATATATACGTTTTCCCATTCACTTCTAAAGACGCATTAACGCGTCTGTTATTATCTCTTCTCTGTGGGCTAAAAACGTGTTACACGTTATACATTAGTACTGTCCTGCTATAAACGTACATTCACTTTATGATAGAAACAAAGAATAGCTATTTTTAGCTCAGCCTTCGGAAAGTATGTAGCAGCGAAAGGGTTAAATAGTGTTTTTCTCCGTCTCTGTTGTTTCCTAAATTCACCTTCAGCGTGTACGACCTTTTGCTTTGTATCGGAGTAAAATTGCTCTTTGAATCGCATTGTCTGTTGGTAATCTGCTCATGTAGCCAGACCATTTAATTTGATGTTTCTAGATGTTGTTCAGGACTGATGCTGTAAACACTGTTCCCCTGATGTCGTCATTTCCCAACCGATCTCTTCTTGTTACTCCCAACATTCTGCGTAGACACTTCATCTCTGTCGTGGCTAGTTTTTTTCCCTATTGTTTGATGTCAGCATCCAGGTTTGGCACTGATAGCATGTCTTTATCAAGGACGCGTAATCAATCCGCCCTGTCCAGAATAAGAAACCGTCCAGTTTACACTACACGGTTGCAAAGCTCACTTATTTCAGTTATGTGTGTGTGTTTCCCGTAATTATTGTGTTTTAAACCTCCATAAACGCAATCTTCTCTTCTTCCTGATGCTAACATTTTGTATGTCTTTCCATGTCGCTCTTGTCAACGTATCCTACCTTTCCAATTAAAATGTCAGTTAATTATTTCTTATCATCTGTTTCTTTTTCCCTGCTGGTTCACAGATAATAACCGTTTTGCTATATTTTCAGCATTGCTTTCTGTATTTCCTATCCAACGTCACTATATTCCCAAAGTTTAGTAAGCCTTTTGCGTTTGTTATCTACCGTCAGCGTATTTCCAACTTTTAGCTCAGAATTGTGTATGTTTTATCTACAGTCCTCTGTACTCATAAAACCGTTTAGCTCAAGTGGAAATTCCCGGAAATCAGACCACTCATGGCACATGACCCTTGCATTTTATTATTGTTAGATAAAGATGAATTAATTTTAAAAATACATCATGGAAAAACAAGGTTATATTATATCACACATTAAATTTAACATTAAGGAATATCAATATTATTAACACTATTCATCAATAAATAATTATAGACTCTCAGTGTTTTATCAAACA
Source organism: Arion vulgaris (assembly GCA_020796225.1). Classification (NCBI taxonomy): domain Eukaryota; kingdom Metazoa; phylum Mollusca; class Gastropoda; order Stylommatophora; family Arionidae; genus Arion; species Arion vulgaris. The sequence goes on along the minus strand of CM036772.1, from coordinate 5,536,541 downwards.
TATATAAAAGTCAGTCCACAAAGCTGGAATTTCCTATTTCCCGACTAAGCTAAACGGCTTATATTACTGGGGACCACGGTCATATCAATCAAGGGTAGTTTCGCTTTTTTGCAACCTAATGTAGCGTTCTATCTAACGTTAGTATATTCTCAAGCTGAAGTATTCCACTGAAGTTTACTTTGTTCCTTCCATGCTTCCTCCTCGTATATACTGTTCTAGACATGCAGTGTTTACGCAATGAGAGAGAAGAGAGAGAGAGAGAGCAGACATCAGGTATGTACAGCAATGAGAAGCGGACATGCAGGTATGTACATCAATGTGAGACAGACATGCAGGTATGTACATCAATGTGAAGCAGACATGCAGGTATGTACAGCAATGAGAAGCAGACATGCAGGTATGTACAGCAATAGAGAGCGGACATGCAGGTATGTACAGCAATGTGAGCGGACATGCAGGTATGTACAGCAATGAGAGAGAGCAGACATACAGGTATGTACATCAATGTGAGAGCAGACATGCAGGTATGTACAGCAATGAGAGTGCAGACATGCAGGTATGTTCATCAATGTGAGAGCAGACATGCAGGTATATACAGCAATGTGAGCAGACATGCAGGTATGTACATCAATGTGAGCAGACATGCAGGTATGTACAGCAATGTGAGCAGACATGCAGGTATGACAGCAATGAAGAGTCGCAGACATGCAGGTATATTCATCAATGTGAGAAGCAGACATGCAGGTATGTACAGCAATGAGAACAGACATACAGGTATGTACATCAATGTGAGAGCAGACATGCAGGTATGTACAGCAATGAGAGTGCAGACATGCAGGTATGTTCATCAATGTGAGAGCAGACATGCAGGTATGTACAAGCAATGTGAGACAGACATGCAGGTATGTACATCAATGTGAGAGCAGACATGCAGGTATGTACAGCAATGAGAGTGCAGACATGCAGGTATGTTCATCAATGTGAGAGCAGACATGCAGGTATGTACAGCAATGAGAGAGAGCAGACATACAGGTATGTACATCAATGTGAGAGCAGACATACAGGTATGTACATCAATGTGAGAGCAGACATGCAGGTATGTACAGCAATGAGAGTGCAGACATGCAGGTATGTACAGCAATGTGAGCGGACATACAGGTATGTTCATCAATGTGAGACAGAGATACAGGTATGTACATCAATGTAGAGCAGACATGCAGGTATGTACAGCAATGAGAGAAGCAGACATGCAGGTATGTACAGCAATGAGAGAGAGAAGCAGACATGCAGGTACTCACAAAATGAGAGAGCAAACATACTTTCATTAAGCACATATAGTTGGGACGTTAGAATTAGACTAACCTTTGAACCCTAAACTTCGATTTATAAATGCCCTATTCTCATTCCTTCTATTGCTATCAATTTCCAGCACCTCTCATCTGTCCTATAGTGATCCCTGTCTAGTTAATGTATCTTAGCAAATATATATATATATATATATATACAGTATAAGAAACAAAGATACGCCACATATCTTTGCTGAACTGCTTCGGAATGTTGTTCTAGTTTGTCAAAGTAATGTAACAGTTGGCAAACATCGATGCTTACATTATTCTTTTGATCTCAGAGATTTGCTGAATGGATTCATGCAGCTGTTGTTGAGATAAAACTACAGCGATGAAGTGTTCATCACGAATTCTAAATGTAACAAGAAGAGATCAAATCAGAAACGATGAAATCAGAAAACAAGTGGGAACCTTGCCGGTGCTACAATATATTAAGCAACAACAACAGGTCAAATGGTTTGAACAAGCATCAAGGTTACCACAATACAATCTCCCACAAATAGCACTAGCGCTCAGATACGACGGCAACAGACCCAGGAGGAAGACCACGTAAACGATGATTCTACGGAATGTTCTTCATCTTCGAAAGCTCCATATCGACCACTTGTTAACCACTCTTTGTGATTTGTATGTGATCTGAGTCTAAGAGTGATTGTACATTGTGGCAGTTATGCGCCTAAGGTAGGCCAGCACATCGGATTTCTGCGATGCGTTTTATTTACTAGGTGAGCTTCCTAAGTCTTACATCAGTCGCCTCTTACACATGACTTGTGGTCTTAGTAGTTCTATTCTTTGTTTCCTTGCGGGCCCCGGCACCACACGGGCGACGGAATGTCGAGGCACTAAATTCCACTTTGTGCAAAGCGCATAGAAGACTCTCTCTAGTGCCTCTTTTTCCGACCTGACGCTGAAATGTAAAACAGAGATAGAGAATAGATAGTTCATGAAATAGTGTGATGGTTTGATTTTACAGAAGATACAGTAAATATGTGACGTAATCGCAGTCTGGCCAGATTTTATACCAATAGACCAATATCTGTTTTTAAGTTTCTAAACACGTACGTAGAAAAACAGAAATCACTGCTATCGGAAATAGAGCCAGAGAATTGTATAATCCGGACTTGGACTATTCCGTATTCTGGTTAAAGTAAGTTGACCTGTCCTTGGTGACCTTAACCAGCTTGATCGTTAGACTCGTAGAATAAGAGATATGTAATTAAAGTTGCTTAGCGACCGCCGGTCGGGTGAGAACGCATAAATTGATGACGCATTTACAATATTATTTAGAGAATTTGAAATAAAAAGTCGAAATATTCAAAATAGATGAGACTGCAGTAAAGCTATTTGATTTGGCAAAACACGTAATCACAAAGTACTGTAGTTTTACAAATTACAAAACAATGACAAAATACAGCAACGTTTCGACCAACAATAAAAAGTCGCACATATAGAACTGGGCATCCGAGAAGCAGAAAAAGAAATCTGTTTAGCAAGAGAACCACACAGTGGCGGCTCATCATTAAGGGCCAATGGGGCTGGGCCCCACCCAAAATAAGGTGTAATGTGTATTTATTATTTTATACATTAAAATATACCCTAACCGAAACCATGATTTTTTCGAAAATACCTGTCTGGTCCCACCAACAAAAATGATCACTAGCCGCCACTGGAACCACATATACTATCAGTAGTCATTAAAATCGGATGAAGAATACTATCTTTTATGGATCTGTCTGATTTGTTATGAGATCAGTCCAATAAATTATAACTATTCGTATGTTCTTTGTATCTTCTTCTCTCGTTACACTATTACCTGGTTGTTGCCCAGTGTCGTGGTTTCTCTTTCTGCTTTTGTCGTTACACTATTACCTGGTTGTTGCCCAGTGTCGTGGTTTTCTCTTTCTTCTTTTGTCGTTACACTATTACCTGGTTGTTGCCCAGTGTCGTGGTTTTCTCTTTCTTCTTTTGTCGTTACACTATTACCTGGTTGTTGCCCAGTGTCGTGGGTTTTCTCTTTCTTCTTTTGTCGTTACACTATTACCTGGTTGTTGCCCAGTGTCGTGGTTTTCTCTTTCTTCTTTTGTCGTTACACTATTACCTGGCTGTTGCTCAGTGTTGTAGTTTCTCTTTCTTCTTCTGACGTCAAACTATTACCTGATTGTTGCCCAGTGTCGTAGGTTTCTCTTTCTACTTTTGTTGTTACACTATTACCTGGTTGTTGCCAGTGTCGTGGTTTTCTGTTTTTGTCTTGCGCTGTTCTGGTGGCTTGTTTGATTGTTATTTTTGCTTTTTATCAGGAATATTTTATGCAAACGAACCGTATTTATCATGGTCTTCCTCTCACTTTATTTTCTGATGTTCTGATGTAGAAAACTATGTATACTGTGGAGTTTGGATGCATTCTTATTAAGTGGTCGAACCACTTCATTCCTTGTTCTCAATGTCATTCAAGCAAGGTTTTTTTCCCAACTTTCTTTCTTATACTGCTGTTAGTAACTTTTCATAAGTATGCAAATTCAAATTTAATTATTTTTTGCGACTGTGATTTGCTCATTGTCCATGTTTAGCAGTGGTAACACAAAGTAGGCATGACAATGCTGTTGCTCATCCGTTGTAGCTGCTAGTGAGATGTTTGGGTGCCGTAACAATAGAGCTAGCTGTTAGTACTACAGTAGTAGAAGGCACTTGTGTGCTAAAATTGTGACCTCGGCTCGATCATCAGTTAGGGTTGATATTTCCGACAGTAAACTATCTCAGGTTGACCCAGTCTCAACTAGGTGCCAAAATAAAATGGGCAGTTAAGGCAACAGGCCACAAGCAAACTAAGTTGAAATGGGTGACTCCACGTACTGTGATGCCCTAAGCTGTAGAGTGTTGAGCGCATAGCTGAGTCCGGTCCGGGTTGCTTTAAAAACAAAATGTATCTTCAAAGCCGGACATGTTCTGAGCCTAGTACACGGAACACGTGACTGATAAGAATTTATCTCGAATAAATTGCTACAATTTTATTTGAGAAATGATAACATATTTATAACGTTCCTAATCAGCATTTTGTAACTTGGTCGGTAAAGTTAGTCAGGAGATATGACATTCTAGTTTATAACTTGGTCTGTAAAGTCAGTCAGGAGATAGGTCATTCTAGTTTATTAACTTGGTCGGTAAAGTTAGTCGGGAGATATGACATTCTAGTTTGTAACTTGGTCGGTAAAGTCAGTCAGGAGATATGACATTCTAGTTTGTAACTTGGCCGGTAAAGTCAGTCAGGAGATATGACATTCTAGTTTGTAACTTGGCCGGTAAAGTTAGTCAGGAGATATGACATTCTAGTTTGTAACTTGGTCGGTAAAGTTAGTCAGGAGATATGACATTCTAGTTTGTAACTTGGTCGTAAAGTTAGTCAGAGATATGACATTCTAGTTTGTAACTTGGTCGGTAAAGTTAGTCAGGAGATATGACATTCTAGTTTGTAACTTGGTCGGTAAAGTTAGTCGGGAGATAGCGTATTCTAGTTTGTAACTTGGTCGGTAAAGTTAGTCAGGAGATATGACATTCTAGTTTGTAACTTGGTCGGTAAAGTTAGTTAGGAGATATGACATTCTAGTTTGTAACTTGGCCGGTAAAGTTAGTCGGGAGATATGGCATTCTAGTTTGTAACTTGGCCGGTAAAGTTAGTCAGGAGATATGACATTCTAATTTGTAACTTGGCCGGTAAAGTTAGTCTGGAGATATGACATTCTAGTTTGTAACTTGGTCGGTAAAGTTAGTCGGGAGATATGACATTCTAGTTTGTAACTTGGTCGGTAAAGTTAGTCTGGAGATATGACATTCTAGTTTGTAACTTGGTCGGTAAAGTTAGTCAGGAGATATGACATTCTAGTTTGTAACTTGGTCGGTAAAGTTAGTCGGGAGATAGCGTATTCTAGTTTGTAACTTGGCCGGTAAAGTTAGTCGAGAGATATGACATTCTAGTTTGTAACTTGGTCGGTAAAGTTAGTTGGGAGATATGACATTCTAGTTTGTAACTTGGCCGGTAAAGTTAGTCGGGAGATATGGCATTCTAGTTTGTAACTTGGCCGGTAAAGTTAGTCAGGAGATATGGCATTCTAGTTGATTAACTTGGTCGGTAAAGTTAGTTAGGAGATAGGGCATTCTAGTTTGTAACTTGGTCGGTAAAGTTAGTTAGGAGATAGGGCATTCTAGTTTGTAACTTGGCCGGTAAAGTTAGTCGGGAGATATGACATTCTAGTTTGTAACTTGGTAGGTAAAGTTAGTCGGGAGATAGCGTATTCTAGTTTATCTATGCGGTCATAAATGGTGATTATGCATTCTAGGCAGGCCAACCTCTGGTAACATCTGCTAGAAGGAAGAGAAGATAGAGATATGCTGAGCATACTCTGAGAAGAACGAAAATTACAAAGCAGGCATACAAGTTAGAGACAAATCGTTCCAGAAAGAAAGGACGCTCTAAAGACACCCTTCTTCTTCTTCTTGCGTTCGATTGCTATGAATTCAGGAGTAGTCAGGGAGCCGTGTATGGCGCTTCTGATTGATTTTTGCGTCAATGTCTGCTTTCCTTTTTATCAGTGTTCCTCTCCATACATGAGTGCCTTCTCCGACGTGAGAGGAAATAAAGACACCCTCAAATGAACATTTCCTAACATACTCTAAGCAGGCAGTGTGTCATATCTGATTTTGCTTGCTTATGTTATACCATACATACGTGTCTTTGTCATAAATCACCAATTTATTATGTATCATCGCAGCCTCCCATCGGTTTTCTCTAGATCTGATCTGATCAACTGTGACCACCTCAGACTTGTAGGTTTCCGTACATCCCCATATCTGCGGAGAAATGTTGAAAAAAGTTGGAGAGCTGACTTCTAGTTTTGTTTATCTAGACCTCAAGCGTACCGCCCTGCTTATGACACATACCGAGCAGTGGCATAGCATAAGTTGACAGCCAAAAAAAGAAAACCTTTATCTAAAATATTCTTAGAATTTCATACAGACATCTTGTATCAATCGATACTAGTAATTGGGTGTCTTTTTAAAAACAAGTGAAACACGTACAAACAAAGTACTATAGTTTTACAAAATACAGAAACAGTGACGATAAACAGCGACGTTTCGACCAACAAGGCCTTTATCAAGCAAACGAACAAACAGGATTGACAAATTAAAATGAAACACAAATGGACGACCAAATACAAACGTATCTAAGGAAAATCTGGAATAAAAACGAATAACGAAATAAATGTAACACAAAAACTAGAAATAGAACGGAAAAGAAACAATGAAACATCTAGTAAATATATAACTTGAATACATGCAACATATACCCATATAGATTACAAAGCATGGGAAGAGAAAGTACAAAAAGCATAAGAATGTAATACATGCAACATATACCCATATAGATTACAAAGCATGGGAAAAGAAAGTACTAAGAAGCATAAGAATGTAATACATGCAACATATACCCATATAGATTACAAAGCATGGGAAGAGAAATTACTAAGAAGCATAAGAATGTAATACGTTGAGCCCGCGTGGTCGCAAGGTACCATACAAAGAAATCAACCGATTCTCCAGAGCAAATCGACTACGATCATCAGAGGAACATGATCGGATGGCTGTGACCTGGAAAAACAAGCATGTTTGGAAAGTAAAAAAAGAAAAACGTTTCCTACCATAACGTCTAACTGAGGAATGCGATATTTGTAAGTTAAGAAACCCTTTTTCATACCTTGAGACCGCCCGAGTGGTTACCGGGGCCCACATTTGGGGTGTAGAGAATGGAACCACTGTTGCCTGCCACGCATGTCGTAAGAGGCGACTAAGGAGGTTTGGCTGAAATCAGATGCACGTGTCCGCTAGGAATGCTAACCCGAAACAAATGCTTCCAGAAAACGGATGCACCAGGCCGTAAGGCGCATAACATGGTGCAACGACCCCTCAAGATGAGGAATGGGATAAGGGATTCTACGGTCGCCAATCTGCCTCTTAGATTTAGCCACGCAGTAAGAATGTCAGACCTACCATCACGAAGGTGGCCAAAACTTACTGCGGAAAGAGGTCGGCACAAACGGGGAAACAAAAATCATAGCTATTATATCCTACAGAACTGCCCCCAGTATGCAGACTTGAGAAGAAAGAGGTGGCCCACTACACTAGCGTCCAAGACAAACTGCATGACGTGGCTGATAATCAGAGGCAGACAGCTGCCTTTATTAGAGAATCCGAAATCCCAATCTAGTGAGAACGCAGAAGAAGAAGATAGATTGAGACATTTTGAAGAATACTGTGTTATGCCTTGCATTTTTCTTTGACTTCCGGTACACGATGGACGATGTGGTCAACACACAGCCTTTACTTCCCAGTGATTTTCCTGGTCCCCAAGTGAGACTGTATACACATGAGAGCCGTTACGGTCGGAACAAATATTCTAGGCCCACTGTGGATGTGAACCCGTACCTCACGCATAAAAATCGAGTTCACTAACAACAATGTTTTAGGTTAAAGATTGAAAAACTGAATAAGGTAGTTTTAGATAGCACAGAAGACAAAATCCACGTTTCAAACACACAGTCTTTATCACGCAAAAAATCTCAAAATAAACATTACATTTTCACAATCCACGTATCTGAAATTGCCACAGAAAACGAAGCAGTTAGAAGAGGAATTCAAATTATAATGCAATACAGAACGATATATAATTTGTTTCCTCGAAACAGTCTCAAAGTTCTATCTATAAATATCATCATCATCAAGTAGCTTGTCACATCCGGAACTTGGTTCCCTGGACAGCAGTCCTGAATTCTCTGTTCTGTGCACGTTGACCGACATATTCATATGTTACTATTTTCTATGACAAATCGTTTTTGATTATTATTAGAACACAATCGGATGACTGTGACCTCCTCGATCGGATGACTGTGACCTCCTCGATAGCTCAAGCACAAAACTAGATGGTCAATATTTGACAATGTGTAACTATATAAGGAAAACAACCGTGATATTACTCATACAGTTGACCTCAATTCCATAAAACAATACAGCAGATATGTAAACATGCATCATCAAAATGTGCCGCGCCGACTCCTGCATAGGCGGTGCTATATGTTCACAAACGTCTGCAGAAAACGTCACGGCTAAACGTTGTTTTTTTGTGATAAAATGTTGGTGTCAAAACAATTGTGGCCCGAACTCGGTAATACTCGTGGTAAGGAAAGAGTTAAGACCATATTGGAAGAAAGGATTGACAGCGGACAAGCAAGGGGACGATATCGTTACAAATATTAGGATTCATATAAAGCAAGTGTAAACAACAATTCGGGTTTGTACCAATAGAGACGAGAAAAAAATCAGTATTTTGTAACAGTGTGCGAGTAGGGACTGAGACAGACAGAAGCATGTCAGATTGTACCAATAGGTCGAGGGACAAACAGTAGCTTGTCAGAGTGTGCCAGTAGAGTAAGGGATAAATAGCAGCCTGTCAGAGTGTGTCAGTAGAGTGAGGGACAAATAGCAGCCTGTCAGAGTATGTCGGTAGAGTGAGGGACAAATAGCAGCCTGTCAGAGTGTGTCAGTAGAGTGAGAGACAAATAGCAGCCTGTCAGAGTGTGTCAGTAGAGTGAGGGACAAATAGCAGCCTGTCAGAGTGTGCCAGTAGAGTGAGAGACAAATAGCAGCCTGTCAGAGTGTGTCAGTAGAGTGAGAGACATATAGCAGCCTGTCAGAGTGTGTCAGTAGAGTGAGGGACAAATAGCAGCCTGTCAGAGTGTGCCAGTAGAGTGAGGGACAAATAGCAGCCTGTCAGAGTGTGTCAGTAGAGTGAGGGACAAATAGCAGCCTGTCAGAGTGTGTCAGTAGAGTGAGGGACAAATAGCAGCCTGTCAGAGTGTGTCAGTAGAGTGAGGGACAAAAAAGCAGCCTGTCAGAGTGTGTCAGTAGAGTGAGGGACAAAAAAGCAGCCTGTCAGAGTGTGTCAGTAGAGTGAGGGACAAATAGCAGCCTGTCAGAGTGTGTCAGTAGAGTGAGGGACAAATAGCAGCCTGTCAGAGTGTGTCAGTAGAGTGAGAGACAAATAGCAGCCTGTCAGAGTGTGTCAGTAGAGTGAGGGACAAATAGCAGCCTGTCAGAGTGTGTCAGTAGAGTGAGGGACAAATAGCAGCCTGTCAGAGTGTGTCAGTAGAGTGAGGGACAAATAGCAGCGTGTCAGAGTGTGCCAGTAGAGTGAGAGACAAATAGCAGCCTGTCAGAGTGTGTCAGTAGAGTGAGGGACAAATAGCAGCCTGTCAGAGTGTGTCAGTAGAGTGAGGGACAAATAGCAGCCTGTCAGAGTGTGCCAGTAGAGTGAGGGACAAATAGCAGCCTGTCAGAGTGTGTCAGTAGAGTGAGGGACAAATAGCAGCCTGTCAGAGTGTGCCAGTAGAGTGAGGGACAAATAGCAGCCTGTCAGAGTGTGCCAGTAGAGTGAGGAACAAACAATAACCAATCAGATTGTGCCAGCTGGACAAAAACGATTGGTACTGAAGATTCACTTTTGCCAGCGTTTGATGAGAAGACGACACACAATCTAATCTAATATGAATAACAATAACAATAAGTTTTAAAATAAAACAATAAAGAAAGGATCGCCCGTGTGCTGCCGGGGCTCGCAAGGGAGCAAAGAGTAGCAGCACTGCGACCTACAAGGCATGTCGTAAGAGGCGACTAAGGTGGGGTTGGCGTAGGGCTGGCTACCCTATCCAGTAGAAAATTTTAGCCACAAAATCCAACCAACCATGAACAAGTCACATAAAAATAAAATAAAAACTGTGCCAACCAAGAGGAAAGGAAGCTCTTCTAGAAGAGGTATGAAGCGATGCAGAGAAAGCCGCAAGGAGTCTACACCGCAGATTATCTTCCTTTCACCTAGGAAAATCTCCAGAATTGGCACCTGGAATGTTAGAAGTATGTATCAAATGGGAAAGACAGCACAGGTTGTAAATGAGATGAAATTTCACGGGATTGGCATCTTGGGATTATGTGAAACTAGGTGGAATGGTGCAGGCAAACAACGCCTAAACACAGGAGAAACAATGCTGTTCTCAGGCCATATGGAAGAAAATGCCCCCATAGTGAAGGAGTGGCTTTAATGCTATCTAAAGAAGCCGAGAAGGCACTAATAAAATGGGAAGCAGTGAGTCCTAGGATAATCACAGCAACATTCAGAACCACCAAAAGAAAGTATTCTTGAATGTGACCCAGTGTTATGCACCTACCAATGATAAAGAGGAAAAAGTAAAAGAGGAATTTTACATAAAACTTCAAAATACTATAGGTAATCAGAGAAATGGGAACATCAAAATTCTGATGGGTGACCTCAATGCCAAAATAGGTTCGGACAACATAGGCTACGAGGAGATCATGGGAAACACGGACTAGGAATAATGAACGAAAATGGAGAACTATTCACTAATTTCTGTGCAGCGAATCAATACGTCATAGGTGGAAGTGTCTTTCCACATAAAAGAATACATAAAGCAACCTGGGTATCACCAGATCACAGAACAGAAAATCAAATTGACCACATATGCATAAACAAGAAATTCAGGTCATCTCTACAAGATGTAAGGGTCCTAAGGGGGCAGATGTAGATTCGGATCACCACTTGCTGATAAGTAAAATTAAACTGAAGCTTAAGCGATACATAACATCCCATGAACATAGACACCAATATAACGTAGGATACCTCAGAAGTCAAGAAACAAAGGAACAGTTCACGGTCACAGTCTCTAATAAGTATGAGGTGTTGAGGCAATTAGAAGATGAGGTGAGTGCGGAAGAATGCTGGCAGCAAGCCAAAATATTTGGAATGAAACATGCACAGAGGTATTAGGAAAGAAGGAGCGGAATCATAAGGCATGGATAACTCCAGAAACTCTCAAGGAAATAGAAGAAAGGAAAAGAGGAAAGCAGATTTAAATAATAGCAAAACTAGAACTGCCAAAGCCATAGCCCAGGAAAAGTACACAGAAGCTAGCAAGAAAGTGAAGAAACAAATAAAGTTAGATAAAAGACAATACGTAGAAGATCTAGCAAGAGAAGCAGAGGTAGCTGCAGGAAAAGGAAACCTTGGGGATCTTTACAATATCACTAGAAAGCTAGCAGGAAAATACAGACCATCAAATGGGTTGATCAAAAATAGTAGTGGGGAAACTATCACTAATGTTAGAGACCAAATGGAAAGATGGATGGAATACTTCAAGGAACTCCTGAACAGACCAGCACCTACAAACCCCCAGATATCCAACCCGCAGAAATTGACTTGGACATCAACTGTGAGAAACCATCCAAGGAGGAGATTAGTAAAGCCATTAAACTTTTAAAAGATGGAAAAGCGGCCGGTCCAGATGGTATTCCAGCGGAGGCGGTTAAAGCCAACATAAACACATCCACAGAAATACTGTATAAATTATTTAGCAGAATCTGGGAGACCGAAGAAATACCAGCAAACTGGAGAGAAGGATACCTGGTGAAGCTACCAAAGAAAGGGACCTTCAGAAGTGTGAAAACTATAGGGAATAATGCTGTTGTCAGTACCTGGGAAAATACTAAGCAGAGTCATCCTGGAGAGACTGAGAGATGCCATCGATATAAAGCTAAGAGATGAACAGGCAGGCTTCCGACCAAATAGATCCTGTGCTGACCAGATAGCCCCATTACGTATAATAATAGAGCAAAGTATTGAATGAAATCCCACTTTATATCGGATTTGTTGATTATGAGAAGGCTTTTGACAGTATTGATAGGGAAACCCTTTGGAAATTAATGAGGCATTATGGAATCCCACAGAAAATTATTAACCTAATAAAAGCAACATATACAGATATGAAATGTAGAGTTCTTCATGAAGGTAAACTAACAGATACTTTCGGAATAGAAACAGAGTGCGTCAGGATGTCTTCTATCACCTTTGTTGTTCTTACTGACAATAGACTGGATTATGAAGACCACAGTAACTAACACCAGAAATGGAATCCAATGGACTCTGACAGAGCAACTAGATGATCTGGACTTCGCTGATGATATAGCCCTTCTGTCACATACACTAAATCAGATGCAGGATAAGCTAAACACATTGAATAAAAGGTCCCAGCAACTAGGGCTGAATATTCATAAGGGAAAGACAAAGATATTGAGAATTAACCAAACAAACGACAACTCGATCTCCCTGGGGGAAATCCACTTCAAGAGGTAGAATCATACACATATTTGGGCAGCAACGTAGACAAAGAGGGTGGAACAGATAGAGATGTTAAAATAAGAATACAGAAGGCAAGAGGAGCTTTCATTGCACTGGGAAACATTTTGAAGTCCAAAGAAATCAAATCTAGAACAAAAATTCGGATATTTAACTCTAATGTTAAAGCAGTTCTACTGTATGGGTCAGAAACATGGAGAACAACTAAAACAATAGCGCATAAATTGCAAACATTCATCAACTGGTGTCTGCGCAGAATAGAGGAATAAGATGGTATGATAGGGTCACAAATGAGGAACTTATGGAGAGAACAAGACAGATTCCAGTGAACGAACAGGTTAAAAAGACGCTGGCGCTGGATAGGACACACTTTGCGAAAACCGGAGGGGAATATAACAAGAAGGGTCCTTGTCTGGAACCCCCAGGGACAGCGAAAGAAGGGGAGGCCGAGAAATACATGGAGACGAGGTTTGGAGGCGGAGATCAACAATATAAAGAAGAGCTGGAGGGAGCTGCAGGAGATAGCTAGAGATAGGAAGACTTGGCATGAGTTGGTTGAGGGCCTATGCCCAACCCGGGGTAAAAGGCAAAGAGAGAGAGAGAGAATAAAGAAAGGATATGATTCTAGACAAGGGCAATGACCCCACGTGATAAGACAAGGGGCAATCCACGATACAGGAGAGAACGATAGATTGTAGTGAACTTAATACTTGAATTCACAAGGACTTCTAATTTTAAATCTTCATGTTTTATTAGATGGTTCTTCATTGTTGCTAAATATAAATTAAGAAACTTTAAAAAGATCAGAAACAAAAAACGAGCGTACTTGTGTCTATTTCTGAAAGTATACGCTACTTTGTAGAGATAGCTATTACAATATAACATATCACAAATTAAAAATATAAAATACAATGTATGTTTAATGGCACCATTTGCCTTGAAGTATTATAATTAAAGCGATATCCACGAAGAAGGTTAAGTACTAGATCAACAAAACACAATGAAGATCACTAAAAACTATATTAGGAATTGATTGCTTGATAGGATCATCATCACTTCACTTCAGTGAGTAACCATGTATGCTCCGATCTCTTTCTTACACAGGAAGATTTCAGCGGCAGTTTATGAACTCCGTAGCACCTGCGAGTGGCTCCAAAGATGGTGAAGATAGTATGTAAGTGGTTACCGGGGCTCAAATTTGGGGTGTAAAGAATAGAACCACTGTTACCTGCCACGCATGTCGTAAGAGGCGACTAAGGAGGCTCGGCTGAAATCGGATGCATGTGTCCTAAACGTGTAGAAGTCTATGCGTTGAGGGCCTACCAAACCAATGTGCAACGTATCACGTTCTTGGCAAAGATCAAACATATCACAAACAGTGATTAAAATTGATCGTAAAGAATGAACGTAGAGAAGAAGAAGTATGTAAGATATTTAGCTATGAAGAAGCAAAAATCATCGCCAAAGGGCACTACAAAGCAAAGTGGGATAAAGAACACCCAAAACGCAACAAGAACGATGGAAATTACCAACTGTCCAGAAGGGAGTAGACAGCTATACCTCGCCTCCGGACGGGTCACAACAGAATGAGACACCACCTATGCACTAAATTCAAGATAGACACCAACGACCTGTGCCCCTGTGGCTTGGCAAGTATGACAATAGAATATATCCTACAAAACTTCCCCCAGTATGCAGACCTGAGAAGAAAGAGGTGGTCCACTTACACCAGCGTCCAAGATAAACTGTATGGCGTGGCTGATAATCTGAAGCAGACGGCAACCTTTATCAGAGAATCCGAAATCTCAATCTAGTGAGAATGCAGAAGAAGAAGAAGTATGTAAGATATTTATTTTAATCTTTTCTAATGAATTTTGCCCGGGAAGCGGCTTTCCAGCCTGCTCTTCTCAATTTTTAAGTGCCGATGGCTCTTATATGTGCTCAACTTGAACACGGGACCTACATTTTATCGTCCTCCTCCGATAGGACTAGGAACTCGATCTCACCTACACTGAGATCAGGGATCTCTGAAAAAATATCCCGATAGCTCTACGAAGAAGCAAACCGAGTACCTTTACAACAAGAGGCACCTAACCTCTAAGCTACAGACACCCCCCAGGAAAATACAAGGAAACACGCTAAATACCAGATCAGGAAAACACAATGAAGCACATTAAAAATGTAATCAGGAAAACACAATGAAGCACATTAAAAATGTAATCAGGAAAACACAATGAAGCAGATAGAAAAATCAGATCAGGAAAATACACAAGGAACATTATGATCCAGATCTGTAAAAGACGGAAAAGGAAAGCGCACAAAGCAGATACAAAAAAGTTATCAGATAAACACAAGAAGCACATTAACTCTTCACTATCTGGTTAATGAAAATTTCGAAATTTTATTTACTTTTCGACATGACTAATGAACTGGCTGATATTGAAACCACATATCGTGATAGTTCATTCAGTGAGAATTCCAACTATATATAACATGCCTATTTTTTATGCAAGGAATATATATGGCTGCTAGTAATAGAGCAGGTCATCAAAAATAACAACAACCAAAAAAAAAAAAACTCTGAATCAATGAACGTTTGAGAGTGAAGAAAACGATTAGAAAAAAACGAAGCACATTAAAAACTAAATATGAAAAAAAAGCCACAAAGCACATTAAAAACTTAATATGAAAAAAACACACAAAGCGCACTAAAACTAAATATGAAAAAAAACACAAAGCACATTAAAAACTATATATGAAAAAAAACACACAAAGCACATTAAATACTAAATAGAAAAAAAAACACAAAGCACATTAAAAACTAAATATGAAAAAACACACAAAACACATTAAAAATTAAAGATGAAAAAAACACACGAAGCACGTTAAAAACTAAATATGAAAATAAAACCAAAGCACATTAAAAACTATATATGAAAAAACACACAAAGCACATTAAAAACCGATATATGAAAAAACACAGGAAGAACATTAAAAGCTATACATGAAAAAAAAAACACACACAAAAACATTAAAAACTATATATTAAAAGCATATGAAACACATTAAAAACCATATATGAAAAACATATAAAGCACATTAAAAACCATATATGAAAAACATATAAAGCACATTTAAAACCATATATGAAAAACATATAAAGCACATTTAAAACCATATATGAAAACATATAAAACACATTAAAAACATATATGCAAAACATATAAACACATTAAAACCATATATGAAAAACATAAAACACATAAAAAACCATATATGAAAAGCATATGCAACACATTAAAAACCATATATGAAAAACATATAAAACACATTTAAAAACCATATATGAAAAACATATAAAACACATTAAAAACTATATATGAAAAGCATATGAAACACATTAAAAACCATATATGAAAAACATATAAAGCACATTAAAAACCATATATGAAAAACATATAAAGCACATTTAAAACCATATATGAAAAACATATAAAGCACATTTAAAACCATATATGAAAAACATATAAAACACATTAAAAACCATATATGCAAAACATATAAAACACATTAAAAACCATATATGAAAAACATAAAACACATAAAAAACCATATATGAAAAGCATATGCAACACATTAAAAAACATATATGAAAAACATATAAAACACATTTAAAAACCATATGTGAAAAACATATAAAACACATTTAAAACATATATGAAAAGCATATGCAACACATTAAAAACATATATGAAAAACATACAAAACACATTTAAAACTATATATGAAAAACATATAAAGCACATTAAAAACCATATATGAAAAACATACAAAACACATTTAAAAACTATATATGAAAAACATATAAAACACATTTAAAAACCATATATGAAAAACATACAAAACACATTTAAAAACTATATATGAACAGCAAATTATCAAATCAGACTAGTAAAACAAATAAATGTATATTATTTGATATTAATAAATCAAAAAAGAAAAAAGGAAAAAACCTTTACAACTAGCATCCCAGTCGCTCAAGACTCTCCAAAGGTGCTCAGTCTCTTTACAAAAACTGAAAACATCAGCGTCAGAACGCTTACACTGTAACTCATACGATTCCGAATTTTAACCAAATCAGAAACTTCATTACTCATTACAATCAGGGTAGACTAGAGAATCAAACGTGCCGGAAGTTGAACACCACCTGATAGTTTATACGCATGTATAGCGTGCTACGGCGGTGGCTACATTCAAAAATTATTAGCTGCAAAATATAAAGAAAACAAAACACACAGAAGATGATAATAAATATCATGCAGAAGAATAAAAGGAATACATTACCTAATTTACTTTGAAAAATGAAAATGTCTGCCCAGTTAGTCACGTTATACTAACGCGCTAATGAGATGTGAACAGATTTTCTGCAAAACAATATGGCTGACACAGAGCGAGGACATATCACTAACAACGTCTGCAGCACATTAAGTGAATGCGCACATTAAACGTACGTCTCAGTGTTGAGCCGTTGACGATGATCTTGTTAAATCATATGTGTTGTGTTATCTCTTGTCCTGGACTTGTTCTCGCATGTTTCTGCTCGGGGACACATTTTTTTCCCAAGTAATAATAATCTATCTTAAATAGCTGGAGATATGCTGGCGACACTGCCTTGATTGCAAGTAATGAAGCAAAGCTACAGGAGCTAGTTAATGTTGGGGTGACAGAAAGTAACAACAAGCATATTTGTTTGAATAGTGAGAAGACAAAAGGTGTGGTTATTTATAATATATTTTTATAACAAGTAAAATAGATACACTTTCCAGAATAATACAAACGATAGGATTGAATTTTAATATTGCGAAAACGAAAATTATGAGAAATTGTTTCGTTCTCTCTCCAAGAAGTTCGTGCATTGCCGCTAAGATCTTCCTGTGTAAGAAACATATCGGTGCACACATGGTTACTTGGCTGAAATCGGATGCATGTGTCCTAAACGTGTAGAAGTCGATACGTTTATGGGCCTACCAAACCAATGTGCAAAGTATACACGTTCTTGGCAAAGATCAAACATATCACAAAAAGTGATTAAAATTAGTCGTAAAGAACGAACGCAAAGAAGATGACATGGTTACTCATCGAAGTACAACGATAATGGTCATATCAATCAAACAAGAAGAATATTTGCTTGAATAGTATGAAGATGAAAGTTGGTGTCATCTATCTCACCATCTTCTTCTTCTTCTCGTTCGATAATGTTCAATGTCTACACAATGAGTCCGGTCTCTGGATGTATGTTGTTGTGTTTGCTAGTTCATCAAAGCTTCCAAACAGCTTTATGTTGATGTCTATCTCTGTTGGCCAGTGTTCTTTCCTCAGTTGATTCATCAGCTTACAATCTTGCAGGATGTGTTCGGCTATCTGTGCACGTGTGGGTGATGAAACTAGTTTTAGTCTGTGTAGGTGTCTGTTCAGTCTGTTGTATCCAGCTCTCAATGGAAACAATATCACATGCCTTGCTCTATCTAGATAGCGGTAAGTATGAAAAGAAAAATAGATACACTTTCCAGAACCGTACAAACAATATGACTAAAATTTAATCTTACGAAAACGAAAGTAATAAGAAACAACAACAAAATCAAACAACCTAATTATGTTACAAAATGAAGAAAAAAAAGCAAAGGCGATACCCAAGATATTGTATACTTGAGAAAAAGCATAGGCGATACCCAAGATATTGTATACTTGAGAAAAAGCATAGGCGATACCCAACATATTGTATACTTGAGAAAAAGCATAGGCGATACCCACGGTATTGTATACTTGAGAAAAAGCATAGGCGATACCCAACATATTGTATACTTGAGAAAAAGCATAGGCGATACCCAACATATTGTATACTTGAGAAAAAGCATAGGCGATACCCAAGATATTGTATACTTGAGAAAAAGCATAGGCGATACCCAACATATTGTATACTTGAGAAAAAGCAAAGGCGATACCCACGATATTGTATACTTGAGAAAAAGCAAAGGCGATACCCACGATATTGTATACTTGAGAAAAAGCAAAGGCGATACCCACGATATTGTATACTTGAGAAAAAGCAAAGGCGATACCCACGATATTGTATACTTGAGAAAAAGCAAAGGCGATACCCACGATATTGTATACTTGAGAAAAATCAAAGGCGATACCCACGATATTGTATACTTGAGAAAAAGCAAAGGCGATACCCAAGATATTGTATACTTGAGAAAAATCAAAGGCGATACCCAAGATATTGTATACTTGAGAAAAAGCATAGGCGATACCCAAGATATTGTATACTTGAGAAAAAGCAAAGGCGATACCCAAGATATTGTATACTTGAGAAAAAGCATAAGCGATACCCACGGTATTGTATACTTGAGAAAAAGCAAAGGCGATACCCACGATATTGTATACTTGAGAAAAAGCAAAGGCGATACCCAAGATATTGTATACTTGAGAAAAAGCATAAGCGATACCCACGATATTGTATACTTGAGAAAAAGCAAAGGCGATACCCAAGATATTGTATACTTGAGAAAAAGCATAGGCGATACCCAAGATATTGTATACTTGAGAAAAAGCATAAGCGATACCCACGGTATTGTATACTTGAGAAAAAGCAAAGGCGATACCCACGATATTGTATACTTGAGAAAAAGCAAAGGCGATACCCAAGATATTGTATACTTGAGAAAAAGCAAAGGCGATACCCAAGATATTGTATACTTGAGAAAAAGCATAAGCGATACCCACGGTATTGTATACTTGAGAAAAAGCAAAGGCGATACCCACGATATTGTATACTTGAGAAAAAGCAAAGGCGATACCCAAGATATTGTATACTTGAGAAAAAGCAAAGGCGATACCCAAGATATTGTATACTTGAGAAAAAGCATAAGCGATACCCACGGTATTGTATACTTGAGAAAAAGCAAAGGCGATACCCACGATATTGTATACTTGAGAAAAATCAAAGGCGATACCCAAGATATTGTATACTTGAGAAAAAGCAAAGGCGATACCCACGGTATTGTATACTTGAGAAAAAGCAAAGGCGATACCCAAGATATTGTATACTTGAGAAAAAGCATAGGCGATACCCACGATATTGTATACTTGAGAAAAAGCATAGGCGATACCCACGATATTGTATACTTGAGAAAAAGCATAGGCGGTACCCACGATATTGTATACTTGAGAAAAAGCATAGGCGATACCCAAGATATTGTATACTTGAGAAAAAGCAGAGGCGATACCCAACATATTGTATACTTGAGAAAAAGCAAAGGCGATACCCAACATATTTTATACTTGAGAAAAAGCAAAGGCGATACCCACGATATTGTATACTTGAGGAGAGCCGCCGTAGCTTAGTTCAATTCCAGGTTAAATATCACAGTGGGCGTGGAGTTTTTTCCGACCATACAACTCTCAGATAATGTACGGCGTAATATTGACCACATCACCCATCGTGTGCCGATGGTCAATGAAAACTACGGGTCTAACACTGTATTACCCTATATACCACGTGATATAAAAAGGATTCCTTTACTTCATTTGAATGATTGGTTTCATATAACTATCATCATTGCACTTCGGTGAGTAACCATGTGTACTCGATCTCTTTCTTACACATGAAGATCTCAGCTGCAGTGCGATCTCAGACAAGCCTTTGCTATCCTGCACACAATGTGAAAATCTCCACTAAAACAAAGCCAGACAAGCCTTTGCAGGATAGCTTATTGTATCAATAAGCTATCCTGCACCCAATATGGAAATCTCCACTAAAACAAAGCTAGACAAGCCTTTGCTATCCTGCACACAATGTGAAAATTTCCACTAAACAGTCAGACAAGCCTTTGCTCTCCTGCACACAATGTGTAAATCTATTGCCATCTCCACTAAAACAATGCTTAGGATAGTCAACTGAAATGTGAAATAGGTCTTGTTGTATGGCTCGGTAATGTGGCGAGTCACTAAGTTAAATACAAATAAGATTCACACCTTTGTTAACAGGTGTCTTCAGCGTATTCTAAAACTGAGATGGTAGGACACAGTTGCAAACACAGACCTGTGGATAAGAACGGGAAAAGAACCTATGATGAACCAGGTTAAGAGGAGACAATGGTGGGCATGACCTGCAGATGACACAATCGAGTGTCACGAGACAAGTACTTACCCGTAAGAAAAACGGAAAAGGAGACGTCCAAAACAGACTTTTCGATGGAGTTTTCTTGAGGAACTAAAGTGTGGTAGACTATCCTGGGAAGTTGTAAAGGAAACTGTCAGAGACTGGGAAAAGTGGCGAACAAATGTTGTTGCCCTAAGCTCCACGAGGAGCGGAGAGAAATAAGTAACGGACACATACATCCACACAAGCACACATACACACACAGATACACATATATATATATATATAAAGTAAATGTACACACACAAACACAACATACACATACATATATACACACACAGAAACTCGCACGTACAGATACACACACAGAAACTCGCACGTACATATACACACCCAGAAACTCGTACACGTACATTCACACACACACAGACATTCTATATGTATATTGGTATAAGTACCCACATATACACACGCACGCACAAATATCTGCACAGACATACACAGACACACACACACACAAACTTATAATACAGATGTCCCCTGATAACACGACAAGTTATTGATAACACTTTAGACTGTAGTTATCACAATATCTGTTGTTATCGCATGTGTGCTGTTACTGCTTATTGTATCAATTATCTCTTTCATTGTAGAAGTTATTGTTATAATGTATCCTATATCATGTATGACTTCTAGCTTTTGCAGTCATTTCCCATCATAACTTTCAGTTACTTCCCTACATAAATTGCAGTCATTTCCCTACACTGCATTCGGTCATTTCCCTACATAACTGTCAGTCATGTCCCTTATATAACTGTCAGTCATTTCCCTACATAACTTTCAGTCACTTCCCTACATAACCTGCAGTCATTTCCCTATACAGCATTCAGTCATTTCCCTACATAACTTTCAGTCATTTCCCTTATATAACTGTCAGTCATTTCCCTACATAACTTTCAGTCACTTCTCTACATAACTTTCAGTAATTTCCTTACATAACTGTCAGTCATTTCCCTTATATAACTGTCAGTCATTTCCCTACATAACTTTCAGTCATTTCCCTACACAGCTTTCAGTCTTTTCATTACACAACTGTCAGTCATTTCATTACACAATTTTCAGTCATTTCACTACATAACTATTAGACATCGTACCTGACTGTTTCTTAGTTACAGAACTATAACTATTCACTAAGAACATAGAACTATTCACTAAGAACATAGAACTATTCACTAAGAACATAGAACTATTCACTACGAACATAGAACTATTCACTAAGAACATAGAACTATTCACTAAGAACATAGAACTATTCACTAAGAACATAGAACTATTCACTGAGAACATAGAACTATTCACTAAGAACATAGAACTATTCACTAAGAGCATAGAACTATTCATTAAGAACATAGAACTATTCACTACGAACATAGAACTATTCACTAAGAACATAGAACTATTCACTACGAACATAGAACTATTCACTAAGAACATAGAACTATTCACTAAGAACATAGAACTATTCACTAAGAGCATAGAACTATTCATTAAGAACATAGGACTATTCACTAAGAACATAGGACTATTCACTAAGAACATAGAACTATACACTGAGAACATAGAACTATTCACTCACCATCATCATTATCATCAGGTAGCTTGTCCCTTCCGGAACTTGGCTTCCCTGACAGCAGTGAACACTCTCTGTTCTGTGCAAGTTGACAGGCGTCAGCAGCAGTCATTCTCAAATCATCCATAACATCTTACACCCATCGTTTTTAGGTCTTCCTCTCATTCTTCTTCCAGGCACCATTCCTTTCACAATTATGTTCTCTAGGCAATCATGTCGTTTGATATGTCCGAAATATTTAATTTTCCTTATTTTATGCTCTTTAATAGCCCGCTCTCTTTATTATCAAGCAGAGAGAGTTGGCTATTAAAGAGAGTAACATCAAGGAACTATTCGATAATAGATAATAAAAAAAAGATTGATACAATTTTAACACTTTAGAATAAACAAACGAATGGTTGGAGACTACAATTGTTGGTTATTGGTTACTAAACTGACGTCATTGCACTCCGGGCAGACCCATACGTGCTCAGTCTCCCCAACAGATATCAAAGAGTATGCATACTGATGGTTCCTGTGGCTCGCTGATTAAACACACCTCCACTCTGCCTCTCAGGCATCCAGTTCGACTTGAACAACGGGTAACTCCAAACTGCCTAAATCGCTTGATCGATTTAACATCGATTTAAGTGTCCTCATCCAACAGAGAGTCTCGAAGAGACCGAAGAATATCCCCTTATCCATCTTCAACTCCCTAACAATCGATGCTGTTGATGCAAGCCTGTCCGCTCTCTCATTACTGTAAACACCCGCATGCCCAGAACAGTATATCCACGTAAGCCGCTGGAGGTCAGAAACTTCTATAGACGACATACCATTATAGAAAGAAGAATCTCGGAAAAGAGGAGAAAGAGAAGATGGATTCAGAATGTGACTGATGATTTGAACATGACCACAGCAGAGACGGAACATCTGGTCTATGAAGGAAAGCAATTCTGAAGAACTGTTCAAGTCTCAATGTTATACTCAAGACAAGTTTTGTGATGATAATGATGATAATTGGCATTCGCAGAAGTTTTTCCCAGTTAGGGGAAACAAGAAAACAGAATGTAGTAAATAGTTTACTAATAGTTGGAAAATGACTAAAGATATGGAAAGTATGTTGAATGCATGTGAAAATAAATATCTGCGAAAATTAATGAACATAATGTGGGACGAATTCAAGAGAAATTATGAAATCAGAATGTCTGGTCAACCACTAGTAACAATCGTTATCTTCTTCTTCTTCTTCTTCTTCTTCTTCTTTGAACCCCATGAATTATGAATGTTCACTCTTTTTCCTATAGTGCATGGAGTACCTGGCTTTCTTTCAAACTCGGAAACCTCCAATAACTCTAGGCGTATAGTGATATGTTAAGTGCTGCGGAGACTTCAACAACTCTAGGAGTGTAGTGATATGTTAAGTTAGACTCCAACAACTCTAGGCGTGTAGTGTTATGTTAAGTGCTGCGGAGACTTCAACAACTCTAGGCGTGTAGTGATATGTTAGTTAGACTCAACAACTCTAGGCGTGTAGTGCTATGTTAAGTGCTGCGGAGACTTCAACAACTCTAGGCGTGTAGTGTTATGTTAAGTGCTGCGGAGACTTCAACAACTCTAGGCGTGTAGTGATATGTTAAGTGCTGCAGAGACTTCAACAACTCTAGGCGTGTAGTGCTAATTAGTTAGTGCGTGCAGAGACTTCAACAACTCTAGGCGTGTAGTGTTATGTTAAGTGCTGCGGAGACTTCAACAACTCTAGGCGTGTAGTGTTATGTTAAGTGCTGCAGAGACTTCAACAACTCTAGGCGTGTAGTGATATGTTAAGTTAGACTCCAACAGCTCTAGGCGTGTAGTGCTATGTTAAGTGCTGCAGAGACTTCAACAACTCTAGGCGTGTAGTGATATGTTGAGTGCTGCAGAGACTTCAACAACTCTAGGCGTGTAGTGTTATGTTAAGTGCTGCAGAGACTTCAACAACTCTAGGCGTGTAGTGTTATGTTAAGTGCTGCAGAGACTTCAACAACTCTAGGCGTGTAGTGATATGTTAAGTGCTGCGGAGACTTCAACAACTCTAGGCGTGTAGTGATATGTTAAGTTAGACTCCAACAGCTCTAGGCGTGTAGTGCTATGTTAAGTGCTGCGGAGACTTCAACAACTCTAGGCGTGTAGTGCTATGTTAAGTGCTGCAGAGACTTCAACAACTCTAGGCGTGTAGTGTTATGTTAAGTGCTGCGGAGACTTCAACAACTCTAGGCGTGTAGTGATATGTTAAGTGCTGCAGAGACTTCAACAACTCTAGGCGTGTAGTGATATGTTAAGTTAGACTCCAACAACTCTAGGCGTGTAGTGCTATGTTAAGTGCTGCAGAGACTTCAACAACTCTAGGCGTGTAGTGCTATGTTAAGTGCTGCAGAGACTTCAACAACTCTAGGCGTGTAGTGATATGTTAAGTGCTGCAGAGACTTCAACAACTCAAGATGGAGAAATGTTGGGCATACCTTGAGAAGAAGGATGCAATGGAGATATGTTGGGCATACCTTGAGAAGAAGGATGCAATGGAGATATGTTGGGCATACCTTGAGAAGAAGGATGCAATGGAGATATGTTGGGCATACCTTGAGAAGAAGGATAAGATGGAGATATGTTGGGCCTACCTTGAGAAGAAGGATGAGATGGAGATATGTTGGACATACCTTGAGAAGAAGGATGCAATGGAGATATGTTGGGCATACCTTGAGAAGAAGGATGCAATGGAGATATGTTGGGCATACCTTGAGAAGAAGGATGCAATGGAGATATGTTGGGCATACCTTGAGAAGAAGGATAAGATGGAGATATGTTGGGCATACCTTGAGAAGAAGGATGAGATGGAGATATGTTGGACATACCTTGAGAAGAAGGATGCAATGGAGATATGTTGGGCATACCTTGAGAAGAAGGATAAGATGGAGATATGTTGGACATACCTTGAGAAGGATGAGATGGAGATATGTTGGACATACCTTGAGAAGAAGGATGCAATGGAGATATGTTGGGCATACCTTGAGAAGAAGGATGAGATGGAGATATGTTGGACATACCTTGAGAAGAAGGATGAGATGGAGATATGTTGGACATACCTTGAGAAGAAGGATGCAATGGAGATATGTTGGACATACCTTGAGAAGAAGGATGAGATGGAGATATGTTGGGCATACCTTGAGAAGAAGGATGAGATGGAGATATGTTGAGCATACCTTGAGAAGAAGGATAAAATGGAGAAATGTTGGATATACCTTGAGAAGAAGGATGCAATGGAGATATGTTGGGCATACCTTGAGAAGAAGGATGAGATGGAGATATGTTGGACATACCTTGAGAAGAAGGATAAGATGGAGATATGTTGGGCATACCTTGAGAAGAAGGATGAGATGGAGATATGTTGGACATACCTTGAGAAGAAGGATGCAATGGAGATATGTTGGGCATACCTTGAGAAGAAGGATAAGATGGAGATATGTTGGGCATACCTTGAGAAGAAGGATGAGATGGAGATATGTTGAGCATACCTTGAGAAGAAGGATGAGATGGAGATATGTTGAGCATACCTTGAGAAGAAGGATGCAATGGAGATATGTTGGGCATACCTTGAGAAGAAGGATAATATGGAGATATGTTGGGCACACCTTGAGAAGAAGGATGCATGGAGATATGTTGAGCATACCTTGAGAAGAAGGATGCATGGAGATATGTTGAGCATACCTTGAGAAGAAGGATGAGATGGAGATATGTTGGGCACACCTTGAGAAGAGATGATCCACATGTGTGTTGCCGGGACTCTCAATGGGAGCAAAGAATAGTAACACTGTGACATACAAGACATGTAGTAGGCAACTGAAGTAGAGGCCTAGGAAAGCTACCCTAGTAAATAAAAAGCGTTGCAGAAATCGGATGTGCTGGCCTACTTGTAGGTGCATAACTGATACAACGTACAATCGCTCTAAGGCTCAGATCTCATACAAATCACAAAGAGCGGTTAACAAGTTGTCGATATGGAGCGTTTGAAGAAGAAGAAGAAGAAAAAGGATGAGAAGATAAGATATGATCAAAGAATACCAAAGTAGGCATTGAAGTGAATGGGGTTCAAGAAAGTGAGGACTACCAAGGAAAACCCTGAAACGAACTTTGCTGAGAGAGGCGAGATATATTGGACTCAATTCCATAGAAGAGATTGAGCAAGTTGCCCAGGACAGAACGGTATGGATAAATTACTTGCATGCCTTATGTAATGTATTAAGGTACGAAATGAATATATATATATATAGTTTAACTGTCGTTACTACATGTAGTACTGCTATTAGGGCGGTGTAGGACAGGGGGACGAGAGCCCTAGGAATTCAATGGCCGCATGGCTAGTGCAGTCGCCGAGAAACTGTCCAAGTTATGATTTTTCTTTATTCCCTGACAGAAAAAATCCTTGGCCTTACCGTGAATTGAACACGAGTCTCCCGGATAGGAGCCGCGCTCTAATCCATTCGGTCAGACTCTCTTCTCCAGTGGCGGCGTGTGATAATTTTTGTTGGTGGGGCCAGACAGAAATTTTCGGAAAATTCATGGTTTCGGTTAGAATATATTTTAATGTATAAAATAATAAATACATGTTACACCTTATTTTTGTGGGGCCCGGCCCCACTGGCCCTTAATGACGATCCGCCACTGCTCCTCTTTATATATATATATATATATAGTTACTACTGCGGAAATAAAGAAGACCAGACTCGCATAAAACTTTTATCAAAATCTATTTTCCAGGGAGTGGCGCTCCTCTCCCCCTTCCCAAACTTATCGAGGTATGAATGCCCCTGTTGAAGATGATGATTTGTTATCTAATCCCTTTGATTTCCATCTTACCTTCTTACCCATCGCTGTTTGCCTATTCTAACTTGTTTTATCCTTTGTATAAATTGTCTCCCCTTCAAGTTATTGAAACTGTGTCCCCCGGGTCACGAAACTACTCCAAGACTAGAGTTATCACAACATATGTCGTGCTAGAGATAACAATAATAATACAGGGTGTCTAGTGAATCGTGTATGTTTAATCTGGAAACAAATATATTCAGTATCGTGGTCGGATTACGGTATGGGATTTAGGGAATGCAACCCATGGTCTTTGTTTGAAATGAGGGAGGCTTGCAGTATCTGTAGTCGAGGAAGCTTATCATGCAGTTTGTTTTTTGCAGAACATCACTTTCATCACCGCACGCTTCATCCCTACCCAATTCTTTGCCATCTCCATCGTTGTTATATGCAATGTCTCCTGTTCTTCTGCTACCGTTGTCTTGGTCGCCTACATTTCCTGCATTTCAGAAGTCTTGTCCTTCGTTATTACTCTCTCTCTCTCACTCTTTCTCTCGTTCTCTTGCTCTCTCTTTCACTCGTTCTCTCTCTATTTCTCTCTCAATCTTCCTCTCTCTCTTTCTCTCCCAGTCATTTGTGATATTTATTGGAAAACTAACATTTCAATGTGTATGATATGCTATTTTTTATCAGCAAATGTTCCTAAATGCTCATATCTTCTACGATGTCTATATATATATATATATATTTCTTTGTTCAGAGAGGTGTAAGAATGTCGTGCTACATTTTTGTTTCATCTTCTTCTTCAAACGCTCCATATCGACCACTTGTTAACCACTCTATGTAATTGGCATGTGATCTGAGCATAAGAACGATTGTATGTTGTTTCAGTTATGCGCCTACAAGTAGGCCAGCACATCCAATTTCTGCAATGCTATTTTTATTTACTAGGGTTGCTTCCCTAGGCCCTACCTCAGTCAACTCTTACGACATGCCTTGTAGGTCACGGTGTTACTTTTCTCTGCTCCCCTTGCGAGCACCGACAACACTCCGGCAGATTTTGTTTCAAAAGATTATATTTATTTGTTCATTAATATTTTTTAATTAAATAATCCATGTTTATATCTGTTTGTCATTACAGATAAAAATACATGCCCTAACTAGTTTTTCTGTTGGTTTTTTTTTTTACCTGTGTAATTTAATAGCAGAATCCTGTGAAAAGCAAAGATAACAATCACACAAGCCACCAGAACAGCGCAAGACAAAACAGAAAACCACGACACTGGGCAACAACCCGGTAGCAGTGTGACGACACTGGGCAACAACCCGGTAGCAGTGTGACGACACTGGGCAACAACCCGGTAGCAGTGTGACGACAAAAGAAGAAGAAGAAGAAGAATTTAATCACTTTTTAAAGCTATTTCATTTAACCTCTGAATTTTCATGACCAATTCTCTTCTGATTTCACGTGTAATTTTGTTCAAAATCAAAATATTTCAAAGTTTACAGTATTTCTAATTTGTTCGTGATTAATACTAAATTGTTTTGGTATCTTGTTACGTCAGTGAACTTGATACTTCCTTTCTGTGTATTCAGAAACAGTGTTCCGATCTTCACCGAGTGTTTTTTGTCAACTGAAATAATTTGCTATTCTAATACTTGGAATCAGGATGGGTAATACATACAATGAGGAGAACGAGACTTCTTTCTGTGACTGGGAATCAATCACGACAGTGTTAGTTTCTTTCACGGAGTCCAGGTATTAGGGAAGCATTCTGAGTAGTGTGAGAATGGAGATTTGGCCAACAGAAACAATCATACAAGACAAACTATGGGGGCCGGTGAAGACCTCAAGCGCACCGTCCTGTTTATTACACATACCGGAGTAGTCGCATAGCAGAAGTTGATCGTAGAAGAAGAAGGGAATTGTTAGCACACTTGCAGGGAACGTTCTGGGAGTTATGAAAAAGTGCGCTTTCATTGCAAGTTGTAGATATGCACTAAATTTAAACAATAGACTAGCTATATTCCTGCTCTCTCTTGTTTGTGTTTGTAAATGTTTGTGAGAGCAGAGAGGGTAGAGAGATAAGAGAGAGAAAGAGAGATAAAGAGAGAGAAAGAAAGAGAGCGAGTATGCGAGTGTGTGTATCTGGGTGCGCGCGGAAACTCATTTTGCTTAAAAGCTCTAAATTTAAACTGTGTAAACTTTTTTCAAAATAGTGGGTGTCAGTAGCTTAAGCGAAAGTGAGCTCGATCCGACCCCAAGCGTCTCTGGCTCAAACACTGCGGCGCTCAGTTTGGAAACAAATTCGTTCCCGTAGATTTCAGGAACGGTAAAATAAGACCTCACCGTTCAGAAAGCAATGGCAAACTACTGAACGTATAAGTAGTGCCTAGAAAATCAATGACTCGTTTACTGTGGTTGATGGCTAGGGTCTGTAAGGAATATGCCACGATTTTCATTTCAAAATAATTGGGATACCTTGTAGATTGAACGTGTCCCAAAGGCCCGGGTACAGGTGATTGTGTCTTGATGTGCTACTTATCAAAAACAGACTCTGATATGATAATTCTCTTACTTTGTACTGTTTAACTATCTCAGATAACGCAAATGTTAACGTTGTTGGAACACCCCTCCCCACCAACCACACACACACACAAAAGTTTCTTCACAACATACGATATGAATCAACGAGTTACGTACAAGGTCGTGGTACTGTGGGAACACCAAAAAAACTCTTACGCCATAAGTACAGTACAACCACACAAATTGAAATTTCCAAATGTGATAATTTAGTTTGTTATGTAGTTATAGAGAATTATGTACACACGACATTTTGTATTTTTATTTGAATTTTATCTTTTCTTGTCTGTAAACCAAAATCGAAGGGATCTTCATTTTGTACTTAACTTTTGCAATTATTTGCTTATCATCTACCTACACCTCAAAATGTTCTTTGTGGGGGTCTTACTATTCTCTGTATGGGGTATACATGTTCAATGTAAAGGGGTTGGGGGTAAAGGAACCTTTTTTCATACCTCGAGGTATATCGGGTAATAGGGTGTTAGGTCCGTATTTTTAATTTACCCTCGGAACACGATGGGTTATGTGGTCAACATCACACAGACCTCCTTTTACTTCATAGTGCTTTTCCTGGTACCCATTTAAGGCTGGGTCGGCCTGAGAGCTGTAACGGTCTGAAAATATTCCAAATACCACTGAGGAATTGAACCCAGACCCCTAGTCTAAGACGCGAGTTCACTAACAACTACGCTACTGCGTCTCTCACATGTTCAATGTAGGTCTAAATATTCATTGTGTGAATCTGTACCATGTGTGTATGTGTGGTCTACGTGTTCTTCTTGTCAACTATCTTTAAGTGGGTCACAATGTTCTTTGTAGGATCTAACTGTATGTTATCAAAGTCAAACATGATCCCTAACTAAATCCCAAGAAAGAAAGAACACAACATGTGAATTGAACTTTTTAAGAGAAGCTGTCAAAGTTACATGGCGGGATATATTGAGAAATGAGAACATTAGAAATGTCGTTGGAATCACATCATACATCCAACATATTAGAAATGTCGTTGGAATCACATCATACATCCAACATATTAGAAATGTCGTTGGAAACACACCATACATCCAACATATTAGAAATATCGTTGGAAACCCACCATGCATCCAACATATTAGAAATATCGTTGGAATCACACCATACATCCAACATATTAGAAATGTCGCTGGAATCACATCATACATCCAACATATTAGAAATATCGTTGGAATCACATCATGCATCCAACATATTAGAAATATCGTTGGAATCACATCATGCATCCAACATATTAGAAATATCGTTGGAATCACACCATACATCCAACATATTAGAAATATCGTTGGAATCACACATACATCCAACATATTAGAAATATCGTTGGGATCACATCATACATCCAACATATTAGAAATATCGTTGGAATCACACCATACATCCAACATATTAGAAATATCGTTGGAAACCCACCATACATCCAACATATTAGAAATATCGTTGGAATCACACCATACATCCAACATATTAGAAATATCGTTGGAATCACACCATACATCCAACATATTAGAAATATCGTTGGAATCACACCATACATCCAACATATTAGAAATATCGTTGGAATCACATCATGCATCCAACATATTAGAAATATCGTTGGAATCACACCATACATCCAACATATTAGAAATATCGTTGGAATCACACCATACATCCAACATATTAGAAATATCGTTGGAATCACATCATACATCCAACATATTAAAAATATCGTTGAAACCCACTATGCATCCAACATATTAGAAATATCGTTGGAAACCCACCATACATCCAACATATTAGAAATATCGTTGGAATCACACCATACATCCAACATATTAGAAATATCGTTGGAAACACACCATACATCCAACATATTAGAAATATCGTTGGAATCACACCATACATCCAACATATTAGAAATATCGTTGGAAACACACCATGCATCCAACATATTAGAAGATAACAAATAAATTGGTTCGGGCCTCTAATGAGAATGAAACCAGATCTGTTACCATCTAGAGCTTATAACAACCGACAACTCCGACGCAGTGCCAGAGGAAGACCAAGAACCCGATGGATAGATAACATCACAGATATCCTGCGACATCAAAGACTAATAACTACAGGTGCCACACACCTAGCACAGGATATAAAACTGAAACTTCCCACACCGCTTCAAAGCACATATGAATAAGATAGGACAAGACCGTAATTTTGCTTGTCTTTCAATAGTTGTTTTCTTATGGTCTTGAATCAAGATGCAAGTTACCTAGTGACAAATCAGACACAGTTAAAGAAAGAACGAGTATATAACTCCACTTTCCTTCCTTTTGTCATTCCTTTCGTTCGCTTCAACTATTGTCTATATATTCAACGTTGTCTCTTGTATCCTTCCTTCCTTTCGTTCGCTTCAACTATTGTCTCTGTATTCAATGTTGTCTCTTGTATCCTTCCTTCCTTTCGTTCGCTTGAACTATTGTCTCTGTATTCAATGTTGTCTCTTGTATCCTTCCTTCCTTTCGTTCGCTTGAACTATTGTCTATATATTCAATGTTGTCTCTTGTATCCTTCCTTCCTTTCGTTCGCTTAAACTATTGTCTATATATTCAATGTTGTCTCTTATATCCTTCCTTCCTTTCGTTCGCTTCAACTATTGTCCATATATACAATGCTGTCTTTATGTTTGTACAAATTAACTTGCTGACAGTGTGCAAGATGTTCTTGATTAGAGACAATTATTAGTCATAATACGCGTAAGATCGTTCGTAGACAAGGTGTATGAATGGTGGAAAGTTTGAACATATCCTGTATGTCTTTCTCCAGCATTCTGATCCGTACAGTAAAGTTGATAACACAGAGATGCAGTATATATTAATCTTGGTTCTGAAGCTGTATTGAGCTGATTTTCAGACAGTCTGAAGGATCATGAATGTATTATTTAGTTGACGTTTAATGACAGATCTAGCTTCTCCATCATGGCTGACAAGACTTTCAAGATATGTGGAAGCAGTTGTTTTGGAAAGATTTCATCTTCTATCGTGTCTTGTGCTGATAGGGAAGTGGGGGGACTATGTTCAGCGTCATTATTTCTGTTTTTCCTAATTGATTTTCAACCCAACCCTCTGGCTGTACTAGTTAAGTTAGTTAGTTAGTATGTCCCTTTCGTGTCAAAGGTGGCACATAATGCAGAGGTTTTAGAGCTCATGTGATGCGGTTCGTTGCTAGCAGTTGGAGATCTTGTATGGTTTTACATCCCAATAGTTTACTTTTCTGTAGGATTGTTCTTCGTAGAGGGACCTTAGATCTTTCTTTCTTTCTCGAATCCTGTATGCCTCACATCGTCAGGAAGAGATTTCTAAAACGGGCCCTAGTATGCGCTTCGTAGATAGTCTCTTTCGTCGCCTCTGTTATCTCTGAGGTCCATCTTTTGCGTGGCCGGCCTTTTGCTTTGTACCCATTGTATCGGAGCAGCATTGCTCTTTGGGTGCACTGTCTGATGGTAATCTGCTTAAATCTTCAACGTTTTATCTAACGTTTTATTTTCTCAACTGGTGACCACATAAGGATTTGTCGATTTAGTCTCTTGTCGTCTGATCTAAGAACATTACCTAAATATTTCCACCTTCGTTTCCTTATAATATTTGATACGGGTTGTTGCTGTGTTCTATCTCTCAGTTAAGGTGGCAAGTCTTCTCCTGTATATCTTTATGTGTGTGAGATAGAAGTGCGATGTCATCAGAAAAACCGAGATTATGCAGGGTGGAATGTATAATTTATGAGTATTTACTTACTTCTGAAACTGAATACAAAGTTAGTTCCTGTTTTTGCAAAGAATAATCATTGTGTAATCAAACCAACAGGAGAATGTAGAACTTGA
The DNA here is from genome assembly GCA_020796225.1 of Arion vulgaris. Lineage (NCBI taxonomy): Eukaryota > Metazoa > Mollusca > Gastropoda > Stylommatophora > Arionidae > Arion > Arion vulgaris. Next base: position 5,502,859 of record CM036772.1, on the reverse strand, counting down.
AATGCTATGTTGAATTTTAGAAATGCATTGAGACTAAATTTCGACATCGAATTAGTTATTGGTTAATGGTTACTGAACTGACCTCACAGCACCACAGGCAAACCCATAGGTGCGTAGTCTCCCCAACAGATGGCGAAGGGTATGCATACTGATGGTTCCTGTGGCTCGCTTTTTAAACATAATCCTCTCTCTGTCACTCAATCATCCAGTTCTACTTGTACAACTTGTAATTTCAAATTATTTGATTCGTTGGATTGATTCAACGTCAATTTTTTTCTTCTCATCAAACCACCAAGAGATCGAAGGTCCACCTAAGCTCCCAACAATCGATGATTTCGGTGCAAGTCTGCCCCCTTTCTCATTGCCGCGAACACCAGCTTGCCCAGTACAGTAGATCCCCGTAAGTCTCTTGAAACTGGAAACTTCTATAGATTGCATTCACCCATACTGCAATCTCCCATTCTTCCGACACATTAATTGAGAGTCCGAACCATCGACTGACAGTTGGAAACAACAACGGCCCCAGTAAACAACAACGGCGCCAGTAAACAACAACGGCCCCAGTAAACAACAACGGCCCCAGTAAACAACAACGGCCCCAGTAAACAACAACGGCCCCAGTAAACGGAGTCCCACTATCCAATGAAGTGCAGCAGTAACGGCCTCAACCTCCAACCTCATACTCAAAGTAGTTGTCCTGTATGTTCAACTTCGTTCTGCAACAATCCTACCAACAACCTCCAATTAGAAATATAGCAAGTGTTAGATTATTGCACTGATCTCATAGCACTCTGGTCAATTCCTTTGATGCTCAGTCTTGTCCAGCAAAGTCGAAGTGGGTACATGCTGATGGTTCCTATATCCAGTTAAACACACTTCGTATTATATCTCTCGTTTCTAATCGAGTTTATGCAAGCTTTCATTTGACATTCCTTGAAATGTTGAAATAATTTCGTGCACGCGCAGTTATAAACAAATCAAAGTTTTTGTGCATAAAATCGTTATCAACACATGACAAACACAAACTGCAAACAATAAAGTATTTGAGACATCGTGTCACCAAGATGGAATATGCATATTTGTGGGGAAAAGTTTGTCAAGATTACAACAAAAGTCTTAATGCCTGTGGAAAATAAAGGGAGTAGCAAGGAAATATACGATCTTCTTCTTCCAACGTGTTCAGGCATTGATTTGTATACTTTTAAAGTAGTTAGTGGTCAACCAGAGTCCATGTACATCTCCTTATAGCTTGTCTTGGACTGATATGGGGATTGACCATGTGTTTTCTCTCTGTTCCGTGTATGTTGGACATTGTTGCAGTATGTGTGTCTCTGTCAACTAGCTGCTGCCACATGTGTATATGTTAGATGAGCCTATTTTGTAGATGTGATATATGATAAAAAACGAGACTATTGGAGACTTGGTAGGAACAACATCAGTGCTAGAACATATTAATAAGAAACAACAAACCAAATAGTTCGGTCATGTAACACGATTACCCTTCGCCAGTACATCACAGCCAGTACTACTATTCAGATACAATGGTTGTAAGGACACTTGTCTTTGTTCCGGGGCACATGGGTGTCGTTGGCAATGAGAGAGCAGACAGACAGGCTGGCTCTGCCGCTATATCAGAGGGCCAGCCAATGGACAGAGCTGACACCGTGAACGCCCTCATAGAGCGTGGCCGCAGAGAAGACCTTCATCTAAACCAATCCACGTCAACTACTAGATTGCGAGAACTGGGTTTGAAGATTGGTGTGGCAAGAAAAGAACGGTACAACAGGTATACGAGTCGGCTCATCAATCAAAATAGAACTGGTACGGTCAGTCGCTGGACGCTGTTGGAGATATTGCGAAGGAGATCGGAGCACCTATGGACATGTCCGGAGTGTAATGAAGATATTCCAAACTGAAACTGAAACTGAATGGTTGTAAGGTCGAAGATCGGCCATCCAAACGAAGGTGTGCATGAATATCATTGTCGATTGTTTATTCCCTGGTGGAAGATGGAGTTGGCTGTCCACTCTTGCCGTTAAGCGTAGGGATGGGAGCTTTAATTTGTGTTCTAGAGCCAGATGAGTCGCTTTTCTTGTGTTATATCCGTGTCTATGTAGTGTGGTCTTGATAATGTCTATCCATCTTTTCCTTGGTCTTCCCTTAGCTCTAGTACCCAATCTCTTTTTATTGTATGCTGTTATTGGTGGTTGGTTGTATATCATTGACAGTGGAAAACACTGTATACAAAGCGCACTCGAAAGCACTTATCAAAACTCTTCGCATACGTTGAAAGCTGAAAGGTACAACAGGAATAGAAGAAGGAAGAAAGAAGAAGTTAGAGAAGAGATAGTTACAGTATATTATGACAACACGCGCTATTTGGGCAAAACTCATTAGAATGATTAACAAATAAAATTCCTACAAAATATTTTCACCATCAAAATTACATCGGGGGTCCTCGCCAGTGCTACTGAGTTCGTGTTCTGGCGTCTAGATCTTCATGTGTAAGAAACATGTCATCGAAATAACAGTAACTATTAACTTTAAAATAAAGACTTATGTATTGCAGCGCACAGTAAAACGATTACCCCCTCACAAATTGCCATTGATTGATTGATTAATAGTACCATCATCACTTCATTTCGATGAGAAACCGTGTGTTCCGATCTCTATCTTACCCATGGAGATCTCAACAGCAGCGCACATATTCCGTAGCACCGGCGAGGGTCCCCGGTGTAATTTAGAAGATGATGAAAATAATTAATTGGAATTGTTTTATTTTTTGCATTGAAACAATTTTTAAAAATTAATTTGGCAAATGCAGAAGCTTTCTATACTGCTCTTCTCGATTTTTAACTGCCAATGGTTCTTTTATGTGCTCAACTTGAACATGAGACCTCCGTTTTATCGTCCGTCTCCGATAGAAGTAGGAAATTGATATCACCTACACTGAGATCAGAGAGCCGCTGTAGCGTAGTTGTTAGTGAACTCGCTTCTCAAGGCTGGTGGTCTGGGTTCAGCTCCGCAATGCGCATGGAATTTTCCCGACCGCGACGGCTCTCAGGTCGACCCAGCCTCAACTGGGTACCAGACATGCTCTGGGAAAGTAAAGGCGGCCGGCGTGGTGCTGACCACATCACACATCGTGTGCCGACGGTCAATGAAAAATACAGGCCTAACCACAGCCAGGCTCTAGCACAGGCCAGACAACTGGCCGGGTATTCCCTGACCTAAATAAGAAAAGGGATCTGGTAATTACAGATGTTTGATAGAACACTGCACGCTTTTTGCAATTTTACTCAATTCGGTGAGTCTATGGTTATTTATTGTTAAAAATATTTATAATATTGATATTCCTTATTGTTAAACTTAACTTGTTGCATAATATGACTTCGAGTTAGCATTTTCTGTTGATTTTAAAATGAATTCGTCTATATACACCAATACTGGAATGCGAGGTCACGTGGTGTAGTTGGGTCTGATTTCCCACAATTCTTACCTGAGCCCGAAGGCCCAGTAGTTTATAGTTGGCTCTGGCCTAACACTGTATTGACCTATATACCACGAGGTATTACAGGGTTCCTTTACTTTCTACCTTTACACTGAGATCAGGGATCTCTGGAAAAAATATTCCGATGGCTCCACGAGGTAGCAAACCGAGTATCTTTGAAACGAGAGGTGAGCACCTAGCTTCTACGCCACAGTGACTCTTAAATAAACAAGTGTAACGCCTCCCCAACGCTCCATATTTCTCGTGCTTTCCTTCTGATGACATCTTAAATAAAGAGTGTAACGCCTCCCAACGCTCCATATTTCTCGTGCTTTCCTTCTGATAACATATCTTAAATAAAGAAGTGTAACGCCTCCCCAACGCTCCATATTTCTCGTGTTTTCCTTCTGATGACATCTTAAATAAACAAGTGTAACGCCTCCCCAACGGTTCCTATTTCTCGTGTTTTCCTTCTGGCAAAATATCATTATGAGATCCGTTTTCTATTCTTGTATTTTGTTGCAAACTAAAGGTGCTTCTCGGTGCAACCAAAGAACTAGAAATGTATGTGCAAATTGTTCCGCTTGCGTCGAATCAAATTGCAAGTATTGTATTGTATGCTGATGTTAAAGTTTTGTGTAGCAAAATAATGAATGCAATTGTACACGCGCAGATAATATGTACATGTATACACAGTTCCCTATTTTGGTGTCATTTATTTGCGCTGATTGCGACTGTTGATTTTGTCAAAAATCGTTTGCAAAGTAAATCTGAACACAGCTAGGCTGAATATTCTTATCAGCAGAGCAGACTGCCCAATGTACACATTCACATCGACTACATGCACGCATTGTAATCTCCGGTCCGGTTATCTAGAAATCAAGAACGGGTAGGATATTATACTGCTTTCAAGAGAGAATATAACGTTCCTTACCACAAGTTTTTTTTGGGTAAAGTTATAATATGTCAAGAATTTTGTTTTTCTGTTGTGGGCATAAATGAAAAATCCTAACCTGGACAGCTCCGCTGTGACTGCACTAACCATGTGGCCATTAAATTCCTCATGCTGTCGCCCACCTGTCCTAGTTAATTGCATATCCTTTACAGGACTTCGCGAGTCAACCCCAAATTTTTAACTCTGTGATTTTTCTATCCATTATTACGTTCAGTAGTTTGCCATTGCTCGCTGAACGGGTGGTGCCATCGTCCTTTGTAAAATCTACACGAAACAATTTGCAACCAAATTGTCCGCAGCGTGATTCGAACTCAGAACGTCGAGGTTAATAGACCGAGTCACTATCCCCTAAGCTACAGGCGCCACTCCCCCTGTCCTACACAGCCATACAAATCGATACTACAGACAGTAACGACAGTTTTTGTGATAGTTTTACAACCAAAAATAATAATATGCGATCATTCAGAGTTTGTGGTCTGTAGGGCGTAGAGGTTTGCTGCTTGCCTCTTCTTCTAAAGGTATACGGTTCGTTCCCTCGTGAAGTCATTGTGATATTTTTGCCTCTTCTTCCAAAGGTATACGGTTTGTTCCCTCGTGAATCCATTGTGATATTTTTGCCTCTTCTTCTAAAGGTATACGGTTCGTTCCCTCGTGAATAAATTATGATATTTTGCCTCTTCTTCCAAGGTATACGGTTCTTCCTCGTGAAGTCATTGTGATATTTTGCCTCTTCTTCTAAAAGGTATACGGTCGTTCTCGTAAGTCTTTGATATTTTCCTCTTCTACTAAAGGTATCGTTCGTTCCCAGTAGAAGTAATTGTGAATATTTTCCTTCTTCAATAACTTCGTTCCTGAGTATTGGGATATTTCCCTTCTTCTAAAGGTATACGGTTTTTCTCGTGAATAAATTGAATATTTTACCTCTCATAATATGTATAGGGTTCAGTTCCCTTGATCTTGTGATATTTATTGCTCTTTTCAGGTATAGGTTTGTTCACTCGTGAATCCATTGTGATATTTGCCTCTTCTTCTAAAGGTATACAGATTCGTTCCCTCGTGAATAAATTCGACTATTGCCCTTTTCCAAGGTATCGGTTCGTTCCTCGTCAAGTAATTGTGATATTTACCTCTTCTTCTAAAGGATAGGTTCGTTCCTGTGAATCCATTGTCGATATTTTCTCTTCTTAAAGGTATAGGTTCGTCCTAAGAATTTGATATTTTCTGTTTCATAAAGATACGTTCTTCCTCGTGAAGTCTGGGATATTTTGCCTTCATTAAATGTATGCGGTTCGTTCCTGTAATAAATTGGATATCTTTACCTCTTCTGAGTCAACGGTTCGTTCCTCTAATCATGTGATATTTTTGCCTCTTCTTTCCCAAGTAGCTTTCGTTCTCGGTGAATCCATTGTGATATTGCCTCTTCTTTGTAAAGATATTCGTTCCCGTGAATAAATTGTGATATTTGCCTTTCTTCCAAGGTAGGGTTTCGATTCCTGTAACCCATGAGTTACTCTTCTTTAAAGAGGTTCACGTTCCCTCTATCATGGGATATTCCTCTTCTTCTAAAGGTATACAGTCGTCCACAGTGAAGTAATTGTGATATTTTGCACTCATAATCTAAATGGTACAGTTCGTTCTCGTGAGTCATTGTGATATTTTTACCTCTTCTTCTAAAGGTATACGGTTCGTTCCCTCGTGAAGTCATTGTGATATTTTTACCTCTTCTTCTAAAGGTATACGGTTCGTTCCCTCGTGAATAAATTGGGATATTTTTCCAGAGATACTGATTATTTCTGTATACAGTGTAGGTGAGAACACGTTCCTAGTCCTATCAAAGACGGACGATAAAACGTAGGTCCCGTGTTCAAGTTTAGCACTAAAAGAACACTTAGCAGTTCAAAATCGAGAAGAGTAGGCTGTAAAGCCGCTGCCTGGACACAATTGATTAGAAAGATTAAACAATAAAATTCCTATAACATATTTTCACTATCTTCAAAATAACATCGGAAACCCTCGCCGGTGCTACGGAGTTCGTGAACTGTCGCAGAGATCTTCATGTGTCAGAAAGAGATCGGAGCACACATGGTTACTCTCCGAACTGCAATGATGATGGTCCTATCTAATCAATCAATCTACCTACTTATCTATAATATGCGGGTACTATGGCCTGTGTATGAAGCTAAAGGCATTACGGAAGTTGGGAAATAGGTTTCAAATCTGAAATTTGATCATTCCCGTAATAGATTGCGACATGAGAGACGTAATTGGTTTTTGTGTTATTCGCAGAACAATCTACAGAAGTAGTTAACACTATATTTGTATTAAGCAGTGTCTGGGACAGAAGGGTGGAGAAGCCGAGGATTACATGTCGAACAACAGTAGCAAAGGAAGTTTGAGTGAACTTATCGTCTAGAGCAGTGGTTCTCAACCTGGGATGGGAGGCATGCCCATGGCAGCATTAGCAGAGGCGTGAAGTGTTATGCAAATATATTGGATTTTATGTTTTAATACTTTTTTTTATACTAACTTGTTTTCAAGTTGAAATACGTTTTTTTCTCATTAAAACTGTATGTTCTTCTTCTTCTTCTTCTTCTTTGAACGCTACGTATCGACTACTTGTTAAACCACTCTGTGAACTGTATGTGAACTGAGCCTAAGAGCGATTGTACGTTGTGTCAGTTATTCGCCTACAAGTAGGCCAGCACATCCTATTTCTGCGATGCTTTTTATTTACTAGGGTAGCTTCCCTAAACCCCTTCCTTAGTCGCCTCTTACGACATGCCTTGTAGGTCGCAGTGGATATCTTTCCCTTGCACCTCCCCTCAAGACACAGGCGAAACTGTATGTTCGAAATTTATGTAAAAAGAACATTATTGATTTTGATTCTTAGTGACATTTTTCTCAAAACTGTTGTCCAAATTAATCTTTTTACTTTTCTCACTGACAATTTACAATGTTATTGTATTTAGTGTTGTTATAAAACTCGGAATGAGAAATATTTTGTTTCATATGCTCTTTGGAAATCACAGTTAATTTGGCGAGGAACATGAGGAGAAAAGGATGGGGGGGCGGCTAGGGACATTGCTCATCATCAAGGGGACGAATGAAAAATAAAAAAAAGGTTGAGATCTAGAGCGCAATGAAATAAGTTGCTTCGATTGTTGGAATAATTAAATATGTAGGTAGACAATAATATTAACTACGGTGATGTTCCGTACAACTAAAAGTGATAAGGGACGTAAATGTTTAAAACAAATCAGTTTATTGATGTCAAAGAAAATGCGAACCATGTTACCTCCCACTTCAATGCCTGCTTTGGTATTCTTTGATCATTTCTTCTCAAGGTATGCCCAACATATCTCCATCTTCTCTTTCTTATAACAGTTGTTATTAGTGGTTGACCAGATATATGTCAACATATGAAAAATTTTAATCGTTTCATATCCTTTGTAGGACGTAACCATCAACCACAGTAAACGAGTCGTTCATTTTCTGGGCACCACTTATACGTTCAGTAGTTTGCCATTGCTTTTTGAACGGTGAGGTCTACTTTTATCGTTCGCAAAAATTCCGTGGACATGACTTTGCTTCCAGACTTTCTGCCCCGGAGTTTGAACCAGGTACGCTTGGGTTGTGTTTGAGCTGACTACCGTTTATGCTCAGAAGTCAACATACATCAAATCCAAAAATCTTTCGTGATTATCAAAATGTATGGTCCTCTTTACTTTTTTAACCCATTGATGTAATTCTTGTGTGACCATCAATGTTCATCAAACCAGATTGTAGACCAGTAGTTCCAATCAAATTCTGACTTATTCCTCTCCGCTCCTCGTATAGAATAGGGTCGAATCCTAGTGTTCCATAACGAAGTCTAACTGGTAATAAATGGGGCATTAGACCAGGTTGAAAGAAAAGTGTTGTCCAGCCCAGTAGGACAGACGATAGAAAAAAAGGAACGAAATATTATACCATCAAATCATTCGCAATTGCTCTGATAAACATTGTGGAGGTACTGGCACAGACAGAAATAAGAGAAATCACTTGTAATTTTGCCCCTGGGCACGAAGGAGTCAGGGGTAATGAGCGAGCTGATAGATTGACTGACATGGCTACGATATCAGAGGGACCTGCATGGACCGAAAGGACATTCTTAACGCAGTGAGAGAGTCGCTGACCAGAGAGAGAGAGATAGGTGTCGATATTGTTACATCCTGAAAACAAGGACATACCAAATATGCCAAAAAATTGATTAGTCAATATCGAACTGGCGTGCTGGGTCACTGGACGCTATTGGATTTGTTGAGGCGGGGATCAGAGCACATATGGACATGTCCGGTGTGCTATGGCGATAGTCCTCATATAACGGATATAAATTGAAAAATAGTTGATTTTATTTACCATTCTATCCTAACTTGAGTCTCCATGAAATTTACCTTTGTTTACTTTGCTAGATGTCTTGATTATAAGAAAAGCAACGTTGAAGCATCGTGCACTTTAAGTTTCAACGATTTGACAATTAAGGATAATGTTTGGAATGTTCAGCTTCTTCTATCGGCAGCACATGATGATGATTCTACAGCTCATATATATCTGCATTATGCACGCATTTTCTTGTCATGAATATTTATAGTGTACGAACATAACTTAGTTAATTATTATTTTTCATGTTTAGTTTAGTAGTCGGATCATCATCACTGCACGCCGATCCAATTAGTCCATAAGTGCTCCGATCTCTCCTTCAATATGTAACGACTAACGACCCCGGTTCTTTGTTGGTTTACTATTCTTCTGTGTGTAACAGCATAGTGTTCTTGTCTAGCTACACCAAACTTGACATTCTTACAGTCTGGTTAGTATTGTAGATTCACCAAATTACTTGAATCATGTACACGCCCTCTCTCCCTTAGGGAATTTATAATATCAGCCTGATCCATTGCTCTCCGCTTTGTACAGCAGCCATACCTGCACGCTTATCAGCGCGCATTCCTCACGCTTGTACAGCAGCCATGACCTGACCCTTGGTACAGCAATAGAACACTGATCCTGCACGCTTGTACAGAGCCAGTTTTGGATGCACGGTTAAAACTAGACAATGCCTGCACGCTTATACAGCAGCCAACTATGCACGCTTGTACAAAGTCAACATATCACGTTTATAGCAGCAGCCATACCCAAACGACTTCATACAGTCAGTTCATACGTTGCACGCTTGATACAAAGAGTGATTAAAATTGGTCGTAAAGAACGAACGCGAAGAAGAAGAAGCTTAGACATCCCAAACGACTTCATCCAGTGTTTCCTATTGTTCATACGTGTTGGCCTACGCGCTCTGATATAACAAAAATACTCTTGTCCTCAGGTTGAAAGAAACGTGCCTCAGCTTAAAGAGGCTTTAATCCTCAACATAACAAACACACAGACACGTGACAATGATTTATTACATATAAATATTATATATTGCAAATTACGTGTTGCGTTTTCGTAGGTATTATTAAAGAGAATAGTCACTAGATATTGGTACGGCGTCCGTGCTAATATTAGTATTTGTCAAAATGGCGACGTCCTTGCGGCTTATGCATGGAGCGTATAGACTGTTGGGGTCAACTGGAAAACGTGCATTTTCAGTATCTTCCATGCGTTATTTGTTGTCAGAAACATATTCTTGCAATGAGGCATGGAAGAAATATTTGCAAGATCCGACATTGAATCAGGTAGAGTATGAATTAGATGAAGTAGATAAACAAACTGAAACAGTTGTTGTTGAAGTAAAGAAATAAACTGAAACCAGTGAAAGTCTTCTAGACTTCAGTATCTGAGTCTGTTTTAAACAACTGGTAACTACTTACTTATTAAATACTACTATTATTAATAGTAGTTAGACAGAGTTAATGGTACATGTACTGACTTAAGTGGGACTTAATAAATAGTATGACTTTATTAATTACTAAAATTACTTTGGAGAAGCGACTAAGGCCGGGGAGCTTACAAATTTTACATTCTTCTCGTTCAAAATAAATCTGAATGTGTTTGTTGCAGATCAGATGTTGATGTGATGAGATGTGAACCCATCATGACCAATGTGTCGTAGTATTTAATTTAATTACTCCACTTTTCTAAACCGAAAACTGATATTGAGAATAATGAGAAAGGGAAGAAAGACTCGAGAAGCGGATCACATTTATTTTATAGGACTGATAATATAGCAAGCATATCATAATCAACAACAAAGCAGCAGCAAAGGTCAAGGGGTGGTTAGATATAGCATGCATATAGTATAATATATAATATCTAACCACCCCTTGACCTTTGCTGCTGCTTTGTTGATATGCTGATTCCATGTCAGTCGTAATCTATCATCTAGTCTGACTCCAACATAGTAGGTGGATTGTCCGTCTTCTCTTACTGTCCAACAGGTGCCAGCAACAAAAATTGCAGTCTTCAGATTCAGTGACTCAAGATCCGTTCTCCAGACCGTCTCATATTCTAAACAAGACAAACTCACCCAAGATATAAGTTAAGGCTTAAAATCAGCTTGCTGCCCAAGATATATATATCTCGCGTTTGTTCTTTGTGCCATTTTAAAAATTCTTATTGTGATATACAAACAACCTTTACCAAGACCGTTTTTTACATCACATCTTCAGTACCATTTGGAGCTCTAGTGCTTGTCTTTCGGCGACGTCCGATTTCAACCAGCGTTTACTGGGTTCGCTCTCCGTTAGCCTTTGACTGTCCCCAGCCGACCTGCAAGGCAGCAGGTTGCTATTTTCTTATAGGGTAGTGACCCTTAGACGACCTACCCACCGGGTTGTTGAGCGTCATCTGTCCAGGTTACGGTCTTTATTTGGACTACTTGGTTTGCCTGCTGTCCAGTTTTGTGTACGCTTTACTCTGCTAGCCTTTTATTGTCTCCAATCAAACTACAAGGCAGTAGTAGTTCCCTGTGAGTGGAAATGCGCACTGGATTCAAGCCTCTGTTGGGCTATCCATTTTATCTGCACATTTTGGTGGTCTGCTCACCCCTACGCCTGCCACGCCCCTCGTCACTCCACCATCAGAGCCTTGCACGTCTGCCTCACCAGTGGGCCCACCCGTGCATCGTTCGCATGCGTGTTTGCTCTGCCCCGGTGCCTGCCCACCGTGTCTATTAGTTTTCACTATGCACACGTCCACCATGTCTCTAGACCGTTCGGACACGGAGCTCAACTCGGGGCCCCCACCTCAGGAGTCTCGCCCTATGTGGGCCCACGTGCAACTCATCTCGGGCCCAAGTTTTGCTCCACGCAGGCCCACATCTCCTCTCTGGATGCACCTCTCATCCCTTTATGTTTATTTGTTCAGTTTTTCCCATCGGCCGGGAGAGACGTGCATTAATAGCCACTGGGATTCCACTCGTCTGTGTTGCAAGCGGATCTCAACCAATGTGACTACGTCTTCCTCACTACCTACGCCGAAGTAGCTCTTCCTCAATCCCTACCCGCTTAGCAAGACAGAAACCGTTGTCTGTTACCAGGGTCACCACGTAGAGGTGGGGTAGGATCTTGATTAGTGCCAGCTCACCAATCCTGGCGCTGCGTTGTCCCCATGCGCCTTTGACCCCGCTCATGATATCAGAATTATTACAATGAATCTATTTATGTGTGACTTATATGAATTTTGTTTGTATTTCAGATTTCTCTTGATGGTTTTTCTCATCAAATCTATGAGCAACTTGAGAAGAATAGAGGTGTTTCTGGAGTGGACATAAATGTCCTGGCTCATCAGTTTCATAAAATGGAAGAGGAGGATGTTGAGTATATAGTGGACATCCTTGCTAGGTATGTTTTTTTCTGACATTTGTGTGGACAGACTTAAAAATGTTTAATTTGTTCACAGTAGAAATAACCAAATGGATGAGCTGTTAGAATATCTGTCTCTTAGTTTGAAGAATGAAGGTTCAAATCTGTGAGTCATTAAGGGAGGACTCTGGTCTGGAAACTTTTTCGTTGCTTTCATATTAATGTAGAATTTGTATTACAATTTTGAGATATTATGACTTAAAGAGAGAACCGCTGTAGCGTAGTTGTTAAACTCGCTCGCAAGGCTGGTGGTCTGTGTTCAGCTTCCGCAATGCGCGTGGAATTTTCCCGACCACGACGGCTCTCAGGTCGACCCAGCCTCAACTGAGTACCAGACGTGCTCTGGGAAAGTAAAGGCGGCCGGCGTGATACTGACCACATCACCCATCGTATGCCGACGGTCAATAAAAAATACAGGCCTAACACTGTATTGACCTATATACCACGAGGTATGAAAGGGTTCCTTTTATGACTTAAAAGAGTAGAAAAAGTTTAGTTTTCAAAAATATGTCAACGCTTGCCATGGAAAAAATAAAAATGGCTGACAAACACAAAATTTCAAACCCTAAGGCTCTGAAAGTAATGAATATAAATGAATTCTGTTTTTACTCTAAGGTGAGCAATTGTAATATCTAAAATATTACATATCCTTTTTAGGATATATTAAATATTACATTTTTAATGAATTCTTTGGGTAATCACACACCCCAAAGTCAGCTTTTTTACGAATTTTGAGGACATTTTTATCCAAAAATTTATTAAAAATGTAATATTTAATATATCCTAAAAAGGATGTGTAATATTTTTGATATTACAATTGCTCACCTTAGAGTGAAAACAGAATTCATTTACATTCATTACTTTAAGAGCCTTAGGGATTTGAAATTTTGTTTTTGGTAACCATTTTGTATTGTTTCCATGGCAACGTTTGACTTTTTTTTATACTAATTTTTTTCTATTATTCTAAGTCATAATCTTTCAAAATGGTTATACAAATTTTACATTAACATGAAAACAACAAAAATAGCTTCTTGATCCCCACACTATCGAATTCACCCCTCCTTTGTTGATAGGGGCTATGGAGTTCATGCTTTGTGCAACGGCAACACTCTTGGTAGGTGGCTTACCATTTCAGCCAAAAGGAGCAGAGCCATATGGGAAAACCCGGTGCAATGATGTAAATCCTTTGCCTTTACATCCTTAAAATGTCATGGTTCTTTCCTATTGGGGTCACTTTAAAAAACCACATTTACACTGTGTGATGGTAAAGGGCATACAACTCTGTTTAAAATATCCCCCTAGCAACCTTCTCGTAGTTGTGACTATAGTATAACAAGACATTTGATTTCAATATTGTTGCCAGAAGTATTTTTGAAAACTGTACATGTATTCCTGAACAGTTATAACCTGATTGATTCTTCTATTTTCTCCAGACATGTTCCAACCATTGCCTATTCCATCTTATATCTTTCAATACAATACTGTATACTATGTATGAATGGTTGGATTACATACACTGGCCAAGATGTTACTATGCAACCTTCAATGAGTTTGATCAAAATCTGACCTGTAGATGATGACGTGTATAAACTGCAATGCAGATACCGGAAAGAATCAGGACATTATCTCTTTATCTTGTGTCCCATTTGACTCATAGGGCTTCCACAAAAGATCTGCAATGTTGCCGTTCTGCCGCTTTTTTATTAATTGCTTCCCACATTAAACCACAATCTTTCAACTCTCCACGGTTCTTTTTCTCCATGTTTCCTTTGGGCATCTTGGCATTCTTTTTTCATCCGCTGTCCATCAGAAGCTGTTTTAGCCAATGCTTTTACTGGTATACATACATGCCCATTCCACCTCCACCTTTGAATGATGGTCTCCAATTATGCATAGTTTGTTCATTTTAAAAGTTCTTCATGTGCAATTGTATTTGGCCAGAAAATCTGCTGAATTCTTCTTAAACATTTATTTTAGAGTTTCTCCAGCTTGAATCGGGGCACACAACTACAAATATTATATCTATGTGACAATCAGAATTATTATCATTGCATCGCTTCTATCAGCTACATCATGGAAGGAATGGTGCCAAGCTCATTGAAAGGATATACCAAAAACTGAGGCAGAAGCTATGAGTTTTTTTTACCTAGTATAGATGATGGACCAACCTGGCAACAGATCTGAAAATCTGACATGACTACATAACCTTAGTGCAGAAAGGTCTTTAGTAATAAAATTATTAATATTTTATTTCTTGGTTTCTTTTTATAGGTTCAATCTTTGCCACTCAAACTATCCCCGCAATGATTCCACTAGTCATGCCATTGCAAGGGGGTTTTTAGACACCAACAGCGGAGAAGACCTTATTAATCTACTCAGCGATCGCTTAACTTATGGTATATACCCTAACCACTACACTCTTAATCTGATTATGGATTTCTTCATCAAACAGGGAGACTTTCACAAGGCAGCCAAAGTTTCCTACTGTTCAATGATACAAGAAGATTTTTCAAACCCTATTAACACTTTACTATCCTTGCAATCTTCAGTTCAGCATTTGTTAACATCCAACATTGATGATCTGGCTCCTCCACCAAAAGAGCAGTCAGAGGGTGAAGAAAATTGGATCAAGGTGGATTACATTCAGTTTCCTTACTACGATGATCACTTTGATATTAAAGATGAACGATTCCTTCTTGGAAAGACACTTCTCATGCTCGGAAAAGTTCAGAGCATTGGTTTACCAAAAGACTTGCGCAATTCATTACAAATTATTGGGTGTGGGTTGTATCACAAATTTGGAAAAGGTGTGGCTTTGTTGAAAGATATTTTAGGATCATCTGATGGTTCAATTTCCCAGAAGGCATTAGACTATTTCTCAGAAAGTTTAGAAAAAGTGGAGGCTCGTGACCCAAATGAACCTGAAGTTGAGCTAGCATTGAGAACAATAGATGATGTTATTCACCGCATCTTGCCAACCACTGATGAGAAAGCTGAATACCAGGTAGAGTTTTTGAAGCTGAAAGAGGAACTTTCTTCTCAAGGTAAAATCCAAACTGACTTTGATTTAGGTAAAACAGTCACAGAGTTTGTAACAACACATGTGTCCCAATATGAAGAACCAGACATCTCTTCACAAACAAAGCTGTTCAATGTATGGATAGAAGCACGGAATAATGAACTGAATGAACAGATGGCAGAGATAAGAAAGAAAGCAAGAATTGAGGAGATGAAAAAACAGTTAGTGGAGCTTGAGAAACAGGAAGAATTGCTAACATATTTTGATTTTGAGGAGAAGATCAGACTTCATTTTGTAGATGAAGACAGAGCTACAGACCCGAATTTGACAATTTCTAAATAAGTTTTGTAGATGAAGACAGAGCCGAATTTGACAATTTCTAAATAGGTTTTGTAGATGAAGACAGAGCTACAGGATCAGAATTTGACAATTTCTACATAAGTTTTGTAGGTGGAGACAGAGCTACAGACCCGAATTTGACAATTTCTAAATAAGTTTTGTAGATGAAGACAGAGCCGAATTTGACAATTTCTAAATAGGTTTTGTAGATGAAGACAGAGCTACAGGATCAGAATTTGACAATTTCTAAATAAGTTTTGTAGATGAAGACAGAGCTACAGACAAGAATTTGACAATTTCTAAATAAGTTTTGTAGATGAAGACAGAGCTACAGGATCAGAATTTGACAATTTCTAAATAAGTTTTGTAGATGAAGACAGAGCTACAGACAAGAATTTGACAATTTCTAAATAAGTTTTGTAGGTGAGACAGAGCTACAGACAAGAATTTGAGAATTTCTAAATAAGTTTTGTAGATTGAGACAGAGCTACAGACAAGAATTTGACCATTTGATATATTGTCCCATCTAGTAAACTGTCATTCAGTGTTAAATTGTGTGATCTGATATTAGAACATAAGACACCATAGAGCTTTATAACAAAGATGTTGCTCCTAGATTGAGTAAGTAGAAAACATAGACTATCACTGTATCGACATCGTATTTCTACATATGTGCTGCTCTTTAGGAAATCACATAATCTGATTAATGAATTAATTTTACTGTATCATAATTTATATTTCATATCTCTTTCGTAATGAGAATAAGTATTTACTGATTTCTTTGTTTGCTTGGATTCAATAAAATGTTTTCTTTTTTAAAAATTTATTTTCTTGATTATTTCTTGTTCTTAGTTTTGACAAATATTACAATCCGTAATGTTGGTTTGGACAATTTATTTGTATTTTATTTACCTTTTAAAGTCAGGTTGTTGACATATTATACTAATTGAGTGTTTAACAAGGAGAGAAGAGACAATACATTCGTGACTTCATTAAGTTGTTACTTGCAGTCATCTGAACGTTTGACCTTCAACTTGAGGCCATGGCATTGAATTTACATATCTGTCTGAGCTGTGGTGTGTTTGCGTAGTGTTCTCAACTTCTGGGTAGGGAGGTGTGGATACTTGTGGTGTATGCCACTGAGTTAAGTGCAAGGTGAGCACTGGAAGAGATGGGGTGTGTGACAGTTTCTTGTGAGTAATAACACAGATGACATTGTGAGGCAATCTTTGGTTGCTAATGGATTTGCCCAGTGGTTACCGGGGCCCAAATTTGGGGTGTCAAGAATAGAACCACTGTTACTTGCCACGCGTGTTGTAAGAGGCGACTAAGGTGGTTTGACTGAAATCGGATGCACATGTCCTCAACGTGTAGAAGTTTAGGGGCCTACCAAACCAATGTGCAACGTATACACCTTCTTGGCAAAGATCAAACATATCACAAAGAGTGATTAAAATTGGTCGTAAAGAAGAAGACTAATGAATTTCTAGCAAATTTTGCTCTCTTGTTCAGATGGTACATGCTGATAGAATTCTTTCTCTCCATCTCTTGATGTCTCCAATATATATCTCTGTCTTGCTCTCTTGTCCTCAACTTTATATCTCTGTCTTGCTCTCTTGTCCTCAACTTTTCCTTTCAATTATATCTCTGTTTTTCTCTCTTGTCCTCAACTTTCTCTTCCAATTATATCTCTGTCTTTCTCTCTTGTCCTCAACTTTTCCTTTCAATTATATCTCTGTCTTTCTCTCTTGTCCTCAACTTTTCCTTTCAATTATATCTCTGTCTTGCTCTCTTGTTCTCAACTTTCCCTTCCAATTATATCTCTGTCTTGCTCTCTTGTTTTCTAACTTTCTCTTCCAATATCTGTCTTCATTCACACAAAGAAACTGAACAAATACCATCTGACAGTTATCCCAAATGAATGAAATAGGAGAATATACTTTTGATCAAAGAACAAATAAGGTTTCAACAACAGAATATTTGTACAATTATATCTTAGCCACAGAAACTAACAAAATCATGAAACAACAAAATCTATGGAAACTAACAAATATACAATATGATCATGTTTAGAAGCAATGGACTTGGCAAACATTATATCAGAGGCACATGTCAATGGACTCACAGGGTTTCATAATCATTAACTTGACAAGCAATACATCAGGGATAACCATACACATTATAAGTATATTATATATTTCTCTCAGACTGTTATACACTACATAGGGCATGCAAGCAATTTCTCTATATCGCTCTATCCTGGGCAACTCGTTCAATTTTTATTGGGTCTGATCTTTCTTGCCTCTCTCAGTAAAGTCGTTTCAGGGTTTTGCGGGAATGCAAGAGAGAGTTTCAGGATTTCGCTGGGACATCCTTCCTTTCTTTCTTTAACCATTTAATAATTCCTCTGCATCTTATACGTTACATAGGGCCTGCAAGTAATTTCTCCATACCGCTCTATCCTGGGCAACTCGCTCAATCTCCTCCATGGAACTGAGACCGATATTTCCTGCCTTCTCAGCAAAGTTCGCTTCAGGTCTCCTTAGGTCAACCTCTCTTTCTTGAACCCTTTGCATCCCACTTCAATGCCTGCTTTGATATTTGTTCATCATTTCTCCTCAAGGTGTGCCCAACATATCTCCATCTTATATCTCATCTAGGCCAGTCAATATAAATACACAAAGATACATCATTAATGTGAAGTAAGAAATGATTGTTTTTCTTCCTTACATTTAACCACTCAGTTGATGATTAGAAATTAGCTCTTCAATATTAATCTCATCAATATCTTCGGGTCTGTAATCTGTAGTATACGGAGCGATTTCCATTTCAATAAAATCGTCTGGTACTTCAATATATTGTGCATATGGGCTGCTGTAGAAAACAATAATACAAACAAATCTATTATGAATTTATCAATGTATAGAAATTGGAGAGAGTGAAATGTTTAGAAGTACTTCTAGATTGGTGATATTACTGCTGTGTAACTGATTCATCCTTTATTAATTTTTTTTAAAGGTTTCCAAGTCTTTGATGTTCATTGCTGCAGATATTACCTGTCTCAATTCACCTCTATTCTTAGCCTTCTCTTCCCAATTGTTGACTTTTAGTATTTCTAGGTCTACTTCAATGTTATATCTCTTTATCATTTTCTTGGTCTTCCTTGTGGTCTCTTTCCCTTCAGCTTTTTTGTATATGCAGTTTTATGCTCTCTAATCTCTGCCCTTCTTTCTACTCCATCAAATTATATTAACCTTCATGATGATGGTAATTAATGGTGAAACATATAAAAAGCAAGTAATATAGTTTTACAAAGTACAAAAACAATATCGACGTTTCAATTAAAGGTCTTTATCAAGCCTTTTTTATTTAGCTAGATAAAATGTCGTTTGGTGAACGCTGTTTATTGTTTTTGTACTTTGTAAAACTATATCACTACGTTTTTATGTGTTTCACCTTTGCTACCTAGTTTTACTGCAGTCTTCACTTATAATGGTAATTAATGGAGATTTAAACAAGTTTGAAATATCTAATTATTCAGTATTTTCATCCCTGTTGGGTCTAAAGATTTGTGTTCAGACTCTTCTATTTCCAAAGGTACAAATAAAGTGTTATATATATATAACGAAAAATATTAAAACAAAAAGATATCAAGGACAAGTTTGAAAAGAAAATAACTGAGAATTTCAAAATGACAGCAGAAGTTAATCAAAGATATACATAGGGGGTCTCTATTGCAAAGTGGTCAAGACGTTTACCTGTTGTCCTGAAGGTTGCAAGTTCGAATTTGGGCAGAGTCTGTGTGCAATTTTTTCAAGAGATGCCTAGGATTGTTGCTGGAGCTACAAAGTTCGTGCAACACTCTCAGCAGATGGCGTTTTATTTCTGCCGACAGGGACGGAGCTATTTGGGGAAACCCGGTGCTAGGAAGTCATTCCTTTGCCATTAGACCCTTTGTTTTTAGACAGACAACTAAAATAATTAAAACTAGTGTAGAAAAGTGTAGAGGATTTTCCAATAGTTATTATTTACATACAAGTAATAGAGACCCCCTATGTATATCTTTGATTAACTTCTGCTGTCATTTTGAAATTCTCAGTTATTTTCTTTTCAAACTTGTCCTTGATATCTTTTTGTTTTTAATATTTTTTCGTTATATATATATAACACTTTATTTGTACCTTTGGAAATAGAAGAGTCTGAACACAAATCTTTAGACCCAACAGGGATGAAAATACTGAATAATTAGATATTTCAAACTTGTTTAAATCTCCATTAATTACCATTATAAGTGAAGACTGCAGTAAAACTACATTCCAAAAGCAAAAAATGAAATCCTAAAGCGAGGTAGGTTTACAAAATGCAGCGGACTGAATCTAAACGACCATTTTGTCTTTATCAAGAAAAGGATATAAGATGGCGGCAGGCAAATGTGAATTGCTATTGCTGCTCTGAAACGGTCTTATTGTTGTGGTGTTTTTCCTCGATTAGGGATTACTAGTGTGCTCAAGTAGGATGGACAGTTTAGTCCAACTATAAAAGTGCGTATTGCTATTGATGGTTTACACTGGTGATTTTTTCAAGGGGGCAATGACTAGGACTGGGCGGATCACGGTACTGAAAATGCTGCCGGCCGCCAACCTGTAAACATGGCGCCCGATGCTGTGAATGGTCTAGCAAGCCGACAGCGAGGGAGAAAGTATGCTCAAAGAATAGGAAAAGCAAGAACTAGGAGTGAACATAAACATTGGGAACTCTTAAACAAATTTCTTTTTGCAGACGACCAAGCAATCATATCAACAACAGAGGAACAGCTACAGCAACACATTAACAGACTCCAGTTAGCATGCAACAAATACAATATGAGAATAAATATTGACAAAACAGAAGTAATGATATTCGCTAGAGAGGAAAACACTACCAATATCGACAAACGCCAATTAAAACAAGTCAAAGACTCTGCATACCTAGGGAGCATCTTTTCAGCAAATGGAAGAATAACTAATGAGAGAATAACCAACATAGATGCAACAAAGCAAATCACAAGACATCAGAAAA
Source organism: Arion vulgaris (assembly GCA_020796225.1). Taxonomy (NCBI): domain Eukaryota; kingdom Metazoa; phylum Mollusca; class Gastropoda; order Stylommatophora; family Arionidae; genus Arion; species Arion vulgaris. Next base: position 5,482,160 of record CM036772.1, on the reverse strand, counting down.
AAGTGGGTACAACATCAGTACTGAACTTTATCGAGAAGCAACAAATTAAATGGTTCAGCCACATAAACAGATTACCAACAGGCAGTATACCACAGAGAGCAATGTTGCTCTGATACAGTGGTTACAAAGCAAAGGCCGCCACGCAAAAGGTGGATCTCAGAGATAACAGAGGCGACAAAGACACTATGAAGCACACACAAAAGCCTACGCTAGTAAACTCTTCTTACCCTGAAGCTGTGAGGCAAACCAGGATTGGAGAAGAGAAAGAAAGACAATGCATAGAGAGGCTCGCTCCATGTGTCTCCTTTTCGACCTGTCGCCGAAAGGCAAACATGATTAGAAAATAGACAGAGGATACATGATAGAATACTCTGGAAGTTTGAAAATACAACTCAAACTAACTTGTTGACCTCAGTTTAATATTTTATCTTTTTTTTTTTTTTGGTGGATAAAAGTCTCTTGGTTGAAACTTTAGTTTAATCTGCTGTTGTTCTTGCTTTGAAGAACTTCATTACTTCAACATTTGGATATTTCATCTTTTGTTATTGACACAATTTATAGCATTAACCCTCTTATTCCTGGAGCGGCCGAATGCGCCCGTTATCGGTATAAACCCGTAGCGGCGTTACACGCCGCGGTATATATACCTTTTAAATCGTTTTTCTATATCTTTCCTTGCGAATAGACACGCTAAATTTAGCCCTGATGTCATTGCCGATAATGGCTGCTGCCATTTTAGAAATCCGCGTGTTTCTAGTGTATTTGGATTCGTATCGGCGAATATTTGAAAAAGTCCTTATATTTTCTGGAAAACTTGTGATTTATGATTCAGTCGATGGAAAATTTGCCGGCGAGATCGTGGATAAATCGGATTGATATATAATTAATTCAAGATTTGCGTGCAAAAATATACGACGCTAGTTCTAGTGTTTACGATTTATGCGTAACTATTAGTTACGATGAATTACGATTGTCGATGGATGCGAACACCGCCGCTTCCTTCCGTCCACCCAGGTTGTAAAGTTGAGAGAGAATAGTCGCAACAGATGAGCACTATCAATATCGAACAATTTAGTGAAGAAATAGGTTCTGCAAATGACATTGATTCAGATTCAGAGTATTCTCTATTTGTGATTACCTCGTTACGGCAGCGCGATTTTTACGCAAGGTATTTTTTTAGAACTGGACAGAGCTAACCAACGCATTTGCTCTATGCAATTTTTTAAAATCCAGATCCTTCATGGACACTGTTCCTTTTCATTACATCAATATCTTTCTTTATGTAAACTATATGTGTCGAACTCACCAGTTACCTTACTACAGAATGTTTTGGTTTACGATAAACTGTTGAATGTGCCTGCTTTGTCAAATATAGTGTCAAGAAATATATTTGAAGGTATCAGCAAATATTTGTACTTCAATGTCAATTCCAAATTCGTTCCATGAGGACACTATGGACATGTGCAAGGTTGAACCTCTGTCTTGATTGTATGAGGGCCCTCATGCCTGTACAAACATGCAGGCTAGGCAACTGCAGGACTGATAAACTCCCAAATACTGCAGGACTGATCAACTCCATTCATGCCAACCATAAACGGACTCAACTCTACTCTGTGGCAGAGCCGCAGTTAGTGTTTCTAAATGAAGATGAGGACTGCACCACAAAGGTGTGTGGAAACAAGTGATAGCTGCCCAACATGTAAAATTAACCTCTGTTAGGAGATTGCTTTTCAACCTTTCAATTTACATTTATCCTCAATAAAACTGACATTTTTGAGTGAAACATACGTTCAATATTGTCATTCATTTTTATTTCTTCACTTGTATAATTTTTACATCCAACTTGCATGGTAATGACAACATACATGTTTACAAACTAGTACCTCATCCATTGAACTGTAAATTGGACTTTAAATCACAAATATTGATTAGAAATTGTATTTGTTATGAATTTTATTTCACGAGCACTTCTCGTTGTTGCTGGGTTATCTCCCTTGCCCTGGGATTTCGGTAGTAACTTTTTCTGAAGGGCTGGGAATAAGAGGGTTAAGTGGAGATGGATGGAACATAATGAAGAATCTTGAATTTATGCCAATTAACAAATTAACTACCAAGTGCCACAGCATATGCCTGCTTGTCTGACCATGTACCACAGACTTGTTTCACTATAAAATTTGCTCAAAATTTATGTTAATGCATTTTGATCATTACCGGTTCTTTATTTATTCTGCCGTATTCTGTTAGTTTTTTATAAATGTACATTCACTTATCGACAAGATTAGATGTAATTCATAAAATTTCATTAAAACATAAGAAAACTACAGATTAATTTGTCTATACACTTGCAGAATGAAAAAGGGAACAAAAATGAATTCAGCCAGAGTATTTTTCAAAGTGGTAGAAAATGTGTTATGCTCTTTCCACAACCAACGTTGTGTTTTCTTCTATATCTGTAAAAGTGCAATTAGGGTGTCAATGGCAATGAGAGACAGAATTAAAAGACTGACTCACTCATCCATGTTTTGTACAGAGTTTAAATTAACATCATATGATGACTCTTGAGAAAATGGCTGTTTGATTTCTGTTTCCTTAGAAAACGTAAACTTTCTGAAAAAGAAATTAAAATCACAAAATTATAATTTTAAAAAATAATAGTATCTATGTAATGTTGCTAGTAGGTATAGTTACAAATGTCTTGTCTATCAAGACCATGCAGAATTTGTCTACAATTGTCACACAAGTCTTATTATTGGTTCAATAGTGTTCAGGATGTTGCCCTTTTGTCTGTCACATGCTAAACTGCAGTACTCTCTCTTTCTCTTGTGCATCTTTCATTCCAGTTGGGGCATAGGCTCTCAACTAACTAATGCCAAGCTAGACTTCTTCATACTTGGTTGAGTTTTGTAGCTAAGTTTTCTACTGGGTAGGGTTCGGCTGAATTTTATAGATGAACTGAATGTTATGTTTAAAAGACTGTAACACTCATGTGTTGCTGGGATCCGAAGGGAGAAACAAAATAGTAACACTGTGACCTACAAGTCATGTCAAGCTACCTAGTATTAAAGCGTAGCGAAATCTGATGTGCTGGCCCTCTTGTAGGCGCAAAGCTGATACAACATACAATCGCTCTTAGGTTCAGATCACATACAGATGACAAAGATTGATTTACCAAGTGGTCGATATGGAGCATTCGAAGAAGATAAAAGACAGTATGAATGTTATGTTTGATAGATGGACTAAATGTTATGTGTTGTGTATGGACTAATTGAATGTTATATTTTAAAAACTAATTGCATGTTTTACCTGAATGAATTACTCAAAGAATACCACAAAATAAAACAAACTTACTGGGGAAGAGTTGTCATTAGCACAGGACGAATATAGCCATCAACATTTACGTTTTCTGTAAATGAATAAAAGGGTGATTATAGTTTCATCATTTTCATTTTTAAAATCTTGTAAATATACCTGCATATATTTCTGAATAAAAGTACCAGTTAAGCTTCAGAGAAAGTTAAGATAAAATCTCATAAATATTCCTGCATATATCTCTCTCTCTCTGCATTTTTAACCTGGATTGGGGCATAGGCCCTCAACCAACTCATGCCAAGTCTTCCTATCTCTAGCTATCTTCAGCAGCTTCCTCCAGCTCTTCTTTATATTGTTGACCTCTGCCTCCAAATCTAGTCTCCATGTATTTCTCGGATTCCTGCATATATTTATCAATAAATGTGCCAGCTAACATTCAGAGGTTAAGATAAAATCTTGTAAATATTCATGTATACATTTCTGAATAAATGTACCAGCTAACATTCTGAGATGGTTAACTCTTTCCACAGCTTTAAGCCCGCACTACTTAAGACACTGCCATAGAGTTGCTTCCCTTATAAGAAGTCTTTCTAGTTTTACTTCTACTATTTTACTTCTACTACTTTTCAACCTTGTTATTCTATTGGGTTGTCCAGTTTTCTTCAATTTAGTATATAATAATATATATATGTTTATTTATTGACAAGTAGTTGGGATCGTAATTTATTTTTAAATTATTTTTTTTTACTTCCCTTGAATTAACTGCTTTTTTTTTTTTTTTTTTTTTCTTTCGTCCGCTTTCAACTCAGACGAAGTTTCATCTCTGAAACTGATTTTGCGTGAAAATCCATTTTTCCAATTTCTTACAATGGCAGCAGCGTGCACATTGTAAATTACTTTACACTGGCAGCCGTGTGCTCAATGTACTCGTAATTAGTATTCCCTCGCCACACAGGCAGATTTTCTCCGACTTCAGAGGTACTCACATTATCGTCCTGAGTAAGACCAGGGACTCGAACAAATGCCGGACAGTAGGTTCGAACCCGAGCTATGAGGCGTCTCACAGCTAGCAGGCGAGCTACTATCAACTACTCTAGGCAGTCCCCCGAATTAACTGCTTAAAAATTAAGGAAATAAATGGGCGTGGAAAGAGTTAAAATACAATCTTGTAAATATTCCTGCATACATTTCAGAATAAATGTAGCAGCTAACATTCTGAGAAGGTTAAAATACAATCTTGTAAATATTCCTGCATACATTTCTGAATACCAGCTAACATTCTGAGAAAGTTAAGATAAAATGTTTACAGAAAATAATATCGCTATGAATGCAGGCGTAGTTATTGCACCTAATATGCCACTTTTGACTGATTTTTTTGCGAAAACTTGCAATTTCCTTATCAATAGCAAAACACATAGTTTTACTGCAGTTATCAGTTGTATGAGGACTATCATCATAGCACTCCGATCTTCGCCTCAGAAAATCTAGCAGCGTCCAGCGGCAAACGCAATTCGATGTTGATTAATTAATCTCTTTGCATATTTAGTATGTCGTTCTTTTCGGGCTGCACCAATATTGCCACCCATCTCTCTCAAGCTGGTCAGCGAGTGGGATTCACAGTCCTGAAACTCTTCTGTTTGGAAAGACTCTCAATGCGTTAAGAATGTCATTTCGATCCATTGGCAGCTCCCTCTGGTATTGTAGCCAAGTCAGCCAATCTATCAGCTTGTTCATTAACCCTAGCTCCTGCGTGCCCAGGGAGATAAATGAAGGTGATTTCTCTGATCATTGTCTGCACTAGTACCTCCACCCAGTTTCGTCTCACTATTCCTGATTCGACTTTACTAGTCACTGAGTACAAGAACACGAGAGTAGTTGTGAGATGCAAACCATTTCACCGCCTCCGTAATCACTCGAACCTCCATTGTCTTACCTTTTTTCAGTCTTCCCTTATATCGATAACAATTTCTTTATCACCAGTGTCCCTTATCATTCAGGCAAGCCTTACAGCTTCAGAGGTACTTGTAATTTAGGTCCCAAGTAAATGATCAGGGTCTCCTGTTGTCTAATTGTGCACCTCAAAACTTGGCATTGAACTCCTGAATTTCCATGGCTTGTGGTCACTAGTGCAGCCGTTATCAACTTTTGCTGTTACAGATCCCCAAAATACCATTAATCTTCTTCTTCTTTTGTCATCACACTGCTACAGGGTTGTTGCCCAGTGTTGTGGTTTTCTGTCTTGCCTGCTCTAGTGGCTTAGGTGATTTTTATTTTTAGTTAAGTTATTTTTCTGACTGCGCTTTGCTCATTGTCCATGTTTGGCTCTGGTAACACAAAGTATGTATGAAAATGCTGTTGATCATCTGTTGCTTAGCTGTCAGTGAAATACCATTAATATTAGTACTAAAGGTGACATATGGAGATAAAAAAGTAAGGTAGTTTTACAAAGCATAAAAACAAGATATAGTGAGGTTTTGATCAAAATGACTTTATCAAAGGATACAAGAACAAAATGAGATTTAACACTTTCGCTGCCACTGCGAAAAGTCGGCGAAGTACCAACTCCTTTCACTGACGCCAGCGACTTTGTGGGTACAATCGGTGGACATTGCCTGGCGATGTTCTTTTTTAAATGGGATATCGCTTGCGAAACAGGGTCCGTGCTACTACTTCGTATTGTCGCACTGAGCTCTAGTCGGCTATAAGTGATTTTGGATTTTGTGTATTTCTAATTTTCACACATGTGGCTGTCACAAGTGATGATAATGTTCTGATCTTTGGATTTTAGCGTAAGTGAAAACCAATTAATTTATATAAATGGTGAATCTATGAGATAGAATAGTCAAGATTTTCAGGAGCTACAGTGATAGTGAAGCGACTCTTGTGATAAATGACGTGATTCAGGTACGTGGTTATGACATCGTGAGACGATATCAGGTACATTGCACACTCACTTGTGAGAAAAGATGGACATTCCGATCATGTGATAGACAGGGATATCAGTTTGACAATCATGTGAGATATATGATATCCTATATCCAGTAGGGTTTAAACACATCTAAGTTTATAAGTCAGTTTAATTTTTACGATTTAAAAAATTGTCACTCTGATCATGCGAAAAATAGCATGAGGCCAGACTATTTTGAAAATTTGCAGTGAAGTGTTAAAAAACAAATGAATTACAAATGATAATCCTATGGAAACATCATAGAAAGTGAGAACAAAATGAGATTACAAGATGATAATCCTATGGAAACATGGAAAGTGAGAACAAATGAGATTACAAGATGATGATCTATAGGAAACATGAGAAAGTGAGAACAAAATGAGATTACAAGATGATAATCCTATAGAAACATAGAAGTGAGAACAAAATGAGATTACAAGATGATAATCCATATGGAAGATGAAGTGACAAAATGAGATTCGATAATCCTATAGAACATCATGAAAAGTGAGAACAAAATGAGATTACAAGATGATATCCTAGGAACATATAGAAAGTGAGAACAAAATGAGATTACAAGATGATAATCCTATAGGAAACATCAGAAATGAGAAAAGAGATTACAAGAGTAATCTATAGAACATGAGTGAGAACAAAATGAGATTACAAGATGATAATCCTATAGGAAACATAGAGAAAGTGAGAACAAAATGAGATTACAAGATGATAATCCTATAGGAAACATAGAGAAAGTGAGAACAAAATGAGATTACAAGATGATAATCCTATAGGAAACATAGAGAAAGTGAGAACAAAATGAGATTACAAGATGATAATCCTATAGGAAACATAGAGAAAGTGAGAACAAAATGAGATTACAAGATGATAATCCTATAGGAAACATAGAGAAAGTGAGAACAAAATGAGATTACAAGATGATAATCCTATAGGAAACATAGAGAAAGTGAGAACAAAATGAGATTACAAGATGATAATCCTATAGGAAACATAGAGAAAGTGAGAACAAAATGAGATTACAAGATGATAATCCTATAGGAAACATAGAGAAAGTGAGAACAAAATGAGATTACAAGATGATAATCCTATAGGAAACATAGAGAAAGTGAGAACAAAATGAGATTACAAGATGATAATCCTATAGGAAACATAGAGAAAGTGAGAACAAAATGAGATTACAAGATGATAATCCTATAGGAAAATCATAGAGAAAGTGAGAACAAAATGAGATTACAAGATGATAATCCTATATGAAACATAGAGAAAGTGAGAACAAAATGAGATTACAAGATGATAATCCTATAGGAAACATAGAGAAAGTGAGAACAAAATGAGATTACAAGATGATAATCCTATAGGAAACATAGAGAAAGTGAGAACAAAATGAGATTACAAGATGATAATCCTATAGGAAACATAGAGAAAGTGAGAACAAAATGAGATTACAAGATGATAATCCTATAGGAAACATAGAGAAAGTGAGAACAAAATGAGATTACAAGATGATAATCCTATAGGAAACATAGAGAAAGTGAGAACAAAATGAGATTACAAGATGATAATCCTATAGGAAACATCATAGAAAGTGAGAACAAAATGAGATTACAAGATGATAATCCTATAGGAAACATAGAGAAAGTGAGAACAAAATGAGATTACAAGATGATAATCCTATAGGAAACATCATGAGAAAGTGAGAACAAAATGAGATTACAAGATGATAATCCTATAGGAAACATAGAGAAAGTGAGAACAAAATGAGATTACAAGATGATAATCCTATAGGAAACATAGAGAAAGTGAGAACAAAATGAGATTACAAGATGATAATCCTATAGGAAACATAGAGAAAGTGAGAACAAAATGAGATTACAAGATGATAATCCTATAGGAAACATCATGAGAAAGTGAGAACAAAATGAGATTACAAGATGATAATCCTATAGGAAACATAGAGAAAGTGAGAACAAAATGAGATTACAAGATGATAATCCTATAGGAAACATAGAGAAAGTGAGAACAAAATGAGATTACAAGATGATAATCCTATAGGAAACATAGAGAAAGTGAGAACAAAATGAGATTACAAGATGATAATCCTATAGGAAACATAGAGAAAGTGAGAACAAAATGAGATTACAAGATGATAATCCTATAGGAAACATAGAGAAAGTGAGAACAAAATGAGATTACAAGATGATAATCCTATAGGAAACATAGAGAAAGTGAGAACAAAATGAGATTACAAGATGATAATCCTATAGGAAACATAGAGAAAGTGAGAACAAAATGAGATTACAAGATGATAATCCTATAGGAAACATCATAGAGAAAGTGAGAACAAAATGAGATTACAAGATGATAATCCTATAGGAAACATAGAGAAAGTGAGAACAAAATGAGATTACAAGATGATAATCCTATAGGAAACATAGAGAAAGTGAGAACAAAATGAGATTACAAGATGATAATCCTATAGGAAACATAGAGAAAGTGAGAACAAAATGAGATTACAAGATGATAATCCTATAGGAAACATAGAGAAAGTGAGAACAAAATGAGATTACAAGATGATAATCCTATAGGAAACATCATAGAGAAAGTGAGAACAAAATGAGATTACAAGATGATAATCCTATAGGAAACATAGAGAAAGTGAGAACAAAATGAGATTACAAGATGATAATTAGGAAACATGAAAGTGAGAACAAATGAGATTACAAGATGATAATCCTATAGGAAACATAGAGAAAGTGAGAACAAAATGAGATTACAAGATGATAATCCTATAGGAAACATAGAGAAAGTGAGAACAAAATGAGATTACAAGATGATAATCCTATAGGAAACATCATAGAGAAAGTGAGAACAAAATGAGATTACAAGATGATAATCCTATAGGAAACATAGAGAAAGTGAGAACAAAATGAGATTACAAGATGATAATCCTATAGGAAACATCATAGAGAAAGTGAGAACAAAATGAGATTACAAGATGATAATCCTATAGGAAACATAGAGAAAGTGAGAACAAAATGAGATTACAAGATGATAATCCTATAGGAAACATAGAGAAAGTGAGAACAAAATGAGATTACAAGATGATAATCCTATAGGAAACATCATAGAGAAAGTGAGAACAAAATGAGATTACAAGATGATAATCCTATAGGAAACATAGAGAAAGTGAGAACAAAATGAGATTACAAGATGATAATCCTATAGGAAACATAGAGAAAGTAGAACAAAATGAGATTACAAGATGATAATCCTATAGGAAACATAGAGAAAGTGAGAACAAAATGAGATTACAAGATGATAATCCTATAGGAAACATAGAGAAAGTGAGAACAAAATGAGATTACAAGATGATAATCCTATAGGAAACATCATAGAGAAAGTGAGAACAAAATGAGATTACAAGATGATAATCCTATAGGAAACATAGAGAAAGTGAGAACAAAATGAGATTACAAGATGATAATCCTATAGGAAACATAGAGAAAGTGAGAACAAAATGAGATTACAAGATGATAATCCTATAGGAAACATAGAGAAAGTGAGAACAAAATGAGATTACAAGATGATAATCCTATAGGAAACATAGAGAAAGTGAGAACAAAATGAGATTACAAGATGATAATCCTATAGGAAACATAGAGAAAGTGAGAACAAAATGAGATTACAAGATGATAATCCTATAGGAAACATCATAGAGAAAGTGAGAACAAAATGAGATTACAAGATGATAATCCTATAGGAAACATAGAGAAAGTGAGAACAAAATGAGATTACAAGATGATAATCCTATAGGAAACATAGAGAAAGTGAGAACAAAATGAGATTACAAGATGATAATCCTATAGGAAACATAGAGAAAGTGAGAACAAAATGAGATTACAAGATGATAATCCTATAGGAAACATAGAGAAAGTGAGAACAAAATGAGATTACAAGATGATAATCCTATAGGAAACATAGAGAAAGTGAGAACAAAATGAGATTACAAGATGATAATCCTATAGGAAACATCATAGAGAAAGTGAGAACAAAATGAGATTACAAGATGATAATCCTATAGGAAACATAGAGAAAGTGAGAACAAAATGAGATTACAAGATGATAATCCTATAGGAAACATAGAGAAAGTGAGAACAAAATGAGATTACAAGATGATAATCCTATAGGAAACATAGAGAAAGTGAGAACAAAATGAGATTACAAGATGATAATCCTATAGGAAACATCATAGAGAAAGTGAGAACAAAATGAGATTACAAGATGATAATCCTATAGGAAACATAGAGAAAGTGAGAACAAAATGAGATTACAAGATGATAATCCTATAGGAAACATAGAGAAAGTGAGAACAAAATGAGATTACAAGATGATAATCCTATAGGAAACATAGAGAAAGTGAGAACAAAATGAGATTACAAGATGATAATCCTATAGGAAACATAGAGAAAGTGAGAACAAAATGAGATTACAAGATGATAATCCTATAGGAAACATAGAGAAAGTGAGAACAAAATGAGATTACAAGATGATAATCCTATAGGAAACATAGAGAAAGTGAGAACAAAATGAGATTACAAGATGATAATCCTATAGGAAACATAGAGAAAGTGAGAACAAAATGAGATTACAAGATGATAATCCTATAGGAAACATAGAGAAAGTGAGAACAAAATGAGATTACAAGATGATAATCCTATAGGAAACATCAGAGAAAGTGAGAACAAAATGAGATTACAAGATGATAATCCTATAGGAAACATAGAGAAAGTGAGAACAAAATGAGATTACAAGATGATAATCCTATAGGAAACATCATAGAGAAAGTAAGAACACTGGATTATTAAAACGACCGTGTGTTGACAATGCTCTCAAGGGAGAAAAGAACAGTAACAATGTGACCTATACAGCATGTCATAAGAGCGTAGGGGCCTAGGAAGTTACCTAGTAAATAAAAAGCAGCCCAGAAATCGGATGTATTGGCCTACTTGTAGATGCATAACTGGCACAGCATACAATTGCTCTTAGGCTCAGATTGCATACAAATCACAAAGAGTGGTTTAACAAGTGGTCGTTATGGAGCGGTCAAAGAAGAATGATTCTTAACTGCAATAGATAATCAAAATTTGAGACTACAAATAGAAAATGAAAAATAATTTAAATTATATATATATATACACACACACCTTTCGCACTGTTATACATTACATAGGACCTGCAAGTAATTTCCCAATACTGTTCTGTCCTGGGCAACTCGCTCAATCTCTTTTATTGAAGTGAGTCTGATATTTTTGGCATTTCTCAGTAAAGTTTGTATCAAGGTTTTCTTATGGCGTCCTTTCTTACTTGAACCCTGTGCATCCCACTTCAATGCCTGCTTTGTTATTCTGTGATCACTTCTTCTCAGAGTATGCCCAACATGTCTCCATCTTCTCTTTCTTATAACAGTTGTGACTAGTGGTTGACCAGACATCTCTCTGATTTCATCACTTCTCCTGAATTCATTCTATTTTATGTTCAATATTTTTCTCAGACGTTTATGTTCAAATGCATTCAACTTGCTTTCTATATCTTTAGTCATTTTCCAACTCTCGCTGGCATATGTTAGGATTGATACAACATTTGAATTGAAAATTCTTAACCCTCTTATTCCTGGAGCGGCCGAATGCGCCTTATCGGTATAAACCCATAGCGCCGTTACGCCGGTGGGTATATACCGTTTTAAATCATTTTTCTATATCTTTCCTTGCGAATAGACACGCTAAATTTAGCCCTGATGTCATTGCCGATAATGGCTGCTGTCATTTTAGAAATCCGCATGTTTCTAGTGTTATTGGTTTCATATCGGCGAATTTTTAAAAGTCCTTTTATTTTCTGGAAAACTTGTTGCAAGTTATGATTCAGCTGATGGAAAATTTGCCGGCAAGATTGTGGATAAATTGGATTGATATATAATTAATTCAATATTTGCGAGCGAAAATTTACGATGCTAGTTCTAGTGTTTATGACGATTTGCGTAACTATTAGTTACGATGAATTACGATTGTCGATGGATGCGAACACCGCCGCTTCCCTCCGTCCACCCAGATTGTAAAGTTGAGAGAGAATAGTTGCAACAGCTGAGCACTATCAATATTGAATAATTTAGTGAAGAAATAGGTTCTGCAAATGACATTGATTCAGAGTATTCTCTATTTGTGATTACCGTCATTACGGCACGCGCGATTTTACGCAAGGTATTTTTTAGAACTGGACAGAGCTAACCAACGCATTTGCTCTATGAAAATTCAAAAAATCCAGATCCTTCATGGACACTGTTCCTTTTCATTACATCAATATCTTTCTTTATGTAAACTATATGTGTCGAACTCACCAGTTACTTTACTACAGAATGTTTTGGTTTACCGATAAACTGTTGAATGTGCCTGCTTTGTCAAATATAGTGTCAAGAAATAGATTTGAAAGTATCAGCAAATATTTGTACTTCAATGTCAATTCCAAATTCGTTCCATGAGGACAATATGGACATGTGCAAGGTTGAATCTTGATTGTATGAGGGCCCTCATGCTCGTACAAACATGCAGGCTAGGCAACTGCAGGACTGATAAACTCCCAGATACTGCAAGACTGATCAATTCCATTCATGCCAACCATCAACGGACTCAACTCTACTGTGTGGCAGAGCCGCAGTTAGTGTTTCTAAATGAAGATGAGGACTGCACCACAAAGGTGTGTGGAAACAAGTGATAGCTGCCCCATATGTAAAATCAACCTCTGTTAGGAGATTGCTTTTCAACCTTTCAATTTACATTTATCCTCAATAAAACTGACATTTTTGAGTGAAACATACGTTCAATATTGTCATTCATTTTTATTTCTTCACTTGTATAATTTTTTACATCCAGCTTGCATGGTATTGACAACATACATGTTTACAAACTAGTACCTCATCTATTTAACTGTAAATTGGACTTTAAATCACAAATATTGATTAGAAATTGTATTTCTTATGAATTTTATTTCACAAGCACTTCTCATTGTTGCTGGGTTATTACCCTTGCCCTGGGAATTCGGTAGTAACTTTTTCTGAAGGGCTAGGAATAAGAGGGTTAAATTAGTTTCAAAACTGTATAACTTGCAGTTCCATATTTTATTTAGACTTAAAAACTGATGCTGCTTTGACAATTCGTAGCATAATTTCTTTTTAATATTTCCATTGCAATCAAAATTGCTACCCAAATAGGTGAACTGCTCTGTTATATTTTAATCGTTTCAGATTCCAGGGTGATATCTTCATTATTTCCCATAGGTGTCTTCATTATAGGTGTCTTTTTATAGCTTATCTGTAGTCTTAAACTAAAGAGGTAGTTAAAAATCCTTTTATACTAGAGAGGTAGATAACTATCTTTTTAAACTGAAGAGGTAGGTAGGTATCTTCTCAAACTAGAGAGGTAGTTAAATATCTTCTTAAACTCACCAGAAGTTGATGTATAGTACTTGGAGAACACCTCATCCTTGGGTTTGTTGGGAAACAAATTCACAAGGTCTTTCACATCACGGATTCGGTCAGGTAGTCCACGAATATTAAAGTCTTTTCCAACAAAGGGTGCAAGGTTCAAAACTTCTTTTTCACCTGTGAAAACATAAATATACAGGTATTATATTTATATGTATATGTGCCTATGAGATTGTGTGTCTGTGAGATTATGTGGCTGTTTGGCGTGCACATGCATATATAGTGCAAATATTCACTGCCAGCAAATTTAATACAATGTCTATAAATAACTTCAAAGGAAATTGTTTTCTTGCAGCCTAAAAATTTCTTACTAACACAACACCACCCCACACAAAGCTTTAGAGAAGCAAAGACTCTACTGAAACAATCCAGAAAAATTACGGGAGAAAAACAAACGGTGAATACAACCAAGAGCATGACAACATAATTATGCTAAATAGAAAGCGTAGACCAGTCTTCAGACTTAGAACGGGACACTGCAGTCTCAGAGCACACCTCCATAGAATGGGTCTCAGGTACTTGGCTGCCTCACCTGTGGAGCACCAAAGCAGCCCTCAAAACACATCCTGCAAGACTGCCCCAACCTGAGCAGCATGAGAATGGAAATGTGGTAAACAGAAACAACCCAACAAAATAAACTATGGGGGACCGGTGAAGACCTCAAGCGCACCGCTCTGTTTATGACACAAACCGGAGTAGTCGCATAGCAGAAGTTGATCTCAGAAGAAGAAGTCGCTGTGTAGCTGCAGTTGTTGTGAGTCCATTAGTGTTTCATGATGTTATCAATCCATCTGCCTCTTGACCTTCCTTGTGTTCATAAACCAGATCTTCTACTGCTGCTGACACAAAGTGTCATTCTGGTTTCCACAATTTTGTGGATTATTTTTCTCATTCTATCTCTTCAGGTAACACTGCAGACATTTCTCAAGCACACATACTGTGATATTCCTTCCTTCTTGATGTTTTCAAATCTCTGTTTCTCATTCTATCTCTTCTGTAACTTGACAGGTTGTGATCAAAATCACTGGAAAGTCACTTCACTTTGACTTTTCCTATACAAAGGATTGATTATTGAACCAATATCACACACTTATTTCTCTCTCTCTCGTGATCATTCTTGTTGGCCAGTTTGATCATTCTTATTGTGATATATGAACAGCTTTGCCAAGAACGTTTTTTACGTCACAATCTTCAGTACCATTTGGAGCTCTGGTGCTTGTCCTTCGGCGATGTGTCCGATTTCAACCAGCGTTACTGGGTTCGCTCTCCGTCAGCCTTTGGTTGTTCCCAGCCAACCTGCAAGGCAGCAGGTTCTTGATGCTGTTCTATTCACAAGTGCATTTTTCCCAGAGACCTCTAGGATTGCTGCCGAAGGTACAGAGTGTGTGCAATAGTTTTGGCAGGTGGCATGCCATTTCTACAGAGAGGAACTGATCCATACAAAGAAGCCCAGTGTAATGAAGTCAATTCTTTGTCTTCATAATTTTAACTGTTTCTATCATGCATGCATACTCAGCGACTATGAGCATGATATAGATGATCAAGACCAGTTATGTACAAAGGCAGTGGATACAATTAATACAAAACTCGACAATCCAGATACTTTCCTTCATCTTTGTTCCAGGTCATTCTGGAGTGAAGGGCAATGAGATAGCGAATGCACTGGCAGGCAATGTTGCGATCGAGAATGGTTTTCTATAGACAAAAGCGACATCATCAATGCTCTAAGAGAAAACATACGCTCTGAAGATTTCAACAAAGAAGATAAAGGGTATTCTCTATCTTGGTTGCGCAAGTTATACATACCTATAGGTGCAGCAAGATGGGAAAAACTTTGAGAGAAACCCCAGTAGATACATCAACCAACACAGAACGGGAGTTGTTAGTATAAACACACTGAAATACATGCTTGGAGGAGATCGGAGCAATTATGGACATGTCCGATGAACACCACTTAGTGTGGCGTTTGATCCACAAGGAGTTAAGGTACCATACTTTGTGTCGTGTATATTCTCTCTTCCCCCCCCAAAGTAGTAAACTAATTTTTCAATTACCTGTCCAAGCAATAGTTATGCCTCCAATTTCTGAGTCACTAAACCTCAAAAGGAATGTTCCTAATGGCTGGCGAATCAGCATACTCTGTGCCAGGTTCTTGCTGACAAAGCCAATGATGGTACTGTGTATGCAATTAAAATATATTCAGTTTATGCATGAAACCTGAGAAAAAACAAGTGGATTAATGAAGGATCACAAGCTGGATGAAGAAGTAGAAAAGTTCTGATGGGTCTAAATGACCACAAGTGAAGACCAGTAGTTGTACTTGGTTGTCTATCAGAAGTAGCTATTTGATATGCATCATATAGGAGAAAGAGTTAGTCTGACCTATCCTTGAATGTCCTTCATCGATTTCTGCTGTATCAGCGAGCCGATCTGCTTGCTCATTACCATTTACTCCTGCATTACCCAGTATGAAAATAAATATTATATGGATTATTTGTGATGTGTTAAGCGTGTGGAGCCATTCATGTCATTTGTAGCTAGACTGGATTTTTCTAAGCATGTTCCCTGAGTTCAGGATTAGTAATTTTTAGTAGTTTATGTTGTTTGTCTTCTCAGTTCTGATTAAAATTTCTCGATTTAATCTGCCATCATTTATAACGATACTTCCTAGGTACTTAAATTCTGTTATTGCGTTAGTGTTGTTTCATTGATTGTAATGTTATGCTGATTAAGTCTAGTTTATTGTTTAGAAAATTATCAAAATAAAATAAAACAATGAATAAAACAAAATCAAGAAAAATCAGAATGACAGTATGAAGTAATCTGCATGCCCATTATAAGGAGAGAAACAAATATGAAACATCATTAAAGCAGACAAGTGGAAGACCAAGAAAAAAGATGGAGAGATGGCAGAGCAGAATCATGTCAAAAGCAAAAATTATCACCCAAACCACTAGAGCAGAGCAAGAAAAATCAGAATGACAGTATGAAGTAATCTGCATGCCCATTATAAGGAGAGAAACAAATATGAAACATCATTAACTCTTTCCACGCTTTAAGCCGCACACTGCGCCATGGTGGAAGTCCGTTGCACGCTTTAAGCCGCACACTGCGCCATAGAGTTGCTTCCTTATAAGAAGTCTTTCTAGTTTTACTTCTTCTGTTTTACTTATAGTACTTTTAACCTTGTTATTCTGTTAGGTTGTCCAGTTTACTTCAATTTAGTATATAATAATATATATATGTTTATTTATTGATAAGTAGTTGGGATCGTAATTTTTTTTTTTACTTCCCTTGAATTAACTGCTTAAAAATTGAGGAAATAAATGGGCGTGGAAAGAGTTAAAGCAGACAAGTGGAAGATCAAGAAAAAAGATGGAGAGATGGCAGAGCAGAATCATGTCAAAAAGCAAAAAATTATCACCCAAACCACTAGAGCAGAGCAAGAAAAAAAAGAAAACCACAACAATGGGCTACAACACAGTAACAGTGTGTTGACAAAAGAAGAAATATGAAGATCATCCTAAACAGCGCCCCCTCCCCATGACATCATTGTTATGAGACAGAGAGTCTGAAAGTACAAGCAAGTAACCACACATTTGAAAAAATGGCAAAATACTTACTCGTCTGCCCATTGATCTTTTATATGTTCCTTAGTAAGTTTCTGGATGGCATAGAACCAGTCCCAGAAGGTGAAGTTTCTGTTAGGAAGTGTATCCTGGAATGTGGAATTACAATGTCTGTGTTAACTATGAGGCTACAGCCATGGCATTTAATAATAATAATTCTTGAAGTTTCTATCTGAAGAATATATCCTAAAAATATATGCCATTCTATTTTATGCTTTTCATTCCATGTTTTGAAATTCAAGTATCCTGGGAAACAACTCTGAAGGTTTTACTAGCAAAGAGAATGTAATTCAGTAACTTTGAATCTTTCGACTTTTACAAGAGTTACATCAAATACCTTCCTTGAAAAGGGTGACAAAAGGGGAGAGAAGAAAACCTTTCATTGACATGGATGATTACACATTATTAGCCATTAAATTAATGTAAAGTGTAGGTAAAAATATTGTTTACAAATCATATAGGAAAGCATGTGCTACAAGTATTATTTGATTTTAAAGGGTCTATAGGCCAGCGTGCCCATCGTGTTCGTAGCGCATTGGACTACGGGTGGCTAGTCCTCTGTAAGTGCAGGTTCAACCCCCCGGACTGGCAGAAAAGCTACAGGTTCCCAGATTAACTGTGTTTGTGGCACCGAGCGAAGGGTTACGATGTCCATGACACCGAGCCGAAGAGCTTTCAGCTGAAGTGCTTCTGCATCTGAAAAAAAAAAGGGTCTATAGCCAAAGGATTGATTTCATAGCGCCAGGTTTTTACCTCATATAGCTCTGTCTCTCTCCACAGAAATATCACGACAGCTGAGGAGAGTATTGCACAAAACATGAACTATGTAGTTTCAGCAATAATCCTAGGGTCTCTGGAAAAAATACACACGCAAACAGAGCGGCATTGTCTGGATTTGAACATATGACCTTTGGAACACAAGGCAAAGCATTAACCACAGAGACCCCCTTCTACATCTTTATTTTGGATAACCAACAAATTGTGGGGAAAGTCAAGAAACAAAATGGCATCAAAAGTTTAGATACGATGAGGACAGAATGAAAAACTGGAAGAAAGCAAGGGAATGTCTACAATTAAATGTGATGAAATAAAAAGCCAGGGAATGTCTACAATTAAATGTGATGAAATAAAAAGCCAGGGAATGTCTACAATTAAATGCGATGAAATCAAGAGATGAAACCGCCGAGTGGTTACCGGGCCCAAATTTGGGGTGTAAAGAATAGAACCACTGTTACCTGCCACGCATGTCGAAGAGGCGACTAAGGAGGTTTGGCTGAAATCGGATGCACATGTCCTAAACTTGTAGAAGTCTAAGTGTTTAGGGGCCTACCAAACCAATGTGCAACGTGTACACGTTCTTGGCAAAGATCAAACATATCACAGAGAGTGATTAAATTGGTCGAAGGCAACGCAAAGAAGAAGAAGAAGAGATGAAACAAAGTGTGTTAAAATCTTCAAGACATGGTTGTCTCTGCTGATACGAATGCTAATCTTAAAATTCCAAGATCAAAGTCTACAACAATGGTACAGCTTGATGTAGAACTTTACAATTAAAGATTTGGAGAAGTCAAAGATGCCAGGTTGTAAAAAGATGAGCATGTCTTTTGAAGAAACTGGATTATGTGTACACCACATCAAGTAGCTTGTCCCTTCCGGAACTTGACTCCCATGACAGCATGTGTACATACGATGGACAAATATGGAGAAAACTATAAGAAATTACATTGTGGACCCTCGACAGTGCTACAGAGTTTGGGCACGGTCACTGAAATCTTCCTGTGTAAAAAAGAGATTGGAGCACACATGGTTATTCAGCAAAGTGCAATGCTGATGGTCCTATCAATCAATTAAATTAATTTAGTTAAAAAGTGGAGATGATAAGTTAACAAATTAAAGACCACGAAAGAAATAATTAACAAATGTTGCAGATCTGGCTAGAAAATGATATTGAATGGTCATACATCCTTTCCTTTCACAAAAACCTGTATGGCAATGATGTCAAGAATATAGAAATGACAGTTTCCTTTGTCAGAGCAATTAATCTGGAAGTTTGAAAATGAATGATGAAGATGAAACAAAGCTGTTAAAAAGTATTAAAAATGAATTTTTTTTAAATAGCGCTGAGAATAATGACAGCAGTCTATTGTTCCTGTTCACACTTGATGAAATCAAGGGGTCATGGCACCGAATATGGTACTTCTGATTGATATTTGCATGAAGGCTTGCTTTCTGTATCACCAATGTCCCACGTCATTCAGGCAAGCCTTACTTTCGACTTCAGAGGTGTTTGTAATTTAGAACCCCAAGAAAACAATCAGGGTTTCCCATAGCCCAACTGTGTATGATGTTGTACACCAAGAACATTTGACCACGCTGGCCGCAAACCTCAGGATTTTCATGGTCTCTAGCATAGCATGTTATCAACTTCGACCTCGTGTACCATGTGTACGCCAAGATATTTTGGCCAGGTTGATGATCACAGCAGCTGATTTATAATACTGTCTTACCAAGTTGCTGACTCCATCACAGCAGCTGATCTACGATATTGTCTTACCAAGTTGATGACTCCATCTCAGCAGCTGATCTACGATATTGTCTTACCAAGTTGCTGACTCCATCACAGCAATTGATCTACAATACTGTCTTAGATGGTGGTTTTTACAAAAGATACACAAATAATCAAGGTACAAACCTTACTAAATTGTGCCCATGATACTTTGCAGGTGGAGGGATCTTTTTTTCCTAAGATCAAATAAACAACAAAGAATAAAATAAATCATGCAGCAGACAAACAAGTTATATATAAACTTAAAGGCGAAATATCAACATGTAAAATATTGTATCACTGTAGTTTTACAAAGCCCAAAACTGATTAAAATTAAGTTTTGATCAAAAGACTTTTAACAATCAAAGTGTACAAGACAACACAGGACACAAAATGGTCATCCTTTATGGAACACAATGACAGTTAGTGTTTGGATGTCTAACCGCGTAGCTATTAAAAATTTGTTTCCATATGCAGACAAAATTCTAAAACATACAAGGAAATTTATTGATTAAGAAATATAAGCAATTATAATGGACACTTGAGTGCTTATAAATAATGTTGCCAATCGAGGGAGACAAAGAGTGAGTTTTAGACAATAGATATACAGAAAGTGAGTGTGTTTGTATGCACTATCAAAGAAAATCACTGAAAACTTCAACATGTATACCATTCACCATCTGCTGAAAGAGAGACTGAGCTCCTATGGGCATGCCTGGACTGCAATGATGATGGCATTGTTAACTAACTAGTAGAAATTGCAGCATCTATGGGCATGTCTGGACTGTAATGAAGATGTTCTAAACAAAAGCTGAAAAATTAAGCCTTTGAATAGTTTTACCTTTAAGATGAAGCAACATTCCAAAGACTTTAAGGAGTTTTATTTTAAAATGTATAACAGACAACCTTAGGGACTGCAATGTCCTACTGGGCTGTACTGTTGACAACCATAGCCACAAGCACGAAATATTATCAAAATGTGACATAGCCGATTGAAAGACTGCATAATCCTGGCCATATGTCACTAAATTTTAAAATATACTAGAGTCGTTAACTGGTCTGTTGACCAGATTGGAACTGTCAAAATAGTAGATCTAGTTAAAATATTAACTGTGGCAGAGTCCAACACCAGTCCAGGTAACAACGGCCCTAAATGTTAATCATAAAATTATATTTATTGGGACTGTCACTGTTGTGTTTGGAAACCCACTGTAAGGTAATACTTAATTTAAAGTGAATCTAAAGTAAATTAGAAAAGAAAAAATCATAAGAAGACTGGATGTGAAACCAGTCATGAAATTTATAAAATAACAACAGATTAAATAGTTCGGACACCTGACAAGAATGCCCTGGTATCGACTACCACAGAGAGCCACACTGAAAAAAGGATAGCGAGTACAGAGCAAGAAGAAGACCACGAAAAATATGGAGCGACTGCATCAAGAATAACCTTAAGAAAATGAATAACTGCTTACAAAGTGCCTTAGAATAAGCACACAAAAGATCACTACTTTTCTCCTTCAACACTTCCATAAAAAAGTAAATGGTGGAACAGAAGAAGAATCTACAGCAATATACAACAACCAACGTGAAGTATTCAGTTCAGAACAAACAAAATGACATAAACTTAACGTGAAGTGGCAAAATCAACTATTTATTCTTCTTCTAACCAGGGCTGCAAGTTTTCAATCTTGAGCAGCCAATGCCAAATTGTCGAATCTGCTTGTGTTCTGCAGTTGTGGGAGGCTACAACTAAAGTGTTTTATGAACAGATGTGTGTGGTGGGAGAAGTTCTTTCTAGCTTTCTGTAGTTCAGGGCATTCAAGAAGGACATGCTTTAGTGTCTTATATAAATGACTGGCCAAAATAGTTATATGATCCAAAAGGAATCCTTTTTCATACATCGAGGTATATTTGGTAATACAGTGTTAGGGCCGTATTTTTCATTGACCGTCGGCACACAATGAGTGATGTAGTCAATATCACGCCGCTGTTTTTACTTCCCAGTGTTTTTTCTGGTATCCAATTAAGGCTGGGTTGACCTGAGATCTGTTACGGTCAGAAAAATATTCCCAGTCTACTGTGGAATTGAACTCGGACCACTCACATATGAAGCAAGTTCACTAACAATTACGCTACTGCGGTTCTCTATATAAGTCAAACTTTAATCAAAATAGGAATATGATAACTCGAGTAAAAAAAAAAAGGGTCTATCATGAGCTCTTCATCAACCATTGTCATAGCTTTTCGAGCATACCCATAGGTGTCCAGTCTCCCCCAACAGATGTCGAAGGATATGCACACTGATGGTTCACGTGACTCACTTATCAAGCACACTCCTCCCTCTGTCCCTCAAGCATACAGTTCTACTTCTGATTGATTCTACTTCTAATTGATTGTTCAATCAATCAATCTCAATAAGATAAACACTGACAGAAACAAACTCACCAAATAGTTTAGATGCAAGGTAATCAAGATTTGTTTTGGTCAGTCCCTTGCCAGTGTGAAACTTAAATTTTGTGTTGAGCTGATCAGCAAGCGAATTCCACTCCACCGAATCAGGCACTTCAAAGGAAAGTCTTCCCTGTGTGGAATGAACCCAAAAGTAAACTTAATTCTACAACATAATTATCTTGTGTAAATCGGTAATACTGAATCTCTATACATTATTCTCTTTTGTATTACATTAGGACATGAGTGCCTAGAGCAAATAGTTTTGGAGGGAATGGTGCCTGGAAGAAGAATGAGAGGAAGACCTAGAAGACGATGGCTGCAAGATGTCATTGATGATCTGAGAATGACTGCTGCTGATGCCGGCCAACTTGCACAGAACAGAGTTTTCTGGACTGCTGTCATGGGAGCCAAGTTCCAGAAGGGTCAAGCTACTTGATGATTACATTAGGATAATCCCTTATATGCCACATTTTGTGATTTAGGTTAATGAGCGTAAGTATGTTATGTTTTAGTTTACAGCAAAGCTGTATTGTGAAGGAAGACGGTCGTGGTCTAGCTTTGACTACAAGTAGTCTGACTATGAAGGTCATAGCATTAACTGAAAAATGGCCTGATTTAAGTCACAGACTTCTATGCATGCATGATTTCTTAGTGACTCAAAGAATATGCATAGGAAGATCAAGATGAGCTGGAATCAAAGGTGATGGTCAGAGTTTCTAAGGTCTAGCGGTAAGGGTGAAATTCCTGTGAACAATTCAAGGAATGATGGGAAATCTGCAACAATAACCCGGCTATAAGAATATCAAATCAAACCAGGTGTAGCCAGGGAAGAGCACTATACTGGAAGTCAAAGAAGAATAGTAAACCAGCATAGAACTGGTATCATTAGTCACACACTGAGAGACATACTGAGGAAGAGCTTGGAGCACTTATAGACTAATTGTTTCGACGTGCAACGGTAACACCTATGAGTCTGCTGAAGTGCCATGATTGTCGGTTCGGTAACCAATAATCGGCCATATCTACCTGAGGCAACTGGCTATAAGGCACCACTTTGTTGCAGGTTTATGTTTTGCTGGAAAAAGACCACTACATTCAATCTTATATATAAACTTTTCTAATCACTTACAGGCTCAGCAAAGCCATTGTCCCACAGAACAGTTGCTGAAGCATTGCACTCCTGGTTACCATGGACAGTCACAACAACAGGCAGCGACAGGGTCTGGGAAAGAAGAAGCAATCATTTGTAGATGACTTATATTCAAGGTACAAGCCTTAAAATGAATACTCTTCCTTGGAAAAAAATAAAATTTTACAAACAAAACATTGTTCCTTTCTGTTAAACATATTTATAAATGAAACAACACTTTTGTTTATTATTCACAAAAGGTATGTGCAAATATAGGGAAATATTTCTGTAATAATATCTACAGTTAGTAGTGAGAAATTAACTTGTCAATTCTGGATAAACTGTATGTTGTTTGTCCATCCCTGGTGACGTTGACCACTCTTCCCTTTACTCTAGGTGCTAGAAGTAGGATTTGTGTGTATGTATGTGACCGATGAGGTCAATTTGGTCTTGGATAATGGATAATCTACAACACTGCATAACAAATTATCTATTTTCCCTGACTAGAGAGTTGATTGATGGCTCTTAAGACTGAGGATTAAAGGTCACATATCAGAGTTGTCGCCAGGTTGGGATTTATATTTTAACATCTGAAAAAGAAAATACCAAACAGGGTTTGAACCAATATCCTTTGGATGTGAAGGTATACATACTGATCTCTTGTAAAGATCTGAATTAGAACATTAACCAAGAATCTACAGACAATTCCTGGCAAATTCTGTTAGTGGCTGTTACATTTGTGTCCATGACAAATCCTTGGAATGAGAATAGTTTGCAGAGCAGAAGAGCAACATCTGAGCATCTGAGATCAAACACATCTCATTAGTAAATCAAAGTTCAGACAGCTACCTGGTTGTCTCTACCAATGTGGTTAATCCTGCCTAGTCTTATCACTTCCTGAAGTTTTCATAAACTGAGAGGAAAGGAAAACTTGCCTCCTTTGGGAGACACAACAGATCTGTGCACAAAATAACCAAAAGCATGTTCCACGGTACAGCGGTCACCTAGAAGTGATGGGTCAGTTCTTATCGCCTGCATCACCCCTTGGAGACCCATGAGGAAAAATATGCAGCAGATGCAAGCGGTCTCAACCCAAAACAACGGGGGTGATAAACCCTTTTATTCGGAAGACTCTTTCAGAGAGAAATGATCAGTGTTTGAAGTGGAGCTAAAGATCACCATTGTAGAGAAGAGCCGCATGTGGCTGTGTTATAGACAGTAAGGAAACTGTCACAGGTTAGGGAAAGTTAACCTGTATAAATTATTGCCATAGAGACAGTGGAGAAGCTGTTGCAGCCATGGAGACAGTGGGGAAGCTGTCATAGCCATGTAGAGCTAGCTCAAACAAAAATGAATTACAACATTTGAAGTGCCAGACTTGCCTGTGTGTTGCTGGGCCTCTCATGGGGAGCAAAGAATAGTAACACTGCGACCTACAAACATGTTGTAGAGGTGACTGAGGTAGGGCTTAGGAAGCTACTAAGTAAATAAGCGTCAGAAATCGGATGTGCTGTCCTACTTGGCGCATAACTGGCCGTACAATCACTCTTAGGCTCAGTTCACATACAGATCCAGAGTGGTTCAACAAGTGGTTGATACAGGCGTAAAGTGCTGGACTGAAGGCATCAATAATTCAGCTATCGTGTAAACCATTACTAACACAAGTGGTTAAAATCACAATAATCATCACAAAAGTGGTTCAATAAGAGCAAACTAAGGTGACAAAGAATGAACTAAAAGTGTTGGTAAAATCATCACCTCACTAAAGAATGTACTAGAAGCAAAGAATACATACCCACATAAAATCATCATCTCACTAAAGAATGTACTAGAAACAAAGAATACATACCCACATAAAATTATCATCTCACTAAAGAATGTACTAGAAACAAAGAATACATACCCACATAAAATCATCATCTCACTAAAGAATCTACTAGAAACAAAGAATACATACCCACATAAAATCATCACCTCACTAAAGAATGTACTAGAAGTAAAGAATACATACCCACATAAAATCATCACTTCACTAAAGAATGTACTAGAAGCAAAGAATACATACCCACATAAAATCATCACTTCACTAAAGAATGTACTAGAAGTAAAGAATACATACCCACATAAAATCATCATCTCACTAAAGAATGTACTAGAAACAAAGAATACATACCCACATAAAATCATCACCTCACTAATGAATGTACTAGAAACAAAGAATACATACCCACATAAAATCATCATCTCACTAAAGAATGTACTAGAAGCAAAGAATACATACCCACATAAAATCATCACTTCACTAAAGAATGTACTAGAAGTAAAGAATACATACCCACATAAAATCATCATCTCACTAAAGAATGTACTAGAAGTAAAGAATACATACCCACATAAAATCATCACTTCACTAAAGAATGTACTAGAAGTAAAGAATACATACCCACATAAAATCATCATCTAACTAAAGAATGTACTAGAAGCAAAGAATACATACCCACATAAAATCATCACTTCACTAAAGAATGTACTAGAAGCAAAGAATACATACCCACATAAAATTATCATCTCACTAAAGAATGTACTAGAAGTAAAGAATACATACCCACATAAAATCATCATCTAACTAAAGAATGTACTAGAAGCAAAGAATACATACCCACATAAAATCATCACTTCACTAAAGAATGTACTAGAAGTAAAGAATACATACCCACATAAAATCATCACTTCACTAAAGAATGTACTAGAAGTAAAGAATACATACCCACATAAAATCATCATCTAACTAAAGAATGTACTAGAAGCAAAGAATACATACCCACATAAAATCATCACTTCACTAAAGAATGTACTAGAAGCAAAGAATACATACCCACATAAAATTATCATCTCACTAAAGAATGTACTAGAAGTAAAGAATACATACCCACATAAAATCATCATCTAACTAAAGAATGTACTAGAAGCAAAGAATACATACCCACATAAAATCATCATCTCACTAAAGAATGTACTAGAAGCAAAGAATACATACCCACATAAAATCATCATCTCACTAAAGAATACTTGAAGCAAAGAATACATACCCACATAAAATCATCATCTAACTAAAGAATATACTAGAAGCAAAGAATACATACCCACATAAAATCATCATCTCACTAAAGAATGAACTAAAAGTAAAGAATGCATACCCACATAAAATTATCATCTCACTAAAGAATGTACTAGAAGTAAAGAATACATACCCACATAAAATCATCATCTAACTAAAGAATGTACTAGAAGTAAAGAATACATACCCACATAAAATCATCACCTCACTAAAGAATGTACTAGAAGTAAAGAATGCATACCCACATAAAATCATCATCTCACTAAAGAATGTACTAGAAGTAAAGAATGCATACCCACATAAAATCATCATCTCACTAAAGAATGTACTAAACAAGAATACATACCCACATAAAATCATCACCTCACTAAAGAATGTACTAGAAGTAAAGAATACATACCCACATAAAATCATCACTTCACTAAAGAATATACTAGAAGCAAAGAATACATACCCACATAAAATCATCATCTCACTAAAGAATGTACTAGAAGTAAAGAATGCATACCCACATAAAATCATCATCTCACTAAAGAATGTACTAGAAGCAAAGAATACATACCCACATAAAATCATCACCTCACTAAAGAATGTACTAGAAGCAAAGAATACATACCCACACTTGGTAGATTAGCTCACTTCCACCAACACTGAATTTAGATTGGAACAAGATACAGAACTTCTCATCTGTAACAGCCTGTAGAGAAACGAACAGCATGGACAGTTTATAAACTTTGTATGTCTCAAATTTTTAAAACATATTTTTCTTGTGTATTAAAAGTTTGACATCACATATTTTACTACATACAAGTCATAAATTATATAATTTGAACCATATC
The DNA here is from genome assembly GCA_020796225.1 of Arion vulgaris. NCBI lineage: Eukaryota > Metazoa > Mollusca > Gastropoda > Stylommatophora > Arionidae > Arion > Arion vulgaris. Next base: position 5,454,638 of record CM036772.1, on the reverse strand, counting down.
ATCATCATCAAGTAGCTTGTCCTTCTGAAACTTGACTCACAAGACATAAGCCCTGAAAAACTCTATTCTGTGCAAGATGCCCGGCTTCAGTCATTCTCAGCTTGTCAATGACATCCTGCACCTATCATTGTCTAGGTCTTCCTTTCGCTCTTCTTCCAGGCAGTTTCTTCTAGAATTATCTTCTCCAGACACTCATGTTGTTTAATGTGTCCAAAATATTTGAACAATATTAAGATCTCATAAAGCAGCAAGAACACATTGTCTTCTACAGCAAAACATCATCAGAGTGAAAAGCAAGGGGAAGACCAAGGAAAAGATGGATAGATATCATGCCAATAGATGCAGAAATCAATTACTTAAAATAGCTTTTGGGCTACAACCTGGTAGCAGTGTGATGACAAAAGAAGAAGACCTCACATCAGAAGTAAAAAATTGCAAACCAAGATGACATGGTGGGCGTGTATTAAAATCATTTGCTCTTAACAAAAACAATTTTGCAAGGGTCTGTGCTCTGTGATGAGAAAGATAAGTTGACAGAAGAAAATATGGTAATACACTATCATGGATTTTAATGGTGTGTGCTGTGGGAAGAGAAATGTAAGTCGACAGAAGAAAAGGTGCAGCGACAATACAGCTCTGGAACAAGACAGTTAAGTCTAACAAAAATAAGGTGGAATTACATAGCAGAGGGACCGCTGTAGCGTAGTTGTTAGTGAACTCGCTTCTCAAGGCTGGTGGTCTGGGTTCAGCTCCGCAATGCGCGTGGAATTTTTCCCGACCACGACGGCTCTCAGGTCAACCCAGCCTCAACTGGGTACCAGACATGCTCTGGGAAAGTAAAGGCGGCGGCGTGATGCTGACCACATCACCCATCGTGTGCTGACGGTCAATGAAAAATACAGGCCTAACACTGTATTGACCTATATACTACGAGGTATGAAAGGGTTCCTTTACTTTTTTTTTTTACATAGCAGGAAAAGACAGGTATGTGTACTGGGCAAGAAAGATATGCTAACGAAAATGATAAGGAATGACAATATCATGACAAAGTTGCAGTCAGTCAGATCTTTGTATGAACTAAGTTCTAATGGAGATTGAAAGTGTAATTTTCCTCAAGCGAACAACAAGGTTGCATGTCAGTAAATTTCTTCTTCTGCTTTCACTGGGTATGAATTCAGGTGTAGTCAGGACACCTAGTATGGCTCTTCTGATAGATTTTTGCATGAAGGTCTGCTTTCCTTATTATCAGTGTCCCCCACTATACAGGCATGCCCTTCGACTTCAGAGCTATGTAAATGTCATATATGACACATTTTAAAGGTCATTGGTAAATGACAATGACATAAATATATTTTAAAATTTATAATGAAACAGACATTTTCAACCTTACAAAACATGGACTGTCATAGTCAACAGAGAATATTTGATAAAATAAATGTCACAGTTAAAAGAGAATGATAGTTGGATACTTCTTCTTCTGCAATCTCTGATCATGCGATTAATTTACTGTGGACCACAAACTGGGCAGTCATCTTCAGGTCTGTTGAGTTTTCCCGCAGCTTAGTTTTCAGTCTGACTTAGTGTCACCATTTGTTTTTTCCCAGCTCACCCAGGAGAGGACAGTCTTGTAGAACATGTTTCGATGACTGTTCTGCTTGCTGACACTAGCAGAGAGCTGTTAGACTTATTTATAGTCTATGTAAGTGTCTGTTGAGTCGGCAGAGTCAAGTATGTAGGCAAAATATAATGACCTGGTCTGTTTTGCTGAAGTCTTTGAGGAAGTCTTTTCCATAATCCTATCCAGTGTTTGTCTTCCAGTCTACTGCAGATTTTCTCTTTATGAGGGTTTTGATCTCTTGAAAATAGAGTGGTTGGTAGATTTGTTCTTTGTTAGATGGAATCCACTGTAGGTGAATTTCTCCCTTTTTGTGACAGCTGAACAAGTTCTCTTTCTAGGTTCTGTACTGTGCTGTCAGCAGATTTAGCCTCCAGGGTTTGTATAGCTGGCAGTGGGTCTGTAAGAAAGATAATCTTGCCCACATGTGCTTGCAGCTTATTTATGTGCTGTGCTGCCATAAGGCGGGCTGAGAGTTTTGCATTGCAGTTGGAACATAGTCATCCAGTGGGGGCTGCCAGTATGAGTTGGATATAATAACTGTCAGCTTTCAACCCACTTTAAACTGTCCTAGTTAATGGAGACAGAGAGTAAACCGACATTTATAACAAATCAAAGGACAGTTTCTAACCTCTGAACCTCGTTTCTCTGCTCTCTTGATCTTTTTCAGTTGCTAAAATAAACATAAATTTTATAAACATCTTCTTTAATAAATGATTCAAATCAAATCATTGGTAATAAATGACTGGTTAATAAACAACCCTTAACCACAAGAAATAATCTTGAAATGTTATTCTTACCAAAATGTGTACTTTGTATATATATATATATATATATATAATACACAAAACCAAAAAAATTAATACCATGTGATTTAATGATGAATACAGTGTTACACCCATAATTATCTTCAACTAATAACTAACGGTGGGCAACATGGTTAATGTTATGCTGGCTGCCTTTAATTTTAAGTGTTTGTTGGGTACCCAGTTGAGACTGGGTCCACTGAGAATCCATTTGAGATTTTAAAAAACCACTATAATTGGGAAATTTGATCATGGAATTTGATTGTGGGAAATTCATCTATGAAGCAAGTCCATTAATCACAATGCTATCATTGCTCTCACTTAATCTATAAATATATATATTTGCAAGAAAGCATGCACAATCATAGATATATATACAAAATATATGAGTGCATATACACACATATATATATAAATTTGCATGCACAATCATAAATATAAATGAGATATATATGAATGCATGTACACATACATATATATATATATATATATATATATGAACTTCTCATACAGGAAAGAATTACAACAGCTGACAGATTGACTTGCGACTGAATGCTGAGATTGAGATTACCGTCATCTTAAATAGAACACAGGTGACTGCGCAGAACATTAGTGCACCCTCATCAAACAAACTCTTCAACCATAAACTGAAGATTGTCTCTAAGTTTGTGTACTTAGACTAAACTAGCTGTGATAACCTTTTGTTGGAGACTTAGATCAACAGAAGCATAGGCAAGGCAGCATCAACATTTTCAAGACTGACAAAGAAAGAAAAGAATAACAAAAACTAAGCAGATGTTAAACAAACAAAAATGCAGATCTATATGGGATGTGTGGTGAGCACATTACTCTAGATGGCGCACTACTCCATTGGTCAGAATCCTAGACTCCTTGTACTGGACATATGGAATAACCAAATAAACAAAAAGAGAATGCTTGAGAGAGCAGAAACTTCCATCAAAACACTCTCTTCAAGCAAAGACGTCTCCAGTTGCTGGGCCACCTTTCATACATTTAAGATGGTCAAATTCCCAAAGGTTCTCCTTATGGAGAACCGATCTATGGGAACAGACCAACTGGAAGACCCCCAAATGTGATATCAAGTTGTCTTTAAGCAAGATTTGAAGACCCTTGACACATACACATGGAAAACAGTCACTTAAGACAAGATGTACCTGGAGGAAGAAGGTACAAAGTGGGCTGCTGCATTTTGAGAACAGTCTGATCAAACGAGCAAAAGAGGCTTTACTACAGTATACAATCCAATCTCAAGAGACCTGCCTCATCGTATAGATGTCAGAATTGTGACAGAGACTGTCACTCCTGCATTGGACTTTGCAGTCACCAACGGATGTATCTATCCAGCTGCACAGTCCCTCAATAGCTCTCTCTTTCTTACGTGCAGACAACAAAAATGTACAATAGAAATATACTTGAAAGGAATTTAAAGAGCTCAAAATTTTAAAAACTACAAGTCCTCTACTTAATTAAAATAAATGTAAAGTTTGTTCCAAATATTAAAAAATACAAATTTTCTACTTAGAAGACATGTCAAGTCAAACTAAAAGATGTCCTAGCCTTAAGATTAAAAGTAATGTACACCAGTCTGAGGGGTGTCTGGCCGAATGGATTAGAGCTAGGGTTCCCATTCGGAAGACCAGGGTTCGAACCCTGGTAAAACCAAGAGATCTTTTTCTGTCGGGAGGTATAAGGTAAAAATTAAAACCTGAACAGTTTCACAGTGACAGTACAAGCCATGCGACCATTAAATTCTTCAGTCTCATGCCTATAGCAATTTTTACAGCACTCTATAAAGTGATATTATAGGCAGTAAAGATAGGGGTATACCACTCTTTTAATTAAGAGGATGCAAAGTCAACCTAAAACATTGTCAGAAATACCATATTTCTAAAAGTGATGCCAAGATGTCCAGTTTTTGCTTGATATTCCATTAAACCGCTGTTGTTGAGAATCTCTCCACTAGTCATTTCTTGAACCTTACAATCACTTTGCAATTTCAGAAGGTCACTGGCTTGATGTTCACTGTTAAGTGAAATTATAAACAGTAATAAACAAAAAGACGCCAATATAAATAGAAATATAAACAGTAACGAATGTTGGTTACAAGTTTTCATATTTGTGGCCATATGGATAATTGATATGCAGCACTCATTTTTTAAATCAACAATAAAGCAAACAAAAATCACAATTTATTTAATCTGTTATGCTATTGACCAAATAAATTTAAAGTGAAGTTTTAAATGATAACTGGTGACGATTTTACTTTGCTATTGACTTCCCCACTTCTTTTCTACATACGGTGAGGTCGTTCCGGATAAGGAACATTCGTAACCTTTTGGGACACATGCATTTGGATTTGTTTAAACTTGTCTGTGCTGACAGTCCTTATGTTTTCAGGCCTTTTCTGGAACAACACACTATTGATCATCCTTAGCATTTTGATGATAACATAGATGGTTTGGTGTGGACATTGTGCAAGAAGAGAGGGGTGGTGACGAAAATAGTAGCAATGGATGCCTATTAAAGCCAAAAAACCACAAAGAATGATAATAATAAATAAACTGTCTTGGCTTAATAAAGTACAAGTACTACTAGAGTTTTAGCTACAAGAAGAATGCAACAGACAAGTTTGATCTGACCTGATTATGGTGGCCTTGACATGTGGTGGATTCATGTGGATATTCAGTTTCCCTCCTACCAGTAATGAAACAGATGCACTAAATCTTGCATCCTTCTTGAGCACTTGAGGAGGCTGTTGCACTACAATAAAGGTACTGAGAAAGATTGATTAAATATTGATATTGTGGGGAAACAGTGATCTTGTATGTGTTTGTTTTAAGGCACTTTGTAAGCTGCAAGACCAATCGTCAAATAGGCGAACATACAATCCCTTGAAAAGCATCTATGAGCTATTTGGGTGTAAAGTTTGATCACAGTCTATGCTTTAGGGACCATATCGACCAAGTTATTGCAAAGGCTTGCAAAACACTATTCGTACTGAGAACCATGGTGACTGCTAACGTTAAACATGCCTTCTTGTGCTCCTGTACCAAGGCCTCGTACTATCATGTATAGAATATGCATGCGCTATCCTCACGATTAGTCCTATGCATAAAGTGAGTCTGGAAATAATTCAGAATGAGGCTATGCATATCATTCTGTGATGCACCAAAGATACACTAGGAGTAGCACTGAGATTCCATCTTGGCCTCCCACTATTACTCACAGAATTGAAACTTGGAGGGTTCTATGATATCTACTGGGAATATGTATGTTCTTAGTATTCTGATCTTTGTTTTTTTATCAGTTCCAGACCATACCGTTTTTAATTTTTGTAAAGCTATGTTTGTTCCTTTTTAAATTTCCTTCATTCCATTTCCAAATCTTGTTAGCAGTGAACTGAGATATTAAAAACTGTTCACATTTTCTATTTTCTCTCATTGAGCATTATCATTTTGACATTTGAATTTTCTAAAATGACATCAATTGCAATATGCCATCACGCACTTTCATATTTTATTTTCCCACTTACAAATGTCAAGTCTACTTTTTAAGGGCTACATCTGCATCCAAAGAACTGTTTTAGAGTGTACCATACATATGATCCTGGGGGTGTTGCTCACAAAAGACACTGATGTACTGTAAATAAGTTGTAGATATGTTTTTTTCAAATGTGGATTCTTCCCAATTTTTGAACCTTTTTTTGAACATTCAAAATTTGTGAGTAAGTTGGCACATTTTTATAACTTTTAAATTCTTTTCTGCTGTAAATAATAATTTAACACTTACACATTTCCTACTAAAAATTTTACAAACAACTGTTTTAGATATATCTTGGATAAAATTAATTTACCTACAAAATGGTATATCACTCATAAAAATCTATTAATAATTGAGAAAACTACAGCTGAAATTGTACATACATCGATAAATGGGAAAATGGGACCTAAATTTAATTCATCCACAACCCATTTTTCAATTCAGTAACCAAAAATGTTGACAACACATTTCTGTGCTATTCTAAAGGGGGAGGTTTTCAAGCCAAAGGATTGACTTCATTGCACTGGGATTTACCCCATATGGCTTGGTCTCTCTCAAGAGTATTGCACAAAGTACAAACCGTAGTTTCTGCAACAATCCTAGGGGTATCTGAAAAAAAGCACTTGAGAACAGAACGGTGTGGTCTGGATTCAAACCCATGCCTTTCGACTCGCAAGGCAACAGAGCCATAGATATCCCCTGTACTATTCTACTAAGTTTCAGCTAACTGACAGATTGATTGACTGATTGATTGACTGACTGACCTGGTGACAAGAGATGACAGAAGAGTTGTTATTGTTTCATTTAGCTTGGGCAATAAATCTTCATTGCTATCAGGGACCTTTATGGGCAGTTGCTGTTGAAGTTGTGTAGACTTCTTAATCTGCTGTCTGTTCTGCCAGATCAAATCAGCAAGGTCATCACACCTGCAGAAGTCACAAGAACAATCACAACAATTACAATACTGAAACAGGAAACAGATGATAATCTCTAATTTACTAAAAAAAAATCTGCCCATGAATCAACGTCTACACACACAGCCCCATAGAATCTCAGTACCCAGCCCCATAGAATCTCAGCATGCAGCCCCATAGAATCTCAGTACACAGCCCCATAGAATCTCAGCACCCAGCCTCATAGAATCTAAGCACACAGCCCCATAGAATCTCAGTACCCAGCCCCATAGAATCTCAGTACCCAGCCTCACAGAATCTCAGCACACAGCCCCATAGAATCTCAGTACCCAGCCCCATAGAATCTCAGTACCCAGCCTCACAGAATCTCAGCCCCATAGAATCTCAGTACCCAGCCCCATAGAATCTCAGTACCCAGCCTCACAGAATCTCAGCACACAGCCCCATAAAATCTCAGCACACAGCCCCATAGAATCTCAGCACACAGCCTCATAGAATCTCAGTACACAGCCCCATAGAATCTCAGCACACAGCCTCATAGAATCTCAGCACACAGCCCCATAGAATCTCAGCACACAGCCCCATAGAATCTCAGTACCCAGTCCCATAGAATCTCAGCACACAGCCTCATAGAATCTCAGTACCCAGCCCCATAGAATCTCAGTACCCAGCCCCATAGAATCTCAGTACCCAGCCCCATAGAATCTCAGTACACAGCACTATAGAATCTCAGCACACAGCCTCATAGAATTTCTGCACACAGCACTATAGAATTTCTGCACACAGCCTCATAGAATCTCAGTACATAGCCTTATAGAGTTCTGCCCATAGCCCAAGAACTATCTCTAACCAAGAACTGTTTAGTTTCCACAAGAGAATAAGTGCAACATCATCCAAAAGACATGCTGGAAATAAATCGGACATGTTATATACATGGAGACTAACTCTCTCACAAAAACTGCATTGAGACAGACACCAGAGGGTAAAAACATACATGGAAGACCCTACCTGAGAAGAACAGTAGAACAGGAACTGAAATAAATGAATAACAGCTGGAACACAATACAGAGGATGGCCAAGAACAGAGAAGTATGGCGTGGATTTGTTGCTACCCTAACCACCAAGGGTGTTACAAACTTAGAGAGAGAGTTACATTTTCTTACCACTTCTGCAGTGTTTCCAATCCAGAACTAGCCACAACTAGACCATTCCCTGCCAGTTGCTGTTGTCGCTTCCAAGAGATCAATTTATTGTCAAGTATCTGTTGTTGTACCTTCTGAAGACTTAAAATTGTCTGCTCATACTTCTTAGACAGTTCCTATCAAAATCATAAACACTATGTTGAGAATATGTGGAATCAGCAACATTACATTCAGAACATATAAAAGCAACATTGCATATGGTATTACACTCATACTTCTTCTTCTGCATTCTCACTAGATTGGGATTTTGGATTCTCTAATAAAGGCAGCCGTCTGCTTCAGATTATCAGCCACGGCATATAGTTTGTCTTAGATGCTGGTGTAAGTGGACCACCTCTTTCTTCTCAAGTCTGCATACTGGGGGCAGTTCTGTAGGATATAATTCCTATGATTTCTGCTTCCCCTTTTGTGCCGACCCTTTCCTGCAGTAAGTTTTGGCCACCCTCGTGATGGTAGGTCTGATATTCTTACTGCCTGGCTAAATCTCCAAGGCAGATTGACGACCGTAGAATCTGTTATTCCATTCCTCATTGTGAGGAGTCGTTGCACCATGTTATGCGCCTTACGGCCTGGTGCATCGGTTTTCTGCAAGCATTTGTTTCGGTTTAGCATTCCCTAGCGGACATGTGCAACCGATTTCAGCCAAACCTCCTTTGTCGCCTCTTACGACATGCGTTGCAGGTAACAGTGGTTCTATTCTTTATACCCCAAATTTGGGCCCCGGTAACCACTCGGGCGGCACTCATACAATCGTTGACATTTACGTAATTGACATTTGGTTAAAAAGGACTAATATCCAAGCGAGAGTTGAAAAATGACTAAAGATATAGAAAGAAAGTTAAATGCATTTGAAAATAGATGTCTGCGAAAAAAAATAAACATAAACTGGGACAAATTCAGGAGAAGTGTTGAAATCAGTGAAATGTCTGGTCAACTACTAGTAACAACTGTTATAAGAAGGAGAAGATGGAGATATGTTGAACATACCTTGAAAAGAAATAATCAAAGAATATCAAAGCAGGCATTGAAGTGGGATGCAAAGGGTTAAAGAAAAAGAAGGGTGCCCTAGGGAGACCCTGAAACAAACTTTGCTGAGAGAGGCAAGAAATGTTAAAATTAAAATTCCTAAAAAATAGTCACCATCTTTCAAACTACATTGGTGACCCTTGCTGGCGCTACAGAGTTTGTGCACTGCCACCTTCCTGTGTAAGAAACACACAAGGTTATTCACCAAAGTGCAATGAAATGGTCCTATCAATCAATCAATCAATCAAGAACACTTGATGTGAGCGGCCAGCTCAAGAGTTTGTTAACAGCAACAACAACAACAGCAAAAGCCACAACAACAACATCAGCAAGCCACAGAGGCAAAAGCCACAACAACAGCAGCAGCAACAACATCAGCAACAACATCATCAGCAGCAACAACAACAGAAACAACAATAACAACAGTAACTTACAATTCTAAGAAGAAAAAGATCATGGGCTAATGTAGTCAGAAGTATGTCTATCTTATCTTTCTGAGCTTTAAATTCTTTTTCTTTTTGTATTCTTTGTGCTGATTGCGGTTGTTGAGACAGTTGATGTACTAGACCTGTGTACAGAGTAAGAAAACAATATGAAATACCACCAATCTGTCAAAGACATACAACTCCAAAACAAAAATGGTTATTGTTTAACAGAAGCGACTTCAATGCACACAAATTGATGCAGAGGTGTTAAGTTTTTGCAGCTGATGATGAATGAAACTTTACAGCAGCTGATGTGATTTGAAATTTAACATTGCAAGAACAGGACTAGGCACCTGAGTGTGAAGTGTCTTTAATCACAATACCCACCAGCATTCATATCCTAGACATCTGCTGGTGTAAACTGAGTAGCTATGGGTATGTCCAAAGTGTTGTGAGGCCGGTTCAATAATCAATAAGTAAATCCTGGTTGCTAGTACATTACAAATAAGCTCGGCTCGTTACCTGTAATTCTTTGACCGTCACTGAACTGATAAGCTTGGCCTATTACCTGTAATTCTTTGACCGTCACTGAACTGAATTATGAAAGTTTCTTGTTTTTGCTGCAAGTGTTTTAAGTCAGTCTCTGTGTTCTGAGGAAATAAAATGTACATTCTTATTTATTCATTTTATACTTCTAAGATTGTAGAACACTCTATTTGTCTTTGCATTTTGACATTCCATACATAACATAATTCGATCTGGACAAGTACACAGTTGCAAAGCTAACCTATTTTATTTGTGGAATGACTCTCCCACAATGTGTAGTTTTTTCTGGGTTTTTCGTTCATCCACTAATAATTTAGGCATAGCCATTGCTCCTAATATGGCTGACTTTTGCATGAAGGTTTGCTTTCCTTGTTACCTGTGACAATTGCCATTCAGGAGAACCTTATTCAACTTCAGAGGTACTTGTAATTTAGATCCTCAAGTAATGGATCAGTGTTTCCTGAAGTCAAACCATGTACTGTGTGCACATAACAATTTATTTAGCTTAAGCTAGCCTGAAACCCTGGAATTTCCACAGCATGTGGACACTAGCACAATGTGGTATCAACTTCACCAAAGGTGACTCCACAATGTGTAGTTACTTCACACTCTTGAAAAAATATGTTTGGATGTGCAAAGTTCCAACTATGCAATCAATTATCTTCTTCTTCTTCTTTGCGTTCGGTTTTGTATGCTCATCTAAACCATGAGATGGGTTACCTCTATGAAGCTGCTTGTTGGTTGGAATTCCTCGAGAATTCCTCATAGCTTGCTCTGTAAGCTTTGTTCATGAGGTCGTGTTTAGTTTCGTTGGTTTATGTATGATGGACATGACTGCAGGATGTGCTCTGGAATCTGTGTTTCTGTTTGACATGCACACTGCACAGTCTGAGCAGGCATTACAGTCTGTATACAGTCTTCTACAACAGCACATCAGGAATGAAGGTGAGAGGAAAACCATGAAAAAGATGGAATCCTGCCAAAAATAAAAAAATAACTATCATTAAGCCACTAGAGCAGTGAAGGACAAAAGCAGAAAACCATGACACTAGGCAACAACCTGGTAACAGTGAAATTACAAAAAAAGAAGATCTGTTGAAAAAGCAGTCATTTCACAGTGCAGAGGAATTGGTTTTGTTGTACATGAATTCAAAAAACAAATCTCACCACCTACCTTTGTTTTGGTAAACAAATCTCACCACCTACCTTTGTTTTGAAAACAAATCTCACCACCTACCTTTGTTTTGGTAAACAGGTTCTGAATTTCATCCATAATGATCCTATCATTGATCGTCTGCTCATCCTCCTCATGTGTGTCATTGACTTCATCCTGTTGAGGTTCTGTCTGTTATTCAGATTTTTTTTAAAAACAGATTTTAAAGTGAGCTTGCTGAATATTTCGTGGAAATTGTGGCAGAACAGTTATCATTAGGATAAACACATAAAAAAAGTTTAACTAGCAGATTTACTATGGCAAAGACATAGGGAGGTTCTTTCTTTCTCGAGTCCTGTTTGCCTCACAGCGTCATGTCAAGAAGAGATTTCTAAACGGGCCCTAGTATGCGCTTCGTAGATAGTCTCTTTCATCGCCTCTGTTATCTCTGAGGTCCTCTTTTGCGTGGCCGGCCTTTTGATTTGTACCCATTGTATCAGAGCAGCATTGCTCTTTGAGGTGCACTGTCTGTTGGTAATCTGCTTACGTGGCGAACCATTTAATTTGTTGTTTCTTGATGAAGTCTAGTACGGATGTTGTACCCACTTTTTTCCTGATGTTTTTATTTTTCAACCGGTCTCTTCTTGTTACACCCAGCATTCTGCGTAGACACTTTATCTCTGTCGTGACTAGTTTTCTTCTATCATTTGTTATCAGTGTCCAGGTTAACTGATAGGGAGGTTAACTGATCAAAAGATTTTGGAAATCTATAAATTAATCTTATTCATTAAATCGTGCTTCTATTACACTGGCATTTTCGACCACTTTGCCTATTTGGTTATTCTCCTGCCAAAAACCACCCATTCTTTTATAAAAATGACATATAACGACTCTGATTACTGTCCCAATGAAGACACCAATGATGATTCAATTATTTTGACATCAAAAGATAACACATCTGAAGAGAAGAAGGAAAATATAGCCCAATTATAACCAAACATTGTTTGATCAAATAGGTATGATTTACATTTTCACCATTAGACATTACCAATATGAAACTGAAACCTAAGTTCTTTTTTGTCATCGGAACTTTGGTGGATTTTGTGACAATAATTTGTTGTCTTTTTAAATAAATTTGCAATTTCGATCAGTTATATTTAAAAAACGAATGAAAAAATCAGTTATTTGTCTGAAATATCCCTAGCAACTGGTTGCTACACGAAGCTATGTTTTGTTGTTTGAGAGACAATGCTCTTGAGTTGTCTTATTGACATTATTGTAGCTGTTATATCTTGTTTATCTCCCCATGTTTTGTGATATCCTAGTTTGGTGCATTGTTTCTACAGTCTGTCTGAATTTTTTAGTGATTTATTAATTTCTAAATGATGATAATGATGATGTTTCAATACACATTGGTTTAGCATGTCACATACATCAATGTCATAGACTGCAGTTATTACATCATAACCTTCACGCTATTGTCTTCTTCTTCGAACGCTCTATATCGACCGCTTGTCTACACCTCTGTGTGATTTGTATGTGATCTGAGCCCAAGAGCAATTGTACATTGTGCCAGTTATATACCTAGAAGTAGGCCAGCACATCTGATTTCTGCGATGTATTTTTATTTACTAGGGTAGCTTCCCTAGGTCCTACATCTGCTACCTTTTACGACATGCCTTGTAGGTAGCAGTGGTACTATTATTTACTTCCCATATAGGCCCCGGAACCACATGGGCGAAACTATTGCCTAACAAGATAGAAAGGTGTTAGCAACAAAAACATTACCTCTAATTGATCAAGTAGCATTTTTTCATTTGCAGACAAGTCTTGATAGTCTGGATCATGTCAAAGCGGTTAGTATCGACTAAATTCTGTAAAAAAAAACACACCAAATTATGATAAAGCAAATCAAAGCGGCCAATCAAGGTGTCCATTAAGCGACCGGTTTCTGGGCAGATGGCGCTCATAGCCGAGGCAGACTCAGTCGTGCCCTAAAATAAAATGGCAACCTGCTGCCTTGTGGGTTTCGGCTGGGGACAACAAAGGCTAGTGGAGAGTGCTGTTGACACAAACACTGGTTGAAATCGAACACACCACCGAAGGATAAGCACCTGAGCTCCAATTGGTACTGAAGGCTTATGCACGTACATCATGTTCTGATGTTTGGCTGTTTATATATCAAAATAGAATGATAAAAACGGCTTAAGAACGATGCAGAGAGAGAAAACAGCCAATGACAACGTAAAATCTTAATACTTCTTAAATTTTTTAAAAGATTTTTACACTACAACAATTACTACAATTACAACCTGCTGGTCAACTTGAACAGAGAGTTTTTCAGGACTGCTGCCATGGGAGCAAAGTTCCGGAAAGTACAAGCTACTTGATGATGATGACAATTACTAATTTTTTGTCCCAGCAGAACAAAGGGCTGTAACTAGAACAAAGGGCTGTAACTGTCATTATTTACTGAACTCTTATTTGGACTTCCCTCTTTAGTTCTGCTCATGAGACTTTATTCTTTCTGACCTTCTCTTTCACAGTTCTTTGATAGGTATTTTTGTCCTCTCTCCCTTGCTCTCTTCTCTTGTGGGTTCCAGTCGAGTGCATATTTGGTTGTGTTGTTCAGTTGTTTCCAAAGAGTGTGTCTAATTTATGACCACTTTCCTTAACCCATAGAACTAATCCATAATAATCCATAGAACTAATCCATAATTAATCACAGAACTAGTATAATTAATCAGGAACTAATCCATAATTTTATTTATTTACATTGCAGCTTTGTAGTTCATCCTCAGAATTTAAAATTATATACACAATAGTGTTCTTAAATGCAAGCTATGTATTACAACTCACAAGCACACAAACTCATATAATTGACATACATGCAATAACAACTATTTGAAATACACTTCCAAGTTTCAACATGCCTCCTGCTTTGAAATAAAATTAAGATTTATCTACCCCTGAAATTTGATCAACTAACAATAATAAAACGAAACAATATGTTCATGGACCGAAACCAATTTTACCAGCGATGATTGGGATAGTGTTAATCTAATACATACACTCCAAGCATTTCATGGATTTAAAGAGTTATGAGGCTAGCAACAATTTTGAGCAGGTTATTATTGATTGATTTGATAGGACCATCATCACTGCACTTCGATGAGTAACCATGTGTGCTCCGATCTCTTTCTTACACAGGAAGATCTCAGCTGCAGTGCACTAACTCCGCAGCAGCGGCAGAGGTCAATGGCGAGGATCAATGAATTCGATCCCACCTACACTGAGATCAGGGATCTCTGGAAAAATATCCAGATGGCTTCACAGGGGCGAATCTGGTACCTTTGGCACGATACGAGCACCTAACCTCTACGCCATGTTATGAGTAATACTTCAATGATCATGAGTCGATGGCAATGAGAGAGCAGACAGGTTGGCTGGCTCTGCCACCATATCAGGGGGTAAGCCAATGGATAGAGCTGATATTCAGAACGCACTCAAAGTGTGTGGCTGCAAAGAGGATTTTCTTTTTAACCAATCCAAGTCAACTGCTAGATTGCAAGAATTTGGATTGAAGATTGGAGTGGCCAGAAAAGAACAGCACAACAGATTATATGAGTAGGCTCATCAATTAACATCGAACTGGGTATGGTTTGTCACTGGACACTGTTGGAGATATTGCGAGGGAGATCGGAGCACCTATGGATATGTACAGAGTGCAATGAAGATATTTCAAATGGAAATGGAAACTACAATAATTTAATCTTTCAAATGTGATGAAAGCAAATAATCAACTCACTTGAATTTTGTGATAGCAGTCCTCCAGGTTATACCTGATGATAAAGTGCTCATTTCCCATCAGTTCCTTGATTTTCTTCTGCAGAAGGTCCAGCATTTCAGTCAGCAATTTCACTGCCGCTGGAGCATGCTGCAAGTCATTTTCAGAAATTCTGTCCCTAATCAAATGCAGAAAATTTAAACATTACTAAGCAACATTTACCATATAACAGATTAATCAGAAAGGAGATAGATGAGGTTTTTAGATCAGATTTTTTAAATATTGAAACACGGTAAACAGTAAAGTGTAATATCATCATCATCAGGTGCAGTCTCGCATTAAAGGTTTACTGTAATACATCTCCAACATCCTGTGCCTCTTGCCTTGATAATGCCAGGCTGCAACTTTCCCATCTCTTGGTGTTTCCTAGAATCTTTTCCATCTGTCAACCTCTATCTCTCTACCACAATGTATTTATATTTTATGTCTAATATACAGAGAAAGTAAAAATAGAAAAGTTACCAACAAATTTATAGAACTAAAAAAGTGACAATTTTATGTAAAAGATTATGCTTGTCTAGTTATTTTCTTGTTGATTCAAGTTCTCCTTACAGAAATTTGTTTTTACGGGTTCAATTTCTTTTTATATTTTAGTCTTATATCACACTCAAAGCTTATATAAATATAAGAATAGTAAAAAGTAATCCAAAGAAACACAGTAGTAATTAATTTTGCATGATTTTCAAGTAACAAAAGATATGTATAACAATTGTACTTAAATAACTTCCAGTTATTTTAAAAACAGAGGCCTACATGAACTACGCTGTGTAGTGATGTTACAATTAAACATTTTTGGACATTTAGTTACTTTCATTGAGGAACGTCTGGCCAAATGCATTAGAATGTCTCCATTCGGGATACCCGGGTTCGATCCCCAGTAAGGCGATTAGTTTTTTCTGTCGGGCTTAAAGAAAATTACTAACCTGAACAGTTTCTCTGTGACTGCACTAGCCATGAGACCATTAAATTCCTCAGGCTCATATACCCCCTGCCCTACACCACACTAAAAAGCGGTATTACAGACAGTAAAGACAGTTACGTTAAATACTTCAAAAATTTGTAACTACAAAAACCATATTTTAAACAGATGATTGTGACTCTGGTAGTGAATCAAAGTGTGCATGTCTCAATCATTCCCCCACCAATTACAAATCTTGAAATCCAGTGAAAAAATTACTCTTAACAATTTGAAGCTGTCATGGGTTCTTGTACAAACTCAACTTGAACACTGGACCTATGTTATATTGTCCATCTTTGATAGGACTAGAAACTTAATCTCACCTACAATGAGATCAGGGATCACTAGAAAAATATTCCAATTGCTCACCATGGAGAAATAAAGCAAGCACACTGTGCTGAAGGCTGAAATATATAGAAGAACACAGAGAGAATTTGTAGAAGTCTCATGTGCTACAGAACATGATGAAAATTAGCCATCACTGAATTACAAATATTTTACATAAGTAAAAGAGGTTTCTAGTGAAAATTTAATTTCTACTTTCAGTGATCAATAGATAGTAGAAAATACACAAGAAAAAAATTACCATTGCTGTGCTTCAATCCACTCGCAGAGATAGTAACGAACCTCCACAGTAAAATGGGGTGGGTACAACTGTCTCATCTGGTCTAAGACAGTTGTGTTTTGCTGGACCCTGGCCCATTGTGACATGGCTGGGACAGATCGGTGACTTTTGAGTATCTGTTTGACACAGTAGACAGCAGTCATAAATAAATAAGACAATATTAAGAATAAATATCTAACTATATCCTCTTCGTCTCCTGTTTGTCCTTTAAGTTCCACAAGAGACTTCCATTGTTGCCGGTCCGCCATCTTTCTGTAAGAGCTGTACAGGACATTGTTGATGAATGGGTGAACTGTATCAGTAAATAATCACACAGCTATTTCCTCCAGTTATTTCCAGTTAGGTGACCGCTACTCAAGATCTTAAGTCATCTAGATAACTTCCTCTAATTAGTTATTTCCAGTAATAAAAGGTGTTAAAAGCCGAAGGATTGACTTCATTGCACCGGGTTTTACCCCATATGGCTCGGTCCTCTCTGCAGAAATGGCACGCCACCTGCCGAGAGTATTGCACAAAGCACGAACTCCGTAGCTCCAGCAACAATCCTAGGGGTCTCTGGAAAAACTGCACTTGTGAAAAGAATGGTGCGACCCGGATATGAACTGACGTCCTTCGACTCACAAGGCAAAGGGCTTAACCACTTAGCCACAGAGACCCCCTTACACATATTTCCAGTAATATGTGTATACAAGAGCGCACTGCAACATTCCAGGAAAGGAAACAGAAGACAAACTCATCATAAGACGTGGGGTGTTAAACAAAAATTAATAATAGCAGTGCAAGAAAAAAGTGAAAAACAATATCTATATCTCAATGGGGCAAAAACAAAAATAATGACAACTAATGAAACAAACTTAACAAAGGATATTTTTATCAATGAAGAGAAAATAGAAAATGTAAACATTTTTATCTTGGTTCACTGTTAACAAGAGATGGAAATGGGATGATGAAAATTAAGAGAAAAACAAACATGGCCTTACAAAAACTCAAATAAAAACAGTATGGAATGGAGCTGATGGAAAAAATACCAAATACTAAGAGCATGAATATTCCCAGTGGCAACGTATGGGTGTGAAGCATGGACATTTCACAAAGCAGTGGAAAAACATATAAGTGCTTTTGAATATATGTGTTAAATAAGAATACATGGACAAAACATCAGTCATATCAAGTGGACAGAGAAGAAAACATACAAACATGAATCTATCCAAGGGAAATAAAAACTGGCTGATACAAATAAGAAAATTGAAGTATTTTGGTCATAGAAAAAGAAAATTAATTGGAAAAGACCATTATGGAAGCAGGCATCCAGTCAAACAAGAGAAGAGGAAGACCACGGAAAAAATAGATTAAAGATGTGACTGATAATTTTAGCATGACAGCAGCAGACTTGACAACATAAAGTGGATAAAAAGTAAAAGGACATCTATAGAACAGGTGGACCTCAGAAATATCAGAGGTGGGGAATAACACTTTATAAAGTTCCCCTCAAAGCCTGTTCTATAAATCTTTTCTTATCCTGACACTGTGAGGCAAAACAGGATTAGAGAAAAGAAGAAGCAGCAGAGGCAAGACATCTGGCTATGCAAGAGAGAAATTCACAAGTAATGTTAAGGTTGCTGCAAGGTTCTACTCAGGACAAGCTACTGGATAATGATGAAAAAATATATGCTACATTTACCTGTGTACTGTCTGCTTGACCTAGTCTATTATGTATATCAATTCCGACATGTTTACATAGGGAGGATCAACAAAATCACCATCCATTTATAACTGTCTATATATATATATATATATATATATATATATATATATATATATATATATATATATTAACACAGCAAGAAATTTAAAACTTTATAAAACAAACTTTGAAAGTTAACTCAATTAGTAAGTCACTTCACCCAAATAATTTATCTGAATGACTAAATCAAGGAAATCAACCACAATGACCCTTCACTATCACAAGGAAGCAGATATGATATCTCCTGTAAAATGTTTACTATAGTTTGTCAGACTTTATCGAAATTGATTTTCTCAGAAGCTGTGTTTCTAAAATAGATTTCCTAGAAGCATGATCTAATCTATTACTATATATGGAAACCAGTTTCAGTCTGGAATATTTTCATTGCACTTCTGACATGTCCATAGGTCATAGATTCCCAAACTTTTTCGGCTCACCACCCTTTGCACAACATGAACTTTCTAACGCCCACCTCCACATTATAACAGTTTGCAACGCCCCCTCCCACATATATACATGCTCTATTTTTCTTTGACATAGAAAATTGAACATATTTATTCGTACATGGTCAATTTTCAAATGATTATATGCACGAAATAAAAAATTAATGGGAAAAATGGATCGTGTAAGATGAGCATAAGATGAATTAAAATGCAAAAATAAAATTTTTAATGGTTATTCAATCGCATAAATCACGGAAAAAACTCCCCAAATTCTTCTGAACCTACTATCGGTGAGAGGAGATACCGCCCACTTTGGAAACGCTGCTAAGGTGCTCAGATCTCTTTCCTAATATCTTCACAGCATCCAGCGACTAACCATACCAGTTGATGTTTGGAAAATAATTACGCAGAGTAAAGCTTTATTGACAACTTTTTTTACATACAGAGCAGAGTGGAGCATGCATGACAACTTTTACTTAGTTATTTAATAGTATATACAAACCAGAGATTGCACAACAAATTTTGACAGTTCTTGCAACAATTACATACAGAGCAGAGATTGCATGACAACTTTTTACAGAGTTTTTGCAATAAGTTACATACAGAGTGGAGCTTACATGACAACTTTTTACTTACAGAGCAGAGATTGCATGACAACTTTTTACTTAGTTATTTCAATAATTACATACAAAGCAGAGATTAGACAACTTTTACTGAGTTTTGCATAAGTTACATACAGAGTGGAGCTTACGTGACAACTTTTTACTTACAGAAGGTTACATGAAACTTTCGATTTTTCAACAAGTTACATACAGAGTAGAGCTTGAATAACAACAACTTTTATTTTCAGAATGGAGATTAATGCTGTTGCTGCAATCACTTTCTGACACTGTTAACATGTATAGTAGAGACTCTCAGTCCATGTTGTGAAGAGGCACAAATAGATGACAATGACATGAGTGGATGGTGTCTGAGACATCATGTCTCATGGATTTATGTAATTTGTCAGGCATGTATGATAATGATAGAAATGAATCAAAATCGTGACATATCCTTTACAGGACGTCATCATCAACCACAGTGACAGTCTCACTTTTTAGGCCAACTTATACATTCAGGAGCTTGTCATTGCTTCTGAATGGTAAGTCTATTTTACCATTCTAAAATCCACTGGAACAAATTTTCTTTCAAACTGCCTGCCACAGTTTCAACCAGTTACTCTTAGATTGTGATCGAGCTCACTACCGCTAAGTCATGGACACCCACATGATAATGTTATCGAGCTCACTACCGCTAAGTCATGGACACCCACATGATAATGTTATTGAGCTCACTACCGCTAAGTCATGGACACCCACATGATAATGTTGACTTTTAAAAGTACATATAACGATGGGACAGGATATGAATAAGGAAGAAAAATTTGAGTGGCTAAACTACTGTCTGTTGGATTATGACATATCAATGCTGCTGCTCACGCAAGTCAAGGTGGATAATAGATACTATATAAGAGCTCCTCAACACCTTCCACATGCGTTGTCTCAGGCGCATATACAACATCCGATGGCAAGACCACATCTTCAATATAGAAGTCCTGGACAGTGCTGGCATTCCAAGCATGTACACCTTACTAAGACAGCGACGTTTGAGACACGTGTGCCGTAGGAGCGATGATAGAATCCCAAAGAACATTCTATATGGTCAACTCGCATCTGGTGCTAGACAGCATGGGCGCCCATTATTACGCTTCATTGACACCTGCAAGTGTGATCTAACTTCATGCGGCATAGACAAAAACACTGGGAGCAGCTGGCCAAAGACAGGCAAGCATGGCGAGCGGCAGTGAGGCGACTCAAAGGAAAGAAGAAAAACAACATCACATGTGAGGCAAAGAGAACACAGAGTGCAGAGAAAACATCCTATGTATCAGCTCCAGTTTTACCTGCAGCAACTGTGGCAAGGATTGCCACTCAGAATGAGGCCATTACAGCCACAAGAAATGTTGTGATTCAGCGCAAGAACATACTACGTGACGCAACACCTATTGTCTCCTGAGACAGAGGCCAATGATGATAAGTGAGCTACATGAAGCATCTGCATGCAAAATTATATTCATTACAATCTGCATGCATATTATATTCATTACAATCTGCATTCAGGCCCACTACAATCTGCATATCATCATCACTGCACATCAAATCAATTAGTCCATAAGTGCTCTGATTCCAAGGACCTCTCTGCGCGCGTAGACTAACGGCACTGGTTCTGTGTTGGTTTACTATTCTTCTTCGGCTACCATCATAGTGTTCTTCATAGTACCAGCATTGTTACCAGACTGGCGACTTGACCTCTGGTTGATCATACCCGACGTTTACTCATTATCGTGTCGTCGTGGCAGCAATGTTGTACCAGTGGTTCTGACGATCATTTCCTTTCGCAACTATTTCTGTAACTTGTAAACAATCGTTTATTTTTATAATTACTATACATATAGCGCTGACATTTTATGTTTTTCTGCCATCTTTCAATTACGTTCATTTTATTCGATATCGTTCACCAAGTTTTTACATTCAACCCGCTGCCGACCTTTACTGACTATACGGTTGTCGTAAGGATTTCTATACCCGAATGGATTCCAATAAAAAAAATGCCTAAATGATTGTCGTCTGTTTATTTTAAGTTTGCATAGTTTTTAAAAATGTTCCCTACTCTAGTGTGATACTTCTTATATTAGCTAATTCCATAATCCATGATGTGTATTGTTGATTGACTGCGAATGAAGAGGATGACTGTGAATTAATAATGAAGTTGCATTCTCACTGTAGGCTTAGACTTAGGAATAGTGATAGTTAAATTTGTTGTTGTACAACATAAAAATTCGACTATTATCTCTACTTGCACATTTTTGTTAGGCAAAGAACAAACAGGATAACTTCGAAACGGCTTCAGAGGCCTCAACTTTGGTACTAAACTTCTTTCGATGAAAGGATATTCTAACTTTTTCCAAAATTGAAACTTAGATTTAAACTTTAAAATATCTCCTCCGACACTGTATGCATGTAGTTTGACAATGGAAACTTGTCGTTATCCAAGAAATGCATCAAAAATAATTTTACATCCGTTCGACGGAATTCCCTCATTTGTTGCATTTTCATTGCGTGGAATCAGAGAGAGAATGACCTTTCATTAACCATGTTTTGATAGGAAACAATCTAGTTCACCAGTTGGCTAAGAATTATAGTAAACATTGGTGAACTCATGAGCAAGTTTCCAGCCTTTCCATGTGCTTACTAGATATCTATATATTGTCTATCCGTCTGTTCCCAGGTAGAAGATGGAGTTGGCTGTCCACTCTTGCCGTTAAGCGTAGGGATGGGAGCTTTAGTTTGCGTTCTAGGGCCAGATGAGTCGCCCTTGTTGTGTTATATCCGTGTTTATGTAGTGTGTTACCCGTCTGCTCAGTGTTTCGTAGCGCGTTGGACGAGGTGTGACAATCCTCTGTGAGTGGGGTTCAATTCCAGGCTGGCAGAAAAACCACAGTTCTCCAGATTTAATGTGTTCTGCACTGAACCGAAATCAAGGGTTGCGATGTCCATGGCACCGAGTCGAAAGTTAAAGCTCAAGTGTTTTGAATCGAAAATGTAGTCTTATCTTATCTTAACACATTTGTCTGAGCGTCGTGGGAGAGTTAGTTTCTATCTTGTGCCAGGTGTGTTGCGCTTGACGTTGTCAGTCCATGCTTTGCAGGGACTCTGAGATGTTATCTATCTCGTGTTCTTGGTCTGCCTTGTGCTCTGCGCCCTGAGTGTCGATTATTATAGGCACGTGATGGTAGTAAATGTGGTTCCATTCTCATTAGATGGCCGAACCACTTAAGTCTTTGCTTCTCGATGTACTGTATGCATGGTATAGTAACAACGATGCTTCTGATATTCTCGTTTCTCACTCTATCTCGCCTTATAACGTTGACAGCTTTTCGTTGACATTTCATTTCACATGTTGTAATCTTTCTTTTTAGTGTCTTAGTCAGGGGCCATGTTTGGCACTGATAGCAGAAAGTTGGAATAAATATGCAGTTTATCAGTTGTCGTTTGACTGCCATGTTAATGCTTGGATGTTTTAATAGTGGTGACAGTTGGTATGTCACTGCATTTGCCTTCTGGCATCTAGTCTCGATTTCTCTGTCCATCTTTCCATCTGCTGTGAATATACTCCCGAGATATTTGAATTCTGGAATCTGTTGTATTTTGACATTATTCACGTGTATGGGTAGACAATAGTCAACTAGAAGATTTGGATTTGCAGATGATATTGCCTTGTTAAGTAGAAACAACCAAGATATGAAAGAAAAACAGACAACTTGTCATCTATAGCATCAAAGTTGACTGCGATAAGTAGTGCTAGAAAACCAGAGCCAACTATAAACTGTATAGGCTACTATGGCTATAGCCTGATGTGCGTATAACGGTACGAGAGGAATTATTATATTATTATTATTATATTTAGTTGACCTGTTGACCTACTTATTGTCATGACTTCTGTTTTGGAGGTATTAATTTTCATGTCATATTTTTCGCATGTCGCTTGCAGTGCATTTATGTGTTGTTGAAGTTGGTGTTCGTTGTTGTAAATTATATATATAAAGTGTGGTTTTGATATTGTCTATCAATCTTTTTCTTGGTCTTTCCTTAGCTCTAGTACCCGATCTCTTTTTATTGTAAGCTGTTATTGGTGGTTGGTTGTATTTCTCATTAAATGTCCAAACCACTACATTTGTTGTCTTTCGATGTATTCGGTGCATGAAGCTATGCCCACCCTGCTTCGGATATCCTCATTTCGTAGTATATCTTTCCTGGTGACCCCACTGTCTTCCTCAAGCTGTTCATTTTACATGTGGTGAACTTTCTGTGGTGTGTTGCTGTAAGAGACCAAGTTTGGCACTGGTAACAAAGTATTGGTAGTAAAATACTTTTTATCATCTGTCTTTTCACTTCCATCTTGATCATTCTTTCATTTGACCAGACTTGAGATCAGACTTCCATTCTTCATGCACAGCCAACTCTAATATGAGTTTATACACAGCTAACTCTAGATAACTTTATAATTTATAAGTTTATAGTTGGCTGTTCATAGTTCATATACACAGTTCCAACATCACTGCAACGGATCACCCTATAATTGCTCTGTTCCTGTGCCAATGAAAATCACACAAAATGCTAACAACTGTCTCCTGTGGGAACTAATTCCAGAATGAAACAGCCATACCGCCACAAAAAGCAACCAGCACTACATAAATGCATATGGCTGTCGCTAAAGTGTCAACACAAAACTGTTCATCACTTGAATTGTAATTCATGTCAAAGGGAACATCAATCACGACAAAATCCAGCTTTCTACACATGCAATATCCATTCATACGGCAGATAGAGTCGGTTCGTCATAACCGCTGTCCGCCATTTTCTGAATAATCACAACAAATGTACGTTGACACAGCAACAAGCATTCCATTTAACATTCATAGCTCACAGCGTTGCTCAAGCACTAACTCAGTAGCTCGGGAAATGGAACCGGAAAATACCCGACCAAACATGGTGGAAATGCGCTAGCAAAGTCGTGACCAGAATCCAACAGTCCTGATTCTGAATGGCCTTCCCGCATTCCGCTATTGCGGTTTTATTCGGGAACTTGTCAGATCTGAAGTTGGCTGTGCTTCACGTTAACAGTTATCAGTTATATAATATCCCTTAAACATTTTGTGAGAAATCATCTGAATTATCTACTCACGTCACAGTGCTACATATCACTGTGTGGGAGCGGAAGGGGATAAGTGTAGCCACACAGCTGAAAGTTTACTAGGCCATAGTGCTAACCATGCTGCTGTACGCCAGCGAGACATGGACAGTGTATAGCAGACACAAGAAAACTAAACCACTTCCACACAAGCTCTCTAGCAGAATACTAAAAATAAACTGGCAGGACAAAATTCCAGATAGTGAAGTCCTCACAAGAGCAAATATCCCCAAACGTCAACACCCTGTTCCAAAAGGCCCAAGTGAGATGGGCTGGTCACGTTGCTCGGATGTCTGATAAACGCATCCGAAAACAGTTGATGTATGGCTAACTTGAAGAAGGCAGACATTCCACTGGTGGACAGAAAAAAACCGCTTTAAAGACACTCTTAAAGTGTCTCGGAAATGCTTCGATATAGACACCATGTGCTGGGAATCCCTTGCGCAAGATCGCCAAATGTGGCGCTGTAACAAAACAAGAGGAACCCGCATAGCTGAGAATCAATGTGCCGTTGAGGCACAGAGAAAACGAGCTGCGCAAAAAAAAGGACCGAACCCACAACACCCACATGTCTAACCTTGATCATATCAGTTATCAGTTATATGAGGACTATCATCATAGCACTCGGACATGTCCATAGGTGCTCCGATCTCCGCCTCAGCAAATCCAGCAGCGTCCAGCGACCCAACATGCCAGTTCGATGTTGATTAATCAATCTCTTTGCATATTTAGTATGTCTTCTTTTTGGGCTGCACCAATATTAACACCCATCTCTTTCAATCTGGTCAGCGAGTGGGATTCACAGCCCTGAAACTCCTCTGTTCGGAAAGACTCAATGCGTGAAGAATGTCACTTCGATCCATTGCAGCTCCCTCTGATATTGTAGCTAAGCCAGCCAATCTATCAGCTCGTTCATTACCCCTAACTCCTGCGTGCCCAGGGACAAAAATAAAGGTGATTTCTCTTATCATTGTCTGTACCAGTACCTCCACCCAGTTGCGTCTCACCATACCTGATTCGACTTTACGAATCATGCTCATGGAGTCACTGAGTATGAAAACACGAGAGTAATTGTGAGATGCCAACCAGTTCACCACCTCCGTAACCGCCCGAACCACCATTGTCAAGCTACTTGTGGTTGTTGCGTAGGCCCCACTGGCCTCTCTTATTATTTTTCCTCCTGAGCGTGCTGAAAAAACCCACGCACAGCGTTGTTGGCGAATGACTGAACCATCGGTGTAAATAACCACATCTGTATCATTGATGATGTCATTCAAGAGAGCCTCCACCATCATATTGATCATATATGCCCCACATGTGGTAGCGATTGTGTTCTAGGATTGGACTCTACAGTCAACCCCGCACACACCAGAGAGATGCAGCAGCACACGTCTGAGACTGTTGTCATCATTGTTTACGATGGACGTATATTATATATATATCTATAAGATTATGCGGTGCATGAGAATTGGCTCAATAGCTATTTCTAACTGTTCCAAATGTGATGTGGATGGAAATAGGGAATTCTTTTGATGAAGTCTCGTATAATGGACTTTTATATTTCTCATTCCTTTCACATTCCACTAGACCACAATGAGGAAACAAGTTTGGTTAGAAGTCCTAATCTGATTTCCCCTCACTGTTAGGTTAGCATATGCAACTGTTTCTTGAGTGGTCCTTTTTAAAATGAGGCTAAGTGTTTTTAGTTTGGGTTATCTCCAGTTTAGTTAACAAGGTTGTCACAGAAGGTAACAACAAAGTATGAATATTAAGAAGACAGAAGTTATGATCATCTCAAAAAAGCAGACTCCGTCAAAATGCACCATCATAGCAAGTGGGAAAGAGCTAAGACAAGTACATTAATTTGAATACTTCAGAGTCCTGGTAACATCAGATGCAGATCAGAAATAAAGAGCAGAATAGGACATTCCAAAGCTGCGTTTCAGAAAATGAGAAGCATTATATTCAAAAATTCACTGTCAATTGAGATCAGAATGAGTTATGCAGTGCTACATACAGCCAATACTGACATACGGATGGAAGGTAAAAAAAACAGAAAAATCTCTGGAGGCCACAGAGATGTGTTTTACAGAAGAATGATGAGAATCCCATTCACTGCTAAAATGACTAATGTAGAGTTGTTGAATGCGGTCAAGACACAACAAAAACTTATTGGCAATATAAGAAAGAGACAGTCATCATTTTTCAGACGTGATGAGAAGGGGGAAGTTTAGAATACATTGTAACAAATAGTAAAATCGAAGGATGATGAAACAGAGAGATAAAATTTTGAACATCCTGACTGCATGGCACGGTAGAGCGTCAAACTCAGATATGATAGCAAATACCAGGGACAGAGATTTGTGGAGATCCATGGAGCTCCTGTCTCTGATAGTCTTTTCATATGAGCGAGTCTCAGATACTGGAAAGAGTGCTAGAATTAGGAGTTAAGTTTGGACATACCAAACAATGTTGTCTTCGTGGTAGAGAGAAGGTATACTAATCAACTTCTCATGGGTATGGTGAGCAAATGGACTTTAGGATGGATGCTGTGGCGGAGGACGAGGACAGAGCACACATGGGAATGTCCAATGTGCCCGACATCGATCGCATAACATAATAGTCTTTTCATTTTCTGCAGAAACTGCAAGACCACAGAGTGGTGTGATTTCTGAAATATTCTTTCTAGCAGAAAACATTTATAATGACTTGTTTGCTTACTGCTCTGGTCAAACAATATATGAGGTATTTTACCGGAAGTGTCAGTTTCACCTGCTAACCCATCCGGCATAGGGAAACATTGTAATTTGACCCATGATTCCTTATTCTTCCAGTATAAAACTAGCTTATATTGAAACTGACACTCCATTACTGAAGATTGTTCCACTATCGACCATTTTTGCATGTTCCTAGTTGTAGTTGGTTGCGATCTTCAGGACAAATGACCTCAGAGAAGATTTTCAAGGTTGTACACTGTAAAACTGCATGCATGTTCTATTAGTTTGCCAAAATGAAGAACCAAAAGATTATGTAATAATACTTAATTATTATTTACAAGGATAGACTGGTAGTTCGCCAAGAAAATCTGCATGGACTTTCTCTGCAAGCTCATACGGCAGAAAGGTCATGGAAGCCAATGGTACAGTTAGAATTACAAATAGCATGACAATGGAAGTACTGGTGGTGACTAAGGTGCTGCTCTGGCTTGAGTCACAAAACGACACACTTGTGTTACATTCTGAGTGATTTATTGAGCATGATTCGAAAGGTGCAGGCTGGTTTGATGCACAGATAATGGACAGTATCACTACAAGTGTCAACAATTCGCATAATCACATTTATCTTCATTCCAGGTAACATGGGTGTCGATAGCAATGAGAAAACAGACAGGCTGGCTGGCTCTGCTACCATATTGGACGGTCAGCCAATGGATAGAACTGACATTCTGAACGTCCTCATAGAGTGTGGCAGCAAAGAGGATTTTCATTTAAACCAATCCACATCAAATGCTAGATTGCAGGAGCTTAGATTGAAGATTGGAGTGTCTAGAAAAGAATAGCACAACAGATATATGAGTAGGCTCATCAATCAAGATCAAACTGGTATGGTCATTCGCTGGACGCACTTGGAGATATTGCGAAGGAGATCAGAGCACCTACGGGTGTGTCCGGAATGCAATGAACATATTCCAAACAGAAATTGAACTGAAATTGAACTTAATAAAAAAAAAAATAATAATATTTGGTTAACATTTCCACAATCTGCTGCTGTGTGAAATCAAGGCAAACAATATGAATGTGTTTCCATGCTCGACTGTTTATTTGAAATGTTTACATAAACAAAAAACATGTTTAGTTCTATTTTATTAACATAAATAATATGCAAAAGAGAGAAAAACCTACATATTTATTACATTTATATTTTGTAAACTTTAAAAATCTTTTCTTAAACAATAAAGATATTTCCAGTTTTATTGCCTCCATGTTGCAATTGAACTTCTTACTTTGAAGTTTTGACCAGGCTGGCAAAAATAATCACATTCTCCACAACCTGATGCAGACTTGCCAGTTCATCTAAAGTGACCTACATGGTTCTGAAACTATTATCACAAAAATTGTGAATATTATGAAAATAAATTGTATGTGTAGACCTATTGGTTCTGGTGTAGATCTGCAACAGCACATTTGTTTAGTTTTAAGTAATTATGTAATAAGTTCTTTTATGAATTGGTTTATAAATAATTTCTTTGGGTTACTGCTATATTTTTTGGCATTTGTGTACATTTGTGCTGAATATTTAATCTTACATAAAAGTACAGTATACTGCGATCAGTTACATATGGGTTAAGAATATTACGATCAGCTACAATATTGAGAATACCATGATTAGCTACAATTGTGTTAACTCTTTCCACGCCCATTTATTTCCTCAATGTTTAACCCCTTTTGGGACGCCATATACGGAAATATACGGGTTTACGAGGACGCCGTATACGGAAATATACGGGTTTTTTATATTGTTTCAGAAGAATTCGCTAAATAAAACGAGAAGTCCAAATTTTATATAGCTTGAACTGTGACCTATAAGTAGGACGAACTGCGGAAATTTTCCTTATTTCACGCTAAAACTGATCGGAGGTAGTATTTCTTTGTGAATTTTATAAATTGTGCTTCGTAGTTCGAAATTTTTTGGGAAATGGCTTCTAATTTCAATACCGATAGTTAAAGTGAGGACTTTGAGTTTGAGGGACATTTCATGCAGCTAGGTGAGATAGGGATTACATTAGATCTTGTGATTCTGAGAGTGATGTTGAATTGTCCAGTGATGACGAAGCTGAACCTGTCGACCACGATGTTCAATTAGATTTAGAGAATTTTTCTTCCGACATCGAGGAGACCGGCCCTGTGCCCGTTGTTGACAGCGATGGTTGGAGTGATACCACTTCCCCAGTAGTTGTGGAGCCATTTATGGAAGAGAGTGGGCCTTCTCATACACTAAAGGAGGGTGCAGAACCATTCGATTATTTCAGCTTAATTTTTGAGGAGCAGTTTTTTGAATTTATGGCAGATCAAACGAATTTGTACGCTGATCAACGTCAGAAAAGAGCTGGGAAAATCCAAAACCTGTTATTGGTGTAGGGCATGCCGCAAGGAGAGAAGAAGAGGCCCGAGAGTCAGTTTTTGGATGCAACCTCTGCCAAATACATCTGTGCAGAGGGGAGT
Organism: Arion vulgaris; assembly: GCA_020796225.1. NCBI lineage: Eukaryota > Metazoa > Mollusca > Gastropoda > Stylommatophora > Arionidae > Arion > Arion vulgaris. The sequence continues at coordinate 5,424,761 of CM036772.1, read as the reverse complement.
GCTTTTCCAAATACCATGCATCACTCCACAGTTGACCGGAGTGAGTAAATTTTCAATTTTTTTATACAAAACTTATTCTAAAATTTTTCACTTTTCATTTTGTTCCAACTTTCACAGCATATTTTCAGCACCTGTCTTATTTCATTGCCTCATTGTAAATTTCTTGTGAAACTTTATCCAGTTCACAGTATTGTTGCTCATTATTTGAATGTTCTACAAGCAATAGTTTTATTATTATTAATTTTTTTAGAAAGACATGTTGCGTTTTTTGAGGAGTTATTCCCTTTTAGTGTTTTTATGAGGTAATTTTTTTTTGACGTGCTGGGGACCAAAGGGTTAAGCAGTTAATTCAAGGGAAGTAAAAAAAAAAAAATTACGATCCCAACTACTTATCAATAAATAAACATATATATATTATTATATACTAAATTGAAGTAAACTGGACAACCTAACAGAATAACAAGGTTAAAAGTACTATAAGTAAAACAGAAGAAGTAAAACTAGAAAGACTTCTTATAAGGGAAGCAACTCTATGGCGCAGTGTGCGGCTTAAAGCGTCAACGGACTTCCGCCATGGCGCAGTGTGCGGCTTAAAGCGTGGAAAGAGTTAAGAATACTGCAGTCATCTATAAAGTAAAGGAAGACTGCAGTAAAACTATGTAGCAATGGAGGAAACACGCTACAACAAAGTACTGCAGTTTTACAAAGTACAAAAACAATATATAGCGAGGGATATAATGTGATTTTAGGGTAGTTAAGGGATGTATTGTCTGACTGCATATGTTATGTCTGCCGTATAGGAAGTCTGAATTTCTTCGATTCTTTTGTATCGTTTGCTTGACAAAGGCCTTTTGGTCAAAACATCTCTGTATATTGTTTTTGTCCTTTGTAAAACTACAGTATGAGTAGGCTCATCAATCAAAATCGAACTGGTGCGGTCAGTCACTGGACACTGTTGGAGATATTGTGAAGATCGGAGCACCTATGGACATGTCCGAAGTGCAGTGAAGATATTCCAAACTGAAGCTGAAAACTACAGTACTTTATTTTTACGTGTTTCGCCATTGCAGTCAGCTACAGTGTTGAGAATATCATGATCAGCTAAGAATGGGTTAAGAATGCGACAATTAGTTACAGTGTTAAGAAATGTCATGATCAGCTAATATATGCTAATATATACCATGATCATGTATGTGAAGCTCTCGAAAAAGCAGGAAAAAATATACACGTAACAGCAGGAAAAAATAGAATGAGGTAATTTAAAATAAAGCCCCTTGCCTGCAAAATTATGGCAGAGTCTTGCCAAGTGACAGGCACTTCATACTCAAAGAATTATTCTCTTTGAGTACCATTCGACTTAAGGCTTTCACAAAAGATTTCCATTGTTGCCATTCTGCCACCTTTCTATTACTTGTTTTCCACGTCAGGTCATAATCTTTTAAACTCTTTTTCCACAGTTATTCTCCATTTTTCCTTTGAATATCAGAAAACTGTCCTAGCCAATGACATATTGTATGGAACATTCTATTTTATTTATACTGCTTGCGTGGTGCGGGCCCAAGAAAGAATAGTATCACAGTGGCCTACAAGGCATGTCGTTAGAGGCGACGGATGTAGGACCTAGTGAAGCTACTCAAGTAAATACAAAGCATTGCAGAAATCGGATGTGCTGGTCTACTTGCAGGTGCCTAACTGGCACAACGTAACTCACTCTAGGCTCAGATCACATATAAATCACAGAGTGATTAACAAGTGGTCGATATGGAGCGTACGAGAAAGAAGAAGAAGACAATTTATTTATATTATTAATATTTAAAAGAAGTACTGAACTAATACATGCAAGAAAAAATTTAAAATGAACCTTAATATTTAAAAAAAGACAACTAATAACATGAATACAAGAAAAAGACAACAAATAACATGAACCTTAATACAAGAAAAATAAATAATCAGAGGTTATCACATATCCTTTTTTGATTTGTTGTCTTCATGATTTCATATTTTGAAATGCATCACTGGATATCTGCAAGACAAAAATTAAAAACAAATATAGAATAATTTTCATGAGAGACATACGAAAAGATTATTTTACAACTTGTGAGTGAGATACACTAAAGGATTACTTTACAACTTGTGAGTGAGATACACTAAAGGATTACTTTACAACTTATGAATGAGACGCATTGAAGAATTACTTTACATCTTGTAAGTAAGACGCACTGAAGGATTACTTTACAACTTGTGAATGAGATACACTAAAGGATTACTTTACAACTTGTGAATGAGATGCATTGAATGATTACTTTCAGTTTCAGTTTCAGTTTGGAATATCTTCATTGCACTCCGGACATGTCCATAGGTGCTCCGATCTCCTTCGCAATATCTCCAACAGCGTCCAGCGACTGAATGTACCAGTTCTATCTTGATTGATGAGCCGACTCGTATACCTGTTGTACCGTTCTTTCTTGCCACACCAATCTTCAAACCCAGTTCTCGCAATCTAGTAGTTGCCGTGGATTGGTTGAGATGAAGGTCTTCTCTGCGCCACGCTCTATGAGGGCGTTCACGATGTCAGCTCTGTCCATGGGCTGGCCCTCTGATATAGCGGCAGAGCCAGCCAGTCTGTCTGCTCTCTCATTGCCAACGACACCCATGTGCCCCGGAACAAAGACAAGTGTAATTCTACAAATTGTTGACGCCTGCAGTGATTCAGTCCATTGCCTGCGCACCAAACCGGCCTCCACCTTTCGGATCATACTCAATGGGTCACTCAGAATGCACGCATGAGTGTAGTTTTGTGACTCTAGCCAGAGTAGTGCATTGGTCACCGCCAGTACCTCCATTGTCATGCTGCTTGTTGTCATACTAAATGCACCACTGGCTTCCCTGACCATTCTGCCACATGAGCTTGCAGAGAAGGCCCATGCAGACTTTTCGTGACGAACTACCGATCCATCCGTGTAAATCACGCGCTCGCTGCATTGCAGTTTTCATCGATAATGGCTTTGACGTCTGCATTCAACGCCACGGGATTTCCTTCTCTGCAACGTTTGTCAAATTTAATGATGGTTGAAAAGGTGTTCCAGTATATTGGAGGCATCGGTATCCATTCTTCCCCATGGTCAATATTATTTAGCCCGCATACCAGCTGAACAGTATCTGCGGCACGGCCAACCCATGACTTGGCCCGCTTTAGCCGATTTCCACCACTGGTGCTGAGCTGTTCATGCAATGGGTGATCCTTTTGGCACTTATTTTGAGATAGGCACGTGCTCTAGCTATCTTGAGTCTATACTCCATGGTCGGAAAATCCAGGAGAAACCTCATAGCCACAAGGGTGTATCCCTTGTGCAACCGAGGATGATGCGCATAGCTTCGTTCTGTATTCTCTCCAGTCTTTCGATTTGCGTTTTGCTGACAGTGAGGGTGGCCATTGCATATTCAATGCTGGAGAGGACCAGTGTCTGATACAGGATGACAAGCAGTCGTTGCTCGATGTTAACAGCCGCCATGACTCTCATTGCCGCAAACCTTTGCGTGCCTTGACAATGACATACTCAACATGTTCCCAGAAACACAAGCTGCGGTCAAATGTCACACCCAAATATTTCATCGATATATCTACGGGTAAAACACTACCACGAAGTTTCACACTAGGCGTACATGCGTTAACAGTGTGATGATTACTTTACAACTTGTGAATGAGACGCACTAAAGGATTACTTTACAACTTGTGAATGAGACGCATTGAATGATTACTTTACAACTTGTGAATGAGACGCATGAATGGATTACTTTACAACTTGGATGAGAACTAAGGATTATTTAACTGAGCAACACACTAAATGATTACTTTACAACTTGTGAATGAGACGCATTGAATGATTACTTTACAACTTGGAATGAGACCACTGAATGATTACTTTACAACTTGTGAATGAGACGCATTGAATGATTACTTTACAACTTGGAAAGACGCACTAAAGATTACTTTACAACTTGTGAATGAGACGCATTGAATGATTACTTTACAACTTGTGAGAAGACCACTGAAGAATTACTTTACAACTTGTGAATGAGATGCATTGAATGATTACTTTACAACTTGTGAATGAGATACACTAAAGGATTACTTTACAACTTGTGAACGTGACACACTGAAGGATTACTTTATCTGACTATTTAAAACATTACACACATAAATCAAGAAAAGGAGACAAATATATTATGGACTAATCAGATAATCAGGATATTAACTCTTTCCATCTGCAGTTATTTCCTCAGTTATTTTACAGTTAATTCAAGGAATGCATAAAGAAAGCAATTTAAAAAAAATCATAACTATTCGTCAATAAATAAACATATATATATATATTATTATTATATACTAATTTTAAGAAAACTGGACAACCTATTAGAATAAGATTAAAAAGTACTTGAAGTAAAATAGTAGAAGTAAAACTATAAAGACTTCTTATAAGAGTAGCAACTCTAATGGCGCAGTGTACGGTGAATGGCGTTCAACGGAATTCGCTGTGGCGCAGTGTGCTGCGAAAGTGGGGAAAGAGTTCAGAACAGGAAATAGAGGAAAATACACACTGTAGAATAATATGAGCAAAGGAATTATCATCATCATGTAGAGCTTGTCACTGTCAGAACTTGGCTCCCATGACAGTACCTCTAAATGCATCACCGTCCTGATGAGGTGTTCCACGTTGTCCGTAGCCAAACTCAACTCATCTATGATATCCTGCACCCATATTCTCCTTGGTCTTTCTCTCATCTACCTTGTATCGTGCCCTCCAGAATGATCTTTTCCTGAGAATCATGTTGTTTTTATATGTTAAAAATATTTAATTTTTATCTTCTTTATCAATTACTTCTCTTCAATTTTAAGCTTTTGCCAAGAAAGGCTTGTTTGTTCCTTTTCTGTTTTAATGAATCAATTTTTCAACTGTTTAAACAGTAGTCCATGCCTCACATCCATATATTTAAAAAATACATGCTTGAAAATTCTAAGGTTTGTCTTTTTGTTAGTTCTCTTCATCATCAGGTGCAGATCTCACATGGTTCCACTGAATGAATCTCAGCATCCTCTGTTTTCGCTTATTGTGCCATCTGCCAGACTTGTAACTCAGTCCATTTCTAAAGTTTCTCCCACTTATCTCTCGTCTTCCTTTGCTTCTCCAACTTTCCCCTCTAGTAAATGTTTTATCATGGTGTCATGCCTTTTATGTGCCCAAAATACTTTACTTGTCTGAATTTTATTTCTCTTAATAATTGTTTCTTCATGCCTAGTTTTCCTAAAACTTGTTTCTCTTCCATAGGTTTTGTCATTGTTTTAATTTCTGTGGAGCCATGTTCAATCTATCTATATCCTCTTTGAGTACCATTCGACTTAAGGTTTCTATAAAGATTTTCATTGTTGCCATTCTGTCACCTTTCTATTACTTGTTTTCCACGTCAGGTCATAATCTTTTAAACTCTTTTTCCACAGTTATTCTCCATTTTTCCTTTGAATATCAGAAAACTGTCCTAGCCAATGACCCTACTGGCATACAACATGCATGCCCAATCCACCTCCATTTTTTAATTATAGTCTCCATTGATGAACAGTTTGTTGTTTTAAAAGCTCTTTCTTTGCCATAATATTTGGGAAGAAAATTTGCAGGATTATTTTTAGGCATTTATTTTGAAATGTCTCCAGTTTGTGTATGATGTTTTGGGTAATTTTCCAGCATGCATTACTGTGTAAGGGCACTGCTTTTATATATTTTAAGTGTTGTTTTAAAATGTAATCTTTTGGCTTTCCTGATTTTGTTAACCATGGCGAAAGTAGAATGGCAATTCTTTAAACTTTAATCTAAATAAAAAGAAACTTTCTGATGATTGTTTGCAAAAATATCATGAGTTACAAAAGTGATGAGTGACAGTGAAATTCTATAAATTTGTACCTTAGTAACTACTTGCTTGGTGGATCTCCAATCAGTATAAGTAACATTTTTCTATAATCACCGGATGTGTCATCCTGGGACAGGAGGGAAAAAAAGATAGCATTTAATGTGATCATCTTAATCTTAAGAGATTCATGAATTCAGTCTTAATATGTTGTCTAAATTGTCTTGTTGCACCCTGATGAAGGTCTGTTAATTGATATGTAGGTTAAATGGATAGATCGAGCCTTCTGCACAACTGCTACTAAATGTTGTTACCAGTTCTAACATAGGACTGTATTCAACTGCTCAACTACTACTACTACTACTACCATTACTACTGCTACTGATATTACTGCTACTGATATTACTACTACTAGTGGGGACTGCCTAGAGTAGTTGATAGTAGCTCGGCCTGCTAGCTGTGAGACGCCTCATAGCTCGGGTTCGAACCCACTATCCGGCATTTGTTCGAGTCCCTGGTCTTACTCAGGACGATAACGTGAGTACCTCTGAAGTCGGAGAAAATCTGCCTGTATGGCGAGGGAATACTAATTACGAGTACATTGAGCACACGGCTGCCGGTGTAAAGTAATTTACAATGTGCACGCTGCTGCCATTGTAAGAAATTGGAAAAACGGATTTTCACGCAAAAATCAGTTTCAGAGATGAAACTCGTCTGAGTTGAAAGCGCGAAAAAAAAAAAAAAAAACTACTACTAGTACTACTACTACAACTGCTACTACTACTACAACTACTACTACTACTACTACCATTACTACTGCTACTGATATTACTGCTACTGATATTACTACTACTAGTACTACTACTACAACTGCTACTACTACTACAACTGCTACTACTACTACTATTGTTCTCAGTAGAACATTAGATTGCATCTCTTGCTTTCTTACTATTACTACTAAACTTTCTTGTTCCAAGTGGAACATAGGACTGCATCTATTGCTCTCTACTGAGTTCTATTTTGGTCCGCATCAACTCCATCTGTGAGATTCTGAATCAAAAGATTCAAAATCATTTTTACAACCTGATTCTCTTATGGCATTGATATCTGCACTATCTATTGATTGTTCTTCTTTGATCACTGCTGTATTAGCTAGGTGATCTACACGTTCATTGCCTTGTACTCTCACATGTCTTGGCACAAAAATAAAGGTTAAATGAGCCATTCAGGATGTGCTCAATGTGACAAACCATTCCTGCCTCATACAGCTAGGTTGAATTTTCTTGAGAAGAAGAAAAAGATTGACGGTATTGCTCTTGGACTACGAGGCAGGGAAAACCACGCGAAGGTGGCAACAGGACATCAAAGAAACCTTGAACATGACGTTGGAGGAGGTGGGAGAACTTGCTAGAGACAGAGAGTTTTCAGGTGGGCTGTGATGAAAGCAACATTTCACAAATGAAATGCTTACTTGAGCATTGACACCTTTGGTCTCTATCTTTGCTATATTGTCTAATAAAATATGCAAAACTGTGTACTTCTTCAATTATTTGGTCATCAACCATAATGAAGATGTGTGTTCTATGTTTTTATTACTAAAAATTAATTGCATATCCTTTACAGGACTTTGCAAATCAACCCCAGCTTTTAGCGCTGTTTGTGATTTTTCTAGGCATTATTACGTTCAGTAGTTTCCCGTTGCTTTCTGAACCGTGGCGCCATCGTCCTTTTGTTAAAATCCACGCGAAACAATTTGCAACCAAACTGTCCACAGCATGATTCAAACTTAGAACGTCGGGGTTCATCACTAAACAGACAAAGAAAAACATACAAAACATTCTAGCCATATTCTTACAGTAATAAACATGGCCAGGCTCTGTTTGAATGCCTTTTGAAATTCTTCTTTGATTTCCACCATATCCACTTCGCAGCGAGATGCAACAATGCGCACCAACGTGTCATCATCAGTTCCAAGCCTTCATAGCTCTGTGCAATTCAGATGCAAAATAGGCTGCTTTCCCTCTTATTACACGAACTGTAGATTATACATTTTATTTTCAAGTTACAAAGTACAAATAATGAACCTTCTCTTATATATGTATTTATTTACCAATAATTTACGACTATAAATTAAACACACTCAGATACCACTATGAAAAGGCATACTGTGCAAAAATGCTGGTCTATTGAGACAAGAAAAGAGTTCTTCAGTGTTACAATAATACTTCTTTTTCTCTAATCCTGTTTTGCCTCACAGCATCAGGATAAAGGATTTCTTCTTCTTTGCATTCGTTTCTTTATGACCAATTTTAATCACTCTTTGTGATATGTTTGATCTTTGCCAAGAAGGTGTATACGTTGCACATTGGTTTGGTAGGCCCCTAAAGCATAGACTTCTACATGTTTAGGACACGTGCATCCGATTTCAGCCAAACCTTCTTAGTCGCCTCTTACGACATGCATGGCAGGTAACAGTGGTTCTATTCTTTACACCCCAAATTTGGGCCGGTAACCACTCGGGCGAAGTGATTTCTAAAACAGGCGTTTGTGTGCATTTCATAAATAGTGTTTTCACCCACTTTGTTCTCTCTGACGTCCACCTTTTGCATGGATAGCCATTTGCTTTGTATCCACTGTATCAGAGTAACATTGTTCTTTGGGTCTGTTGGTAATTTGCTTATGTGGCCAAACTATTTAATTTTTGTTTCTTGATGAAGTTCAGTATTGATGTGTTACCCACTTTTTGTCTTATGTCTTCATTTCTAAACCAGTCTCTTTTTGATACTACCTGCATTCTGTGAAGTCACTTCATCTCTGTTGAAACTAGTTTCTCATCACAATCATTCAATACTGACATATGGAAGTGAATCTCGGACAATAATCAAACAGGCAAGCAAAATTTGAAGACCATGGAGATATAGTCTTGCAAAAGAATGTTTAAAACTTCATGGACTGTTCAAAGGACTAAAGTAAATATGCTGAGAGAGTGATCAATTTAAAAAGGAACCTTTTGACACATTCAAAGGTAGAGGTTATCACTTTAGGCCTGAAATTCAAAAACATATTAAAATACATTGTGATAATTGAAACAAATTTATGGTAAGAGAAATAGAGGATGACAGAGAGAAAAGATATCGAACAGTATGATGACATGGTATAGAAAAATATCAATATCTGAGTTGGTCGCCATTGCCAGCAGACATGATACCTTGCGATAAAGATCCTTATGAGATATTATATTTCATAAGGTCGATAGGCATCAAAATGCTACTGAATTCTTTGAAGAGGCTGTTGTTACTTCCTGTAGTACTGCTTTTTAGGGTGGTGTAGACAGGTAGGATGAGAGCCTGAGGAATTTAATGGTCGCATGGCTAGTACAGTCACCGCATAGCTGTTCAGGCTAGGATTTTTCATTTATGCCCACAACAGAAAAAAATCCTTGGCCTAACGTGAATTGAACAAGGGGCTCCCACATGGGAGCAGCACTCTAGAGGAACACTATCAATTGCTACCTTTTTTTTCTCTCATTTCCCTGAGTGAACTTAAATGAGAGAGTCAATTTTGAAGAGATATAATTTCATATACAAAGGTAAAGAGGCAGAAAAGAAGTTTAAGAAAAAAATAGATAAAAAATATGACATGTAAGCACAGAGATTTAAATGAGTCATTTTTTCTTTCTTTTCTCAATCCTGTTTGCTTCACAGTGTCAGGATAAGAAGAGATTTCTAGAATGGGCTTTTGTGTGCACTTCATAAACTAACCTCCAGTGGCTTACGTGGATATACTGTCCTCGGCATGTGGGTGTTTATGGTAATGGAGAGCGGACAGGCTTGCATCAACAGCATCGATTGTTGGGGAGTTGAAGATGGATAGGGGGATATTCTTCGGGGTCTCTTCGCGACTGTCTGTTGGATGAGGACACTAAAATCGATGTTGAATCGATCAAGCGATTTAGGCAGTTTGGAGTTACCCATTGTTCAAGTCGAACTGGATGCCTGAGAGGCAGAGTGAAAGGTGTGTTTAATCAGCGAGCCACAGGAACCATCAGTATGCATACTCTTCAATATCTGTTGGGGAGACTGAGCACCTATGGGTCTGCCCGAGTGCAATGATATCAGTTTAGTAACCAATAACCAATAACTTCATAAACAGTGTCTTTCATTGCCTCTGTTATCTCTGAGGTCCATCTTTTGCTAGGCTGGCTTTTGCTTTGTATTCACTGTATCAGAGTAACATTGCTCTTTGAGGCACACTGTCTGTTGGTAATCTGCTGTTACTGTCTGTTGTAATATAAATTATTAATGAATTCAAAAACTAATGAAGAAAACAAAACTTTACTTATGGCCAAAATCCTTTTTCAGGTCACCACTCATCTCAGAACTAATGCTGTCTTCAATGTCTTTGTTAGCCAACTTGGCATACTCCTGGAATGTTGCCCGGAGCTGTGCATAGCTTCCTGATACAAGGATTGCTTGGAATCGTGATTCATCAGTCCCCCATTTCTTCTCACCAGCATCAAACAAAGCCTGAAGATGATAGTAATAATTTGTACTAATGTAGTTTCTTGCCAGTAATCTTCTTCTCTTGCGTTCGTTCTTTACGACCAATTTTAATCACTCTTTGTGATATGTTTGTTCTTTGCCAAGAACGTGTATACGTTGCACATTGGTTTGGTAGGCCCCTAAACGCATAGACTTCTACACGTTTAGGACACGTGCATCCGATTTCAGCCAACTTGCCAGTAATATAAAAAGGTAAAATATTTTGTGCAAAGGTCTGGTTTCCTATTATTAGTGTTCCCCCAGTCATACAGGTGTGCCTTCTCCAACTCCAGAGGTACGATATCACTGTGTCCAGTGTTTAGGTATTCCATTTGCTCTGTAGCTTTTCCTTGATAAAAACCTTTTCAAAATATTGCTGTATCTTGTTTTTGTACTTTTCAAAACTACCTTCATTTGTTTTTATGTGTTTCATCTTTGGTACCTATTTTTATTACAGTCTTCCTTGGCAAAGATAATAACATATTTGTCATTTTTATAATTTTATATGTTAATGGCAGGGTTGGGATTGGCTAGTCTCTCTTAGGAGGGGCGAAAAGTGAAAAATAGTAGCCTGCTGATGACCCTCAGAACACACAAGTCAACCCCATCTCCCAGCGGTGTAGACCGGAAAACTTTGACCGTGAGGTCAAAGGCTAATGGGGCAATGGCTCGCCTAGGAGATGGACTCCCTAGGTCAGAATAATTTTTTTAAAATGTCCTTGGGGAGTTAGCCCAACAAAAAATCTCGGTGGAGGTCTGGACCCCAGACTTGTGATATCAGTGGATTTACCCTGATATCCAAGATCAAGACCCCCAGCTATGGGCAAATAGCCCCACTGTCTTGTGGGAGCCTCAGGAGAGGCAAAGGCTATGGGAGTACACCCAAACAGAAAATCTAGAGCGGAGTCCCTAAGGTGGACAGGCATCAAGTGATGTCCTACTGGCAGCTCCTGCAACCGAACTGATACCAGATGTCGTGCTTGCACTCCTCTGGATGCTATCAGCGAGGTCGAGAAGGGGTAGTTGATGCTTGGGCAACTCAGCTACTCCATAAAAATCGCTCAGGCATGCATCACAGAGAGGTCACTTCGTGGTAGACTTTGCTGACTAAACCAAGAAACGTTGTGATTCAGCGCAGAACATACTACGTGACGCAAAACCTATTGTCTCCTAATCAAAGAGGCCAATGATGAATGAATTTCTAAGTAACATAGTGCTAAAGATTTTCCTAACACTGTGTCAGTTTTTCATTGCAATTTCTGAAACAAAGTCATTTTTATAGATTTAATTTGCTAGCACTCCCCTAACCTTCATAATATGAGGGGAATATTGTGGTATACTAGACACAGATTTGTATAGATGAGTTACTGAAGAGATGTTAGTAATACATAAAAGTTAGCATTGTAGCACCACATCTAGTGAGTTATACTGTAGTATGGTGCAATATCTGATTGTTCATAAGGGAGACCACTAGAGCTGAGTCATGCCCCAATGAATGGAAAGTAAAGGTAGGTAAAGTAAAGGGATCCTTTTTCATACATCAAGATATGTTGGGTAATACAGTGTTAGGTCCATATTTTACATTGACCGTCAGCACACAATGGGTGATGTGGTCAATATCTCTGGCCACCATTACTTCCCAGTGCTTTTCATGGTAACCAATTGAAGCTGGGTTGATCGGAGAGCCGCTATGGTCAGAAAAATATTCTACGCCAACTTTGGAATTTAACCTGGACCGTGCACCTAAGAAGCAAGTTCAGTAACACCTACACTGCTGCATCTCTCCCAATGAATGATAGTAAACAAAAATTGTTGTAGTGAAATTAATGTTTCATACCTGAGCATCCTGTCTGGCTTTGTTTCTATCAAATTCTGTTCCTTCTGGTCTGTTTGCCTGGAGGCAACCAATCAGCAGACGTCTGAAATCCCTAGACGTGTCTCCTGTGATATCTGCTTCCAGATCTTTGCCAAACACTAAAACATAACAAGTAAACAGAACTTCTAAATGCTGCACAAAAGTTAATCTCTTAAAGAGTAAATTAATAAACTCAACATTTATATTATTTTTAAAGACATGAACATTTCTTTCACTGTAAGTAAAGTAAATTATGACTTTGTGTTGTCGGGGCATACAATGGAAGCAAAGAATAGTAACACTGCGACCTACATTGCATGTTGTATGAGGCGACTAAGGTAGAGTTTAGCATGGAGCTGGCTACCCCATCTGGTAGAAAAGTTTAGCTATTAAATTCAACCAACCATGTGCAAGTCAAATACAATGAAAATGATAACTGCCAACCAAGAGGAACGATATACTGAACTGGAAGGAGCTGCAAGAGATAGCTAAAGATAGGAAGACTTGACATGAGTTTGTGGAGGACCAGCCTGGGTTAAAAGACACAAGAGAGAGAAAGTAAAAAAAAAAGATTACTTTTTCATATCATGGTGCATAATGGAGAATCAATCAATCAAGTACCAGGCCTGCAGGTGTAGGCGATCATGTCTCTCCACAACTCTCTCTCTCCTTGGTGCAGTTAATAAGTTCCGACATCGATCTTTGGTCGAACCACAATGTCAAACTATCTAACATCTTCTCCCTCTGTCTTCTATGATCTCTCCTTCTCTGTATTTTACCCGTTGTTACCAAATGCTCCAAACCTTCTCTTCACACTAATAGCCCAAAGAAATTTAATTGCCTGATTCTTATTCTTTTGATCAGGTTTCTTTGTGTGCAGGCCTCTTTTAAAACATTATCAATTGTGATAAGATTGTGAGAAGGCTATTATGGAAGGAGGCATCGCAGCAAAGTGGAGAAAAGGAAGACCACAAAGAAGATGGATTCAGGATGTGGCTGATGAGAGAAAAATTCCAAAGGACTGTAAGTGTCACAAAGTTCTGGATGGACAAGCTGCTGGATGATGATGAGCTGCACAGATGTAAAATCAAAGGAACAAGTTCTTAAAGACACTGGGGCACACAAACAACTATTGACAAGGTTGCAAAAATGTAGACTGTCTTGGTTTGGTAACGATATGAAGCAAAAAAAGGTCTGCATTTCCTAATTTTCATGCAAATGGTAATCTTAACTTCAAACATAAATTATACAGCATCTATCTATAATATATTATGAACAAATAGACAGATAATAAAGATATTAAGAACAGAACATAGAGGAAAATAAGAGAAATACACACTGTAGAATAATATGAGCAAAGTAATCTATCTATATCCTCTTTGTGTCCTGTTTGACACATAAGAGATTTCCATTGTTGCCGTTCTGCAGTCTTTCTACTAATTATTTCCCATGTCAGGCCACAATCTTTCAGCACTCTTTCCACAGTTCTTCCCTATATGTTTCTTTTGGACTTCCAACCGTTCTAATCCCATCCGCTGTCCATTGGAAAGCTGTTCTAGCCAATGTTCCTACTGGCATACAACATACATAATCAATCTACCCCCATCATCTTCATCTTTTAATGATCGTCTTCAATGATTTACAGTTTGTTTTAAAACTCTTTATTTGCAATAGTATTTTATCCAAAATTTAAAGATTTCTTCTTCAAAATATTTTTGCAATATCTCCATCTTGTTTATAATGTTGTGTATAATGTTGTGGATACAGTTTATACAGTTGTAATTACGTAAATAAATATTATAACATAAGAAATATGTTCAATGACGTACTGGTTTTATATGCTGTCTTGATATTTTTCAGCTGATCATTGGTTCTAGTGCAGATGATCTCTATAAGAACATTTTCATCAGTGCCCAGTCCCTGCAAATATGTGTTAGGTTTTGATTATATTATAAACAAACACAATCAATTTACATGACAATAATGAAGACATTGATGGCCAATAAGATTTTAGTGTATTTCCCATAAGAGTTTTGGCTACACAGAGAAGAAGTGAAAGATCTGGCCAGGCAACAGTTCTCAAAGACAACAATACAAAGGTTCAGATAAAACAGTAGAAAATTTGATCAATATAATGTTGTTTGTTTTTTTGCATTCGCTCTTATCAACTAAGTTAACTGCTCTTTGTGATCTGTGTGGTTTGCGCAGAAAACATGAGTAAATTACGCCCGTTAGGTCCCTTTGGTATATAGGACAGGCATGTCTCAATTTGGCCAAATCTTGCAGAATATGGAAAAGACTTCCTCAAAGACTTCAGCAGAACAGACCAGGTCATTATATTTCAACTATATACCGGACACTGCAGACTCAACAAACACTTTCATAGACTAGGAATAAGTCAAACAGCTCTCTTACAGTGTCAACAGGTGAAACAGAGACCAGAGCATGTCCTGCAAGACTGTCCTCACCTAGGTGAGCTGAGAAACAGCATATGGTCACACTCAGTCGATCTGAAAACTGAGCTTTGGGGAAAATGTCGCTGACTTCCCAATTTGTGGTCCATAGTGGATTGAGCACATGACCACCAGAGAGCGATGAAGAAGAAGAAGAACACATTACTGGTGATTAAGACACAGTCAATAAGGTGATAGAAGTCCATTCAGAGAACCGGATCTGACAAAGACTCTATTTTACCTTCAAGTAAGTGATAGAATTGGTCACTGGCTGCAAAACTGCAGTCTCATTAAGTGGGCAGGGATTGAATAAAGAAGGTAAAACTAGTTTCAAAAATTGTGTAATTATAATGGGTGTATCAGACCAAGAAGCACAGATACTGCAGTCTCACTGTCGAATTTAGAAACAGAAAAAATAATACTCTACTTATCAATTAACTAGACTTCATCTACTTATCAATGAATCAATTAACTAGACTTCATCTACTTATCAATGAATCAATTAACTAGACTTCATGAACTTATCAATGAATCAATTAACTAGACTTCATGAACTTATCAATGAATCAATTAACTAGACTTCATGAACTTATCAATGAATCAATTAACTAGAGTTAAGCACTCAAAAGTCATTTAATATACTACCAAAAATTCAATGTAATTTCTTTCATAGGTTTTTTCATAAAACTAAAATTAAACATAGAAAAAGCAAACACATAAACCATAAATATAAAAACAAAAACAACCAATGCACATTACCTTGATGGCTTTGTTGAGCTGCTTAGCATCAAACTCAGCTGGGCCAAGCAACATGTCAACACACAGAGTTTTGAAATTAAAACTAAGTTCACTAGCAAGCTCACTTGCAAGGTCCTGAGATAAAACATATATCAGTAGCATAGTTTTAGCAGTATAAACAACATTCTCTCGTACATTGTAAACCATAAAGTTCATGTTTCAGAAGTGAAAGTAAATCAAATGTAATTAAGTTACTGGTTATTGTATGATGCCACATGCCGCCTCCCCTCCCCACTAGTGCTTCTTATAACTCCCCTTCAAGTTCCTTGAAAATCGGCTAATTTCCTCCAACCTGATCTCTCTTGAGCAAGCCAGCTTAGCTTATTCCAGGTCATTCCTGTCTCTTCTCTTTTTCTGTCTACAGTTTGTCTCCATGTCTCTCTAGGTCTTCCTGTACACTTCTTGCCTCCTGGATTCCATTTTAGAGTCACATGTAGTGTCTGGTATTTCTGTACTCTTAATATATGTTTCAACCATTTCCATCTCTTTTATGGCCCGTGTGGTACCTGGGCCCGAAGGAAGCAAAGAATAGTAACACTGCAACCTACAAGACATGTCGTAGGAAGCGACTGATGTAGGACCTAGGATGCTACCCTAGTAAATAAAAAGTATCGCAGAAATCGGATGTGCTGGCCTACTTGTAGGCACATAACTGGCACAATGTACAATCCTCTTAGGCTCAGATCACATACAAATCACACAGAGTGGTTAACAAGTGGTCAATATGGAGCGTTCAAAGAAGATCTCCTTTTTAATTATATTGTTAAAGGAACCCTCTTCCTACCTCGAGGTATATTGGGTAATACAGTGTTAGGTTCATATTCTTTATTAACTGTTGGCGCCAGCGTGCCCAGCGTGTTCGTAGCGCTTGGAGTACGGGTGACTAGTCTTCTGTAAGTGCGGGTTCAACTCCGCGGACTGGCAGAAAAGCTACAGGTTGCCCAGATTTACGGTGTTCGTGGCACCGAGCCGAAGGGTTACGATGTCCATGACACCGAGCTGAAGAGCTTTCAGCTCAAGTGCTTCTGGATCGGAAAAAAAAAATTAACTGTTGACACATGCTGATTGATGAGAAAAACATCACACTGGCCACCTTCACTTCTTCTTCTTCTTTGCGTTCGTTCTTTACGACCAATTTTAATCACTCTTTGTGATATGTTTGATCTTTGCCAAGAACGTGTATACGTTGGCTTGGTAGGCCTCTAAACTCATAGACTTCTACATGTTTAGGACACATGCATCCAATTTCAGCCAAATCTTCTTAGTCACCTCTTACGACATGCATGGCAGGTAAAAGTGGTTCTATTCTTTACATCCTAAATTTAGGCCCCCTGTAACCACTCTGGCGCACCTTTACTTCCCAGTGCTTTTCCTGGTACCCAATTAAACTTGGGTTGACTTGAGAGCCATTACGGTAGGAAAAAGATTCCACGCCTACTGTGGAATTGAACCCAGACCACACACCTAAGAAGTGAGTTTACTAACAACTTTTCTACTGCTGTTCTTTCCTTTTTATCTCCTCATTGTTATTATGGCTGGCTGTGTGTCGGACAATTTCAGTATTAGTATTACCGGTGCATCTAGACACTTAAAATTCACACCAATACTTGACCAGTGAACCAACACTGATAAAACAAAAGAAAAGACCTATATGATATAAACACTGCCAAAACTTGGTGTATGATGAGGTCATTGTTTGATGGATAAGTAACAGAACAAAAGGAAAATACATTTTTATAGGACAGTTCATTCTGATGACAAATAATCGTTACCTTAAAGTATTGCAACACCTCTAAAGTCGAAGAAATGTCTGTATGGCAGGGAACAATGATAACAAGGAAATCAGACCTTCAAGCAAAACCAGTCAGAAGTGCTATTCTCTCTTCTATTCTATCAGTCAGAAGTGCTACTAGGCATCCTGATTATACCTGAATTGATAGCGGGCAAATTCAAGAAGAAGAAGTTTCGCAATGGAAGACTAAAGACTAGGGAAGTAGCACTAAAGACACACAAAACATGTGCACTCTGGATATGGATAAACTAGACTGGCAGGCGTCAAATATAGCGCATGCTTCTTACCAGAATATTTTCCCAGAGATAATGACTCAGTGTCTCAGATAGTACTATAGACTGCTCTTGAAGAAGAATGGTGTTGTCCACAGTCAAGATGGAGACTACCAAAGGGTAGGGAAAACAAACTATAACAAAGCCCCCACCAATAATGGATGCATTGAGCAAAAAAGTACAAATATTGCAATTACTGTAAACTAGCAGCACAACATGTGTATGCTCATTAACTCAAACCACAAAGAGTTGTTTATAAGTGGTTATTTACCTCTGAAATCAGAGAAAGCAAGCCTGTATGACAGGGTGGCACTGATAATAAGGAATGCAGGCTTTCAAATAAAAATAATTCAGAAGCACAATACCAGGCCTGAATTCATAGTGGGCTAACGCAGAAGAAAAAGAAATGGTTTATTCTTGAGTGAATGCAGATGAAAAGGAATTGCTCATCAAAGCTGATTTTAAAGAAGTGAATGGTTAAGAAATCAGCAAGACAGGCTGGAAAAATCCAATGGATTTATTCTCATGAGCTCTCATATAATATTAGACATGGTTCCTGGATATGCTTAAAAAAAAACCATCAATGACAAATGAAATCATACCTTGCCAAATTGGGTTTTGTAGGTCAAAGCAATCTTTTGTCTCTGTTCCATTGACCGGTAACCCATCACACTGATAATAGCATTCTCATCAGTACCTACATTACAGAATATATAAGATGGCTGTAGAACAAACTCTCATCAGTACCTACATTACAGAATATATAAGATGGCTGTAGAACAAACTCCAAAAACAAAATAAAACCATGTGGTCAGATACAGCTAAATGTGTACAGTCAGACAAGTCCCAGTACACAAAATCACAGAAGATAGCTAAATATGGAAACACACAGATGAATCTGGGAAAATAGTCATGTGTAGAAAGATAGACTCCAACACAGTTTAGTGATATCACATATATCTAGGGCCTCTGTGGCTAAGTGGTTATGCCGTTACCTTGCTATCTGAAGGTTGTTGGTTCAAATTTGGGTCAGTCTTGAAGTATGTTCTCTGCAGTCTGGGGTACCTGTCTACATGTACACATGGCTAAATTGCCAATCTTATATTTTGTATACAAATAGCTGCAGAGTTGATTGTGTTCTGTTCTGAGACACAAAATGACAACTTGTTATAATCTGTTCTAAATTTAAAAGATAATAGATATTTTAAAATAAATTATCATGTGTTCCTGCAGCTGCTGACAAGTGACAGTTCTGGCCATATTTTAAAAGAAAACTTACGAATAGAGAAATATAATTTAATTCTGTGACAGATCTGACAATTTCTTTCTTTTCTACTATCACAACAATGGTTACTCTATCTAACTGAAGAAAAAAGATGATGAACAAAAGATAAATGTATATTAAGGGTAGTTTTTGGCACATTAGTAATAATGATCATCATAATTATATGCACACCTATTCCTTTCATGGCCTTGCGCAGAACTTCACAATCCTGCTCTGGGTTAAATCCTGCAAAAGGCTTTAAAGTTGGAGTCTCCTGAAAAAGAAATTACAGATCTACTAGTATCATAACTTTAAAATAGGAATGAAATAGGTATACCACTCATGTGTTGCCAGGGCCCGCAATGGGTAACACAGCAACCTATAAGGAGTCGTGAGAGGCGATTAAGGTAGGGGCCTAGGGAAGCTACCCTAGTAAATAAAAAGCGTCACATAAATTGGATGTGCTGGCCTACTTGTAGGCACATAACTGGCGCAACGTACAATCATTCTTAGGCTCAGATCACACACAAATGACAAAGAGTGGTTTAACATTTGATCAATATGGAGCGTTCAAAGAAGAAGAATAAATAGGTATTCTGTTTATTAATATAAACATTATTTAGCGAATGACTTAAACAAATATTTACAGTCCATGCATGTACAGATGACTGATTTAAAAATTTCAATCATTCTTGTATAGAAACACAATTAAATGGAGGTTTTAAATAGAGGTGTACACAAGAAGATTTTTCAAATGAATAAGAATGGAGAAACAACCCAGTCTAGGTCATAGTAATGGAAGCAGAGTTAGAACATATTAACACAGACAAATTTAGGAGGACATGATCGTAACATAGGTTAATGATGTTGATACTACATTAGTGGATCGACAAAAAAGCTCAGAACTGGATAATGCGCAAGAGGCTTAATGGAAACATACACTCTCTTTCATGCCCAGGCATCCACTGATTGATTGATATATGTTGTCTGTAGCAAATAGTAGGGGTAACAAGCAGAGATAGATTTTTAAAAATGAGACTCTTAGAAAAATGGTAGAAACAACCTCCAGTGCTAGGTCATAGTAAGAAGCAGCAAACCAAATGATTCAACACACAACATAATTTATGGGACATGTACGTAACATATGGTTAATGACTACGTTCAGATATATTACATTAGTGGAGGGGGAGGGCGACTTTGAATAAAAGCATGCAGAAACTGGTTATGCTGGCAGAAGTGCTTAACTGGTACAACTAACTCACACTCTTCTTCTTCTTACGCTCCCTATCGACCACTTGTTAAACCACTCTTTGGATTTCTATGTTATCTGAGCCTAAGAGCGATTGTACATTGTTCCAGCTATGCGTCTACAAGTAGGCCAGCACATCCGATTTCTGCAACATTTGTTATTTACTAGGATAGCTTTCCTAGGGTCCTACATCAGTCATCTCTTACGACATGCCTTGTAGGTGAGTGTTACTAATCTTTGCTCCGCTGTGAGCCCTGGCAACATGAGCGTAACTCACACTCTAAATCACATATCCACATACACACCACAAATAGTGGTTTAACAAGAAGTTGATGTAGTACAAACCAAGTAGATATCTTACATGAAATAGGATTGTCACTGTGAATGATCCCTAGATTCATGGAGGCAACTCATCTCTCTCTGTTTGGACTTATGAACATGAGAAACTGATCACAGAAGGAGAAGTTTCTTAAAGTAAGGAACAGAAACTAGAGCCATGGCAACATACTGAGTAGGTTTTAAAAGTCATTGAAGAAGGGTTGCAGATAGAGCTAGCATGTATATTTAAACTTCAATTAAAAAGACCATCAAGCTTTGCACAGATGTTTTGTAATGGTTCCAAAAAAAGTGGTAGCTTCTAGACCTTTATGGAGCAAAAGAGAGCCAAGAATAATAAATTCAATTCAAATTTTCTGTAATTTCAACCACTTTCTTCAAACAAAAGTTTTATTTCTGTTTCTATATATTTTCACTTTCCCACATTGTTTTTGTCACCTTTTTAGGCTCATTTTCCATCTTGACTTCTGCATCGAGTTGCTCATCTGTCTTGTACTTTACTGACTCAACAAAGGCTTTGCCGGCTGTAAAGGTTAGGAAAAACATACACTTATTTTATCTATTTTTTAATAACTATTTTATAAATAATATGACATAGACATGAAACCAGCAGAGTAGGAGGAAGAGGATAACAAAAGCACACAGAATAGAAAACAAAAAAAATAAGTAATAAAGAATCAGATGGGCGCAGACAGCTGGTGATAAAAGAAACATGATAGTTTGGAACTATAAAATAAATAAAATTTCTCGTAGTCTTATCAGTGTCATGGAATATGTAAGTAAGATATTAACTCTTTCCACGCTATTAGCCGCACACTGCGCCATAGAGTTGCTTTCCTTATAAGAAGTCTTTCTTGTTTTACTTCTACTGTTTTATTTATACTACTTTTCGACCTTGTTATTCTAATAGGTTGTCCAGTTTTCTTCAATTTAGTATATAATAATATATATTTGTTTATTTATTGACCAGTAGTTGGGATCGTTTTATTTAAAAAAATTTTTATTTTACTTCCCTTGAATTAATTGCTTAAAAATTGAGGAAATAACTGCGCGTGGAAAGAGTTAAGAGATTCTATATCATCAATACAGGCTTGCTATATATAAAGCTCAACACTATACATACCCTTGGCTTTTGGAGGTGCTCCCCCAGTAGCAAGAGCGAGTAGCAATCTCTGGTAATCTCCAGTGATGTCATTCTAAAATACGATAGATATGAATATATACTGAAGTACAATAAAGCAGCATGAAAGGGCATGAAAGAGAAAAATGGAGATGGATAAAGGCATTCTTAGTAAACAACTAACAATATATAAAGACATGCATTTGATAGAAACAGAAAAAAGGGGAAGGCAGTGGTTTACAAAGGGTTTTGATGAACAATAGGTTATACAGGGTGTTCAAGATAATTACAGCCCCATTGACAATTCGAAAGTTGCCAGGTACAGCATTGAGTTGTGTTTATTTACTATTTAAACCGGTTCTGACTAGCTTGTCCTACGTCACATTTGTTCATCGCCTTCCCGCACTACAATTACACACCGTCACACAACCTTGACCTATACTACGTCATAACTGAACCTTCCCATTTCCATACATATATGCCAGATTAGCTCCATTCACGAGCTGCTTTTAAGTTGAACACCCTGTATAAACAAGTCCGACTGCTCTTTTTAGATTGGTATTCTTTTTAAGAATACACAAACATTAAGAAAATTGTGATTGGATGCATTGTTTTTTAACTGTTTACAAACTAGCATCATGACCATTCATGAAAAATCTCGAGTTTTTTTAAAGTCACATGGTATCCTAGAATGAGTGGTAAACTTCATTTCACTTCTACTTCTAGCATAAGCCACAATGATAGATATTCGTTATCATTTACACTTCGCTTTTAAGTAGTTTTCAGTTAATATAAAAGTCTAATAGTAATGGAAAGTAATGGAAAAGCAACAAAATATGTCCAATTTTTAAAACAACGATTCATCCCTGTGATAAGCCTTGAGGATCTTTAAAGCAATAGCTTGTATCCAATCAATTAAGTATAATGCTATTTCAATACCTTCAATTACAAAATTGGTATGCTTCATTGATTATATTCTATACTTTCTATAAAATACAAGAAATGCCAGTCTCACATTTTTACATTTACTTACAGCAATATATTGTTCCAGTGATTGCTTAGTTAGGTTTTTAAACTCTTCCTTAATCTGCACAAGATCAATTTCACAGCGGCTAATGATGATTCGAATAAGGGTGCTATCATCTGTGCCCAAACCTTTCATTGTCTTCTCAAGTTGTCGAGCAAAATGATGGAATCTGTTCTTAACACAACGAACTGAAAATATAAGTCCAATAATTTTATAGGTGATTCACTTAATAAAACAAAGCTATCATCTACTGCTTCTTCTTCTTGAATGCTTCATATCGACCACTTGTTAAACCACTCTTTTTTATTTGTACATAATCTAAGCCTAGAGTGATTGAGAGTTATGCCAGTTATGCGCCTACAAGTAGGTGAGCACATCTGATTTCTGTGGTTTTTATTTACTAGGGTAGCTCCCTAGGCCCCTACCTCAGTCGCCTCTTACGACATGTCCTGTAGGTTGCAGTGTTACTATTCTTTACTCCCTTGTGAGCCCGGCAGCAAACGAGCGAAAACTATCATCTAAATAGAATACTTGATGTTTTCATCTGATATAACAAGCTCTATTCTCAATATCCACAGCATACCAATCTTCTTCTGTTACTTTATTGTATCTACCTCAGTGAGGTGTTGGGGGGAAATATAAGGATTCTTCTGTGTGCCTTGTCTAACACACATTTTGTAATTTGGTATTCATTTCTCTTAAGTTATTTTTTATACCATCATGTCATGTTTTGCATGGTCTTCCTTTTACTTACTTATTCCTCTCCGTTCCTCATGGAGCATAAGACCTCAACAGTTGTTCACCACTTTTTCCGGTCTCTGACTGTTTTTTTTTTTACGGCTTTCCAGGATAGTCCTACATCCTTCAGTTCTTCAAGAAGACTCTGTCTCCAGGTCTGTTTATGACATTCGTTTTTCTGTTTTCCTTGTGGGTTCCACTTTAGTGCTTGGTCTTGCCCTTGCTATGTATTAATTATATTATTTAAATGTGACACTCTGTGGTAAACAATACCAGGGAATTCTTGTAAGGAACATCTTAGACTCTGGCTATGGTTATATTTAATTTGCCACATTTCTCTATGAACTCACTTTCTCAGTCTAGAGGTTGAATGAAAGAACACTAATGAGGAAACTAACTTACCAATTGTTTTCAAGCCACTCAGAATGTTACCGGAGAACTCACTCTGCAGAACTTCTTCAATGTCTTTCTTGGAAATCTTCTTATACTCTTCAAATGTTGCTCGAAGCTGAGGGAAACTTCTAGACACAAGAATCTTGTTAAATTGAGACTCCTCTGTTCCCCACTTCTGCTCTCCAGCTTGGTACAGTGCCTGTGCAGAATTATTATCACAAAGTTAAAACAGAAATTAAATGTCAGAAATATTTGAAAGAAATCTAATTTTAGAACGGTGAGTATAGGCTGACAAGACAAGCTGGTCTGAAAGTTAACAAAATGTCTGAGTGAATGAAACAGTAGCTTCTTCTTCTTCTTTGTGTTCGTTCTTAACGACCAATTTTAATCACTTTTTGTGATATATTTGATCTTTGCCAAGAACGTGTATATATTGCACATTGGTTTGGTAGGCTCCTAAACGCATAGACTTCTACACGTTTAGGACACATGCATCCGATTTCAGCCAAACCTCCTTAGTCGCCTCTTACGACATGCATGGCAGGTAACAGTGGTTCTATTCTTTACACCCCAAATTTGGGCCCGTAACCACTGGCAAACAGTAGCTATAACAAGTCATCCATACCTGCACATGTTATTCTTCTTTTCTCTAATCCTGTTTTATTTCACAGCATCAAGAGAAGCAGAGATTTCTAGAACATTTTTGTGTGCGCTTCATAAATACTGTTTTTTACTGCCTCTGTTATTTCTGTGGTCCATCTTTTGCATGGACAGCCTTTTGCTTTGTATTCAACTGTATCGGAGTAGCATTGCCCTTTGAGATGCACTGTCTGTTAGTAATCTGCCTATGTGGCAGAACCATTTTATTTTTTTGGATGAAGATCAGCATTGGTGTCGTACTCACTTTTTTTCCTCCCTGAGGTCTTCATTTCTATTTCGGTCTTTTCTTGATACCCCCAGCATTCTGTGCAGACACTTCATCTCTGTTGTGATTAGTTTTCTTATGTCTTGTCATAAGTAATTAAAATGATTGTACTTAAATATCCTCATAAGGCTAGATAGTCTGAAGATTAATGATAAAGTCATTCTGATCATATCTTTCTCTAAAGTGCTCTGTCATCATCAGTAGGTTAGACAATCCAAATATTGATGATAAAATCATCTAATAATTTCTCTTCACTGTATCATATCATCATCATGTTAACTATTCTGAAAACTTTGGATAAAGCCACCTAATCCTGTCTCTTCATTGTACCCTATACCCAGAAGGCTATCTTGACATCAATATTACTGCACTGTGGTTCTTGGCCATTCTATATTTCCCTTCCATGACATTTGTCAACCAATAGCATCTGTGACATTTTGTTTCATTTTGTGACTTAGTTTGATCTATAGTCTAAACAATTGTATGGTACAATATTTTGTCTGCTAAATTTAAAGCTATGAAAAATGTCTGACTTTTGCATCCTGGTTCGCCATATTCCTATCCACATTTTTGCTATCACTGCGGTTTGTCTGCAATAGTGATACAAGCAACTTCTTAAAATGGCCAGATGTGTCTCCAATAATATCAGACTCCAAGCTCTTTTGAAATTCTAGAATAAAAAAAGAGGACCATACATCAATCACAGTAGACCAACTCTGATCCATGTATTAAAAAAAACAATTATTCACATACTCTAGAAATGTATACAAGTTCAGATTTATTTATTTATTTATAGGATCATGATCATTTCACTACAGACTTTTACAACCCTTTTGCAATTTAATCCAGTCCACTTTTATAATATATAACACAAGGGATAATCTTGTGTTTGTGCAAGCACTGTTCGATCAAATCTGACCTGATTTTATGTCTTCTGCAGTCAATGCTTTTTAAAAAAGATATGACTTAGTAAAGGTCTTTTGTTGGAGAGCTAAGCAGGTTAACCCTAGTCTACATGGCTAGGCAATGGGTGCAGTAAGAACTAAAGGTTTCTGGTTTGAATCCTGTGTTTGGTAAATTGTTTTTAGAGGCGGTCTTTGGTCCTTCAAATTGTAGGTATTAGCATCAAGTTACATTTCTATGTAACAAAATTAACGTGTGATAGAAACAGAAGAAAATGTAAAATTTATTGTTGCAATACTATGGCAGTGTT
This sequence comes from Arion vulgaris, assembly GCA_020796225.1. NCBI lineage: Eukaryota > Metazoa > Mollusca > Gastropoda > Stylommatophora > Arionidae > Arion > Arion vulgaris. Next base: position 5,398,887 of record CM036772.1, on the reverse strand, counting down.
TTTGCCGTGGAGCACAGGGGAGCAAAGAATAGTAACACTGCGATCTACAAGGCATGCTGTAAGAGGCGACTGAGGTAGAAGCCTAGGGTAGCTACCCTAGTAAATAAAAAGCGTAGCAGAAATCAGATGTGCTGGCCTACTTGTAGGCACATAACTGACACAACGCAAAATCGTTCTTAGGCTCAGATAACATACAAATCACAAAGAGTGGTTAACCAGTGGTTGATATGGAGCAATCAGAGAAGAAGAAGATGCAATACTAGATATCAGCAGACCTGATAGTCATTAATTGCTTCATTAATCAGTCTCTGCCAAGAACAACACAAGAACTTCATCTTCTTTTGTCACACTGTAACCGGGTTGTTGCCCAGTGTGGTGGTTTTCTGTTTTATTTTGCGCTGCTCTAGTGGCTTGGGAGATTGGTATTCTGTTATGCCATCTATCCATCTTTTTTAAACACAAGAACTTAAATATCTTAAATGACTGATTATTTTGTAGGTCTAATGTATAGTGTTGACACTACTCTCTTGATAAACTTTTTTGATCTCTTGTATCTGGGCATTTGACCGTGTGCACAGAATCTCAATCAAAACATCGTCATCTGTACCCAGACCCTGAATGTGAAACAAAACAGCCCTATTCAGTAAACACTAATGGTTATACTAAAACTTTTTAATAAGTTTGTTTAATTTAGACGACAGATCATCATCACTACACATGAACCAATTAGTCCATAAGTGTTCTGATCTTTTCCTCATGATGTCTCTCAGCACATGGTAACTAACACATCAGTTCTGTGTTGGTTTAGACACTGTTTGATTTGATATTCTTGCAGTCTGGCTAGGGTTGCAAATTAAAAATTCACAACTTAACAGTTGCACAACGTTTAGGAACATTGATGACAGACCTGCACATATATGATTAATTGATAAGACTATCATCATTGCACTTCATGAATAACCTGTTTGCACAAACTCTTTCTTACATTGCACTTCAAGTGAATAACCTTGTTTGCTACAAGCTCTTTCTTACACAGGAAGATCTCAGCGGTAGTGAAAGAACTTTGTAGCACTGGTGAGGGCCCCTGATGTAATTTTGAAGATGTTGAAAATATTTTGTAAGAGTTTTATTTGGAGAGAAGTCATGCTGGGATTTTCTAGTTAGTGTGCATGGTAGGGTTGTTGCAGAGCAGAATTGAGCTTACAGGACAACTACTTTTAGTATGAGGATGGAGGTTGAGGCTGTTAATGCTGCCCTTCAGTGGCACTCTGGGACTTTGTTTACTGGGCTGTTGTTGCGTTCAATTCTTAATCAATGTTTTATAAGGTTAAAAATGGCAGGTTGCAGTATGAGTGAATGTCATCTACTGGGGTTTCCAAACTCCAGAGGCTGATATGGATCTACTGTCCTGGACATGCAGGTGTTCCCGGCAGTGAGAGAGTGGACAGACTTGCATCAACAGCATCAATAGTTCCGGAGTTGAAGATGGATGGGGGATGTCCTTTGGTTTATCAGTGATCTTCTGTTGGATGAGGAAACTAAAATGATATTGAATATCTATCCTGTGATGTAAGGAGTTTGAATATATCCTGTGATGTAAGGAGTTTGAAATTACATATTGTACAAGCAAAACGAGATGCCTGAGAAGGCAGAGTTAATATTGTGCTCAACAAGTGAGCCACAGGAACCATCAGTATGCATACATCTTGACATCAGTTGGCAAAGAATGAGCACCTATGGGTCTACTCGAAGTGCTATGACATCAGTTCAGTAACCAATAACGTCCACAAAACAAAAATAATTCATATTCTTGATCTGCACAACAGACTTTCATTCTTGATCTGCACAACAGACTTTCATTCTTGATCTGCACAACAGACTTTCATTCTTGATCTGCACAACAGACTTTCATTCTTGATCTGCACAACAGACTTTCATTCTTGATCTGCACAACAGACTTTCATTCTTGATCTGCACAACAGACTTTCATTTGTGCTTCTTTATCATCATCATCTAATAGCTTGTCCTGAGCAAAACTTTGTCCAACTAACAATCCTTCATAATTTCTCTCTCTCATTGGTCAGATGTTCCACCTCCGCTGCCATCTTATTTAAATCATCTATCACGTCTGGAATCCTTCTTCTCCATGGTCTTCCTCTTCTTCCTTTTGTTTAGATATATGTCTATACTTTGTCGAGCATCCCTTCATAATTGTCATTTCCAGCCCATCATGTTATTTTATGTATTCAGAATACTTCCATTTTCTGACTTTTATTTATAGCAGCAGCCAGTTTTCTTTAATTTTAAGTTTTTTCTTGATAAATATATTTGTTCTCTCAATTTGTGCTCTAGCAAATGTAAAATGACTCATTATTAACTCTTTCCACGCTTTAAGCCGCACACTGCGCAACGGCGAAAGTTCGTTGCACGCTTTAAGCCGCACACTGCGCCATAGAGTTGCTTCCTTATAAGAAGTCTTTCTAGTTTTACTTCTACTAATTTACTTCTACTACTTTTTAACCTTGTTATTCTATTGGTTTGTCCAGTTTTATTCAATTTAGTATATAATAATATATATATGTTTATTTATTGACGAGTAGTTGGGATCGTAATTTACAAAATTTTTTTTTTTTTTACTTTCCTTGAATTAATTGCTTAAAAATTGAGGAAATAAATGGGCGTGGAAAGAGTTAACATTAACTAACAGCAAATAATGTGCAGAGTAAAAATTTTTTAAATCAAAAGTTTTGTCATTACCCTAATTGCATTTCTCAACATATGAGCATCAAATTCAGCAGGTTTCAGACACAACCCTTTCAGAGCCTCACAGAAGTTTCCACTTGTCTCCCCTTTGATGTCAGCAACTAGATCCTGTTTTTTGTATATAAAGTAAAGATCTTAAAATATTATCACACTTAGGTTTCCCTACTAAACAAAACAAAATACAATGAAATTATTTCAGTGTGATTAGTGAGGATCATGAGGAGATTCTGGCTGAATAGATTAGAGCATGGCTCCCATACAGGAAAACTTGTGTTCAATTCCCAGTAAGGCCAAGAATTTTTGTCTGTTGCAGTCATAAATGAAAAAGTCTAACCTGAACAGCTTCGCGACGACTGCACTAGCCATGCAGCCATTAAAGTCCTCAGGTTTTTGTTCCACCTGTCCTACACTGCCCTAAAAAGCGGTACTGCAGGCAGTAACGACAGGTTTTTTAGTGAGGATCATCATGACAAAATTCCGAACAGGTCCATAGGTTTTCCTGTCTTCTTCTTCTTTCTTTGTTCCCTCGATACAATCAGATTTATTTCTCTCCAATGTAGTTTTAGCTGTGTTTTGTGTGTGTGTAAAACTATGTTTCTGTGTCTAAAAACCGTGTTTATGTGTGTAAAAACCACGTTTGTGTGTGTATAATATGCTGTGCTGCAGTTTAGAGTTGAAGTAAAACTGCTTACCTTGCCAAACAAGGTCTTATAGGTAGTAATAATTTGGGCTCGCAGGGCTTGCTCTGTAAGCTAGAACATTGATCAGGGCATCTTCATCTGTGCCTGAAATAATATATGTTTATGGTTAGATTAATCTGAAAGGAAATAGTGTTAGCAATAATATTTATGAGCAATAACCGCAATCCCATCTCAAGAAACCTGTTTCGTCATTTAGTTGTGAAAACTGTGATAGAAGCTGTCACCTCTGAATCAGATTTTACTGTCATCAACAAAGCTGCGAAGTACCTTTACAGCAACATAGCTCTATGATTCCTTGTGACTGAAAGAGACCTACTACTATGAGCAATAACAAAATAGACACTTTGTGATTACCAAATTATTATGGACAATACTAAACTAGACCTTGTGTGATCATTGAATAATTATGACCAAATGACTTAAATTTATGAGAACAAATGTTTTTACCAATTCCTTTCATTGCTGTATGAAGAACTTCCGCATCTGCTTCTGCATTGAATGGTTCAAATGGTTTCAGAGTTCCTTCACACTGTTTAACAACAAATATATATCACTTAGAAAATGTATGTACTTGCAGTTAATTAAATATGTATATAATAAACATCATCATCATGTGCTGTCCATGTTGGCATATGCAATCATTCTTCTTCTTTTGTTGTAACACTGCTACTAGGTTGTTGCCCAGTGTTGTGTGCAATAATTTGATCTCCACAAATATGTGTCCCCATGTTTTGACCATCAGCTCTTCCCTCTCTCTCTCTGTCATATTCTATCTCATCTTACATCAGTTTTGTTTGTTGTCACAATGTGCTTCATACCTTCACTTTCCATGCCATGCCAGAAAAAATACTTATTTCCTCTTTCTGATTTTTATAATGAGATTTCCCTTAGTATTGACCTATTGTCACCAACATCAGCACAAGAATAGAAGTTGGGAAAAAACCTTAATTGAATTACATTGAGAAACAAAGAATGAAGTGGTTCAACCATAATAAGAATGCAACCAAACTCTGCTGTATACAAAGTCTTCTACAGCAGAACATCAGGAAAGAAGGTGAGAGGAAGATTGACAGATGGCATAGCAGAATCCTGTTAAAGAGCAAAAATACCTATCACCCAAGCCACTAGAGAAGAGCAAGACAAAACAGAAAACCATGACAATGTGCATCAACCCGGTAACAGTGTGACGACAAAAGAAGACGAAGACTGCCCTATTTAAATACATCAAGATTAACCTTTCCTTAGCCCTCAATGAGATTACTAATATTCTTCTGAAATAATAAAAATACACTGACTTAATAATAAGTTATAATAATAATAATAAAATTAATAATAAACTTGTTAGAAAAAAAATGAGGTTTTTCCTAAAATCCTAACCGCCGCTTTTTGGGTGGAGTAGGACAGGAAGAACACATGCTTGTTGAATTTAATGGCAGCATTGCTAGTACAGTTGCTGCAAAACTGTTCAGGTTAGGATTTTTCTTTATACCCCTGGCAGAAAAAATGCCTTACAAGGGGATTGAACCTGTGTTTGTCACATGAAAGCCTGCACTCTAATCCGTTCGGCCAGATGCTTCACTTGTCTATTTAAATGCTAAAAATACGTAGTGACTTCATACACACTTTCCGGACTTCTGTTTTGAAAATGTAAATGTATGGCAAAAAATATTTGTTATCCATTATTATTGCCACTTGTTTTCTAAACAAAAACAAACATGGCTGAATCTATGTGTAAGCTTACTGGAATATTTTCAATTTCTTTCTCAAAGTAGGCATCAGCTTTTTTCTGTGGCTTAGGCTGTGGTGGTTCCACTGGTTTAGAAACCGGTGCCGGAGGTGGGGTTACTATTTTTGGTTTGGTTTCTTTAGGAGGCGACACTGGCCTTGGTTTTGTTTCTTTAGGTGGTGTTTTTTTAATAGTTTGTGCGACTGCTTTGTCATTCATTCCTCCTGAAATAATAAAAATCAGGAATATGTATTGCAATTAATTTTTCACGACTAATTTATGACACTGACCTAAATAATTAAAAGTCTACACTTCCTACAGTGTATCTTTAAAATGTTCAAAACACTCTATAAATAAATTATCAGAACACACAATTGTGTACTTGAAGAGAAAATTACTAATTATTGTAGACTTCTACAGATAAAATGGCTAAGACAGAGAAGAAATACTGGTAAATTCTATTTATTTTATTTTGTTAGTAAAAGTAAAGCTTACTTTGTGTTCCTGGTTTTTCAAAAACAATTTTCAGACCATAGCCATCACCTTCATCCTCCAGCTTAGCTTCTAAGATCTACAGAATATTAAAAAGTAGAACTAATCAAAACAGATACACACAAAAACTAGAAATTGAACATACAACTTAAAAAATATGTAGCAATAGCAGTAATGTATGTAAAAAGATGATTAGAATGGGTATTATTTAAGTGAAAAAAAGTTAATGGCTTCATAGTTACTTAATACAACTGGCAAAACCTAACAAAATCACAAACATAATTGGTTTCAGAATAATTGCAATGCAGAACACAGTGGGCAAGCTTCTAGAAAAGTTAGTGGCATTCAGAATGGAGCAGCATTTAGAAGTAGGCCACATGTGTCCTTCCACCCTCAGCGGATACAGGCAGAAAAAATAAACTTGGCACAATGCATCGATCTTTGCATATGACGTCTTTGAAGGTTTTCAGGCTCGTTTGGAGACAGGTGTTGTTGTACTTGATCTCGAGGATGCTTATAACAAAGTTCCAATCATGTACCTCATACACATACTCACGCTACTCAATATCGATACATTGCACATAAGATGGATTGCAAAGGCCTTGTTCGAGAGAAAAGTGGCATTCAGGTGTGGTAATTGGTTCTCTGTGCTGACAACAATTTCACCAGCCTACCAATGGGATCCCCACTATCTCCAATACTATTCAACTTCATACTATCATCATCATCATTCCTTGTCGCACCCAAGGGCACATAAGACATATAGACAAAACATTTCCACTCAATTTGATTTTGTGCCTTTCTTTTTACCTCAAGCCTAGTCATATGCATGTATTTGAACTCTGCTTCAAAAGTTGTCCTGCATGTGACCCTAGTTCTGTATCTGCAGCTGCTTAATTTATTTTTACAGTGTGGGGTTACCAGCTCCACCACCTACCCTTCTAAGTCACCTTTTACAAGACATGTTGAGAGGAGACAATGATTTATTCTTTGCTACCCTAGAAACCACATAGTGGCATACTATGACAAGCAGAGTAATATGTGCTCTGTCTCTTGTTGAAATCTAGAAACCACATAGTGGCATACTATGACAAGCAGAGTAATATGTGCTCTGTCTCTTGTTGAAATCTAGAAACCACATAGTGACATACTATGACAAGCAGAGTAATATGCGCTCAGTCTCTTGTTGAAATCTAGAAACCACATAGTGGCATACTATGACAAGCAGAGTAATATGCGCTCTGTCTCTTGTTGAAATCTAGAAACCACATAGTGGCATACTATGACAAGCAGAGTAATATGCGCTCTGTCTCTTGTTGAAATCTAGAAACCACATAGTGGCATACTATGACAAGCAGAGTAATATGCGCTCAGTCTCTTGTTGAAATCTAGAAACCACATAGTGGCATACTATGACAAGCAGAGTAATATGCGCTCAGTCTCTTGTTGAAATCTAGAAACCACATAGTGGCATACTATGACAAGCAGAGTAATATGCGCTCTGTCTCTTGTTGAAATCTAGAAACCACATAGTGGCATACTATGACAAGCAGAGTAATATGCGCTCTGTCTCTTGTTGAAATGTGGCACGGGTAGGTAAGATCATGTAAGAGCACAGATAGGAAAAAGAACATAATCAGAGTAACAGAAACCATCAGCATACATACTCATCATTTACTGAAAGAGACAGAGCACTTATAATTCTGTCAGATGCATTGGGAATCTGGGCCTGTTATATAGAAATTTATTCCAGCAGATGATGAAACGTATGGCAGTAGATGGTGACATGTATGTCAGTTGATGGTATGTCAACAGATATAGAAAAGTAGGTCGGTAGATGGTAAAAAGTATGTCAACAGATGGCAACAAGTATGTCAACAGATGAAGAGTTCATTAAAAATATTCCCGTTTTTCATTCCCATAATTATTTGATTCTGAAAAAGCAAAACTAAAATGTTAAGTTACAAAAAGTTTGAAATGAAGAAAAACTAAAGAACCTTTCCCATCTTGTATTCTCCTATGTTCTTCTTGAAGCTGTTTTTAGATTTGGCCATGTTCAGCAAGTGTGCAAAAATGTGCAGTATATTTCCCTGATAGTCATCTGTACATGACATATAAAATATGAATTTATATAAATCATTATGTTTCCTTATGACTAAAAAAATTATAATGAGCATGATATAAATAATATATTAATTAATGGGTGCGGTAATAAGTTATAAACATTTCAAAATAAATGTTTAAGAAGAATCTTGTACATTTTCTGGCCAAAATTATTTTATATTTGTTGCTCTCTGTCTCGTCTCTAATTGGTGGAGTTGACAGGTCACATATACATAAGTAACCCAGAAACCATGACAAGCACTATTATGCAGTGAAATCTGAGGAAGGGACAAAGAGGCAGATTAAAGATAATCTACTCTGGAGGGAAGGGACAAAGAGGCTGACTAAAGATAATCTACTCTGAGGAAAGAACAAAGGCTGATTAAAGATAATCTGAGGAAGGGATAGAGAGGTTGACCAAATATAGTCTACTCTGGAGGGAAGGGATAGAGAGGTTGACCAAAGATAGTCTACTCTGAGGAAGGGATGAGAGTTGACCAAATATAGTCTACTCTGGAGGGAAGGGATAGAGAGGTTGACCAAAGATAGTCTACTCTGGAGGGAAGGGATAGAGAGGTTGGCCAAAGAGAATCTACTCTGGAGGGAAGGGATAGAGAGGTTGGCCAAAGATAGTCTACTCTGGAGGGAAGGGACAGAGAGGTTGGCCAAAGATAGTCTACTCTGGAGGTAAGGGATAGAGAGGTTGACCAAAGATAGTCTACTCTGGAGGAAAGGGACAGAGAGGTTGACTAAAGATAATCTACTCTGGAGGAAAGGGACAGAGAGGTTGACCAAAGATAGTCTACTCTGAGAAAGAACAAAGGCTGATTAAAGATAATCTGGAGGGAAGGGATAGAGAGGTTGACCAAAGATAATCTACTCTGGAGGAAAGAACAAAGGCTGATTAAAGATAATCTGGAGGGAAGGGATAGAGAGGTTGACCAAAGATAATCTACTCTGGAGGGAAGGGATAGAGAGGTTGACCAAAGATAGTCTACTCTGGAGGGAAGGGATAGAGAGGTTGGCCAAAGAGAATCTACTCTGGAGGGAAGGGATAGAGAGGTTGGCCAAAGATAGTCTACTCTGGAGGGAAGGGACAGAGAGGTTGGCCAAAGAGAATCTACTCTGGAGGGAAGGGACAGAGAGGTTGGCCAAAGATAGTCTACTCTGGAGGAAAGGGACAGAGAGGTTGACCAAAGATAGTCTACTCTGGAGGGAAGGGACAGAGAGGTTGGCCAAAGATAACCTACTCTAGAGGGAAAGGACAGGGGCTGACTAAAAGAATCTACTCTGGAGGGAAGGAACGGGGAGGCTGACTAAAGATAATCCCTGAGGAAGGACAGAGACTGACCAAAGATAATTACTCTGGAGGGAAGGGACAGAGAGACTGGCCAAAGATAATCTACAGGAGAACAGTGGAGTCAGATATGTGCAGTGTAAAGGCACACTTGAAGTAACACCGCAATGGATGGTCATGCACAGAGCATGATGGATATATTTTCTTATAGCCCTACAAGAAATCACACTGCAATCTGGCAACTAACTGCTGTGTTAGCTTGTGGTCAAAGAAAATAAGAAATATAGAGCAAGCTGAGTCTCATACTGTGTGTATACTACATTACTTTACTAAAAGGTAATACTATAGACTATTACATTAAATTAAAGAACATGATTGAAGCTTTTGAAATATGATGTTACAGAAAAGTTCTTAGAACATTCTGGACAGAGGAGAGAAAAAATGAAGACATCCTAAAAGACCCACATATTGAGGAGCATTGGTTCATAAATAACATCATGTCTTGGAAGATTAACTATTTTGGCCATGTTAAACGTCACAGTGGCTTGGAGAGAATGGTAATGGAAGGCACGGTTCATGAAGAATGAGGCAGGGAATGACCAAGATGAAGGTGGCAGCAGGATATCATAGAAACCTTGAACATAACTCTGGAGAAGACGGGAGAACTTACTAGAGACAAAGAGTTTTTCAGGTGTTCTGTGATGAAAGTGACGTTCCGCAATGAACATTCTACTACTTGATATAATTTTCTGCTGTTTCATCCCCTCCTTACTACTTACCATTGCCAGGACTGACTGGGTTGAGAGGTGGATCCTTCCACACTGGTCTGTACTCTATGGCAGGCTGTGGTACCTTTGGCATGCTTTCTTCCATTAACTTGCGAATTTCACTGAGTGAAACCCCTTCAGACTTATGGTGCTCCTCTTTAGGCTTTAGACCCTAGGTAGTATAGAAATGTTTGCAAAAGTCGTAGGAAAATGTATGTGACAATAGGTAATGACAATTTTGTGATAATTGGTAATGAAATCATTGCGGCAAGCGATAATGAAATGTTTGTGACAATTGATAATGAACTGTTTGTAATGAAATGTTTGTGACAATTGATAATGAACTGTTTGTAACAGTTATCAAGAAATGGTTGTCCAAGTCTCTAATTAGAAACATTACTTAAAGTCACAGTTGAATGATGCAGTTTCAGTTTTTATTATATTTCAAGTAAATAAATGATATAACTTTACTGCTGTTAGAGTTTCTTTCATAAGAATTGACAGACTATATTTTTGTTATAAAAGGGTAAGTAAAGGAACCCTTTTTATACCATGTGGTATTATAGGGCAATACAGTGTTAGGCCCTTATTTTTCATTGAACGTCGGCACACGATGGGTGATGTGGTCAACATCACCCCAGCCGCCTTTACTTCCCAGTGCTTTTCCTGGTACCCACTTGAGGCTGGGTCGGCCTGAGAGCCGTTACGGTAGGAAAAAATTCCACGCCTACTGTGGAATTGAACCCGGACCACTAGTCTAAGAAGCGAGTTCACTAACTACTACGTTATGTCTCTCATATTTTTTATTAAAATATTTAATAAAAAAACATAGCACATGTCACACATATCACCCGTTCAGTTATATACCATATGTTGTATCCCTATATGGCTCAGAAACATGGATAGCCTACTAATATCTTTCACCTTCTATGTCTCTGTAAGATTATGAACATCAGGTTGTACGACAAGATAACCAACTCATAAGTACTGCAATGTGCAAATTTGCCTTTCAACATGGGCATGCTCAGCAGTAGAAGACTAAGATGGCTAGAGCATGTGAGAATAATGGACAATAGCCACATACCACAATAGGTGATGTTCTGTGACATTTCGGAAGAGAAGAGGCACCAAAGCACACCACTGCTCAGATATAAGGATGTCTGGAAGGCCACAATGAAAACTTTTTATCTGTGACAACAAATTAGAAAAACTAGCTGTGACCAAGTTATGTGGATTGATTGATAAAATCAATCAATCAAACTTTGAAAAGAGACTTAGGGATGAGCTGAAAGGCAAGAGAGACAAGTACAAACTTAGAAGTTGTCACAGTTAAAAAATTGCAAATTGACCATCTGTAAAGGCGAAAAAGGCCATATATACATGGTGTTCAAGATAAAAGCGGCCCAAGTGACAGATAAAAAATTGCCAGTTACTTATAGCTGTTGTGTTTATTTACTATTTAAACCGGTTGTGACTAGCTCGTCCTACGTCACATTTGTTCATCGCCCTTCCCGCACTACAATTACACACCATTACACAACCTTGACCTAAACTACGTCATAACTGAACCATCTCATTTTCATGAACATATGCCAGATTAGCTCCCTTGATGATGATGCTTCCTTAACGACGAGACTGCTTTTATCTTGAACACCCTGTATATATATGTGTGTGTGTATCACCCATTTAGTTAAATAGCACATGTCACATGTATCAATGGTTAGTTATATAGCATGTCACATGCGTAACACGTTCAGTTATATAGCACATGTCACATACATCACCTGTTTAGTTACATATATATATAACTATGTTACCTTTATCATTTGTTCAGTCAGAAACCCATACTGAACAGGGTAGGGTGGTACTGGTGGTCCTGTTCCAAACATTACCATGCCATTGTTTGCATTCATACCTGGCCATGAACCAGGGGAGCCCCCAGACATTAATCTGCGTTCCAGAGTAGTTTGTTGGGTTAAAGGGACCATCAGGAATAGGAGGATATTGATCTGTCGAGATAGTAATTATGTAATAATCTTCAATCAACAATTCATGTAAGTACTAAACCAATAATTTCTTAATCAATCAAATGTCAAAATGCACAGTCATTAAAAGGGTATAAAGCTGAAGGATTGATTTCATTGTGCTGGGTTTTACCCCATAGGCTTGGTCCCCTCTGCAGAAATGGCACGCCACCTGCTAAGAGTATTGCAAAAACTCTGTAGCTCCAGCAACAATCCTAGGGGTCTCTGGAAAAATGCACCTGTAAACAGAATGCTGTGGCTCGGAGTTGAGTGTGCAACCTTCGGAACACAAGACCATAGGCTTATCCACGGCCACAGAGATTTCCACAGTCATTATCCAGTCAAACCAGATGTGGAGGCTTAAGAAACAATGAATGAGATGACAGAAGTCAGGATCACAAATCTAAATCTAGCCAAAACCTTACTTTACCAATTAAGTGTTGATACAACTGAATCACTCTGTCAGGTAACAACCATGCTCCATACATTAACAGAATATTCCCAGCATCCTTTCTCCACACAAAACATAGATCCATCAGTGATATACAATGATATCACTATATTCAGCAGTATCAGATCTATTTATATTCTCTCCATGTCCCATATGACACATAAGTCTTTAACAAGAGCTTTCCATTGCTGCTGTTCTGCCCCAATTCTACCAATTGTTTCCTATGTCAGGTCACAATCTTTCAACTCTCCACAAATCTTTTCCATGTTTTACTTGAACGCCCAGGCCTTTTGTTTCCATCGCTTTCCATCAGAGAGATGTTCTAGCCAATGCCACTGTTGGCAAATGACATACATGTTCAATTCATTTCTATTTTCATTTTCTAATGATGGTCTTCAATTAGTCACATTTTGTTTTTAAATCTCTTCATTTGCTATTGTAGTTGACTAGAAAATTTGCAGAATCCTTCTTAAACATTCATTTTGGAATATCTCCAACTTGTGTATGATGTTGCTAGTCCTTTTTCAACATTCACTTCTGTGTAATAACACTCATAGGACACAGCTTCTATTCACTTTAAGTTCTGTTGTAAGATTTAAGATGTTAGTTTTGTTTACTTTGGTCTTCCAGATTTTGATGAGCATGGAAATTCTGACCTGCTTTCTTGATTTTCCAATGATGTCCTTTTCCAAATCACTGTCCTGCAATACTGTACTTACCAGGTATAGAAAGTCTTGAGCTTTCTCTATGATGTAATTCTGCAACATGATTGGGGTTTCTGATTTGATGTTTTTTTTTTCATTGTATCTATTACTTCCATTTCCATAACACAATAACTTTTATAGGAATGGTTTATCAGTCCCTTGCCCAACCCTTAACCTGAAGGACCAGGAGGTCACATTTTGTCTGCCCTCTATCCTTCAACCTGTCTGACCCTACCAGGATTAAAGCTCTTGTCAGCATAGCTTTCTGGATCATGGATGTACTCAAACTCCCCACCAGTAAAAGGGAATGAATATTGTTTCTCCACCTGGTCACATCATCTATGCTAAAGATGACTAAACTATCCCTAGAAACTCCCATGCTAAACAGAGTAAAAAGGGCAAGAACTAGAATAAATCAAACATCCAACTACTATAATGAAACCAGGCTAGTGACAGCCATACATCAAAGAAGCAAAATCTGAAAGAACTTGATAGATGAACTGTTCTACTTTGAGAAAGTAGTGCAATGTAGGTTCACTTCAAAATTATATAACATATTTTAGATCATGAAGGACTCACTTTCATTAGAAGCGCCAGTGGCTGCAGGGTCTTGGTAGAAGGAATCAGTCCAAGCATCTTTTGGTGCAGGTCTTCTCATAGATGACTTTTTCTGTAACAAATTTGCCATACACACTTTATCAGGAATTTAAAATATAATCAATTATTATTTACTGTTGATTTTTATGTCCATATTTTAAGAAGATTTCCAACGTTTCTTGCTATCAACCAAGTGCATCATATTGTTTTGTTCACCGAAATGCAATGATGTTGGCCCTATCAATCAATCAATCGATCAATTATGTTTGTGTATAATTTCTGCAATATTTCCTATTCATCTGCTTCTTGATCTTCCTCAAGCTCTAAATCCAGATTATTTTAGGCATACATTTTCAAATTATTGGGTTTCAATCTCACAAGGTGTCCAAAAAATGTTATTCTTTCTTTAACCATACTCAATGTGTAGTATATTTCCTACACTTTTTCTCATGTTGTACAACCTGGACATGCTGAGTGCAGGGCAATGAATATGCTGACTTTCTTGCCAACAGTGGCCCTACTCAAGCTGGCAGAAGCACGGACAGAGCCGTGCATGCTCATTTATGTGATATGGACGAGTTTCAGACACTGGACCAATTGAGAAAATTAGGAGTTGAGTTTGGACATACCAGACAGTGTTATCTTTGTGATAGAGAGAGAAGATATACTAATCAATTTCTCATGAGTACAGTGAGCAAATGGATTTTGGGATGGCTGCTGCAGCAAAGGACAGAGCACTCATGGGAATGCCCAATGTCCCATGGCGTCGATCACATAACATAACATAAAATATAGACAATATTTCAAGCAAACAAAAGGAAAGATGATGGAAGTGTCAGTTGAATGGATTGTGTTGGAATCTTCAGAGTATCTATTACTTTTCTGTTATTTGCTATACTTGTACATGCACATTGAGAATGTATACAAATCCTTCTCCATTGAATGAAGAGTTCTAAGAACCCCAGATTGCCGTGGCCACAAAGGGAGCAAAGAATAGTAACACTGCAATCTAGAAGGCATCTCATAAGAGGTGACAGAAGTAGGGACCTAAGGAAACTACCTAGTAAAAAAAAGTGTTGCTGAAATCAGATGTGCTGGTCTACTTGCAGGCGCATAACTGGCATGATCTATAATTGCTCTTAGGCTCAGATCACATACAAATCACAAAGAGTGGTTTAACAAGTGGTCGATATGGAGCGTTTGAAGAAGAACCCCAGATGAAGCACTGGAGCCAACGAATATAGTCAATAAATCGACAGTAAACAAGGATTTAGGGCTTCCAGAAAATACTGGAAGGCCAAACAGTGAAATCAAACCACAAAACTTAATAGCAGAGAAAAGTTACTTCACCACATAATCTCATTGACATGGAAATATCTGAAGTATACTGTCTAGGATAGAAAAGTTTGAAAAATTCTGGTTGCTATCCTTTTCTCTACATGTAATAAACAAAGTATTAAATCCCAGCACAGTTAAAATCTTACCATCATTGTGCCTTTAAATTTTCCAGGTTTCAGGTTGTACTCCCCATCAGAAGACTCATCCATGAAAGACTGCAAAGTCATACTGCTAGCAGGACTAACATAGTCATCAGGTATACTACTCCTATCCAAGTCAATAACACTGAAATCTTTGGAAACAACTGCACTTTCTAGAAGCCCACCTCTGGAAATATTAACAAGGATTATGACAGAGACTGCTGATTTGAATTTAGAATCATACACTTTCTTTGCGTAGGTCTTTCCCCAAATTATACTTTTAAAATTAAACAATGATCACAGTAAATGATAGTAGCTGATTAATAGTGTTTGTCTTGTAATGTTTGCTAACTTTCTTTTTCTTCTACTTGCGCGCCCGCTATTAATTCAGGTGTAGTCAGGCGTTAATGGCTGATTTTTGCATGAAGGCCTGCTTTCCTTATCGTCAGTACCTCCCCATCATACAGGCGTGCCTTCTCCAACTTCAGAGGTACGCTAACTTTCTAATTCACTCTCTCTCACGCCTTTAACTCCGATTGGGGCATAGAGCCTCAACCAACTCATGCCAAGTCTTCCTATCTTTAGCTATCTCCTGTAGCTCTTTTGTAACCTGTGCTGTCTTTCCCATTTCATACATAATTCTAACATTCCAGGTGCCAATTATGTAGCTTTTAACAAAGAAGGAAAATGACCACCAAACCTCTGAATGTCTAGTGCAATTGGGCAACTAAGATTTCATACTCCTAAAGATACAAATTGACTAATCCTAGAAATAAGAAATAAAAGTCATAACAATAAATTTCAATCATCACCAATGCAAAGTATAATCTTCACAGAGAAATATAGTATAATTTTCACCAAAGTAAAATGTAATTGTTACAAGATAAAGTATAATCAAAACAAATGTAAATTTTAGTCACAATAACAGGCAAAGTATAATTACAAAAAAAAATCAAGTGCAATGGCCATGAGAGTAAAGTGTAATGACTAATGAAAGTAATCACTAAGTAAGAATAAGAAAAGAAACAGTCAAATTGACCTTGACACAGCTACCGCTTTCAGTGTTCTTTTGCCAGGCTTGAGACAGAATGGAGCAATGTACTTGAATGTTCTTTCTTTGCCTCCAATTTTACGCTGAAAAGGAAGGGGTTTACTCCCATCTGTCGTGAAGTAGATTTGACAGTTTGGTGCATCTGTCAAATTTAAAGTATAGTATATGTGATTGCTTGATCAATTAAGCATACAACTCTTGCAAACACATAGACATAAAATTCACATATGTAAATGTGCATGTATGAATAAAAGCCATCCATCACAACTGATGATACTACAGTCTCAGACGTATGTTGTTGGACCTATCTGGTGTATGCGGAGGTGAATGTAGAGTCCAATCCTGGAACACAATCCCCTACCACAGGTGAGACATACATGATCAGGGTTGGGCATTTGGGTGTTGTGTGTCCTGTCTTTTCATAACGCTTGTTTTCTCTTTGCCACAGTAGTGTGACAATTCTCAGATGCATGAGCTCCTCATTTGCTTTTTCAATGCCAAAACTAGTAATTTGGGGCAAGAAATCAATGTCTCTCCCAATGTGAAGGAATCAACCATCTCAAACCTACTGCTTGCTGATGATTGTGCCCTCATCACCAACTCTGAGTAAGACATCTCAATGAAATGGCACACCACCTGCCAAGAGTATTGCATAAAGCATGAACTCTGTAGCTCCTGCAACAATCCTAGGGATCTCTGGAAAAAATGCACTTGTAAACAGAATAGCATTGTCTGGATTCAAATCCATGAAGTTCGGAACGCTAGGCAACAGATTAACCACTTAGCCCCCCTCCACATTTTATAGAGTGACTTCAGTATGTGTCTTCCATGTCCACATCCAGTGTACCTAACTTTCAAAATTAATTTTTTAAATACACTTACCAGTGCTTAGCCCAATTAATGTTGAAGTATCAGTTTTGTTTGAAGACAAATGCAAGCCCTGGTCCCCATAAATTGGAGTTATAAATGGAGCTGGGAGAGCACCAGCACTTGGCATTTTGGAATGATAAATCTATCACTGTTCTAAAATACTGTTGAAAAAATATAAATAGACATTAGTTTAATAAAAAATCTTCAACAAGTTCCTTTCTTTATCGATATATAAATGCATACAAATGATGTCCATATAGTCAGATGACAGAAAATACATTTTTAGTTTCATTCAAATATGATGTTAGATAGTAACAGTGTGTGTATATGTGTATGTTTGTGTACGTATATATTTGTGTAGACATGCCAAGGCATGTGAACGAAGGCAGAAAAATATAGCACTGCGACTGTGGAGGAATAAGGAGATTGAAACTATTTGGCTCACTAAAAGAAATGCAGTAAATACATGGCAAAAACAACAGCCTCACCAGGGCATATATTGACCTAAAGTTAGACATCGACAAGAAAATGGTACTTTTCAAGACTTGTGCTAACCAAGCAAAGACAACTAAGAGGGAGGAGACACATTTGTGCTCATATGTACTTCGATAGCTCCCTCCAGAAATGTTGGCAGTTTCAACAGGCTATGAACGGTATGACACACAGAAGTAGCATAGCAGACTTTCAAAATCATGATCTGGTGTGTCGAAAAACTGATGATAATAAAGGGATGGTCTTTCTCAAACATTGCATTTAACAGACTAGTCGAAATTACCAAAGCCATTCAGGATCTTCTGAGGCATTGACTGAGAGTCATAAGCAACAACCGTCCCAGTAAACAGTCTGAGAGAGCCAATGGAGGGCAACAGTAACAGCCTCAACCTACATCCTCATTCTGGAAGTAGTTGTGCTGTATGCTCCATTTCGCTCTGCAGAAACCAGACCATGTGCGTTTTTCAAGAAGCCCCAGCCTGACTTCTCACCATGATGCACAGACTCATCAGTATAAACAAACACATCATCATTACTTATATTATCTTCTATCTCGTACTTGAAAAACATTATAAACTGCGACTAGTTTGACACCACATATTTTACGTGTGTATTCTACACCCAAGCCACTAGAGCAGCATAAGACAAAAACAAAAAACCACAACACTGGGCAATAACTGGTTACAGTGTGATGACAAAAGAAGAAAGAAGATTTTACAAGTATATTACAAATATGTATCAGTGAGATAAAACTATGCATTCAGTAAATAATTTGATACCTCTAAATATTATTAAAACAAGAGAGTGAAAAAAAGAAAACTGAATACACACAAGTAGATCTTATAAAAATAAAAAGAAGTGAAACATTTATGTACTCAGGGAAAGATCTTCAATATTTTACAACATAAAAAGAAAAGAAAGAAAACCTATAATAAAATAAGGTAATCTTCTTCTTCTTCTTTGCGTTCGTTCTTTACGACCAATTTTAATCACTTTTTGTTATATGTTTGATCTTTGCCAAGAATGTGTATATGTTGCACATTGGTTTGGTAGGCCCCTAAACGCATAGACTTCTACACGTTTAGGACACATGCATCCGATTTCATCCAAACCTCCTTAGTCGCCTCTTATGACATGCATGGCAGGTAACAGTGGTTCTATTCTTTACATCCCAAATTTGGGCCCTGGTAACCACTCGGGCGGAATAAGGTAATAAGATAAACTTTGCTCTACAACACCTGCTAAAATTTAAGTGTCTGTCCCATAACACAAAGATCATAATATACAAAACTATAGTAAGACCAATTGTTAAGACCAGAAGAACAATAAAACAACATGAAACATAATTACAGATTAATAGTCCGAATCTTTGGACCCAACATGAAAGAAAATAATGGTAAATAGAGAATTAAAAACAAGAAAGATATTTATAATTTGTTTTAAATCCCCTTTAATTATCACTATCAAGAAGGTTAATACTAACTTAATATATTATTTTAAATTGTAATAACAATAACTGTAAATCGCGTAAATCAAATGTACTAAACCGTGAAATGTAGTAAATCATTTAGTAAATACTAAATGGTAGTATTGAGTATTCACTGTATTGGTAGTGAGTAAACAAAACATTACTGTGCAAGTTCTAAAAAAATCAGTTATTATAATAGTATTTTACAACTACTTTGTCTAACCAGCCACTTTGATGACTGATAAACTCTAAAATAAGAGTAAACCACCCAACACTCGATCAAATCTGCTAGGAGCGATATAAACTAAACCAACTACACTATTTGGAATTGACATTGTTTACCTCTTGTTGTCAGGTAGCCATTAGAAATGATTTTTATGAAATCAAATGAGGTGGGCCTTCATTTTTGGTTATGTAAAATATGTTGCACCGATACTGTGAATATAAAGCAAAAGGTGATCATCGGAGATAACAGAGACGACGAAAAACACTGTTTATGAATCTACGCAAAAGTCCGTTCTACAAATATCTTCTTATCCTACCGCTGTGAGGCAAAACAGGATTGGAGAAACTAATAAGGAAAAAAAGTAAACGTGTTCCCAAATTCTGCGAATATTAGTATATTTAGTTTATTCGTCAGATCATCAACACGGCACATCGAACCAATTATTCTACAAGTTCTGCGATCTCCTCCAGTATGGTGATCTAGTCTAGCTACACCACATTTGACTTGGTACTCTTGTGCTCTAGTTAATGTTGTAGATTTATCACTATCACTTGAATAATTTATAAGTCCTCTCTTCCTTAGGGAATTCAGAATATCAACCTGGTTCATTGCTTGTCAGCTTTTTTACAGCAGCAACCTTTTTTATACCTGCAATCATATCGGTGCGTTCATTTCCCATTACTCCTGCATGCCTGGTAAAAAATAAAAAGGACTTTTGTCAGCCTAGACGTCCCTCAACAACTTCAAGCATTGTCTTTGAGCCATGACTGTTTCAGGCTTCCTGAGGCCAGGATACTCAGTCATTATGTTACTGACAAAACATGCTGGGGTAAAAGTCTGTGACTCCAGCCAGACCATCACTTTAGTTGAAATGAAAATCATGGCATATCCTGTACAGGACTTAGCCATCAACAACAGTAAACTAGTCCTCGATTTTTTCTTGGCACCAATTATACGTTCAGTAGTTTGTCAGTGCTTTCTGAACGGTGAGATCTACTTTTACCATTTGTAAAAATCCAAGGGAAATAACTTGCTTCCAAATCTGCCCACCGCAGAGTTTGAACCCGGTATGCTTGGGTTGTGATCGAGCTCACTACTGCTTAAGCTACAGACGCCCACTTTAGTTACTGCTATGGTTTCCATAGAGCGACTGCTTGTAGTAACAGCAAAACCCCCTCTGTCTTCATTCGCAACACCCCCTCTGACTTAGACAGTGGAAGCACGAGCTACTCTATTATAGAGTAGGTCGTGGTGGAAGCCCATGAGCTCCGCACAAGTCAAATCACTGACTCATTTGTGCAAATGATTACATCGTCCTCAGACGAGTTTTCAGAAATTAAAGCCGAACTTTCGCCTTCACGACCACTGGATTTTCTTGTCTCTATTCTCAATCTTTAGCTCAAGCAGCTTTTATGAAAACGAAAAACAAACTGTGTGAATTCACTACCGACGACACTGCGGAAGCGAATCTTCCACAGTGCTATATTGCACCAATAGTTATGTATGGTAGTGAATCACGGACAATGAACAAGCAATCAATAAAATCGATTGAAGCAACAGAGATGTGGTTTTGCAGAAGAATTATGGAAATTTAATGAACAGTGGAAAAAACGAAAATGATGAGGTTTTAAAACAGACCTGTGCACAAAGAAACCGTATCAAAGAATAGGAATCCAACAATCACGGTTCTTCGGGCATATAATGTGAAGAGGAGGTAAGAACATTTGGGGACAACGGTACGATTCAGGGGAAGGAGAGATCGTGAAAGGCAGAGGGAGAAGATATTGAATGGTCTGACATCGTTGCTCGCTAAAAGATCGACGTCAGAACTGATTAACTGCACCATTGATAGAGTTGTGGAGAGACATGATCGCCTACGCCGACAGGCAAGGTTATTGCTTGATATATTCACAATCAAGTCTAATAATACTGAAAATGCTGTATTGATTCCTGTTGATTCAGGTGTTAGACAAGGTTGTGTCCTCTCACCACTACTCTTTATTGCATATATGGATAAACTAACTCAAGTCAAGTTCAGATAATGGTGAAATAAATAAACTGCTGTTTGCAGATGATCAGTGTCTGATACATCAAAATGAACAAGATCTACAACATCATATTGACACCTTGAACAAAAATTGTGTAAAACATGACATGAAAATCAACAACACTAAAACAGAAATAATGAATATGGGAAGAAAACATAATAATCTAGACATCCATGTCAATGGCACTAAAATAAACCAAGTGAAAGAATTCAAATACTTAGGAAGCATATTCACAGAAGACGGAAAACTGGATAGAGAGATAGAGGCTAGAGTACAAAAGCAAATGCTGTAACCTACCAGCTAGCCCCATTGTTAAGGCACCCAAACATTTCACAGGCAGCTACAACAGATGATCAACAGCATTTTTATACCTACTTTGTGCTACCAGAGCCAAACATGGACATTGAGCAAAGCGCAGTCACAAAAATAACTACATGTGAAATGCGTTGCCTGCGAAAAGTTACCAACAACACAAGAAAAGACAGAATCACCAACATCAGCATAAGAAATAAAGTTGGCACAAAACCGTGCTTGAATTACATAGAGAAACAAAGAATGAAGTGGTTTGACCACTTAATAAGAATGCATCCAAACTCCACAGTAGGCCTATACAGTCTTCTACAACAGAACATCGGGAAAGAAGGCAAGAGGAAGACCACGGAAAAGATGGTTAGATGGCGTAGCAGAATCCTGTGAAAGAGCAAAGATAACAATCACACAAGCCACCAGAACAGCGCAAGACAAAAACAGAAAACCACGACACTGGGCAACAACCCGGTAGCAGTGTGACGACAAAAGAAGAAAAGAAGAAGATTCCTGTTGACATTTGCATCAAATCTTCACCGGATTCAATGTCCTCAAGTGAACACACCTGTTGAATCCAGTCCTCATTAATAGTATATAAATTGTACCAAATCTATGAAAATAACATTTGTTCATTAAGTATTTGAAAATAATAATTTCAGTCAACAGTTTTTGTTTTAATGATCAAATTTGTTTAAATCTAAAGATGTCGCTTTCCAAGTTCGCAAAAAAATAATGCGAGTTGGTTTAGTTTAGTTTAGTCGTCGGATCACCATCACTGCACGTCGAACAAATTAGTCCATAAGTGCTCCGATCTCTCCTCAGTATGTCCATCAGATGCGTGGCGACTAACGACACCGGTTCTTTGTTGGTTTACAATTCTTCTTTGTCTGCCAGCATAGCGTTCTTGTCGAGCTACACCACACTTAACTTTGAGGTCTTGCAGTCTGGTTAGTGTTGTGGATTCACCGCTATCACCTGAATCATGTACACGCCCTCTCTCCCTTAAGGAATTTATAATATCAGCCTGGTCCATTGCTCGTCCGCTTTGGACAGCAGCCATACCTGCAAGCCTATCCGCACGCTCATTTCCCCTTACACCTGCATGCCCTGGCACAAAATAAAACTGATCCTTGTCAGCTTAGACCTCCCCAGCGATTCTATCCAATGTCTCCTAGCCCATCCTGTTTCAATCTTCCTAGGATCCTGAGCATACTCATTGAGTCACTGAGAAAACATGCATGGATAAAAGTCTGTGATTCTAGCCAAATCATCGCTTTGGTAACCGCCATGATTTCCATAGTGAGACTGCTTGTAGTCACGGCAAAACCACCACTGTCTTCCTTCACAACATCACCTCCGACCTGAGCAGTGAAAGCCCACGAGCTCCGCACATGTCGAATCACCGAACCATCCGTATAAATGATTACATCATGCTCAGATGCGTTCTCAGAAATTAATGCCTGAACCTCTGCCTCCACAACAAGTGGGTTGCGTTGCCTGCATTCTTTATCAAGTTCGATGCATACAGAAAAGGATGCGAGTTGGTAAAGTTATACACTTGTATACTATAATATATTGATTTAAATCAATACAATACAACATTTTAATCATTATTATTGCAATATAATTTTTGCAAGAATATTATTATATTATTCATGTAGAGAAACTAATCGCACGACAAACAAGCAAACTAAGGTTTAATTTAACACCACTGACCAGATACCATATTTTAGCATATGAATCTGAAGAAGATCTGGCCAGAAATCTGTACCGTCACTTACACTTACCATTCTCAAAACAAAAACATCTGTTGTCATGAAATACACATTATTTTTTGGCTTCATCTACACTGATTAGGATATTCTGTGGATTCAGAACGAAGCAAGCATAGTCATCCTTTTAAGATGCCAAAGAGCATGCGGAAAGCTGTTGTAGAGGATACATTGGTGATAAACGTTGTGCAGAGGTATTTCAAGCTTGCAGGCATCGCTTCTGTTTTATGGTTAGTCGGATATTTCAAGATCTCAGTCAGTTGGCTGTGGCTTTTCTTAGTAATCTATGTTTGGAAGGAGAAAAATTCTAGAATTAGAATTCATAAGAAACTGATTTCTCAAGGTATTGCAAAGGATGAAAAGGAAGTTATTCTAGCAAGAGTGGATGATTTGCCTTCCTGGGTAAGTTAAAGGTAGACTTAACTTAGTCTAATAGTGACTCAGTAGTGATTGATACCGACCAGGAGCGACCATAATTATCATTACCTCATTATTTATGATTGCACTTATTCTTATGTGAACAACCATCAGTAAGTGCATCTCTTACCTATACAGGTAAATCTCAGCTGCACTGCTCGAATTCCGTAGCACCGGCAATGGTCCCCGTCGTAATTTTGTAGATGGTGACAATTTTTGTAGGAATTTTCTATTTAATGAATTTTGCATAGACAACTGTTTTGTTTGCAACCTACTAATCTATTATCGATTTGCAGATCATTTTTTCATACCTCAACTTGAACATGGAACCTAGCATTTTCATCAATCTGCCTCCAATAGACTAGCAATGATATCTAATTGAGATTATTGATGACTATTAATAATTCCTGACACTCCGATTGGAAAAATCCTAGTATATTTGAAGCAGAGGAGACTTCATTACCTCATTATAGAGAACTCATTATGTGAATTAACTCAGTAATCATCATCAGGTAAATCTCTAGTTTGACTGCAGAATCTCAGCATCCTCAAGGGTCCCCTGGCTAACTGCCAGATGTAACGGAATCTTTCCATAATTCTCATAAAAGTTTTTCAACCTACTAT
The DNA here is from genome assembly GCA_020796225.1 of Arion vulgaris. Taxonomy (NCBI): domain Eukaryota; kingdom Metazoa; phylum Mollusca; class Gastropoda; order Stylommatophora; family Arionidae; genus Arion; species Arion vulgaris. The sequence goes on along the minus strand of CM036772.1, from coordinate 5,374,510 downwards.
CTTCGTCTTCTCTTGCTCTTTCTCCTCAATTTATGATTGCACTTATTCTTATGTGAACAACCATCAGTAAGTGCATCTCTTACCTATACAGGTAAATCTCAGCTGCACTGCGCGAATTCCGTAGCACCGCAATGGTCCCGCCGTAATTTTGTAGATGGTGACAATTTTTGTAGGAATTTTCTATTTAATGAATTTTGCATAGACAACTGTTTTGTTAGCAACCTACTAATCTATTATCGATTTGCAGATGCGATGCTCTTTTTTCATTACCTCATTATTTATGATTGCACTTATTCTTATGTGAACAACCATCAGTAAGTGCATCTCTTACCTATACAGGTAAATCTCAGCTGCACTGCGCGAATTCCGTAGCACCGGCAATGGTCCCCGTTGTAATTTTGTAGATGGTGACAATTTTTGTAGGAATTTTCTATTTAATGAATTTTGCATAGACAACTGTTTTGTTTGCAACCTACTAATCTATTATCGATTTGCAGATGCGATGCTCTTTTTTCATGCTCAACTTGAACATGGGACCTACATTTTATCATCTGCTTCCAATAGGACTAGAAACTCGATATCTACATTGAGATTATTGATGACTAGAATAATATCCTGATCACTCCGCATTGGAAAAAATCCTAGTATATTTGAAGCGAGAGGAGAACACATTACCTCATGCCAGAGAGAACCCCAAAGATGTGAGAGTTTAACTGTTCAGTAATCATCATCAGGTGCCGTCTCTACTTCAAGGTTGGCTGCAATGAATCTCCAGCATCCTCTGTCTTTCGCCTTGGTGCTGCACACTGCCAGACTGTAACCTGTCCATTTCTTAAAGTTTCCTCCCACTTATCTCTCGGTCTTCCTCTTGCTCTTCAACTTTCCCTCTAGTAAAGATTTTATCATGGTGTCATGTCTTTTTATGTGCCCCAAAATACTTTACTTTAATCATAAAGTTCAGTAATAAAGACTCTTTAAAAGAGTAATATAATAAATTATAACAATGCTATGGGTTGCAGATAGCAGAGTTAATAACGAGATGTGCTAGTGGCATTGTGCTGTGGAAATTCATGGTTCAAGGCCCTTAGTAAAATTTTATCATGGAGTCAGCTTGTGTACCAAAATACATAATACCCAACCTAGGATACAGAAGAGAGATTTCTATAACAGGCTTTTGTGTCTTTTGATCATTTACCTACGGATTTAAATTGCAAGCACCTCTGAGTTATATAAATCAGTAATGATCAGGAAAGCAAGCCTTAATGCAAAACTCGGTCAGAGGCGCCATGATTATCTCTGACTTTCTAGAGGACAAATGAAAAAAACCCAATGTTGCTATTAATGGTGATGTTGTGGGTAATGTTGAATGTGAAATTGCAGTTTAAAAAAAAAATAAATGCACTACTAAGTCAATGGTTGATAATCATGAAAATTGGAAGACTGTTCTATAATTGATGGTATAACTGATAACGATGCAAGGATTTTGAAATGAGAAGCTATGGAAACATATTTAATAAAGCAAGGGAGAGTTGGTTTATACGATTGGTTATTTAACACCCATAATAACACTCTGTACAGACCCACATGTGCTCATTCTCCCCCATCTAACGCGGAAGGGTAAGCATGCTGATGACTATGACTCACTGGTTAAATACACTTCTCATTCTACACCTCAAATGCCCAGTCTTACTAGTGCAACAACAGACACAGGAGCATGTCCTACAAGACTGTCCTCTACTGGGTGAGTTGAGAAACAGCATGTGGTCATACCCAGTCTACCTAAAAACTAAGTTTTGGGGAAACCTGAAACTGACTGCCCAGTTTGTTGTCCATAGCAAACTATGCACATAACCAGAGTTCGCTGATGAAGAAGAATTGCCAATCTTGAGTTTTGTATACATGTGACTGCGAAGTCGATACCACCATTGTTGAAATGCAGTATGGCCATTCCGTTAGTATAGATGTGGCATCAATTGCTATGTGCACATCCAACAGACTTGCTGAAGAGCTGCAGTGTGATCCTTCTGTCTCTAGCACCTTGAGTGTAGGTATTTCTTCTACAATATCTCTGCTATCTTATTACAGCAGTGAACAACTGTATGTTCAGGACAATAGATTCATGTAAGACCCTGAAGGTTGAACATCTTGATAGGCAGCATTCACTCATACTGATGTCAGCTGTTTTGGAACTTCTAAAGTATGGACTGAAAGTCATACGCAATACATGCCCTAGTAAACAAAATCTCAGAGTGCATAAGATTACTTTCTCTCATTCCTTTCCATTACCAATGAACCATAGGCCTGTTTGTTGGTTTGTTAGATTAAGCCTCTATACGACAGTGGCCCGCCACTTTCAACCTAAGAGGGATATCATTTTTGGTTATATCAGAGAGTATGACCTTTTTTTTCATGGTGAGACTTTGTGACCTATGACTAGCCCTAAAAAAAAGGAATGTTTTAAGTGTTGGGCTCTGGTATGAGTGTAGTTTGAGGACTTGTGTTGATCTGGGTGTAGTCCTGAGAACAACATAGGCCTGCAATTTATTTACTAACATTTATTGTAGATTTTCATTTCAGTGCTCCTAATGAAACAATACTGAAGTTCTTCACTTATCACACTGAAATTTCTTTTAAAAAACCCATCAATGTGGATTTGCTGTGTTAGCCTTGCTCAGCCTCCTATAATCTTGAGGAATATTGTTGAATTCATCTTCTTCTTTTGTTGTTACACTATTATCAAGTTGTTGTTGAGTGTTGTGGTTTTCTATTTTTGTCTTGTGCTGCTCTAGTTGCTTGGGTGATAGTTATTTTTGCTTTTTGACAAGATACCATCTATGCCATCTAACCATCTTTTTTCTTGGTCTACCTCTCACCTTCTTTCCTGATGTTCTGTTGTAGAAGACTGTATACAGTGAAGTTTGGTTGCATTCTTATTAAGTGTCCAAACCCCTTCATTCTTTGTTTCGCAATGTAATTCAAGTAAGGTTCTGTCCAAGCTTTGTTTCTTATGCTGATGTTGGTGACTGTCATTTCTGGTGTTGTTGGTAACTTTTGTAGGCGTTTCACATGTAGTTATTTTTGTGACTGTGCTTTGCTCATTGTCCATGTTTGGCTCTGGTAACATAAAGTATGCATGAAAATGCTGTTGATCATCTGTTGTTTATCTGTCAGTGAGATGTTTGGGTGCATTAACAATAGGGCTGGCTGTTGAATAGAACACAAAATTATATATATGTGCTACTGACCAGATTTTACCAACATGAAACCAAACTCTATAGTGCCATATCTACTCAGTTATACTGTAGCAATGTGTCAGGTGTAATTGGTTATAGGTGAGGCTGTTAGAGCAGACTCATGTATGTATAGTAATATCTGTATAGAGAAAGAAAGATATATGATAAAGCCAAATTAATAGTTAATGTACAGCTGATATCATAAGTATGGTAAACAGTGACAACACCACTGGAATGAAACAGTAATATTATTGTAAAACTGCGCATAAAATGGAAATCTCACAGGCTACAACATTTATAGAGTAATTACCATTCTATCAATATCTAGCAAAATGCTATGCACAATTATAACCTTGACAGCTTGCATAGAGACAGCTTGTGGACTATTATTGAGAACATATGGAATTCAAAACCATATTGTTTCATTTATTAAAGTGCCCTTGTGTTGTCTGGGCTCGCAAAGGGAGCAAAGAATAGTAACACTGCGACCTACTAGGCATGTCGTAAGAGGTAGGGGCCTAGGGAAGCTACCCTAGTAAATAAAAAGCGCGCAGAAATTGGATGTGCTGGCCTACTTGTAGGCACATAACTGGCACAATGTACAATCGCTCTTATGCTCAGATCACATACAAATCACAGAGTGGTTAACAAGGGGTTGATATGAGCGTCAAGAAGAAGATTTATTTAAAAACCTTTATACTAATTGACAACAGCAGTAAACTTAGCAACCAAACTTTAAAAGTAGTAAGCTGAGGATACTTGAGGAGATTGGCTGCATGGCTACAATATCAGAGGGAGCTGCAATGGGCAGAAAGACATTCTTAACGCATTGAGAAATACTTTCCAAACAGAGAAGAGAGAAAATTTCTTGGTGGGCATGCTTTATGGGGTCAGATTACAGGAAATGCTGATCCTTTAGTTGAGGATCTAAATTACAAGTACTTCTGATATCAAAGTAAAGCATGCCTGAATGGCAAGAGACACTGATAAGGAAATCAAGCCTCCACGCAAAACTCAGCTAGAGGTGCCATAACTTCACCTGAATTCATAATAGTGGGCAAATAAAAAAAAGCAGTTTTTAAAGTAACTTTTAATATCATCTCCTTATCTGTATCCAACGTTGCCAATTTCTGCATTAAAAAAAAAACTAGCCTGACTAAACACAAGTTAGTCATTACTGACATAATGAACCTCACCACCATGATGCACATGCATGATTAGATTTTCATGTACACGCAATGAATTTGCATAAAATGAGATATATATTTCAAGCTGTTGTACACAGCTCAAACTCTATCCCTGAGAGATATCATAAGCTCGTTATTATTTGTTTGCTATGCAAGGTAACTGTATACAGTATGTTCGTTATTATTGGTTTGTTATGCAGGTAGCTGTATACAGTATGTTCGTTATTATTGGTTTGTTATGCAAGGTAGCTGGTATACAGTATGTTCGTTATTATTGGTTTGTTATGCAAGGTAGCTGGTGTGCGGAGATCACTGATATGGTGCAGAACATTCAAAACTGTAAAGTTAAACAAAAGTACAAACAAAAAGAGAGAAAGGTTTATGAAATAACTGGAGCAAATGGTAAGCCATATCGTACATAAGTGAACCATCATTGTCATGTTACATGTACTTTGCAAAACGTCTATTAATCACAACTCACCTGAAAAAAAAGTGATCTCTGGCAAGAAGAGAGGGAGTTCTGTGACAAAAGAATGAAATTGGGGGCAAAATAATGAACTGTGTGACAGCAGAATGAGTTGTGGGACAAAAGTATGAGCTTGATGACAAAATAATGAGCTTTATGACAGCAGATTAAGTTAGGGACAAAATAATGAGCTTGTGATCGAAATAATGAGTTTTATGGCAATAGAATGAGTTGTGTGAAAAAATTATTATTCTCCAACCTCACTAGATTTGGATTCCAGATTCTCTGATAAAGACTGTCTACTTCAGATTGTCAGTCATGCCATACAGTTTATCTCAGATATTGATGTCGGGGGCACCTCTTCTGAGCTGTGCACACTGAGGGCAGTTCTGTATGGCATGCTCTGCTATCATACTCATCTGGCAACAGCAACATATGCTGTTGGTTCCTATCTTTAATTTGGTGAACAGGTGGTGTCTCATTTTGCTGTGGCCATTCCGGAGGCAAAGTATAGCAGTCTGGTCTTTTCTGGACAGATGGTTTTTCTTCTTCATCTTGCATTCACATGCTATGAATTCAAGCGTAGTCAGGGCACCTGGTATGGCGCTTCTGTCTGATTTTTGCATGATGGCCTGCTTTCCTTTTTTTTATCAGTGTCCCCCACCATACAGGCGTGCCATCTTCGATTTCAGAAGTGGACAGTTGATAATATCGATTATCCATATTGTATTTTGTGTGTTCTTTTTTCCTAACAAAAGAATGAACATGATAACAAAAGAATAAGCTGTATGACAATAGGATGAACTCTATGATAACTGCGGAATCAATTGAGACCTCATTATTATAACATCACACATTTTCTAACTCAAATGACCACCTGTTGCAATAGTATTTAGGCATAGGTCAGGTAGACCCTAGCATTGACTGGTGGACCATTTTGCATGTTGGAAATTTTATTGGATTGGAAGGGGGGAGTGGGTTCTCTTAGCTTAAAGAAATAGAGCAGGTCTCTGTGGCTAAATCCTTACCTTACGTTCGTGGTTCAAATCCGACCGCTCATTCTGTTCACATGTGCATTATTTCCAGTGACCCCTAGGATTGTTGTCGGAGTTACAGAGTTTGTGCTTTGTGCAATATTCTTGGCGGAAGGCTTGCCACTTCTGCAGAGAGGCACCGAGCCACATGGGGTAAAACCTGGTGCAGTGAAGTGAATAATTCGTTTTTAGACCCTTAAAATAAAGAGAAATATAATCCAATAGAACCATACAATTTTTTTGTTTTTTAATCCTGTTTTTCCTCACAGTTTCAGGGTAAGAAGAGATTTATAGAACAGGTTCTTTGTGCGCCTCATATGTGACATCTTTCCCTAATATACAACTAAAATGTCCTGTAGCGTTTTCAGACCTCGAGGTATGAAATGCCAGTCCCTTTACATTTTTATACCTTAGTGTGCAGGAGGTAGGACTGCCAATTCCTTTCTTCACATGTGGAACATCGAGTGATGGGATGTCACCTTGTGTCTGAGTTGATAGGTGAACGCTTATGCATTACGCTAGTCTGCCTAATGGTGTCTTTCCTTACCTCTGTTATTTATGTAGTCCACCTTTTGTGTGGATGACCTGCTTTATATCCACTGCATCTGAGTAGCATTGACAAGAAAGAAGGACATTGTAATGTGAAATGGTAGAGCCCTCACTGTATTGGGTACTATCATTAGAAGGTGAGGTTGCCAATCCTTTTCTTTGCCCACTTCCTTTCATTAACTTTAGGCACTCATATTTAAGCTTATAAAAATTCCAATTATTTTCCCAGGTAAACTTTCCTGATGTTGAAAGAGCAGAATGGGTGAACAAGGTAAGAAAAAATATTTTGTTCAGCTGTTAATATACCAGTTTGGTAAATATACTGCTAGTTGAATTTGTAGATTTGGCCACAATGTGAACAAACTGGCATTATATACGAATAATAACCACACGTGAAATGTGCTGTCTCCAAAAGTTCATCAACACAAGAAGAGACAATCTTACAAATACCAGCATCAGAGAGAAAGTTGGAACAGCACCCTGCTTGAATTACATCGACAAACAGAAGGAAATGATTTATCCACCCAGTAAGAATGCAGGCAGACTATACTGTCTATAAAGCGTTCTGCAGTAGAACATCAGAGCGAAAGACAAGAGGAAGACCAAGGAAAAGATGAACAGTGGGGTGCTAGAAACAAGCCAAAAGTTACAGAAGTCCATCGCTCAAGCCACCCAAAAAGCTCAAAGCAAATACAGATGACTACAATACTAGGCTACAATGGGGTAGCATTGTGACAACACTGTGCTGCAACCTGATATCATTGTGACAACACTGAGCTACAACATGGTAGCATTGTGACAACACTGTGCTACAACCTGATAGCATTGTGACAACACTGAGCTACAACATGGTAGCAATATTACAACATGGCAGCATGTGACAACACGGTGCTACAACCTGATATCATTGTAACAACACTGAGCTACAACATGGTAGCATTGTGACAACACTGAGCTACAACATTGCAGCATTGTAACAACACTGTGCCACAACCTGATAGCATTGTGACAACACTGCACTAGAACATAGTAGCATTGTGACAACCAAAGAGAGAAGAATTTGTGTTACTCAAATAAAGACCATTAAGTCCCTATCGACTAAGCATACTTGTTTGTGTATCTGTTATTACTACTAGCATGATTATATCCTTTGTCATGCTAGATAACATACCTAGTTCTTGTACTACTAGTGTCATTAACTAATAGTTGTGTGTTTGCTTCTGACCACAGATTCTCAGCCAAATGTGGCCTTACATTGGAGAGCTGGTGGAGAAAATACTCAGAGAGAGTGTGGAAAAGTCAATTGTGCAAAGTCTGCCAGCAACATTGCAGTCTTTCAAGTTCAGCAAGATAGAACTAGGAGACATTGTAAATTTGTTCCATATTGTTTTCCTCCATATATTTGTATTTCTGTGTTGATGACATTGAAGTTTAAAATTTATGTCATTAAATCAATTTTTTTCTAGAATAATTAAAGTATTTTGGACAAAGATACACGAATGGCTGGAGAAGACCATCATGGAAGGAGGCATCCCGGCGAAGAGGAAGACCACAGAGGAGATGGATTCAGGATGTAACTGATGGTTTGAGCATGTTCGCTGCAGAGGTGGAACATCTGACCTATGAGAGAGAGAAACTCTGAAGGACTGTTAGGGTGGCAAAGTTCTGCTCAGGACAAGCTATTTGATGATGAGTTGATCAACTAGTTTCTGTTTTATTTCCTTGTTGTGCTTATATTTAATACAGTTGTTTATCTATTCCAGCCGCCCCGTATTGGAGGGGTGAAGGTCTACACACAAGTCAAAAGAGATGAGGTTTATATGGACCTTGAACTCAAGTAAGGTCAACTATAATCTGCTATATCTAGATGTCATATTTTTTCTTCTTCACTTTCAACACCCAACAGAGCACAGGTCTGCAACAAACTTTCAGCTCTTTCCTCTCTTCTGCCATCCCTTCCAATTCTTTCCATGTTTTACCTATCTTTTAATATCAGTCTCCAGCTCTCTTCTCCAGGTATGTCTTGGCCTTCCCCATCTCCTCTTTCCCTGAGGGTTCCAAAACAGTGCCTGTCTTGCTATGTTTCCAGTCGGTCTTCTCAATGTGTGTCTTATCCATCGCCAGCGTCTCATCCGTAGCTCTTTCTCCACTGGTATCTGCTTAGGCCTTTCTCTGAGTTCTTCATTTGTAATCTTATCATAACATCTCAGTCCCTCTATTCTACGTAAACATCCATTTTTGAAGGTCTGTAGTTTTCTGGTGGTTTCATTTGTTGTCCTCCATGTTTCCGAGCCATAGAACAGCACTGACTTCACATTTTATTAAAAGATTCTCAGCTTTGTGTTTGTTTTAATCTCCTTTGACTTCCATATCCTACTCAATGCAATTTTTTGTATTCATTCCTTCATAATATTGTTTGTTGTCTGAGATATTTTCTCCACATATTCATTGTATGATTTGTTACTTCTGTTTGTCTACATATTCATTGTCTACTTCTGCTTTTTGAAGTCTTCATCTTCGTCCTATTTATTTAACGAAAACTATCATCATGTGTTGACTTTAACATCTCCTGAGTTACCTATGACTGTACCAGAAGTCAAGTAGGTTCTGTTAACCAAGTACATCTTTTGTTTTAATTTTAGTTGCTCTCTTGTGTTCCTAAAGTTGTGGGTTCGAATCTGGACTGCATTGTTCTGTTCACAGGTGCATTTTTTCCAGGAAGCACTAGGATTGTTGCCAGAACTTCAGAGTTCATGCTGTGGAGAATATTCTCTGCAAGTTGTGTGCCATTTCTGCGGAGACAGCCCGAGCCATATAGGATAAATCCAGGTGCAATGAAGTCAAACCTTTGGCTTTAGACCCTTTTAGATTCCATGCATATCACATGTCTGATCGGGGACTGCCTAGAGTAGTTGATAGTAGCTCTGCCTGCTAGCTGTGAGACGCCTCATAGCTCGGGTTCGAACCTACTGTCCGGCATTTGTTCGAGTCCCTGGTCTTACTCAGGAAGATAACTTGAGTACCTCTGAAGTCGGAGAAAATCTGCCTGTATGGCGAGGGAATACTAATTATGAGTACATTGAGCACACGGCTGCCAGTGTAAAGTAATTTACAATGTGCACGCTGCTGCCATTGTAAGAAATTGGAAAACGGATTTTCACGCAAAAATCAGTTTCAGAGATGAAACTTTGTTTGAGTTGAAAGCGGACGAAAGAAAAAAAAAAAAAAAACATGTCCGATCCATCTTCAGTATCTCTTTTGATTATAATTATTTAGCACTGGAAAACTCTTTTCCTACTTCTATAAACATCATCTTGTTGCATGTAATGTCTTTCATTTGTTTATATAATAAATTTAATTTGCTTTAATCTTTAGCTACAGTAGCGACTCTAACATCGAGGTCTCTGTGAAAGGCATGACGGCTGGAATCAAGAATCTAAGGGTCAGTCAAAGATAATTCATTCTGATAGCTTCATATTTTTTTTTAAATTAAGGAAATCTGTGTATGTGTTCTTTTCTTTATTTACTATTTTGAATAAACAACAGATGATCAGCAGCATTTTCATGCCTACTCTTTGTTACCAGAACCAAACACAGACAATGAGCAAAGCACAGTCGCAAAAAATACTACATGTGAAATTCGATGCCTACGAAAAGTTACCAACAACAAAAGAAATACAGAGTAACCACCAACACACCAACAGCATAAAAAAGAAAGTTGGGACAGAACTTTGCTCAAATTACATTGAGAAACAAAGAATGAAGTGGTTTGGCCACTTAATAAGACTGCAATCAAAATCCACTGTATACAGTCTTCTACATCAGGAGCCATAAGGAATATAACAAAAAAGATGGTTAGATGGCATCACAGAATCCTGTCAAAAAACAAATATAACTATCACCCAAACCACTAGAGCACTGCAAGACAAATGTATTATCTACATATTTGATTATTGATGGCAGCTTTTCTCATCTACATATTTGATTATTGATGGCAACATTTTTATCTACATATTTGATTATTGATGGCAACATTTTTATCTACATATTTGATTATTGATGGCAGCTTTTCTCATCTACATATTTGATTATTGATGGCAACTATTCTTATCTACATATTTCGTTATTGATAGCAACTTTTCTTATATACATATTTGATTATTGATGGCAACTTTTCTTATCTACATATTTCGTTATTGATGGCAATTTTTTAAATTTTAGATTCATGGCACGCTACGCGTTGTCTTCAGACCTCTGATCAACAGAATCCCACTCATCGGAGGAATGCTGGTATTCTTTCTTAATAACCCAGTAAGATTGTATGTGTTTACTTTGTTAGTTCAACAGTTAGAGAGATTAAACAGACTATATGTGCACATTCCCTAGGTTGATCACAGTATTTCTTATTAAGTCTATGAAGGATTGATTGATATGATTGATATCATCATTGCACTTTGGTGAGTAACCATGTGTGTTCCGATCTATTTTTACACAGGAAGATCTCAGCAGCAGTGCATGAACTCTGTAGCACCGGCGAGCATCCCCAATGTAATTTAGAAGATGGTGAGAATATTTTGTAGGAATTTTATTTGTAAAAAATTATCGAATGAATTTTATCCAGACAGCGGCAATCCAGCCTGCTCTTCTCAATGTTAAACTGCTACGAGTTCTTTTACATGCTCAACTTCAACATGGGACCTATGTTTTATCATCGTCTCCGATAGGACTAGGAACTCGATCTCACCTACACTGAAATCAGGGATATCAGAACAAATATTCTGATGGCTCCATGAGGGAGTGAACCGAGTACATTTGGAATGAGATGCTAGCACCTAACCTTTACACCATAGAGATGCCCGCGTGCCCAGCGTGTTCGTAGCGCGCTGGACTGTGGGTGACTAGCCCTCTGTGTGTACGGGTTCAATTCCGTGGCAGGCAGAAAAGCCACAGATTCCCCAGATTCACGTGTTGTGGCACCGATCCAGGCAGTTACGATGTCCATGGCACTCGATCAAGAGCTGAAAAGCTCAAGTGCTTCTGGATGCGGAAAAAAAAAAAAAAACACCATAGAGATCCCTTATTGGGAGAGAGAGTCTAGGAAGCAAGTATAGATCAACTGAACTCTTACAGTGTATTCTGTAAATATTGTCAATGGAGGGTTATTGATTGACTTATTCCTCTCTAAGTCACTAATCTTAACTGCCTGTATCCTGTTATAAAATGTATCATTTCAGGAACTAGACTTTGAATTCACCAGCCTGGCTAATGCATTTGAGCTACCAGGACTTAGGTGAGGATGCTGAAAAGTACTCCATATTTTTCTCTGAAAAAAGCATGTTTATTTTGTATGTTTTGAATCATTTAGCTCAGCAATCATTTTGAATTTTATTTTGTGAGTTCAGATCAAATTGGCTGTGTAATATATATTACATTTCTCTGTAATGTGTTGCTTCTTGAAGTAAAATTATTATTTATTTCATTTTACTGTTGTCAATTATGAGTTATGTGAGTACTATCATCATAGCACTCCGAACATGTCCATAGGTGCTCCAATCTCCGCTGTAACATATCCAGCAGCGTCCAGTGGCCCAAACACCGGTTTGATGTTGATCAATCATTTCTTTTTGGCATATTTGGTATGTCGTACTTTTTGGGTTATACCAATATTGACACCCATTTCCCTCAGTCTGGTGAGTGACGGATTCACAACTCTGAAGCTCCTATGTGCTGAAAAACTTAATGCAGGAAAAATGTCATTTCAGCCCATTGTAGCCATTTATTTCATTGTGATTTGCTTCATGAAATGAAATCTAAAAAAACTGGATAAAATTATTATCATTGTATTCAGTGCACACCTATAGGTGCTCAGTCCTTTTCAACGGAAGAGCACTTAAGTAGCTCTGAGACGATATTTCTTCAACTCAAAAAAGTCTATGTACTCATTTTCAGTTATTTGTATTACCTTATTTGTTGATGACAGAGTGTGTCTGATGTGCTGCAGAAAATGGGATTTTAGGGAATATGTGCAACTAAGGATAGTGATGTGCAATTGTCATAACAGTACTTATAGATTTTGTATTTTAAGGTGTTATTGTTGTACTTTTTTTAGTTGTTATTGTACTTTTTTTAGTTGTTATTGTACTTTTAGATACTGCTCTTGTAGGCCTAAAGGCAAAGGATTGATTTTGCACCGGGTTTCCCCAAAAGAGCCCTGTCCCTCTCAACAGCAATGGCAAGTCACATACCGGGCGTGTTGCACAAAGCAGGAACGGTGTAGTTCCTGCAGTAATCCTTGGAATCTCTAGAAAAATGCATATGTGAACTGAATGATGTGATCCAGATTTGAACCCACAACCTTCAGAATGCACTGCAAAAGTCTTAATCACTTTGCCACACAGACCCCCTATTCTTGTATGCATTGTTGTTGTATATCACAGAAGGTTCCTCTGTATATCATGGACAGAGAATACAACAACTAGATATATCCAGAAGGATAGAAGGAATCCCGAGGTCCCGAAGGAACTCAGATAAAAGAAAACTGGCTGATGCTACAAATAAGAATGAGAAAATGTAGGTACTTTGGACATATAAAGAGACACAAAGGGTTAAAAATTAATATGAAAAGTGGCAAAGTGGAGAAGAGAAAGACAATGGAGAAGATGGATTCAGAACATGATAGATGATTTGAGCATGATGACAGCAGAGGTGGGACATCTGGCCTATGAGGGAGAAATATTTCAAAAGACTTGGAGTGGCAAAGTTCTGCTCAGGACAAGCTAATTGATGTTGGTGATGTTTTTGTAATGTAAGATGATGTTGTTGCACATTCATGTTGTATTGTTACTTATGATCTTATATGTATCATTCTATATTCCAGTGAAATGCTGTACTCTAGCATTCAAGAGCAGATCTCTAATTTCATGGTTTTGCCCAACCGTTTCCCAATCAAAATGGTTGAAGGACTTGACCTTAGAAAACTCCGTCATCCACAACCTCAAGTAGGTCATGGCTGCATTAGTTTTCTTTCTGCAGTTTGTGTGGATGTTAAATATTTTTGTATGCATAGAAAGTCAGATGTATAGATATCCATGTGTTGTTGGAGCTTGCAAGGAGAGCAAAGAATAGTAACACTGCGACCTACAAGGCATGTTGTGGGAGGCGCCTGAGGTTGGGGCCTAAGGAAGCTACCCTAGTAAATAAAAAGCGAAGCAGAAACTGGATGTGCTGGCCTACCTCTAGGCACATAACTGGCACAATGTATAATTGCTCTTACTCTCAGATCATATACAGATCACAAAGAGTAGTTTAACAAGTGGTCGATATGGAGTGTTCGAAGTTGAAGATGTATAGAAAGTCAGTATAGACAGAAAGACAGCGAAGATCAGAACCTTTTTTCTGAATACAAAGCAAACTAAAATAATGTCCAATGACAAAGTAAAATCTCAACCCAAAATTACCATCAATAATGAAGACATTGAGATGGCCACATATTTTGAATAATTTGTCTCTATAATTAGCAACAATTGAGATTGTACAAAAGAAGTTAGAAGAAGACTATCTTGGGGCTCCATTTCATTGTTTGCTATCAAGAAAGTGTGGTCAGCTTATTTTGTTTTGTATATAATGTCCACCTACTAGCCTAGCCATCTCATTTATTGATTTCAAAATGTTTCTGATGTCATCATCATCAAATAGCTTGTCCTGAGCAGAACTTTCCCACCCTAACATTACTTCAGAATTCCTCTCTCTCATAGACCAGATATCCCACCATTGCAGCCATCATGCTCAAATCATCAGTTACATCCTGAATCCATCTTCTATGTGGTCTTCCCCTTCTATTTGTCGGGATGCCTCCTCACATGATGGTCTTCTCCAACCCTTCGTTTTCTTTATCTGCCCAAAATACTTGAATTTTCTCATTCTTGTTTGTAGTATCTGCCATTTTTCTTTGATTTTGAGTTCCTTCTGGATAGATTAATTTGTTCTTTTCTACGTCCATGACATACGGAGGACTTTAAGTACAGTTTTTGCTGTTCAGATTCACATCCATGTTTCTCTTTATTGTTTGTTGGGAAAGTTCCTATCTATTTGCCTGCTGTTTGTTGCCAATATATATTATGAATGACTCTTATATCTTCCCTGTTCATTTTGAAACTTTCAAACATTGTAGAGATATGGCAGATAAACATAATATATAACACCATCTGCTGCCTTTGATCTAGTGTGTTGAGAAGACCAGCATACTACCAGTATACATTATTTCTTTCAACCAGCTGTTGGATCTCTTCAAAAGCTATTGATCAGGTCATGGGATGATGAATTCTATCAATATTACTATCTTTTTTATTGCATGTCAATATAGACATGACTTATCCCTCTCTGCTTCTCATGGAGCATAGGGCCTCAACAGTTTTTCTCCATTTGTTATGGTCTCTGGCTGTTTTATTCTTTATGTCTTCTCAGGATAGTTCGACATACTTCAGTTCCTCAAGTAGATTCTGTCTTCAGGTATGTTTAGAGCATCCTTTTTGTCCATATCCATTGTAGGTTCCACTCAAGTGCTTGTCTAGTGACACTCAACTGTATCTTCACAAAGTCATCTCTTTCACTAAATAGATATATATATATTCTTCTCATACCGTTATACACGTTATATAGAGCCTACAAGTAATTTCTCCATACTGCTCTGTCCTGGGCTCAATCTCTTCCACGAAATTCAACTTTTTTTAGTGTGATTTCGATCATGATGATCCCAGCTTTGTTAGCCAGACAGATCTGTTATCAGTACAGCCCACGGGGAGATGAAGCAAGGTTTTGATAAGTGTGTTTTTGGACTCTTCATTTCTTCATCTTACAAATCTTAGTCATACAATTGATTTATCTTAATTTTCTTTAAATTTTGGTTTCACTTATCCTCAGGGAATTGTGAGAATCAAAGTGATAGAAGCCAAGGATCTGATGAAGGCCGATATTGGTATTGTTGGGATGGGCAAGTCAGATCCGTACTGCAAGATCCGAGGTAACACAGTTTTTTATTTACTCATGTTTACTAAAATGTGTTACACTGGATAAAAAATGACATATTTTAGTGGAACAAATAAACAAGAAAATAACCGGTAGAAAAACATTTTGAAATAAGCTCTTGATAATAAGTCGGTCATTGTGTTCTGCTTCATTCACCGGAAGGGTTGACAATAGCAAAGTGTATAACATGCTGTGCTATTGACAATAGGTCATAGAAATTCCAGGGTTAAAGGCCAGCTAAGGCCAACAAATTTTAGAGTACACACGGTACACAGCTGGACTACAGGAAACATTGATCCTTTACTTGGGGATCTAAATTACACACACATCTGATGTCCAAATAAGGCTTGCCTGAATGGGACACTGATGATAAGGAAAGCAAACCTTCACGCAAATGACTGCACCTAAATTCCAATCGGGGAACGGGAAAATAAATTAATCATGATAAGGGCATTTATTTAGAGCATGTGTTACAGTTTATAGTGAGATGTGATACCTTTGCATTCTGTCTTCAATCGCTACTCGCTTTGCCAAAGTGCAGTGATGCAGTTTCTTACCAGGGCCATCACTTAGAAGAAAAAAAAGATCTAAATGTGAAGTATTTACTTCACTGCACTGGGTTTCTCCATATGGCTCCTTCTCTCTCAACAAAAATGGCAAGCTACCCTCCAAGAGTGTTGCATAAACCCAGTAGCTGTAGCAACAATCCTAAGGATATCTGGAAAAATGCACATTTTGTCTCCATTTGTTAAGATTTCAGATGTGGCCCAAGTTGGCCTTGAACACTGTAATTTTCACGGTGCGTGGCCACTTGCACTTGTTTTCAACTTCACTATCAGCGATCACAAATGCACATCTGAACTGAATGGCACAATCTGAATTTGAACCCCTGACCGTCAGTGTGTGAACATTGCCCCGACTCAAGCTGGCAGAAGAGCCGATGTTATCAGTGTGGTCCATGCTCATTTATGTGATGTGGGTGAGTCTCAGACATTGGACCGATTGCAAAAATTAGAAGTTAAATTTGGACATGCCAGACAGTGTCGTTTTTGTGGTAGAGAGAGAGAGAGAGAAGATATACTATTCACTTCTCATGGGTACAGTGAGCAAATGGACTTTGAGATGAATACTATAGAAGAGATCAGAACACGTATGTGGGAATGCCTAATGTGCTGTGAAGTCAACCGAATAACATAAGATGACAAAGAAAGAGTGTAAGCTTATGCTCCCTCTTGGATTAGGAATAGCAAAAACAACCATCCGAGTCAGCTGTGAGTACAGTAAGTGCTCTGCTTTATTACTCATTAACTAAACTAAACAGTATTTGACTATGCTTCTTCTTCTCTTCCACCATTTACTTCTTTATAGAAGTGTTGAGGAGGGGGAACGTAATGATCTTGTGTGTACTTGTTTTAAGGCACTTTGTAAGCTGATATTCATTTTCGTATGGCTGTTCTTGATGCAGTCGTTCCAGCTTTTACGTGGTCTTCCTCTTGTTTTGTACTTGTTATACTTTTTTCTGTGTTGCTCTCTGTGACTATGCAATTACCAATAATATTAACTGATACTTTCCTTACTACTATCTTCACTGGTCAGTGGGGGCTAAACAGGTGAAAACTAAAGTGATGAACAACACATTGAACCCTGTGTGGGATGAAACATTTGATCTAATTGTAGACTCAGCTGATGGACAGCTTCTTTATATTGATGTCTTTGATGAGGATCCTGGAATCATGCATGATGAGTTAGGCAGGTAAGAACATGATGAGTTAGGCAGCTAAGAACATGATGAGTTAGGCAGGTAAGAACATGATGAGTTAGGCAGGTAAGAACATGATGAGTTAGGCAGGTAAGAACATGATGAGTTAGGCAGGTAAGAACATGATGAGTTAGGCAGGTAAGAACATGATAGGTTAGGCAGGTAAGAACATGATGAGTTAGGCAGGTAAGAACAAAGTTGGTAAATATTATTGGAAAAAAACCACAGTATTTCTAAACAGAAAGGTAATGAAGGAAAGACTGAAATGTTACTTAAATATTAATAAGTTGTAGTGTTGCAGGGATTTTACAGGATAGAACACACATTGAGAAGACAGACCAAAAGCAGTGCAAGACAGGCACTGTTTTGGAACCTGCAGGAAAAGAGGAATAAGAGAAGGCTTAATAATACAAGAAGAGAGCTGAAGACGGATATTGATAGGATATTCAAGGTGTGAATAAAATTGGAAGGAATGGCAAGAGAGATGAAGGGCTGGAAGAAGTTTGAGACCTGTGCTCTGTTGGGATTTGTAAGGTGAAAAATAAGAATGATTTTACAACTACTAAACTTTCTTGTTCTCAGTTGAGCATAGGACTGCACAGCTGTCATCTCCACTCAAATTATTGTGTATCATCTTCAGCTCTTTCTCACCAGCGAAACTTCTGACCTACTGTTAATGGACAGATATTCTTTAGAATTCTTATTTTTCACTTCCTCGTGATGTTTCAGTCAAGTGATTGTCTAGTTATGTTTTCTTGTTGTATTCTAGGGTTTATCCAATCAATCACCACTTTCTTGCTTTAATCTGCAACTGCATTAGTTTCTGTCTTGTTCTCTTCAACAAGTCTGCTGAAGTCTGATAACACTGAGAAACCTGAGCCTTATGAGTGGGGCTCCAGATATCTCTGAGAATAGAGAACAGTGAAGATTGGTAGTTTGAGTTCCTTGTTTCACCCAGAACAAGAACTATGGGAACTCTGTTACAAATATTTGAAGTTAGATCAGATATATCAATTTCTAATTACCGATAAATATAGATTAGTGTTTGTTCAGTTCTGTCCCTCGGACATGCATGCTACATCCTCCAAAGCAGCAGCTATCTCAATTTCTTAGATATAAATTATATATTAATATTCTATTTATTTCTCTCTCTCTCTGACCAACATTTATAATATGTGTTCACAATATATTTGTGCAGGTCTTCTTTGTGGTCAACTTTTTCCCTTTTGATATAACTATCGTTTGATTTTTAGTATTGCATAAGAAATATGTTTGTTGGCCTACACCTTCTGATATAACCAATAAATGGCTTATCTTTAGGTTAAAAAGAGCATGCTTCAGCTTAAAGAGACTTTAATTCCCTACATAACAAACATAGTATTTGTGATACTTAACATGGGTTAGCCTTCCCTCTACTGTCCCTACTATAGTCCGTTCCAAAATTTGTGATCACACTAAAGTTTAATTTGTACGAAATCTACCTGATGCATACCAGTGATTTTTGCAAGCAGTCTTATATATCGCACAACCTTACGAATACATGTTTAACTAATTGGTAGGTGATGCAAAAACGTTTTTGTTATATAATTTTGCATAAGCACAACAAAAGGATCATCAAAGTTCAGAACTTACAGTAATACACAAAATGGTGGCGAATGATTGCAAAGGCGTATTCCTATTACATATTATAAAAAGAATGGTGACATAGTGAACAAATGATACCTTCCACTTCTATAAATGAAAGTAAATGTTGCGTACATATGCCAATGACAGTCGGTATGAAACATTGTGAACTGATTAATTCCACGCAATTCCTGATTTTGACTTGCACTGAATTACATGTGGAACACGGAAATGCTTAGTTATAGACAAACTTGACAATCGTACCATAAAATTTCGACAAGTATACCATATCAACATCGCTGCAATTTTAGTAATAAC
Organism: Arion vulgaris; assembly: GCA_020796225.1. Taxonomy (NCBI): domain Eukaryota; kingdom Metazoa; phylum Mollusca; class Gastropoda; order Stylommatophora; family Arionidae; genus Arion; species Arion vulgaris. Next base: position 5,355,317 of record CM036772.1, on the reverse strand, counting down.
ATATAATAAAATCTTACAGAACTAAAGGTTTAGGTGGGCAAAAATACTTTTGGAAGGTCGTCACTGTTACCTATATAAAAATGCAAAAATCAAGAATTTATGTCAAGTGGATGATTTTATATCGGTCGGTAACGATGATCACGAATTTTAGAACGAACATAGTTAGGCAGCCTGTTACCAGGACCACCACTTGAAGATGTCAGCTCTGATTGGCTGTCTTCTGTTATCTCATTTATTGTGTCTTAGTCTTAGGCTTCCTCTGTGAACATGTCACTTTTCTTTTCTACTGGTTGTAGTTCTCCAGTTTGTTCTATGTTTGTTCACATTGCTAGCTTCATTCAGGCCTCAGCTGTAAGTAGACCAACTATAGTGGTGACTCCATGATCCTACTGCATGTGTGTGTGCGCATATGCAGTTTTGTTACCCTTGTGGTAGTAGCTTCCAATACATTTACATTTTTTGGTCAAATTTTTAATTTTATTTATATTGCGAAACATGTAAAAACAAAGTACTGTAGTTTTACAACAAACAATAACAATACATAGCAACATTTTGACCAAAATGCCTTTATCAAGCAAAAGACACAACACATGTTCCTAATTTTCGCCATTGCTACATAGTTTTACTGCAGTCTTCTCTTATATTGATAATTTTGTTGTTTATATCTTTTATTACAGCATTAGTCTAGATTTGTCACAACTCATGGAAGCAGGCTTTGAAGATGAGGTCAGTATCGACACTCTGTGGTTCCCTTCTTCTTGCTATGAAATTGTTTGTTCCGTTGTGTCACAGTTTACAGCGAGACTTGGATATTCGCACCTTGCTGCCCCGCACATCCTTTGTTAGAACTGTATTTTTAGTTCACATATCAAAACATATACTGCCTACAATATTATTTTATAAAGAAAGATACAGACAGATAAACACTACCAGAGTGACCAAAAGTAGCGCTTTAATGACATGCTGAAGACTTCATTAAAAGTATTCTGTATTTACCATGACACCTTTGAGGTTGCACTCAGGATCACTCCGCTGGATTGCCTGTGTGTTGCCAGGGCTTGCAAGGGGAGCAAAGAATAATAACACTGCAACCTACACATGTTGTAAAAGTGACTCAGGTAGAGGCTACTCTGGTAAATAAAAGTGTTGCAGAAATCAGATGTGCTGGCCTACTTGTATGCGCCTAACTTACAATCACTCTTAGGCTCAGATCACATACAAACCACAAAGAGTGGTTGGGGGTTTGGGGGTATGTGTGTCAAGAAATGTTTTCATATTAATGTAAAATTTGTATAACAATTTTGAGAGATTATGACTTAGAAGAGTAAAAAAAGGTTAGTTTACAAAAATATGTCAAGCCGTTGCCATGGAAACAATACAAAATGGGCACCAAACACAAAATTTCAAATCCCTAAGGCTCTGAATCTAATGAATATAAATGAATTTTGTTTTCGCTCTAAGGTGAGCAATTGTAATATCTAAAATATTACACAAGCTTTTTAGGAAATTAAATATTACATTTTTAATACATTTTTGGTAAAACACCCCCAAAAATCTTTTTATGACAAAATTTTGGGGGTGTGTTTACCCAAAAATTTATAAAAAATTTACTGGGGCTATGTGATTACAGTAAGGGCTATGCTATTTATTTTCAGTGGCTACCCTTGGAAGATGTTAAACATGGTATGCTACATGTTCAGTTAACTTGGCTTTGGTTGGCCAGCCAGGCAAATGAATTGGATCGGGTAAGAAGTTTTTGTTTACTTAGTATATATTTCTTATATTTTCATTGGCCAGATTTATTATCAGGTTGTTAGTCAATTTAAACCAAAATTAAAGGCATGATTATATCTATGTACATAAAATTGTTAAATTCAGTTGCCAGGTTGTGATTGACATTCAATTTATACTGATTGATAGATTGTTGTTTTATGTGTGCATGCATACATGTTATTTAAGTCTATATTAGTTGTTCTTTTATCTTGACTTTGTTTTTTCTCCTCCATATTATATTGTTTTTATATTTCAAGCACATGTTAGATTGTCATCAAAACTTTACACCGTATTTGGTGGGAATATTGAAGAGCAACGGGAAAATATATATAATTGGAAAGGAAAGATCAAGAGGGGACAGACAATGTTGGAATGTACAATACAGTCAAGTGATAGAATTTGTTGGAAATAACATTGTAGGCAACCTTCACTTGATCTGATCAAGACAATAGACACAGACACAAGCAACATCTGTCCGAAATTATTAGTGGTGATCCTTATCTGGAACATTTTCTCAGACAGCAGCTCAGGGTCTAGAGAGTTCTTATGTAGAGAGAAATGTACCACCCTGTAGTCAGTGTGGAGACTTACACAGACTAGGGAAAGGGAACCAAAACAAAACACAAGCTGAAATCGATTATGCTGGACCTAATTGGGCAAAATATTGCAACTTAGCTGTTGTAAATCATACAACAACATTGTTGGCTTTTTTTTACTCCAGTCACAACGAGTGATTTATAAATGGTTATTATAGAGGGATCGTAAACAACAATGAAATTATTCGACACATGCTAAAGCTATTGATATATAGGACCATCATCACTGCACTTTGGTGATTAACCATGTGTGCTTCTATCTCATTCTTACACAGGAAGATCTCAGCGACAGTCCGCGTGAGCTCCATAACACTGGCAAGGCTTCTCAATGTAATTTTGAAGATGAGGAAAACTTTGTTGGAATTTTAATTAAATATTTTCAGACCATGACCTTGAAGCCTACTCTTATTGATTTTCAACTGCCAGTGATTCTTTTACTTGCTCCCCTTGAACCTACTTTGTATCACCTGTTTCTGATAGATCTAGGAACTCGATTTCGCCTACATTGTGATCATGGATTTCTGGAAAAATATATCTTAGTCGCTTCACATGTGAAATGAACTGAGTACCTTTTGATCAAGAAGTGAGCTCTCTACCTCCATGCCATTTACACACCCATATTGAAGATATATTACCATCTGTGTGTTGCCGGTGCTCACAAGGGGAGCAAAGAATAGTAACACTGCGGCCTACTAGCTATGTCGTAAAAGGAGACTGAGGTAGGGGACTAGGGAAACTACCCTAGTAAATAAAAAGCTTCACATAAATCGGATGCACTGGCCTATTTGTAGGCGCATAACTGGCACAACATACAATCGTTCTTAGGCTCGAATTGCATACAAATCACAAAGAGTGGTTAACAAGTGGTCGATATGGAGCGTTCAAAGAAGAAGAAGATATCTTACAAACCAACCTTTGATTCTGAGATGCACTTGATATGATGTTGTGTTTATCTTGTATATATCTATCTGTTCATTTTATGTAGGCTCACTTGTTGTATAGACAATGTTTGTTTTGATATTGAATATTCTATATATAAATGAATTGTACGGTTTCACTAGTCAATATTACTGCATACATTTATGGTGTCTTATATGTTCATTGTTTTTTTCCATTCCAGATATATCATTAGTAAGTTTATCATTATACCTACATTTTAGATTGTTTTTTCTTTCATTAAAGTAGTATTTATAGCTAAATCCTGCTTCCCAGTAGATAGCAAGGCAGCATTTATACCACTCTATAAATATTTGATTATGTGTTTATACCTACTAACCTCATATTATTCACACCGTTTATGTTATACGACATCACGAACCTCATAAATAATATATCACAAATCTCATATATTTTATAATCATTAGTCCTCATCATGCCCGAGGGCATATACAAAAGAGATAACAAATTTCCACTCAATATCTCATAATCAGTTTCAGTTTTTGTAGGTGCCTTTTTTGTAACAGTGTGAGGGATTGACGGCCCACTCCTAGCCCCTTGACTCACCTTTTATAACATGCAAGCGGAGATAGTGCTTCTATTTTTTGCTAACTGAATAAACCACCTGGTGGGATCATTTTTATTATACCACATCCTTCCTTTCTTCCACCTACTTTCAGTTGCTTTAAATATTGTCTATATAATCAATGTTGTCTCTTGTATAAACTTCACTGTCTTGTAGCTCACACAGAGGTCCGTGTAGTTTTATTTCTAGTGTTGTTTCACTTGACCAGTGAGTTTGCCTCAGTATATCACATTCGTGGCAGTCTTTAAGTATGAACTCTGCAGTCTGGAGTGCCTGTACACATGTCTGAATTACCAATTTACTTCACTTCTTTTTAAAAATCTTTTTTCAATAATCCACCAACTTCCATGTTTGATTTATGTATTAAAATATCTCTACACATCATAAACCTCACATATGTTATACCATAAATCATAAACCTCATATATGTTATACCATAAATCATAAATCTTATATGTGTTATACCATAATTCATAAATCTCATATATGTTATACCATAAATCATAAACCTCATATATGTTACACAATCTATCTATCTATTCTCTATCCTTGTTTTTGCCTTTCGGCATCAGGTCGGAAAAGAGGCACTTGGAGCGAGCATGCTATGCTCTTTGTACAAGGTGGAATTTAGTGCCTTGATTCCATCGATTCATCGTTTACGTGGTCGTCCTCTGAGTCTGTTGCCGTTGTATCTGAGTGCTTCTTTGTGGAAGACTGTCTTGTGGCTAACCCTAATCCTACTATGTATCAGAAACCTAATATATGTCATACCATGTATCAGACACTTCATATGTGTTCTTTAATTTATTTTTATCCAATACAATTCAAGTAAGCTTATGTTGAACCGCTGCTGTAAAACTCTTACTATTTGAAGTTTTTTTTTCCAAGTTACTTAAATTAGATCCTGTATAATAAATTGAAAATAAACCAAAATCTTGTCCATCATATGAACAAGATAACAGCAATAGTAACATATGACTTTATGGTAGCAGCAATAATAACATATTGCCTTGAGTGATAACAGCAATAATAACAAATTGCCTTGAGTGATAATAACAATAAAACAAATTGCCTTGAGTGATAATAACAAATTGCCTTGAGTGATAACAGTGATAATAAATTGCTTTGAGTGATAACAGTTATAATAACAAATTGCCTTGAGTGATAGCAATAAATGTCTAGGTAACAGCAATAATAACATATGACTTCGAGTAATAATAGCAAAATAAACAAATTGCCTTAATTGATAACAGCGATAATTAAGAATGGACAGAACTTATATCCTGAATGTCATTAAAGAAATTGGCCAGACAGAAGATTCAGGTGGATTCTGTGCCCATGTCTGCAAGAATTCAAGTGAAATAGGTTGTTGCAGAAAACAGAAGTTTCATTAACCAACATAAAACTGGAACCGTCAGTCATTGTGTGCTGACGAATTTACTGAAGATGAAATCAGAGCATCTATAGACTTGTTCCGTATGCAGTGATTATGATTTGATGACTAACTAAAGCTGGCCGGATAAACAGTGACTATCATAGGTACTGAGCTGCTCAAAATGCAAGATGGCTGCTTAGGAAATTGGGAAATTGATCAACACCATTATGTGGGACACGTGACAATGATAAGTATTATTTTTTTTATTTCACGCACCCTCTCACAAATTAAATCCATCTAAATCATAGATTCCCAAACTTTTTCGGCCCACTTTACATACACGACATAAACTTTGTAACGCCCTCCCTATTATAACAGCTTATCAGCGCCCCCATACATATATATGTGCATTCTCTATTTTCACTTTGACATAGAACATTGAGATATATTTCTGTTATACATGGTCAATTTTCAAATGATTATATACATGAAATAGAAAATTTATGACAAAATGGATCGTGTAAGATGGGCATAAGATGAATTAAAATACAGAATTCCAACTTGTAATGATTATTCAATCGCAAAATCACCACAAAAATCCCCCAAATGTTTCTGAACCCACTATCGCCCTGGAAGGCTTCAGCGTCACTGGGCGGTACCCCACTTTGGGAAACGCTGATCTAAATCATTTCTATTTGAAGGGACTCTAATTACTGGGGCCGTTGTTGTTTCAGAATCTCAGTCGATGCTTAAGATGACACCGATAGGTTGCGATATGAGTGAATGTTGTCTATAAAATTTTTCAACCTCCAGAGACTCATACTGTTCTGGGCATGTGAATGCTTGCGACAAAAAGATAGCGAATATGATTGCATCAATTGTTGGGGAGTTTATGGATTAGGGAGGAGAGGGTGTTCTTTGGTCCCTTGGCGACCTACTGTTTGATGAGGACACTGAAATTGACGTTGAAGTAATCCAGTGATTTAAAGAGTTTGGAATTACATGATGTACAAGTAGAGCTGGATGCTTGAGAGGTGTGTTTAAACCAGCGAGCCACGGGAACCATCCGTATGCATACCCTTCAACATCTTTTTGGGGAAAACTGAACACTTTTGGGTCTGCTCAGAGTGCTGTGACGTCAGTTCAATAACCAATATTGAAAGCAAATTCTATATAACTGCAAAATCAGTAAAATATTTCTACATTTTTTTACTTCATTAGTATTGATAAACAAAACAACTATTGTTACTTATATATATATATATTTTTTTTTATCCCATTTTGGTTGAATATGGCATGAGTTTTGCCTGAAATAACTACTCTGAAACTTCTTGTTCTTCATATTCCTACCTGGTAAGTTAACACATTTGAAAAATTTGCCAGGGTGGCTTTTTTAAAAAAAAATCACTTTTAAAACAGTTAAAAGTTTTTTTGTGTTTTATTTTGTAATCTCTCTCACTGTATTAAAGGAAACACCATATAAGAAATAATATTAGCTCACAAAATAGCCTGTCTGTTTAAAAAATCTGGTTTTATTATATTCAACACTGTTCTAAATTACAGTTTTTTTTATGTGTGTGTAAATTGTCTTCTCACATTTTGTTTTCTTGCTTTTTTAGCAAATAAATTATGCTCTTATTTTTTAATCTGCTTGCATTGACATTTGTTGTTTGAAGTTGCTTCCCTATTCATATGCACTTTGTTCCAGTTGTTAACTTGGATTGAATGGATTTGAGGGGGTTGGTGTGAAATAATTTTATGGTTTGTTGACTTAGGATAGAATTTATGGTTTCAAATTGCTGTTGTCTGCTTGTGACAGGCTGTAAAATTGCATTCATTATCATTCCGAGGCATATGTGTGTTGATGGCAATGAGATAGCAGACAGGCTTGCTGACTATGTCACCATATTGGGGGAATATAGAATATTAGTGGATAGGTCTGACATTCGGAACACTCATGAAATGTAACCACAAAGGGGACTTTCACCTAAACCAACCCACATCAACAGCTAGATTGCAGTAACTTAGATTGAAGATTAGAGTAGCCAGAAAAGAGCAGTACAACAGATTTATGAGTAAGTTTATCAATCAACATCAAACTTGTAGATTTAATAGCTGGACGCCGTTGAAGATATTGCGAAGAAGATTGGAGCACCTATGAGCGTCTGGAGTGCAATGAAGATATTTGATACTGAAACTGTAAGATTTCTCAGTCATATTGTTGACTTGGGACATTATTTAGAATCAAGTTGTTGACTTGGGACATTCTTTTCAGTAATGTTATTGACTTATGACATGTTATATGACTCTCAGTCATGGTTCGACATGTAAAAATTTTAAAGTAGGTAAAGTAACCCATTTGAATACCTTGAGGTATATTTTGCAATAGGTGTTGGATCCATATTTTTCATTGACTGTTGGCACACAATGGCTGATGTGGTCAACATTGCACTGGCCGCCTTTACTTCCCAGCACTTTTCCTGGTACCCAATTGAAGCTGGGTGGACCTGAGAGGCAATGTGGTCTGAAAAAATTGCACTCCCACTGTGGAATTGAACCTGGACCACTAGCCTAAGAAGCAAATTCACTAACAACTACGCTACTGCCACTCTCTGGTTCTGACATGTAGCATGTTGTAAATGTGTAGATTATATCATAAAATGGCTTCACTTCGTAACATTATTATTTCTTTCTCATTTTTTATTATCACATTTTGGTTCTCACTTTTTTATACTACTTTTCTATGCTAGACTCCATTTTGTTCTGGTGCTGGTTTTGAAAATTGTATTTTTTGGTGTCCATTTTTTTGGTGCCTATTCATTGATAAAGTCTTTATTGTTGAAGCATTATATCTTGTCTGGTATTGTACTTTGTACAATTATTTTATTTTAAAATCTTTTGCATTTATAATCATCATCATTAAATAGCTTGTCATGAGCAGAACTTTGTTACCCTAACAGTCCTTCAGAATTTCTTTCTCTCTTAGGGATGTCCTACCTCAGGAGCCGCCAGGCTGAAATCATCAGTTTTAGGGACCAATATTTGTACAGCTTTCTTTTAAATGTCTTCAAGAGTTGGGTTAATGGTGTGTGCTCTTAATGTGCACACAGTATGCAATTGGACAATAGGAAAACCTGATCTTTTACTTGAGGATCTAAATTACAAGCACCTCTGATTTCAGAGGAAGGCCCGCCTGAATGGCAAGAGACACTGGTGATAAGGCAAGCAAAAGGAAAAAAAGGGGACCCTTTTTATACTACGAAGTATATAGGGTAATACTGTGTTAGACCTGTGATTTTCATTGACCTTCAGCACGCAGTGGGTGATGTGGTGAACATCATACCGGCCACCTTTACTTCCCAGTGCTTTTCCTTGTACCCAATTCAGGCTGGGTCAACCTGAGAGCCATGACGGCCTGAACAAAATTCCATGAATTGAACCTGGAATTCTAGCCTAAGAAGCAAGTTCGCTAACAACTATGGTACTGCAATTCTCAGATAAGTAAAGCAAGCCTTCATGCAAAAATTAGTTAGAGGTGCCATAAAAGGCACTAATACAACACTTGAATTGATAGTGGGAGAGCGAAGACAAAATTATGTTGTATATTGTTATACTTTAAAATATAACGTGATATATTCTTGTTTCTTATTATCCCTGCTTTATTTCTGTGTGCTTGTTTTGATAAAATTTGAGAATTTGTTTTCACAGGTAAGGTGGTACCTGAGATATTAATAATAATAACATAATAAATGGAGGTACCTGTTTTTGTAATTTGTTTGTGCATGAGCATGTGTGTTTGACTGTGTTTACTTTTTATTACCAGGTAATGCCTAAGGTTGTGGAACAGCAAAGTGAGGATGAAATTGCACATGTAGGGATACTTATGGTGTTTTTGGATTCTGCTAGGAATCTTCCAGTGAGTCACACTTTTTCTAGAATGTTGTCACTAATTGTGTGGGACTTGGTTTTTTAGTGTTTGTATTTTCAAATGAAAAAAGGTCAGAAGCCGAAGGATTTACTTTATTGCACCAGGTTTTACCCCACATGGTTCAGCCCCTCTCTGCAGAAATGGCACACCATCTGCCAAGAGTATTGCACAAAGCATGAACTCTGTAGCTCCTGGAAAATATTTTATACATATAAAAATTAGAAAATCTATATATTTTGGACATATAAAAAGACATGAAGGGTTGGAGGAGACCATTATGGAAGGATGCATCATTACAAAGAGGAAGACCATGGAGTGGATGGATTCAGAATGTAACTGATGATTTGTGCAGAGGTCTATGAGAAAGCGAAATTCTGAAGGACTGTTAGGGGGGCAAAGTTTTGCTCTGTACAAGCTATTTCTTCTCTGCTTCTTCAAACGCTCCATATCGACCACTTGTTAACCACTCTTTGTGATTTGTATGTGATCCAAGCCTAAAAGCGATTGTATGTTGTGCCAGTTATGCACCTATAAGTAGGCCAGCACATCCGATTTCTGCTATGCTTTTTATTTATTAGGTAGCTTCCCTAGGCCTTTTAGGTTGCAGTGTTACTATTCTTTCCTCACCTTGATGGCCTAGGAAAAGACATGCTATTTAATGATGATGATTTCTTTTGTTTTTCTGTCTCACCATGTGTTATTCATGCTGCAACTTATCATTAACATCTACATTAGTCTTTCAAATCTGCACTTCTACTGGAACCAAGGGATGTAACTTATTGCTAACATTTATATTAGTCTTTCAAATCTGCACCTCTACTGGAACCAAGGGATGTAACTTATTGCTAACATTTATATTAGTCTTTCAAATCTGCACCTCTACTGGAACCAAGGGATGTAACTTATTGCTAACATTTATATTAGTCTTTCAAATCTGCACCTTCACTGGAAACAAGGATGCTAACATATCAACATTAATTGATTAGTCTTTCAAATTTGTATATTTATCTTAAAAATAAGGATATACTTGTTTCTTATTACCTGCTTTATTTGTGTGCTTGTTTGATAAATTGAAATTTGTTTTCCAGTAAGGGATGAGATCTATCATAATAACATTAATGGAGTCCTGTTAATCTGATTTTTGGCCATGGATGTAATTTTGACTGGTTTATTTGTTTTCAGAATGCACTTGTGACACAAAGTGAGGGATGAAATTGACATGAATATTATTGTCTTTCTCTGTTATCTAGAATCTTCCAGGAGTCAACTTATTCTAGACATGTGCATAAGTGTGCTTTCTTTGGTTTGTATTTCAATGAGGACCAAGGATTTACTTTATTGCTAACATTTAATGTAGCCTTCTCAAATGCACACACTGCCAAGGATGCACACTAAATCTTAGCATCTAATATATCTTTCAAATTGCAATATTTACTATAAGACATAAGGGTTGAAGACCTTTGGAAGGATGTCATGAAAAGTAGAGTGGTGTGGATGGTTTCAGAATTACTGAGTTTTGGCTAAGATCAAATTTAAGGACTTTTAGGGGGCAAAGTTTTCTGTCAGTATTCTTTCTGCTTCTTCAAAGCATATCGACCACTTGTTAACGAACTTGTGATTTGTATGGAACCAAGCTAAAGCTTATTAAGCCATGCTACCCTATAAAGCTAGGCAGCCATCCGTTTTCGCATGATTTGATTGGAGCTTCTAGGTTTTAGTTAGCGTTTACTATTCTTCCTCACCTTGATGGCACTAGGAAGGACAGCTATTTAATATGAATTGAATCCAATGGTTTTTAGTAACTTATCTTAACATCTTACATTAGTCTTTCAAATCTGCACTTCTACTACAACCAAGGGATGCAACTTATCATTAACATCTACATTAGTCTTTCAAATCTGCACCTCTACTGGAACCAAGGGATGTAACTTATTGCTAACATTTATATTAGTCTTTCAAATCTGCACTTCTACTACAACCAAGGGATGCAACTTATCTTAACATTTATATTAGTCTTTCAAATCTGCACTTCTACTACAACCAAGGGATGCAACTTATCCTAACATTTATATTAGTCTTTCAAATCTGCACTTCTACTGGAACCAAGGGATGTAACTTATTGCTAACATTTTCTCTTCACTTTATAAATTTTATCATTAATTTCAGATAAAAAATTACAGTATACACTGAGGAAGATATTATGGGAAAATTGGAATATGGGGGATGCTACATTACCCCATACTATCATCATTTCATTTGAATAGAAGTGTAGAGAGGGATGCAATATTACAGCAGTTTTTAAAAAAAATTTCATTCGAATGCTATGGATTCATACGCAGGCTTTGTCATGGCGCACAGAATGATTTTTTGCATTAAGGTCTTGGTTGCTTTCCCTTTTTCCAGAGGCCTTTCTAATCTGAACCACACCATTCTGTTCACATGTGCATTTTTTCCAAAGATCCCTGGGATTGTTGCCAGAGCTACAAGAGTTCATGCTTTGTGCAATACTCTTGGCAGGTGGCATGCCATTTCTGCAGAACAAGACACAATCAGCCCTATAGTCACATGTAATGCAAAATCCAAGATTAGCAATTCAGCCATACGTACATTGAGCAGAAAAGTACACAGCACATACTTTAAAACTGCCTTGAATATAATATACTGAGACAAACTCACTGACCTAGAGAAACAACTCTGGAAAGAAAACTGCAATGTGTGAGCTACAAAGTTTAAACAGTGAAATTTTGAAAAATACAAGAGACAACATTGAATATATAGACAATATTTCAAGAGAACAAAAGAAAGTAAAGATACTAGAGACAACATTGAATATATAGACGATATTTCAAATAAATGAAAGGAAGAAAGAAAGGACTGATCATATCTATACCTGCTGGGAGTGAATTAAAGTTAGTTCTGTTCGCTACTTTTCTGGTATTGTTTTAAAATAATTGTATATACACATTTGTTAGCCCTACACTTGATTTATCTTTGATATCATAATATGTTCATCATGTTCCTGACCTCCTTCAGGTCAGAGAGGATATCTCCAAAACCTGCATTGGACAACGATTTGTAGGTCTGACATTTCAGCCTTGACATTTTCTGTTCATTTGTTTTCTTGTCAACTTCAGTTTTGTTTATTTAACAGTTTGATTTGTATTAAAATTGTGTTGACAACGTAATATTTCCTTATTTGCACATACATATTTCGCTTTAATATCTTTATTCTCATGGCAGAGAGGCTAGGTGCTCACCTCTCAGTGTAGTTGTAGTTCCTAGTCCTATCGGAGATGGATGATAAAACATAGGTCTCGTATTCAAAGTGAGCATGCAAAAAAACATTGTGGCATTTCAAAATTGAAAAGAGCAAGCTGGAAAGCCTCTGCCCAGGCAAAATTCATAGGAAAATTTAAATAAAATTCCAACAAAATATTTTCACCATCTTCAATATTACACCGGGGACCCTCACTAGTGCTATGTTGTTCGTGCACTGCCGCTGAGATCTTCCTGTATAAGAAAGATATCAGAGCACATATGGTTGGTTGCTCACTGAAGTGCAATGATCATAGTTCTATCCAATCAATCTTTATTTAACAGTTTGATTTTTATTCAGTTTTTTTTTACAACAAAATGTTTGTTTATACAACAGTTTGATTGGTATTTAGTTTTATTGACAAAAGTGATATATTATTACTTACTGTTCTGTATTTGTTTAAAATCTGTATGCCTCATTTACTTTTGTTTGTGTGTTTCTAAGTTCTTGTTATAAAACGATAACACAGTTTATAAGTGTGATATTTATTTGAGGATCTATTTAATAATGGTCAGAGTTTGTTTGAAATAGTATCACTGAAATAAAATATTAGCTGAAGTTTTGTTTGGCTAATCTGACAAGTAGTAAAAATAAATATTAGCTGAAATGTTTTTGCAATCTGGCAAGTAGTTAAAACAATAAGATACTACAAGTATAAGAATAATCTATAGTCATCCTTTGAGCAGGGCTCTATCCCTTCCTCTCTCTCTCTCTCTCTCTCTCTCTCTCTCTCTCTTGTGCCATTTTCACCTTTGTTGGGGCATAGACCCTTATTTTAGATTTTGTGGTTTAGTTTGAGAATATTTGTCCATCATATGAGAAGAAAGGATCAAAGAGTCTCATAGCAGGCATGAAGCAACAGAGGCAGTGAAAAACACTATTTATGAAGCGCATACAAAAGCATGTTCTAGAAATCTCTTCTTATCTTGATGCTTTGAGACATGACCAACCTTGATCATGTATGCCTTATCTGTTGTGGGGGATTATGTTCTAGGATTGTACTCTACATTCACCTCCGCACACACCAGAGTGGTGCAACAATGTATGTATGAGGCTGTCATCATCATCACATGCGATGGATGGCTTACATTATTATCATCAGAGAAGAAATATAACAATAAATGTTATCAATTATCATTACTCAATCGTTGATCAGAAATACTTTAATACTTTGTCAGTGAGAAAGATATCCATGAATGATATCTGCCAGTGGTTACCAGCCCAAATTTGGGCGTAAGAATAGAACCACTGTTACCTGCCACATGTCGTAGAGCGACTAAGGAGGTTTGTTGGAAATCGATGCTGTGTCCGCTAGAATGCTAACCAAACAAATGCTTGCAGAAACGGATCGCCAGGCCGAGGCGCTAACATGGTGCAACGCCTCACATGCGGAATGGGATAACGTTCTACAGTGCCAATCTGCCTCTGAGATTTAGCCATGCGGTAAGAATGTCAGACCTATCATCACAGGTGGCCAAACTACTGCAGGAAGAGTTCGCACAAACGGGAAGCAGAAATCTAGAATTATATCCTAGAACTGCCCCAGTATGCAGACTTGAGAAGAAGAGTGGCACTTACACTAGTGTCCAAGACAAACTGTATGGCGTGGCTGATAATCTGAGACAGACGACTTCCTTTATTAGAGAATCTGAAATCCCAATCTAGTGAGAATGCAGAAGAAGAAGAAAGAATGATATCAACCATTATTTTCCTCTCTCTCTTACTATTTCTTTCTATAGCCTGTGACACTTTTAACGCTTCGACTAGCAACAAATGCATACCATTCTTCTCTATTCTTGGTCATCCTCTGTATTGTGTTCCAGACGTGATTCATTTCTTTGAGTTCTTGTTCTACTGTTTTCCTCCAGGTCGTTTTGGGTCTTCCACATTTTTGTTCACCCTCAGTGCAGTTTTCGTGACAGATTTAGTCTCCATGCGTATCACATATCCAATCCATCTCCAGCATCTTTTTTGGATGATGGTGATCATATTCTCTTGTCACCCATGTGTTGCTGAGGCACTTTAGGCAGCATAATTGGCACAACGTACAAATTGCTCTTATTGCTCTTAGGCTCAGGTCATACAATTCAAAAGAGTTGTTAACAGGAGGTCGATATGGAGTTTTCGATGAAGAAGAAAAAGATATTCTCTTGTTTACACAGTGCAAGCAGTTTTTAGTTAGAGATAGTATCCGGCCAGAACACTCATAAGCTCTTTTGCAGACAGGTATTGTTCTATGCTTGATCAGAATTGATTACATTTGTTCTCAGAGAGGAAAGAAATCGCTGAATGAACCATCTCCTCAAGCTGTGCTGAGTGTAGGACAACAGATTCAACAAAGTATGATCAAGCATGTCACCAGTGAACCAAGATGGGAACAGAACTTTAGATTTCTTCTACACAACCCAAACTATCAGAACTTGGATATTGAGGTGATATGTCTGATTGCAATGAAGGATAATATATTAGGCAAAATATTTTGATTGCAGTTTTTTTGTTTTGTTTTAGAAAACTACATTGTTCAAACACATTACATCACTGCTTTCCAATGCTGCACCCATGGGTTCCATGGTGTACCTGTGATTCATCCCTGGGGCCCTATTTAATTCTTCCAACTCTAGCGCTAATCATATAGTTCAAGAAAAAAAGAATATTTGTGAACAGTATGTTTTAGTGGGATTTTTTTGTCGTATGCACAATATTTGTTTAATAAAAGTAAATGTTTAATTATGATTAAGTTTACATCGTTATTTTTGTTTGATTAACTGTTCAGCTACTGAATTGAAAAATGGGTTGTGGTTGAATTAAATTTAGGTCCTATTTTCCCATTGCTGGTGTATGTACAAATACAGCTGCAGTTTTCTTAATTATGAACAGATTTTTATGAGTAATATACCATTTTGTAGGTAAATTAATTTTCTTTAAGATCATTCTAAAACAAATAAATAGTGGCACTCCCAGCAATTTATAGGAGCCAATCAGTTAATGTTATTATTAATATGACTTTATTACTATTATTATTGGAACTGCTACACAGAGCCTGTGCTTCCACTGCCATTAGTCAGATGTCCCTAATATATAAAAACATTGGACGTAATGTATCTTGATACACTTTCCTTCACTCCTCTGTTTCCTTTTATGTCTCCTGTACAATATTTATATTATTTTGTGTTCATATACCGAGGGGTAAAATGTCCATATGGTGTAAGACCCGGCACAATGTAGTCAATCCTTTGGATTTAGACAATTCTTTAAATATAATAGTTTCTAAATATATATAAATAAATCCCTGCATACATTTGTCATATTTAATGTCATACCACATTTGATATCACACCATATATCTTCCTATATTTGATATCACACCATATATCTTCCTATATTTGATATCATACCATATATCTTCCTATATTTGATATCACACATCATATATCTTCCTATATTTGATATCACACCATATATCTTCCTATATTTGATATCACACACCATATATCTTCCTATATTTGATATCATACCATATATCTTCCTATATTTGATATCACACCATATATCTTCCTATATTTGATATCACACCATATATCTTCCTATATTTGATATCACACACCATATATCTTCCTATATTTGATATCACACACCATATATCTTCCTATATTTGATATCACACATCATATATCTTCCTATATTTGATATCACACCATATATCTTCCTATATTTGATTTCACACCATATATCTTCCTATATTTGATATCACACCATATATCTTCCTATATTTGATATCATACCATATATCTTCCTATATTTGATATCACACCATATATCTTCCTATATTTGATATCACACCATATATCTTCCTATATTTGATTTATATACAATAGATTATGGAGCATAGTCCAAGAAGCTGATAGGAGGTGCGGTCATCAAATTGAAACTGCTGTTAACAGCCGAGGACATGGTGATGGACCAGAAATTCCGAATAAAAACAAGTGATCCTGACAGTTATTTACAAATGAGGCTCTGCCTGATAGCACGTTGTTTTTATTTTAGTTGCTGTGTCTTTATTCTACATTAATCATTTTTCTTGCTACACTAACCATTTCTTTATCACTTTTCAGTTCTGTCTAAAATATTGTGTCATCTCTGGTCATTCTTCTTTATACAACTTGCAGTTCTGTTTGTATATTGTGATCATCCTTTTATTGTTCAGAAATTAGCAGTTCTTGTTTCCAATATTGTGCCATTCTTGAGTCATCCATCTGTTTGTCATAGCTTGTCAGTCTGGTTGTGACATCTGGGTCAGTTCTGAAATATGGACAGTCCAGTCTCATCCTCTAGTTGTACGTTATGTTATCACGATCAACGTCATGGCACATTGGGCATTCCCAAACAGGCTCTGTCCTCCCTGCAGCAGCCATCCCAAAGTCCATTGCTCCCTATACTCCTATGGAAGTTAATAATATCTTTCTCTCACCACAAAACTACACTTTGATATGCCCAAACTTAACTCTAATTCTCCACTTGTTCCAGTGTCTGAGACTCACCCATATTACATAAATGAGAGCCTACCGCATTGATGTCATTGGCTCTATCCATAGTTCTGCCCACTTGAGTTTGGGCATTGATTACAAGGAAGTCAGCACATTTGTTGCCATTCACTCCAGCATGCCCAGGTGTGTACAGCCACGTCAGTGTCTTGAGATGTGATCTCTGAATGCCGTCTACCAATTATGAGCACATATTTCCAGATTCAATCCTTTGAAGCATATTTATCAAGTCTGATATGATAATCATATGGGGGCCTGTTGTTCTGTTTGTTATTATAGCATGCATGTTATCTTGGTTGTGTTAAGTAAAAAGTTTGTGATTTGTCTCTTCTCATGGCATATCTTTAAGACAAAGACTGATTATGCTCATTCACTATCTGTCAACCAGATCCTGACTCCAAATTTCAACCCAAACTATATTGATGATGTAGAGACCCTGATCCATGAAGCGTGTGTAACAGGAACACCAGTCGATCAAAGAAGAGGAGATAGCGTAGCAGCTTTATATCAGCAGTCTTCCTCTGCGGTCAGTAATTGATTTCTTTGTGTGTGTTTTCTTTTAACTTAATCAGAAAGTATGGTTCATTGATTTGTTATCAGTGTGAGAAATCTACTGCTTCTCCACACAAACAAAGCTCATGATATTCAGTTCAAATGTGAAAAATTTGTCTTGTTGTACGGCTTGGAAATGTGGCGAGACTATGACAACAGCTCACAAAGGTCAGCTTCCTACCCAGGAAGTGAGATATTTGAGAGGGGATATTGGACAATAGCAAAATTTGTAGTGACCATGTGCCATGAAAATTCAGGAGTTTGGGGCCAGCTTTGATCTGAAATTCTCAGGGTGCACACTGTATGCCGTTTGACTACAGGAAACCCTGATCTTTACATTACAAGTACCTTTGAAGTCAAAGTAAGGCTCACTTGAAGGGTGCGGGACACAAGTGATATGGAAAGCTTTCCTTCGCGCAAAAATCAGTCAGAGGTGCCATGCCTATGCTTGAGTTCATAACGGATGAGCGAAAAGGAAAAAAGAACAGAAAAAGGATACTTGTGGAGGTTTGCAAGTGAACAGAAAGAGACTAGGTTAATAACCAGACAATATGTCAGTCTCCAAGTTCAGCCCATACAGACCAGAGTAAAATAATTCTTCATATTCTGCGTTCTCACTAGATTGGGATTTTGGATCCTCTACCTCAGATTGTCAGTCACGCCATACAGTTTGTATTTGACGCTGATGTAGGTGGGCCACCTCTTTCTACTCAGGTGTGCATACTGGAGGCAGTTCATGTTGAACCTCCTTGAGTCTGGTGGGGTTAGATCTGTGAGATTATTTTGCACTGCCTTGCTTTAGCTACCATAGCAGAGTGATCCCCAGCAGTTCTTTTTGGCCACACTCGTGATGGATTGTCCAACATTCTTTCTACATGGCTAAGTCTCCAAGGTAGAGTGCCGACCATAGATTCTGCTATCCTATTCCTCATTGTGAGGAGTCGTTGCACCATGTTATGCGCCTTGCGGCCTAGTGCATCCAGTTACTCAACACTCTGCAGCCATCTTGAAAAACAGTTAAAATAGTTCTAATTATGATAGCTCAGTCTCAGATAGCTTTAGAAATCTCTTCCTGACTTGACGCTGTGAGGCATACAGGATTCGAGAAAGAAGAAGAAGTCAGCTCTGCCTGCAGAAATGATAAGGACCAATAGCACAATATGTATGAAAGGTCAAGAATATAGACTTCTAGGAAGGCATATTGCCGTGGTAGAACAACATCGAATAGTCTCATGTACTAAGGCATGGACTACTGCAACCGGGTCAGAAGAGTAACACTTGAAAGGATCATGTTTTCTCTGGATGACCTTAAGACCCTAGGGTAGGAGAGAGACAGCTGATAGAATTGTGTTGCATTTTCTGGGGATCTTCTCTACACCCTATGGGCAAAAGAGAGACAGCTGATAGGATTGTGTTGCTCCCTTTAGATGACCTCTACATCTTATGGATAGAAGAGAAATCATGTGTTGTTCTCTCTGGACAACCATCTACATTCCTGGATAGACTTGAGATAGCTAGAAGAGAGACAGCTGATAGGATTGTGTTGCTCCCTTTAGATGACCTCTACATCTTATGGATAGAAGAGAAATCATGTGTTGTTCTCTGTGGACAACCATCTACATTCCTGGATAGACTTGAGATAGCTAGAAGAGAGACAGCTGATATGATGTGTGTTATACTCTCAGGATGACCCTCTACACCCAAATGGGTTGAAAAGAAGTCATAGTAGCATGTCCCTAGAACATCACTTTTATCACAGCCCACCTGAAAATCTCTTATCTCTACAAATTTTCCGCCTCTTCCAGAGTCGTGTTCAAGATTTCTTTAATGTCCTGCTACCACCTTCATCTTGGTTGTCCCCTGCCGTGTACTCCAGGAACCATATCTTCCATTACTGTTTTCTCTAAACCACTGTGAAGAAAAGAAGTGATAATGTAAGTAAGGGAGTTTTCATTACCATCCTTTTTAAAATAATAAACTTTTGTACTTTCATCAGGAAAATGGTACTCCAGTGGATGATGACGTTAAATTCAGATTTGCATCAAAATCCCAGCAAACGGAAACTGTCAAGGTTTGTAGATTGTTTCAGTTTATTTTTAAACACACTTTTTAATTTTTATACTGTTTTTTTGTCTTCTCAACTCCAAAGCCACTTTTATAGTTTTTAAGTTATCTTACAGAATATTTGTGTAGTTCACTACTGGACTTTAGTCATGCTCAACAAAAGATTGACTCTTCAAACAAAACTTAAACTATATAGAAGCAGTGTCATGTCAGTGTTATTATACAGTAGCGAGTGCCAGCGTGTTCGTATCGCGTTGGACTACGGGTGACTAGTCCTCTGTAAGTGTGGGTTCAACTCCGCAGACTGGCAGAAAAGCTACAGGTTCCCCAGATTTATGGTGTTCGTGACACCGAGCCGAAGGGTTACGGTGTCCATGACACCAAGCCGAAGAGCTTTCAGCTCAAGTGCTTCTGGATTTGGAAAAAAAAATACAGTAGCAAGTACTGGAAAATGACCCAAAACATGCACAAGCTGGAGATATTTAGAAGTAAATGTTTACGAAGAATCCTGTGAATATTCTGGCCAAATACAATAGCAAATGAAGAGCTTTTAAAACTGCATTATTGGAGACCATAATTAAAAGGCAAAGATGGAGGTTGGTTGGTCATGTATGTTGATATGCCAGTAGGAATATTGGCTAGAACAGCTCTCCGATGGATAGCGGATGAGGAAAAGAAGGTCTGGACATCCAAAGGAAATGTGGAGATGAACTAGAAAGAGAGTTGAAAGATTGTGTCCTGACATGGGAAACAATTATGAGAAAGAGAGCAGCAATGTAAATCTTTTGTGAAAGGCTTATATGTCAAACAGTACACAAAGAGGATATAGATATTACTAGACTAGAGTTTTATTATTGAATCAGAGTAAATAAATATATTCCTGATTTGTTTTATATTGTTGATATGGCGATAATAGAAAACTAGTCACGACAGAGATGAGGTGTCTATGCAGAATTCTGGGAGTATCAAGAAGAGACTGGTTTAGAAATGAAGACATCAGGAAGTAAATGGGTACAACATCAGTACTGAACTTCATCAAGTAACAACAACTTGAATGGTTCGGCCACATAAACAGATTACCAACAGACAGTGCACCTCAAAGAGCAATGCTACTCCGATACAGTGAATACAAAGCAAAAGGTGGACTTGAGAAACAGCAGTGAAAAATACTATTTTGGAAACGCACACAAAAACTTGTTCTAGAAATCTCTTCTTAACCTGACGCTGTGAGGCAGAACAAGATTAGAGAAAAGAAAGAAAGATATGGTAAATGCAATAAGTGTTACAATATATCCTGAATATAAAATTATCCTATAATTAATATTAACAGTCCCTCATAGATTGGCTTCCTTTTTTTATTTTTCTTAGCGGTGTTTCCAAACTGTGTCCTCATATATTACCTTTTATTATGTTGAATTTTTTGCTTGGTAAAGACATTTCGGTAAAAACATGGATTTGGTCTGTTGTTGTAATTTGTAAAACTATATTGCTTTGTGTTTTGATCTTTAATGTTTAGCTTTACTACAGTCTATCTACTTTAATGATGGAGATTAAAAAGAGTAACTTAAAAACAGGGAAGAGACTGTGGAACAAAACTTTTAAGGGTGTGCATATTTTGTATCGAGAGCCGCTGTAGCGTAGTTGTTAGTGAACTCGCTCTAAAAGCTGGTGGTCTGGGTTCAACTCCGCAGTGCGCGTGGATTTCCGACGCGGCGGCTTTCAGGTCGACCCAGCCTCAACTGGGTACCAGACATGCTCTGGGAAAGTAAAGGCGGCTGGCATGATGCTGACCACATCACCTATCGTGTGCCGACGGTCAATAAAAATACAGGCCTAACACTGTATTGCCCTGTATATACCACAGGGTATGAACTACTTTCTATACACTTTCTATCGCAGTATATGTCTTCTTCTTCTTCTTCTGCTAACATTCTTCACGGCCAATTTGATCATTCTTATTGTGATGTATAATTGGTCCACTGGCAAGAACGAGTGATCTACGCGGACGATTGTCGCCCATGGTGACTAGGCCCGCCCGTCCGTTTTCTGCCAGCTTTGATTTACTAGGTGAACTTTCTAGGTACGATCCTTTCGGATCTACGCCTTTTCGATCAACTTTGCCGTATATTTGGGCTTTGTGATCTACGCCAAGACAGTGAGTTACGCTGCTTTACCCGTTCTGACTGAGAAATATTTCTCGGGCTTGTCAGCTTGTCCTCGGACGGCGTCTTACTCGTATAAAACACCGTGTAAAGTATCGGCCTTCGCCAATGTTCAGGACCCTGGCTTCCTGTTTGATCCGTACATTGTCGGCCTTGCTTTACCGTACATTTTTGAGTTTGATCCGGGAAGGAACATTCTCAGCCTTTTCTAGACGCGATCGTACGTGGCAATTTGCAATTTACCTCAAAAGCACTGGCATGGGACCGAGTACAAACAATGTAGAGGGTCGTTTCAGTGGGCACTATAAGCGTAACTGAGGATTTTGCGCTCGGCGCCATCACCCGCCCCAGTTATTCCGGGGATGTTAGTTACGACTGCAATCGAACCTTGCCCAGTTGCCCCAAGGCTGGCAGTTCCGTTAGGCATCACCAACCTCAGTTCTTCCGGGATGTTAATTTTAATCGCACAGTACCTTGCACGGTTTTCCCAGGGCGGGTAGTTTCGTTATGCACTAAACGCAACTTGTTCTTTTGCGCTCGCAAACCTTGCCCAGTACATGTATCTGCACCAGGCTACCAATGCGGGGTCAGCTGCAATCTTCTCTCGCACCAACACGAGGGTAGACTTTCATTCTTACGGTCCTGTCTTATTTATTCTTGCCGACGGGCTGGCAATGTTTGCCCCTCCTCAGGGCTTCGAGCTTCGCCCTACGTGGGCATACTTTGGTCACTGGATGCACCTCTCATCCATTTCTGAGACGTTTCGTTGCTGTTTCTTTGCGTTCAGGGACTTGGGCAATATCTTGTTGGACATCGGTCAGGAGAATTGTGCATTTTATTTGTATGTATCTTTATCGTATTTCCGTAATTGCACTGCTACCACTACCAGTAGTTTCCTCTCCCGATCCCTGCCCCTCTTAGCCAGACCAGAACCAGAGTCTGTTTCCAGGGTCACCGCGTGGAGGTTAGGGGCAGGGTCTTGGTCAGCGCGCCTCGCTAACCCTGGCTCATGTTACCACCATGACCTCATGAGCCTTTTGACCCCGCAGTATATGTCTGTGAAGCCTAAGAGACAAGCACTTTACCTCTATGCTACAGCGACACCCAAAATGTGAATGAAGCTCTCTGGAAACATATACACAAATATACACCATAGAATAAAACTCAGAAAGAGTCCTTGGAGCTTTCCCAGAATTCTTGTAATTCTGCAAGGGGGGGGGGTCTCTGTGCCGTAGAGGTTAGGTACTAGCCTCTCGTCCCAAAGGCACTCGGTTCGC
This sequence comes from Arion vulgaris, assembly GCA_020796225.1. Classification (NCBI taxonomy): domain Eukaryota; kingdom Metazoa; phylum Mollusca; class Gastropoda; order Stylommatophora; family Arionidae; genus Arion; species Arion vulgaris. The sequence goes on along the minus strand of CM036772.1, from coordinate 5,332,211 downwards.
TACCTCATGGAGCCTTCTGCATATTTTTCCAGAGATCTATGTTTGAGTTTCTAGTCCTATCAGAGACGATCAATAAAACGTAGGTCCTGTGTTTAAGTTGAGCACATAAAAGAACCTTTGATATTTCAAAATCAAGAACGGTAGAAAAAAAAACTTAATACATGCATCCCAAAAAAAGGCTATTAATTTATCCTAATCTGTGTGAATAGCTTCCTTTTTTCTGAGCTGTAGGAATAGCTTCTTATATATATTGTCTGATTAGTTTTTTTTGTGTGCATTGTATAAATTGTGTGCATTCTTTGTTCATTTTATGAATAGCTTTCTGTGTGCATTGTGTGAATAGCTTTCTTTATGCCATTTATTTCACTCTGCTTTGTATTAAATTTGAAGAAAACAAATGTCCTCAAGTCGTGTTCTGCACCTGGCTATGCATCCAGCAAGATGTAAATGCTGTAATGTAGTCACACACATCATACTCTCCTTGTAATGTAGGCATGTACATCAGACTCTCTGTATGTATTCATATACATCAGACTCTCTCTGGTATGTAGTCATGTACATCAGACTCTCTCTGGTATGTAGTCATGTACATCAGACTCTGGTATGTAGTCATGTACATCAGATTTCTCTCTGGTATGTAGTCATGTACATCAGACTCTGGTATGTAGTCATGTACATCAGACTCTCTCTGGTATGTAGTCATGTACATCAGACTCTCTAAATCAAAGAATGCGAGATAACAAGAAACAAATAGAAACTTGCTTGGTTGATATTGAAAATAAGAAAATGCATGAAAGAAAAAATTAGCAACATCCTAACTGGCATTATCAATGCATATGTCTGCAGGCAAAGAAATTCTGCATAACTCAATGAGGACATTTGATGTGTCCAGGAATATTGACAACTGAGTTTTACATCTCAAATTTTTTTATGATTTGGTTCTGATTAAACAATTGTAACCTAGCACAAGTTTTGTTATTTATTTTTGTGTACACAACACATTTCTCCAAGCAGTTTTTTTTTTGGTTTCAAGATGAATGAGTTACTTTTCTTTACCATGCTTATTTTTTTAAATATATAATCTTCTTCGCTTAACTCTCCTTGATGCAGCAATACATTTCCTCTTCTTCTTCTATAATACAGAGGCACTTGAGCTTTTGCCCTTCAGTCCAATGTTATGAAGTGATATCTGCATGTGCTTGTAAGTTGTTCTTTTGTTCTGTATAATGTGTTCCATTTATCTGGCCTTGGAGAAAGGAGGATCTAATGCTTGGCGCCTGAAGAGGTGGTGGTGAACGGTTTCATGATGATGTGCACACACCTTACACTCAGGAGAGTGTTGTGGTGGAATTCTGTCCATGTGATTATTAAGTGTTATGTGTTGTGAACGGAGTCTAAAAATGATGCTCTGATCTCTCCTTGTAAGGTGGTTGGTGTTGTCATTAAGGTTAGATCTGGCCATATGTCTATAAACCTCTCTTCCTGTGTCTCCCATGGCTCATCTGTTCAGCCAAATTTCTTTTTTTTTTGTTGTTTCATAATGACAAATTTCCTCCAACCAAATCTGTCTTGAGCAAGCCAGCTTAGTTCATTCCAGGTCTTTCCCGCCTCTTCTCTTTCTCTGTCTTCAGTTCGTCTCCATGTCTCTCTAGGTTGTTTCCTACCTCTCTTGCCTCCCAGATTCCATTTCAAAGCCACATGTGGGTGTCTGGTCTTCTGTATTCTTAATGTATGTCCCTACCACTTTCATCTCCTATTTTTTATTTCCTCGTTGATATTGTTAATGCCTATGCACCGGGCGATCTCAGTATTAGATATATTAATATATAATATGCCTGTCAAATTTATTTTGCAATAAAAAATATTTATCAGAAACTTTGAACCAAAAAAATGTTTAAATAATCTTTTACATTCTTTGCAAAGAATTTTCATTTGTCAAAATATAACATTGTTATGTTTTTTTTTGTTTTTGTTTTTTACAACTCTTATCTGGAAAATTTAAATTGTCAAATTAATTATTAATATAAGGGAATGACTGCAGTAAAACTATGAAGCAATGTTGAAACATGTCAAATCAAAGTACTGTAGTTTTACAAAGTGCAAAAACAATATGCAGCAACTTTTTGACCAAAAGGTCTTTATCAAGCAAAAGATACACCAGAAGCGAAGAAATTCAGATTTCTTATATGGCAGACATAACATATACAGTCAAACAATAAATCCCTAGCGGCTGTCGCTTAGAAAGTCTAAATTTCTTTGCTTTTGGGGTATTCTTTGCTTGATAAAAGACATTTTGGTTGAAACGTCGCTGTATAATGTTTTTGTACTTTGTAAAACTACATTACTTTGTTTTTATGTGTTCCGACATTGCTACATAGTTTTTACTGCAGTCTTCTCTTTAATTAATTATAACAAATTTCATGTTTTGACATAAGAATTATTTTTGTGTTAACAATTTTGCTACATTTTCTTTGACATCTCTAAATAAGAAAATCATTTGGTAAACAATATCTCATTACCAACTTGATTTTTATGAACTTTTATGAAGAAATGTAGAAGAAATATTTCTGAAGAATTCATTTCTGCATAAATATTTCCTAAACAAATGTTTTGTGAATTTTTCTGAAGAAATGTAAATTGAACTCTTCCAAAGAAATGTTTCTGGGAGGTTCTCTGATAACATTGTCTGCACAAAAGTTTACTTTTCAATGAGGATCGTCTGTTGTAGTATTTCTGTATGCAATTTGTTTTTTTCACAGTCATTGTTTGCTCTTTACTGTTTATATTTTTATTATTTAGCAAAATGTTATATAATTTTGCAATTTTTACCATTTGATAACCATTGACCAAACTTACCTAACTTATTTAACATATTGGTAAAAGGAAGTGGGTAGTGAAAATATTAAAACAGCAACAACAACAAACACATAACAGGTTGAAGACCTGTGTAGCAACTTATTATTGTGTTAAAAAGAAAGAAAGGTCGAAGACCTTGACTCAGATCATATATAAGTCACAAGGAGGAGTGGTTGAGAAGTGGTACTTTAGGGCAAACCGGTACCAGTATGAACAGATAGTACCCTGTAGTCAGTGCAGAGACTATCACAGTCTAGGGCTGTGAACCCAAATAAAAATCTTGAAAAACCAGATGTGCTGGGTTATGGGTCTTTAGGCGTCCAACACAATGAACTTACACTCTACGGTGCAAATCACACGGACCACAAAAAGTTGTTTTACAAGTGGATTATGTAGAACAAATCAAAAGAAGAAAAACAAATTCATTTATTAGATAACATAAAAGAATGAAGACCTTTAGTAACATATTATTCTGTTTGAAAAAAAAAGGCTGAAGATCTCTATAGTAACATTTTATTGTTTTCAAGAAAAGGCTGAAGATCTCTATAGTAACATTTTATTGTTTCCAAGAAAAGGCTGAAGACCTCTATAGTAACATTTAATTGTTTTCAAGAAAAGGCTGAAGATCTCTATAGTAACATTTTATTGTTTCCAAGAAAAGGCTGAAGATCTCTATAGTAACATTTTATTGTTTTCAAGAAAAGGCTGAAGACCTCTATAGTAACATTTTATTGTTTTCAAGAAAAGGCTGAAGATCTCTATAGTAACATTTAATTGTTTTCAAGAAAAGGCTGAAGATCTCTATAGTAACATTTTATTGTTTTCAAGAAAAGGCTGAAGACCTCTATAGTAACATTTTATTGTTTTCAAGAAAAGGCTGAAGATCTCTATAGTAACATTTAATTGTTTTCAAGAAAAGGCTGAAGACCTCTGTAGTAACATTTTATTGTTTTCAAGAAAAGGCTGAAGACCTCTGTAATGTACTATTAAATAAAATATAATGAATCCACCTACAGTTCCTTCTTGTTTGTATTATTTATGTGTTTTACAATTTTAAGATTATTTGCTAAATGTTATGTTATATTTTATTTCAATTTGTAAATTTGTTTTGTTTGTAAAAATTACAGTATAAAAATGTGTTTAATCTGTTCAGAAGATAAAACAATTGAAATGTAGACTTGTCCCAAATTATAATCTATCTTTGGTATAGTGGAACATCTTAATGAGCAATTAGTAATGGGACATCCTATCATAATGAGATGTTAATAATAGAACAATCAATCTTAATGAGATGTTAGTAATTGGATATCCTATCTTAATGAGATGTTCAAATTAGAATAAATATAACAAATGTTCAATTCTCTGAACTGTTAAATTCTGTATTGTTCAGATTTGTAATGAGTTTGTATGTTTTCATTTGTTGACAGACAACCAATGGTACAACCTCTTCTGTAAGCACAGCAAGTCTTGGAACTTCATTGTTAGAAAATCCTGATACAGAAACTAGACTCAGGAAACCAGCTAGGTATGCTTTTGATTTTCTCATTAGGTTAGACATGTCGAAGGCAGGGGATAACACCTTTGTATATTTCTCCTGTATCATATCTCTCTGTATCATATCGCTCCATATCATGTCATTATCACAGGCTAGAAGTTCAAATAAGGATAATATCTTGTATATCTCTGATCATATCTCTCGTATCATATCCTCCGTATCATGTCATTATACAGCTAGATGTTCAGATTTGATAATATCTTGATATCTCTCCTGTATCATGTCTCTCCATTTATCTTGTCAGTTATCACAGGCTAGATAGTTCAAAGACTTTGATAATATCTTGCATATCTCGCTGTATCATGTCTCTCATTTGTCTTGTCATTATCACAGGCAGATAGTTCAAAGACTGGATAATATCTTGTATATCTTCTGTATCATGTCTCTCCATTTGTCTTGTCATTATCACAGGCAGATAGTTCAAAGACTTAGAATAATATCTTTGTCATATCTCTCTGTATCATGTCTCTCCATTTGTCTTGTCATTATCACAAGCTAGATAGTTCAAAGACTTGGAATAATATCTTTGTATATCTCTCCTGTATCATGTCTCTCCATTTGTCTTGTCATTATCACAAGCTAGATAGTTCAAAGACTTGTGATAATATCTTTGTATATCTCTCCTGTATCATGTCTCTCCATTTGTCTTGTCATTATCACAAGCTAGATAGTTCAAACTTGAATATATCTTGTATATCCTCCTGTATCATGTCTCTCCATTTGTCTGTCATTATCCAAGCTGATAGTTCAAAGACTTAGAATAATATCTTTGTATATCTCTCCTGTATCATGTCTCTCCATTTGTCTTGTCATTATCACAAGTTAGATAGATCAAAGACTGGTGAGAAAGTTATCTGATCATGTCTGCACACTGTAATTATCATTATAACAACGACGAAACAGTTGTTACTAGCGTGAAATCATAGAAATGTCTGGTTAACCGCTAGTAACAACTGTTATAAGAAGGAGAAGATGGAGATATGTTGGACATACCTTGAAAATAAATAATCAAAGAATATCAAAGCAGGCATTGAAGTGGGATGTAAAGGGTTCAAGAAAGAGAGGATGACCTAGGGAGACCCTGAAATGAACTGCTGAGAGAGGCAAGAAATATCGGTCTCATTTTCATGAAAGAAATTGAGTGAGTTGTCCAGGAAAGAACGGTATGGAGAAATTACATGCAGGTCCGTGTAAGGTATAATGGTACGAGAGGAATTATTATTATTAATGGCGAAACACTTTAAAAAACAAAGTACTTTAGTTTTACAAAAAACAATATACAGCAACATTTTGACCGAAAAGCCTTTATCAAACAAAGGAAACAATAGAAGTGAAGAAATTCATATACAGCAGTGTGAGTCATGTACAGTGTATGGCCATGCATCCTGTGTCATGTACTGTGTGAGAGTAACAAACCAGTGATGTACAGTTTTTTAATGAAGATACTGAATAACTGACGGCCATTTTTGTAAAACTATCGATTTATTCATGATATGGCTTGTTGTTCACTTCTTGTTCTAGCACAAGCAGTTCAGGCAAGCATGGATTGGGAAGAATTCAGATGACTTTTAGATACAGCCCTCATGGAGAGCGATTCATCATTGTTATACACAGATGTGTGTAAGTAGTTTTTAAATATTTACATTGTTCTTCTGTGATCATTTTCCCATGCCAAGATATCTAAACAGAAAGTGGAGTAATTTCCATGAGTCTAGTCTTTAACAGGACGTCCTTGTAAGTGTTCCACAATTCCTCCTTCAGTTTCAGCAGGACATCCTTGTTAGTGTCCCACAATTCCTCCTTCAGTTTCAACAGGATGTCCTTGTTAGTGTCCCACAATTCCTCCTTCAGTTTCAACAGGACGTCCTTGTAAGTGTTCCACAATTCCTCCTTCAGTTTCAGCAGGACATCCTTGTAAGTGTCCCACAATTTCTCCTTCAGTTAAATATTTTGGGGCTAGGTTTGAGACTTCAAATCATTGAAGAGATTGCATATTTGCATCATTCTGGTGGTCATGAACACATGCATATGAGAAACAGCTGCCGGAAACAGTTACACCTGGAGAAAGGAGGTTAGGAGTGGGCTGTTGCATTTTGAGCACAGTCTGAGAAAACAAGAAAAGAAACAGAAACTTTACCCCAGAAAGCAATTCCATCTCTCCTTGGGGGTCTCTGTGGTTAAGCCTTTGCCAACATTCCAAAGTTTGTGTTTTCGAATCCGGACCACGCTGTTCTGTTCATGAGTGCTTTTTTCCAAGACCCTCGGATTATTGCTGGAGCTACAGAGTCTGTGCTTTGTGTAGTACTCTCAGCAGGTGACGTGCCATTTCTGCGGAGAGGGACCCAGCCATATGGGGTAAAACCCTGTGCAATGAAGTCAATCCTTTTGCTTTAGGCCTCATTTTTTTTAGCAATTTCATCTCATGGTATCTTTCTCATCATTGTGGTGGAGAACTGTGACAGAGACATCACTCCTGCATCAGACCTTACAGTCACCAATGTAACTGTGACATACCTATCCAGGAGCAGAGCTATCTGGTCCCTTGAGACAGAAAGAAATTAACTACTACTTGATCTCTTGTAACTACATGGTAATGAGAGAGCGGACAGGCTTGCATCAACAGCATCGATTGTTGGGGAGTTGAAGATGGATAAGGGGATATTCTTCGGTCTCTTCGCAACTGTCTGTTGGATGATGACACTAAAATCGATGTTGAATCGATCAAGCGATTTAGGCGGTTTGGAGTTACCCGTTGTTCAAGTCGAACTGGATGCCTGAGAGGTAGAGTGAGAGGTGTGTTTAATCAGCGAGCCACGGGAACCATCAGTATGCATACTATTCGATATCTGTTGGGGGAGACTGAGCCCTATGGGTCTGCCCGGAGTGCAATGACATCAGTTTAGTAACCAATAACTACATGCTTTATAGGATACTTAATGGTGAATCTTCAATATCTAAATGTGACTTCATTTAGTGTTATTTCATACTTCATATAATCTTTACATTCAACCTTCATCATGAAGATGTCAAGTGATACTTTGTGCCTCATACGATCCTTATTTTATTACATCAATATGTTATTCTATTTGTATGTCTAACCATTATCATTTGCCTTCTGTGGATCTATTGTCCTGGTCATGTAGGTGTTTCCCGCAATGAGAGAGCGGACATCCTTGCATCGATTGTTGAGTTTAGGATGGATAAAGGGGGATGTACTCTGGTCTCTGGATGAGGACACTAAAATTGACACTGAATCAATCCAGGTAGTTTGGAATTACTCGTGGTACAAGTAGAACTGGATGTTTGAGGGGCAGAGAGAAAGAAGTGTGTTTTACCAGCAAGCCATGGGAACCATCAATATGCATACCCTTTGACATCTGTTGTGGAGACTGAGCACCGATGGATCTGCCTGTAGTGCTGTGACGTCGGTTCAGTAACTAATAACCAATTTGCTTTCCATATTTCTCTTTCAACAACAGTTTTCTCAAGTCTGTTGCTGGAGACAGCAAGAGCATGGCCGACCCCTACGTCAAGTTATATCTTCTACCAGATAAGTCAAGCTCATCGAAAAGACGCACTAAAGTTGTCAAGAATAATCTTGACCCAGTTTTTGACGAGACGTAAGTTTTATTTTCTTGAACCTTATCCTACATCATTTACTTTCTTTGTTAGTTCTAGAGGAGCATCTGGTCAAATGGATTAGAAAGCGGGCTCCCATTTGGATGACCCAGGTTCGAACCCTGATAAGACCAGTGTAGTTTTTTTTCTGGTGGGGCCATAAAGACAAAATTCTAACCTGAACAGTTTTGCTGTGGCTGCACTAGCTGTGTGACCATTAAATTCCTCACGTCCCCCATGTCCTACACTGCCCTAAAAGGCGTAATTACAGGAAGTAACGACAGTTAGGTTATTATACATTTTGCTTGACTAACTTATCTGCAAGCATTCAAAATAAGGTGCTACTAAAAAATTCTTATCACTACCTGGACAGAGCAGAGAAAAAACAAGGATGTATTACAAGACTTACATGTTGTGGAGAATTGGCTCATAAACAACATGTCCCAGAAAATGAAGTATTTTGGTCACATTAAATGACACTGTGATCTTGGAGAGAACAGTAATGGACGGCATGGTTCCTGGGGGTAGAGAAAGGGGAAGACCAAGACGAAGGTGGCAGCAGGACATCAAAGAAACCTTGATCATGGTGTTAGATGACGCAGGAGAATTTGCAAAAGAAGAAGAGTTTTTCAGGCAGGCTGTGATAAAAGGGACATTCTGCAGGGGACATGCTACTTTATAGTGAACTTATCTACATAGACAATAGAAACAAATCTACCGTACAACCACATACTCTGCAGGAAGGTTGTCATGAATCAGCTTTGACGACTAGATTTCAAAATCTAGCAACTGGCGGCTGAAAAGAAGCAGTTTTATCTCTCAGGCCAATAGACTCTATAGACAAACTTCAGTCCTACCAAAAGTTGACATCCCCATTTATATTTAATGCATTGCTATTTTTAGTTCTGTGTTTGAGCACGACAATTTATAAATGAGACATGGTTTGAAGAAGTCAATTAGAATCATATTTAAAAATGAAAAAAAAAAGGAAAATCTTATAGAAGAATGTGAAGAAGAAGAATTTCAGAACGTTGTGAGAAAGAACAAGTTATAAAAAAAGGGAAATTGGATTTGAGAAAGGAATAAAGCATTGATAAGTAAGATAGTAAGAGAAATATGGCTGAAAGAAGTCAAAGAGACATTCACTAAATTCAATATGACATCATATCATGCTATCATAGGGAGTGTTTGTGGCGTAGAGGCTAGATGCTTGCCTCTCCCCTTCAAAGGTACTTGGTTCACTCCCTCGTAGAGCCTTCTGGATATTTTTCCAGAGATCCCCGATCTCAGTGTTCATGTTGAGCATGTAAAAGAACCATTGGCAGTTCAAAATTGAGAAAAAGTATGGAAAGCCACTATAAAACAGTGGAAAAACATATATGTGCTTTCGAATATAAATGTTATAGAAGAGTCCTCCATATATCTTAGGGAAGAAAACAAATAGATCTATCCAGAAAGAACTCCAAATCAAAGAAAACTGGCTGATGCTACAAATAAGAAAGAGAAAATTGAGATATTTTGGACATATAAAAAGACATTAAGGGCTGCTCAGGCGAAATTCATTCAAAAAATAAAATTCCTACAAAATATTTCCAACAGCTTCGAAAATATATTGGGGACCCTCGCCAGTGTTATGGAATTCGGTCACTACTGCTGAGATAATACTGTTTAAGAAAGAGATCAGAGCACACATGGCTACTCATCAAAGTGCAATGATGATGGTCCTATCAATCAATCATGCTGCACACCTCACAGTATCATAAAACTACATCTACCTCCTCTCTACAATGTTGAAAGATACAAGCAGTAGTAAAATATAAGTTGAAATGAGATCATTAAATTACCTAGCAGAAATATGTGAGTTCTTGATTAAATTAGCAAGCTTCTCTTTATCTTTAGATACGAGTATACTTTACCACAAAGTGACATCTCCAGACGACAACTGTGGGTGTCTGTTAAAAATGAAGTTGGAATTTTCTCAAGTTCCAAGTCTGAGATGGGCAATGTATTGTTGGATCTGGGCACTCTGGATATCGCTAGAGCTGTAACTGAATGGTTAGTCTTTAATCTTTCTGTCATTTTTCTGGATTGTTGTGGCTCATATGTTTCAATCTCTTAAGATAAATACCTGTACATCACGCCTTGAGATAAATACCTGTACATCCTACCCTGAGATAAATATCTGTACATCATACCTGGAGATAAATACCTGTACATCCTACCTTGAGATAAATATCTGTACATCATACCTGGAGATAAATATCTGTACATCATACCTTGAGATAAATACCTGTACATCATAACTTGAGATAAATATATGTACATCATACCTGGAGATAAATACCTGTACATCATACCTTGAGATAAATATATGTACATCATACCTGGAGATAAATACCTGTACATCACACCTTGAGATAAATACCTGTGCATCATAACTTGAGATAAATATCTGTACATCATACCTTGAGATAAATACCTGCACATCATAACTTGAGATAAATATCTATACATCATACCTGGAGATAAATACCTGTACATCATACCTTGAGATAAATACCTGTACATTATACCTTGAGATAAATATATGTACATCATACCTTGAGATAAATACCTGTACATCATACCTTAAGATAAATACCTGTACATATACCAGATAAATATATGTACATCATAACTTGAGATAAATACCTGTACATCATACCTTGAGATAAATATATGTAAATCATACCTTGAGATAAATACCTGTACATCACACCTTGAAATAAATACCTGTACATCATACCTTGAACAAAATATGTCTACAGCATAACTTGTACATCATAAAGGGATGAATTAGCATAATGCATAAGTATGTGCCTATCGACTCGGACTCAAGAGGGTTGTAGTTTATATCCCATACTCGATGTTCCACACGTGAGAAAATGAATTGTCCCTCCTCCTACCTCCTGGACACTAGAATCTAGACATAGGAAGTGACAAGCACTTCATACCCTAAAGTCTGAAAAGGCTATGGGAAATTGTTTTTATTTTACATCATACCTTTAGATTAATACCTCTACATCATAGCTCAAGATAAATACCTTTAGATTAATACATCTACATCGTAGCTCAAGATAAATACCTTTAGATTAATACCTCTACATCATACCTCAAGATAAATACCTTTAGATTAATACATCTACATCGTAGCTCAAGATAAATACCTTTAGATTAATACCTCTACATCATACCTCAAGATAAATACCTTTAGATTAATACCTCTACATCGTAGCTCAAGATAAATACCTTTAGATTAATACCTCTGTATCATACCAATGTTATTTTTTCGTGCCCCTGAGAGAGTACAAGTTTATATTTTGTCATCATGTGTCAGTTGTTGAAATTTGTATATAATAATTTATTGTATTTTTTAGTATTTTGTAATTTTAGTTTCATCAACTTTATTTTGTAGTGTTAGTTTCCAACATGTTACTTGTATTCTTAGCGACTTCATCTAATATTATATTTCTATTTGCTCACGAACTTTAGGTTTGACCTGAGTCCGGAAAATCTTCTCACACTGACATCGTTTGAGTCGGTCGCCTAGAGCTAAATAAAAAATACAAGAAATTCACATTAACTGTTTTCATGCAAATTGTAACTATCAAATCAAGTAATGTGCTGAATCATCAGTTGTACTCAAGTATATTGCCCTATCAAATCCAGAAACACACCGACTCTCCTGTTGTACTCAAGTATATTGCCCTATCAAATCCAGAAACATTCCAAGAACTATTCCAAGAAACAGACCGACTCTCCTGTTGTACTCAAGTATATTGCCCAATCAAATCCAGAAACAAGTTTTTGGGTGACATTGTTCAAACTGCATTTATATTTTCTCTTGTACTCTGTGTATGATTGACATCAATTCAAAGTTAGTTCTTGTACTCTGTGTATGATTGACATCAATTCAAAGTTAGTTCTTGTACTCTGTGTATGATTGACATCAATTCAAAGTTAGTTCTTGTACTTGTACTTTTGTGAAAACTATCTAATTTCTTAGTTCAATCTTTCTTCTCTGTTATATATTGTTACTGCAGTTATACAGTTATTGATAACAAATTACTTATTTGTTTAAGTAAATCTTTAAGGGACAGTCTATAAGAAAAAGATGGAGATATGTTGCCATACCTTGAGAAGAAATGATCATTGAATATCAAAGCAGGCATTGAAGTGGGATGCAAAGGGTTAAAAAAATAGAGGACGACCTAGGTAGACCCTGAAACAAACTTTGCGGAGAGAGGAAATAAATATCGGTCTCAGTTCCATGGAGGAGAATGAGCAAATTGCCCAGGATAGAGGAGTATGAATAAATTACTTGCAAGCATTATGTAACGTATAACGATACGAGAGAAATTATTATTTATATAATAAATCTTCACGGAAGTTATTTTCCATTTTATGCCTGTCCTTTCAATACCATGAGTGTTTATCATGCACAAATTGTATGTTTTATCTTGTTTGAAGTTGGCATCACATGAATATATATATATATATATATAATCCAAAATAATACAATATTTTGGCTTGTTTTTGAAGAGATTATTGACACATCGAAATTCTGTGAGTATCTCATTTGTGATATTATATGTTTATTATGCCAAAGATCTAACTATATTTGTATTCACAAATGTTATGTTAGCCAATATTAATGTTCTATTCAGCAAATAGAAATGCTCTATTCAGCAAACTGAAATGTTTAATTAGGTAAATAGTAATGTTGAAAAATGTTTCTTGACTAAAATATTTCTAGCTGTGGCCTTCACAAATTTTTGATTAATCCAGTCAGCCAAAACTTGTATTTGTACCGTGAAACCTGTTAGGTTTCGTCAGGTTAGATTGTCGGAAGGATGATGATAAAATTGTCTGATCATATCTCCACACTGTTTCCTATCATCATCATGTGGCTAGTCTAAAGGCTGGGGATAAAATTATTTTATCATGTCTCTGTACTGTATCGTGTTAAGTGCTATAAGGACTTAGAGACTGTACTTGCTATTTCAGAGATCTCTGTAGCTAAGTGTTAAGCCTTTGACTTTCGTTCCAAAGGTTGGGGGTTCAAATCCAGATTGTGCAGTTCTGATCCCTGTTTTTTCCAGAAACCCCTAGAATTGTTGCAGGAGCTACAGAGTTTGTGCATTGTGCGATACTCTCGGCAGGTGATGCACCATTTCTGCGGAGAGAGACAGGGCCATATGGGGGTAACCCAGTAAAAAGTAAAGGAACCCTTTCATACCTCGTGGTATATAGGGCAATACAGTGTTAGGCCTGCATTTTTCATTGACCGTCAGCACACGATGGGTGATGTGGTCAGCATCACGCCGGCCGCCTTTACTTTCCCAGAGCATGCCTGGTACCCAGTTGAAGCTGGGTCGACCTAAGAGCTGTCGCGGTCGGGAAAAATTCCACGCACACTGCGGGAGTTGAACCCGGACCACCAATGCTTTGAGATTACTTTTATCTTACTTCTTGCAGTATCATGACATTGAGAGAGACATTAACATGACAATTATAAAGTGCTCACAACCATGTGATATTATGACATTGAGAGAGACATTAACATAATTATAAAGTGCTCACAACCATGTGATATTATGACATTGAGAGAGACTAACATGACAATTATAAAGTGCCCACAACCATGTGATGTCATGACATTGAGAGAGACATTAACATAATTATAAAGTGCTCACAACCATGTGATATTATGACATTGAGAGAGACTAACATGACAATTATAAAGTGCCCACAACCATGTGATGTCATGACATTGAGAGAGACTAACATGACAATTATAAAGTGCTCACAACCATGTGATATTATGACATTGAGAGAGACATTAACATAATTATAAAGTGCTCACAACCATGTGATATTATGACATTGAGAGAGACTAACATGACAATTATAAAGTGCCCACAACCATGTGATATTATGACATTGAGAGAGACTAACATTACAATTATAAAGTGCTCACAACCATGTGATATTATGACATTGAGAGAGACATTAACATGACAATTATAAAGTACCCACAACCATGTGATATTATGACATTGAGAGAGACATTAACATGACAATTATAAAGTGCTCACAACCATGTGATATTATGACATTGAGAGAGAGGCTAACATGACAATTATAAAGTGCCCACAACCATGTGATGTCATGACATTGAGAGAGACTAACATGACAATTATAAAGTGCCCACAACCATGTGATATTATGACATTGAGAGAGAAACTAACATGACAATTATAAAGTGCTCACAACCATGTGATATTATGACATTGAGAGAGACTAACATTACAATTATAAAGTACCCACAACCATGTGATATTATGACATTGAGAGAGAGACATTAACATGACAATTATAAAATCTCAGTCTATGCACACTAAAATCACCTTTTTTTGCACACTGTTTTTTTTAAATAAATATTTTATTGGAAAGACACTTTATAAATTATCTGCTTCATTCTTGAAAAAATGATATACATGTAACAAATTCATCTTGTAAAAAATGTTGTTTCTATTTAATATTTTGGTTCGGGAAATGACTTGCTGTAAAATTGATATAATCAGAACGGTTTGTCATTGAGCTTGTCAAATTGTAAGAGTTAATAATAATAATAATAATAGCCGTCCATCGCAAACGATGATGACAACAGCCTCAGAAATGTGTTGTTGCACCTCTCTGATGTGTGTGCGAAGGTAACTGTAGAGTCCGATCTTGAAACGCAATCTCTCTGCTACAGAAATAACATGAATGATAACGTTTGGACATGTGAGTGTTGCGTGTTCTTTATTTTTGCACAGATCATTTTCTCTATGCCTCAACAGTGTGACGACTCTCAGCTATGCTAGGTTCCTGTTGTCTTCTTATAGCTACACATTTGGTGATCATGCGCACACTGCATATAGTGTTCACATAATATTTTTATAAAACTATTCCTCATGACTATATTCTTTTCTGCATTTTTCACAAGTTCAAATCTGTGTTCTGTTTGTTTTGTGTTTGTTTTTTCCATGTGATGGGAACTTCTTCTCTTTCTCTCTCTCCCTCTCTCTGTCCCTCTCTCTCTCGCGATCACCTTTAGACGATGTACCAGATTTCCCCATAAATCTCATTCATGTGGAAATCTGATTCATGCAACCTTAGCATGGGTGCGTTTCGTCACATCTTCAGCGCCATTTGGAGCTCTGGTGCTTATCCTTCGGCGATGTGTCCAGTTTTAGCCAGCGTTTACTGGGTTCCCTCTCCGTCAGCCTTTGGCTGTCCCCAGCCAACCTGCAAGGCAGCAGGTGGAACTTCTTCCTAATCTGGATATTAGCATAGCTAAGTAATTAAAGTATTGGCTTCTCGTTTCAAAGTTACTGGAGTCATGTCCAGGTACATATGCACTTCAGTTCTACTGTGATAACAGAAAGGACAAGAACTATCCATTTATTGATCTTCAAATATGTTTTCTTCTTCGTTCACTCTGTAAAGAGTATTTTTTAAATGTTGCATTAAAATAAAAGTTGTGACTACCTTTGTAATACCGCTTTTTAGAGCAGTGTAGAACAGGAGGGAAATGAGACTGAGGAATTTAATGTTCGGATGGCGAGTGCAGTCACTGTGAAACTGGCCGAATGGATTAGAGCGTGGACTCCTATTGGGAGACCTGGGTTCATTCCCCTGTAAGGCCAAGGAGTTTTATCTGTTAGGGGCATATGAAAAATTCCTAACCTGAACAGTTTTGCGGCCACTGCACTAGCCATTCCGCCATTAAATTGCCTAGACTCATGTCCAAACCCCCTCTCCCTGTCCCACACCGTCCTAAAAGTGATCCTATAGACAGTAATTACTATGTTTTTTTCTTTTATTACTATTGTACATTTTTATTTCAGCTTTTTGATATAATCAGAGGTGTTTCATAATATTGTTTCATGCACTGTGCCTTGCAATTTGTATGCCAAATTATAGGGGGGAAATATGCAATTGTTGTACTCAAATTTTTTTAACATTCTTTGAACTCTTTTTAATCACTAATTTTTCAATTTGATATATGTTGTTCTATGCTTTTACACACAGTCTTTTATGCAATGTCATAACTGATGTGCATTTTGCAATGTGATATTGGTACAGCCCGAAAAGAACGACATACCAAATATGCAAAAATATTGATTAATCAACATCGAACTGGCGGGTTGGGCTGCTGGATTTGTTGAAGCAGAGTTTGAAGCACCTATGCACATGTCCAGAGTGCTATGATGTTAGTCCACATATAACTGATGCAATGTGATAACTGATATGCTCTTTGAAATACTCATTCTTGCCTATGATTGTTGTGTCTTTGAATAAACTGTGTATATATGTATGTCTCTGTTTCTATATTTATTGATTGTATATATGTATGTCTCTGTTTCCATTTCAAATTTGTTCAACAGAAGTTACATGATATCTTTTATGAATTTAGGTGAACCAACATTTTATTGAATAATGGTCATGTTTAGTGGTGCACTTTGTTAAGTGGTAATCTCATTGATTGATCACCTTGTTGAGTGACCCCCTTGTTGTGCGGTCATCTTGTTGTATAGTTATTTTGTTGTGACTCCCTTGTTGAGTGATTCTCCTTGTTCAGTGACCAATGTTGATTGACCTCCCCCTAGTTGAGTAACCACCTCGTTGAGTGAGCCCCTTTGTTGAGTGATAATCTTGTTATTCTGTTATTGCATATTTGCTAACTGCTATATCTAGTCACTAATCTCACTCATAAATACAATATATATATATAGTCTCTGCTATTATATCTTAGCCACTGTTGCTTATATGTTTGAAACATTATTTGTTATCTCAACTACTCTGAAATGCAAAATATAAGTAGTATCTGTAATGACTGAAATTAATATATACAAATCAAATGTGCGCTCAGTCCTACTATATGTATCAGAGACAAGGCAAAACAAGTAACAAGACAGACAGTCACATAAGAGGCTTTGAGGGAAGATATGTCTCTCTCTCGATCATTCTTAAGGCCATTTTTATCATTCTAATGTGATATATAAACAGCTTAATACCAAGAAAGGGTATACGTTCACAACCTACAGTACCAATTGGAGTTCTGGTGCTTATCCTTCGGTGGTGCGTTCTGTTTCAACCAGCGTTTACTGGGTTCACTCTTTGTTAGCCTTTTGCTGTCCCCAGCCAAACCTGCAAGGCAGCAAGTTGCTATTTTCTTTTAGGGCTGTGACCCTCAGATGACCCGCCCTCCTGGGTTGATGAGCATCATCTGCCCAGCTAACGTCTTTTGTGGACAACTTGGTTTACCACCCGTCCAGTTTAGTGTACCGTTTGCTCCGCTAGACTTTGATTGTCCCCAATCAAACTACAAGGCAGCATTAAGAAGATATGTCTGAAGAATTCTCCCAATTTGTTGGGACCAGAGAATACCAAATACTTAGGGCACACAGGCATCAACAACATCAATGAGGAAATAAAAAAGAGGAGATGGAAATGGTTGGGACATACATTAAGAATGCAGAAGACTAGAAACCCACATGTGACTTTGAATTGGAATCCTGGAGGCTAGAGAGGTATTGGAAGACCTAGAGAGATGTGAAGATGGATTCAGGATGTAATTGATGGTTTGAACATGACGGCTGCAGTGGCAGGACATCTGGCCTAGGAGAGAAATTCTGGAGGACTGTTGGGGTGGCAAAGTTCTACTCAGGACAAGCTATTTGATAATGAGAGACGTGGATATGAACTGTACACAGGAAAAAAGAAGAAGCAGGAATTACCTGGAATGAACTAAGCTGCCTTGCTCAAGACAGATCTGGGTGGAGAAAATTTGTTGATGGCTTATGCTTCAAGAGGAACTGAGAGAAGAAGTATCTGTAATAAAACAGAATACCAACAGTAGATGATTAACAAAGATTCATTTTGTAAAGGAAATTATTGTAGATATTAGTTCTGTATCTAGTTTAGTCATCTGCATTTGTTTGTTTACTTTCATCTGTGTTATATAATATATCATATATTTAAATTATATAGTGTGGATGTCTTTAGTTATATTCAATATTTGTGGTCTGCTGCTGTAACAGTTTATCTTATATGTTGGTACGCCCGTGTGGTGTCGGGGCCCACAGGGGATGCAAAGAAGAAGAATATGTGGGCAAATACCAAATTGTATGTGGCAACCACAACTAGTCTGACAATGGAGGTATGGGCAGTTACAGAGGCAGTGATCTGGTTGGCATCTCATGACTGTTTTTATACTCAGTGACTCCATGTGTATGATTGTAAAGTTGAAACAGGAATGGGGAGACGAAACTAAGTGGAGGTACTAATACAAACAGGGATCAGAGAAATCACCTTCATTTTGTCCCTGGGCAGGCAGGAGTCGGGGGTTTAATGAGCGAGCTGATAGATTGGCTGCCATGGCTACGATATCAGAGAGAGGCGCAATGGACTGAAATGACATTCTTAACGCATTGAGTCTTTCCAAACAAAGGAGTTTCAGGGTTGTGGATCCCAGTCGCTGACCAGGTTGAGAGAGGTGGGTGTCCATTTAAGTACTGTCCAAAAAGAACGACATTCCAAATATGCAAAAATATTGATTAATCAACATCGAACTGGCGTTATGGGCTGGTGGACACTGCTGGATTGTTGAGGCAGAGATCTGTGTCCGAAGTGCTATGATGATAGTCCTCATATAACTGATAAATAATGTGGTAAGAGAAGATTCAAAATGTTAACCAGTATTGTTAACAATGGTGTCTATTGCTACTTTTTTATTTGTCATATTGTTACTCCATTTTGAAGAGGAACTTGCTGCTTGCTTTTCTGCTCGATATTAATCAGATATTTTGACATTGTTTAATTTGTGAAATAATTTATTGACATAATTTGTATAATAATTTGTTATTTCGAATTTGTAGTGTTAATCTATAGAATAGTTTGAAGAATAATTTGTTGTGGTAATTTGTAGAATAGTTTGAAGAATAATTTGTTGTGGTAATTTGTAGAATAGTTTGAAGAATAATTTGTTGTGGTAATTTGTAGAATAGTTTGAAGAATAATTTGTTGTGGTAATTTGTAGAATAGTTTGGAGAATAATTTATAGAATAATGTGTTGTGATAATTTATTGTCAATTTGTTGTGATAGTTTGTAGAATAATTTATGTTAATTCATAGAACAATTTGTTGTGTTAATTTGTTAAATAATTTGTTGTGCTAATCTGTAGAATAATTTGTTGTGTTAATTCGTAGAATAATGTGTTGTGATAATTTATTGTCAATTTGTTGTGATAGTTTGTAGAATAATTTGTGTTAATTCATATAATAATTTGTTGTGCTATTTTGTAGAATAATTTTTTGTGTTAATTTTATTTTGCTAATTCTTTCTTTCTCGAATCCTGTATGCCTCACAGCGTCAGGTCAGGAAGAGATTTCTAAAACGGGCCTAGTATGCGCTTCGTAGATAGTCTCTTTCGTCGCCTCTGTTATCTCTGAGGTCCATCTTTTGCGTGGCCGGCCTTTTGCTTTGTACCCATTGTATCGGAGCAGCATTGCTCTTTGGGTGCACTGTCTGATGGTAATCTGCTTACGTGACCGAACCATTTAATTTGTTGTTTCTTGATGAAGTCTAGTACTGATGTTGTACCCACTTTTTCCTGATGTCTTCATTTCTCAACGGTCTCTTCTTGTTACACCCAGCATTCTGCTTAGACATTTCATCTCTGTTGTGACTAGTTTTCTTCTATCGTTTGTTGTCAGCGTCAGGTTGGCACTGGTAACTATGTGGAGAATTGTGTTAATTCTCTGTGTTCATGGTCGTGTTTGCATCTAAATGCCATTGCTATCATTTGATTTGTTGATTGCATCTGTTTGATTTCATTGGTTATTTTCCATTTGAAAAATGTCCCAGGTATGTAATCTTTGTTGATTTAGTAGATGATTATCGGTAGTAATGTTCATAGTGTTTTCCTTCTGCTGAATGTCATTACTTCTGTTATGTGATTAATTCTCTGTTGATATTAGTACATGTAATTTATTGATGTAATTTGTAGTGTTATTCTGTTGTGTGTAATTGTTATGCTAATTTATTGTGTTCATTTATTTGCTCATTTTAGTTTAATTTTAATTTTGCTAATTTGTTGGCTAATTTGTAGTGTTAATTTGTTGTGTAATTTTGTATGTTAATTTGTAGTGTTAATTTAAAGTGTTAATTTATTGTAATTTATTTTATTTTTGTAGTGTTTCATTTGTAATCTTAGAATGTATAAATATGTTGTTCTATTAGCTGTTTAATTTTTCACTAAAAAACCAAATGACCCAAACATCAAAGCTGTCAAGTTTATTCTCTGTCTAAGTTTTCTGGAGATATTGAAAACAATTTGTAGTGTTTCTTTGTTCTGAGATGTCACTAAAGATATTTTGACTTAAGTTGGTTTCTGACAGGCTGTGCATAAACAGTGACCAATATTCAGTTATACACCACATAGACCATATATCCACAACTGTCAGTAGTCATTTCTGTAGACTATATTTCTCACAGACATGCACATATAGACAATAGACAACAATATATTTTCACTATATGCACACTGAGAACATATTTCTAGACTATAGCAAATTGAATATTTCTTACACATGACTAATTTCTCAGACTATAAACATGACCTATATTTCTCAGTATATAGCACACATAGACCTATATTTCTCACAGACTATAGCACATGTAGACCTATATTTCTCACAGACTATAGCACACTAGACCTTTATATTTCTCACAGACTATAGCACATGTAGACCTTATATTTCTCACAGACTATAGCACATGTAGATCTTATATTTCTCACAGACTATAGCACATGTAGACCTTATATTTCTCACATACTATAGCACATGTAGACCTTATATTTCTCACAGACTATAGCACATGTAGACCTTATATTTCTCACAGACTATAGCACACATAGACCTATATTTCTCAGACTATAGCAGATCTAACCTTATATTTCTCACAGACTATAGCACATGTAGATCTTATATTTCTCACATAATAGCACATGAGACCTATATTTCTACAACTATAGCACATGTAGACCTTATATTTCTACAGACTATAGCACATGTAGACTTATATTTCTCACAACTAGCACATAGACCTTATATTTCTCACATACTATAGCACATGTAGACCTTATATTTCTTACAGACTATAGCACATGTAGATCTTATATTTCTCAGACTATAGCACATGTAGATCTTATATTTCTCAGACTATAGCACATGTAGACCTTATATTTCTACACTATAGCACATGTAGACCTATATTTCTCAGACTATAGCCACACAGACCTATATTTCTCAGACTATAGCACACAGACTATATTTCTTCAGACTATAGCACATAGACCTATATTTTCAACTATAGCACATAGACCTATATTTCTACAGACTATAGCAAATGTAATGATTATTTTATAGACTAATGACCATTTTATCCTTTGACATTTATATATATGTTAGCCTATCATTTATTCTCCATTAGTGATGATTTACTACATCAGTGATGATTTACTCCATCAGTGATGATTTACTCCATCAGTGATGATTTACTCCATTATTTGATTTACTCCATCAGTGATGATTTACTCCATTAGTGATTTACTCCATTAGTGATGATTTACTCCATCAGTAATGATTTACTCCATTAGTGATTTACTCCATCAGTGATGATTTACTCCATCAGTAATGATTTACTCCATTAGTGATGATATACTTCCAACAGTGATGATGGACTGCATTTTCTTTTGGTGATGCAAAATAAACAATATTTTAATCTTTAAAAAATACATTTTATTTCTCCACATCTTACAACACACACAACATTTTATTGCTAAACATAATCTCTTTTTTCTTCTTCCTTATTTATTTTAAGAAATATTTGTGATATTTATCTGAATTATTGTTTTAAAAAAAACCTTTATGTGCTTGTTTTCATGCTGAGATGTTGTGTTCAAATTAAATGAAGTGTAATATTCAAAATAGTACATCTTCAGTTTCATTATTTTCCATGACTAATAATTCTCTGATTGACTGTTTTCCCTTTACCTGATGTAGCTTCTTCTTCGAACGCTCCATATCGACCACTTGTTAACCACTCATGATATGTATGTGATCTGAGCCTAAGAGCGAATGTAAGTTGTGCCAGTTATGCGCCTACCAGTAGACCAGCTCATCCGATTTCTATGACGCTTTTTATTTACTAGGGTAGTTTCCCTAGGCTCCTACAATGTCTTGTAGGTCGCAGTATTACTATTCTTTGTTCCCCTTACGAGCCCTGGCAACATACGGGCGACTCGATGCAGCAAAGGTATCTCTTGCTTCTATTTTCATTCAAAGTGCATCATTGGATACCATCATTAAAATATGGAGGTGGGTTGGGCATGTATGTCGTATGCCAGTAGGGGCATTGGTTAAGACAGTTCTCTGATGGACAGTGCAAGGGAAAAAATGCTTGGATGGCTACAGGAAACATGGAGAAGAAATGTGGAAAGATAGTTGAAAGATTGTGGTCTGACAACCAATTGGTAGAAAGGTGGTAGAACAGCCACAATGGAAATCTTTTGTGGAAGCTGTATGTGTTAAATGTTACACAAAGAGAGTATATATAGATCAAATAATTCTGTCTGGTATTAAACCAACAACTATATACACTTGAGAGAGGCAAGAAATATCAGTCTCAGTTCCATGGATGAGATTGAGCGAGTTGCCCAGGATAGAGCGGTATGGAGAAATTACTTGCAGGCCCTATGTAATGTATAACGGTACAAGAGAAATTATTATTATCTACACATATAATGTCATGTAGTATATAAATAGCCTATTTCATCTTTACAGATGGTCATTTGGCAAGTGTGTAGCTGTGACAACTTATGAGTTTGCACTTGTCTCTCTTGCCTTCAAGCTAATCTCTAAGTTTCTCTTTGTAGAATTCTGCACTTTTGCTAAATATTGTTTTCCACATGGCTCGGTAATCAGATATTTTTCCCCATTTGTTGGGACCAATAAAAAAGTTAATTTAGGACTTGCAGATGTTCTTATATATGAGCAGTGGTCTGCCTTGTAGCGTCTTCCCTTCCAAAATTTCACAAAACTGACATCATCATGAGACAGGCCCTCGATGGAACCCCAGGGTAATAGACGTAAGGAAAGACCTGGAAGTAGCAGTTGGAAACAGAATGCAAGAAAATGTGGAGTGATCTGGAAAAGATGGGCTTGGATAGGTAGGGCTTGGAAAACCTTTGTTGCGGACTTATGCATGTCTAGCGGTGAAGAAGATATATATACTGGTTGGGAAGTCATGGAACAGAACCAGTGCAGCATGATAAATCAAACACACAAGAATTCCTCCTACCTACTCACACAAACAGCAGTTTTACCACAGTCAGTCACACAAAATCTCACTAATGTTTGTAGTTAATTAATAACAACAAAATGTGCAAACACAACATTTTATGGCATTTTCATTTTAAAAAGGCAACAGTAATCCCATACTGGAGAAAATTGTGGGGAAACATCACAGAACATGACCTTAGCAATGAGGGAATCAGATTGTTAGTAACCATTCTCGCAAACACACATGGGTCTCTGTGGCATAGAGGTTAGATGCTCACCTCTAGTTCTGAAGGTAATCAGTTCGCTCCCACGTGGAGCCGGCCATTGGATCATAGGATGAGAAGAGCTATGGATGAATAGATAACCGGAGCATATGTAAACCTGGGACATGACTAACCTCTTCTGTTTGTGAAGCAAGTGCTCTAATCAATTGATTTTATTAGCTATCAACATTGACATCTGTTCTCCAACACTAAATATATCTAATAATATTTTTGACTAATAATATATCAGGCCAAATATGTGCGCTTTTGATTATAAGTGTTACACTAGAGTCTTCCGTATATCATGGACAGAGATGAGAACAAATAGATCTATCCAGAATGAATGCAAAATTAAAGAAAACTGGCTGATGTTACAAATAAGAATGATAAAATTGAAGTGCTTTGGGCATATAAAGAGACACAAAGGGTTGGAGAAGACTATTATAGAAGAAGAAAACCCGGCAAAGAGGAAGACCACAGAGAAGATGGATTCAGGATGTAACTGATGATTTGAGCATAACATTTGCAGAAGCAGGACGGGACACCTGGCCTAAGGGAGAGAGAAAATTTCAGAAGGACTGTTATGGTAGCAAAGTTCTGCTCAGGAGAAATTATTTGATGATGGATTGCTAACATAAAACTTGATGCCAATTATTGCTTGTTCTGCAAGTTTTTCAACTAGTATAAAGTTCTTCAAACAACTGAATAGTTCATGTAGTAACTTCAAATTTTTCAAGTAACTTCAAATTGTAAGCAAATGTTCATATGAAGAACTAAATATATATAACTTGTATTAGGACAGTTTATATCATAATATTGGCATGCATAAAAAAATGGGTATAAAATAATTTGCCGTCAAATTTTATAGAAGTGGCATTAAAAAATGTGGGTACAAAATAATTTGCCGCTAAATTTGATAGAATAAGCATTTAATAATGGGTACAAAATAATTTGCCGTCAAATTTGATCAAATTGGCATTAAAAAATGATTACAAAATAATTTGCCGTCAAATTTGATAGTATAAGCATTAAATAATGGGTACAAAACAATTTGTCATCAAATTTGATTACATTTAGTATTTAAAAAATGGGTACAAAATAATTTTGCCGTTAAATTTGATAGAATAAGCATTAAATAATGGGTACAAAATAATTTGTTGTCAAATTTGATACAAATGGTTATCAAGTTATTTTGGGAAGTTTCAATGAGATTTGATTGTAGGAAATATGTTAAAACACAAATCGAATGAAGAAAACTTTCAATAACAACCGACTATAGACAAAATGTTCAATAAAACAAACATCAACACAAAGTAATTAACCCTTAGAATATGAGATTCCAATATATAGAACTGAGATGTAAAATTATCTATCTCTGACGTCCAGATTTATAGTTCTGACAAGAATATGTCGTTATTTGTTGACGATTGATAATAAATTGCGTACAAGTGTGACATCAAATGCAAACCACATGTTAGTATTTGGTTTAGCACAATGACATATTCCTGTAAAAATTTGTTTCTAAAAAAAAGGTTATGTTTTAATTGTTTTCATGATAAAAAAATGTGCTGAAAATTTAGGAAATTACCGCTATAAAAGGATAACAACAGAGCAAGTTGTCGACATTGTGTTGAATGATTTTGAAGATGAATTATTAGATTTAACCCTTTTACTTCTTTATTTTTTTTACCAGCAGACTCATTTATAATGCATTATATACTGAATTAGTCAGTATACTGGCTTTGAGTCTTGTTAAAATACCCAGAGCGTATATCGGCTCAGAAGGCGAGGGTTAAACTTTGATTATTCAGATAAGGATATCCAACGTGTTATTCAGATAAGGATCTCCAAAGTGAAACGTGATAATTTATAAATGAATTGTTTAAATCACTTGAGGTTCAAATTTGTTCAATCTGGAGATCAGAACCTATATGTAGGAGTGCATAGGGGTATGACTCATGTAATATATCAAGTAAATTTAATAGTTTGGTCTATTGCAAATATATTTATAAACAGGAATATCGGAGATGATGGGGCAAGTCTCCAACAAATTATAGAGCACTTAGTTGTGTCAACAAATTATTTTGATCTTAAATATCACTGAGATACGCTGTTTTTGCTTTGCAGCTCAGGAGAATGGGTTTCTTAATATACAGTGGCAATGGTTTAATGGATTAAGAGAACTTCACATGATTGTACAAAATATATTAAAATGAATATCAATACAAATCCACAGAGAGATTGGATATTGAGCTGACCTTACTGCACTCTGATTAGACTCATAGGTGCTCAGCTTCCCCCAGCAGATGACGAATGGTATGCATGGTTATGGTTTCTGAGCCTTGTTAGTTAAACATACTCCTCATTCAGCCCTTCAGGTTAATGGTTACTGAACCGAAGTCATAGTACTCTGGGCAGATCCATAGGTGCTCAGCCTCCCCCAATAGATGTCAAAGGTATGCATATCGATGGTTTCTGTTGCTTACTGGTTAAACACACTCCTCTCTCTGTCCCTCAAGCATCCGGTTCTACTTGACACACTCCTCTCTCTATCCCTCAAGCATCCGGTTGTACTTGTACAACATGTTATTCCAAACTTCCTGAAATTGCTGGATAGATTCAATGTCTTTAGTGTCCTCATTCAACAGTAGGTCTCCAAGAGACCGAAGAAAATCCATCCTAAACTTCATGGCAATCAATGCTTTCGATACAAGCCTGTCCGCTTTCTCATTGCTGTGAACATTCTGTCCAGGACAGTAGATTCATGTGAGCCTATGGAGGTTGGAAACTTCTAGGTGTGTCCAACCCTTTAGGTGCCCAGCCCTACACATGCAATATTTGATTCCAAATTCATTTAATTGTAGTATTCATCAATAGATGCAACCTGTCATTTTGAATCTTCCAAAGCGTTGACTCAGAGTCAGACACAACAGCCTCAGTGAACAAAGTGTCAGAGAGCCACTGGATGGCAGCAGTAATGGCCTCATTTCCCTATCCTAATACTGAAAGTAGTTGTCCTGTATGATCCGATTTGCTCTGCGACGATCTTACCATGCGCGCTAACCAAGAAACCCCAGCCTGCCTTCGCCTACTTTAGAGGTACATGAAGATTAGATCCTTCAAGTGTGATCTTTTATGGACAACTATAGTCCAAACCACTTGCTGTGAGGCCAGTGACAATTAGTGAAGTGCGACTTATCTATCAGATTTCCCGTCTGTGATGTTCAACATGGACAAAATATATCAGTTTCCAGGACATGATATTGCTTATGAGCCATTGTTCTATGACTTTTGGGTTTTGTAAGGTCTCTATATTTGCTCTCTTCCCTTTTCAAAGTTTTCTAAGAATTTTTCCAAAACACTTTGTTACCAAACATTATATTTTCTTCTTTAACTTCTTGTGGACCACATGCCACACTACGTGGCTTTGGATTGGACGCCTTTTTTACCAGGAGCCACACTAAAGGCTGTTTTTTATTCTAAAAACAAATGGCTTGCAAAAACATGGCTATTGTCCTGGTCCACTTAGAGTACTTGTGTAATGCTCCATTCAAAACATTTAGTTTATTCTAATACCAAATTACAACAGAACAAAAGTAAAATTAACAGAGAAATAAAGTTGAACTATAATGGCAAATAAAGTCAATGAACAATGTAAAAACACAGAAAAAAACAACAATGAATAATTACAAGCTAGAAAATAATTCAAATTATCAATTGAGAAATACTAGAAAACATAGTTATACATTTTTTTAAAAACCCAATAATTTAGTAACACTGGCAAACAACGACACAAGTAAATAGTAATATGGAGATTAAAGTCAAATTAATAATTTGGAATAATAAAGAACACAGTATTGATAACAGAGAATGATAAATAGCAGAGAGTATTGAAACAATTGAAATAAATAATATGATTCAGACACAGGTGAGATACTTTTTTAATGTAAGCATTTTGAAATATTGAGATATATATATATATATATACACCGTGTTGTGGAGCTTATAGAGTTCTTCTCACGATATAATGATAGATGATTTATGTGAAGCTTTGGCTGATGTGCAAGACTTGTGCTAATATGACAGTTTATGCGAAGTTTTGACTGATGTGCAAGACTTGTGTTAATATTTCAGAGGGTTTATGTTTTAAGCTTTGGCTGATGTGCAAGACTTGTGTTAATATAGAGTTTAGTGACTTTCTGATGTGCAAGACTTGTGTTAATATGGGTTTTGAGCTTGCTGATGTGCAAGACTTGTGTTAATATGAGAGTTTATGTGAAGCTTTGGCTGATGTGCAAGACTTGTGTTAATATGACAGTTGATGTGAAGCTTTGGCTGATGTGCAAGACTTGTGCTAATATGACAATTTCAGCAAGATTTGTGTTAACTCGAGTGTCTCTATGGTTAAGCCCTTGTCTTACATTTCGAAGTTCGTGGGTCCGAATATTTTTTTCCAGAAACCTCTAGGATTGTTGGAGTTTGTGTTTTGTGCAATACTCTTGGCATGAGGTGTGCATTTCTGAGGAGAGGGGAGCAATGTATATGAGGTGAAACCCGCCCGGTGTAATGAAGTCATTCCTTCGGAGTGATCCTTTATTTGTGCTAATATGACACTTTCAGCAAGACTTGTGTTATTGTGATAAGTATCAGCAAGATTTGTGCTATTGTGATAGTTTGAGCAGGACATGTACCAATGTGGTAACTATTAGTAGGATTTGTGAAACTTTTAATAGTTCTTGTGCAAAGTGAGAGTTTGAGTAAAATGGTACTAATATTGCCATATGATCATGCCCAAGAGGAGCAAAGAATAGTAACACTGCAACCTACAAGGTATGTCGTAAGAGGTGACTGAGGTAGGGACCTGGGAATTTACCTAGTAAATAAAAAAGTTAGCAGGAAACAGATGTTCTAGCCTACTTGTAGGCGCATAACTGGCACAATGAACAATTGCTCTTAGGCTCAGATCACAAAGAAGGGTTTAACAAGTGTTCGATATGGAGCGTTCAAAGAAGAAATAGAATACTGTATATATTCACCTCTCAAGTAGGAGAAGGCTCGTCTGAATGTCGAGGACATTGATGATAAGGAAAGCAAACTTTCATGCAAAAATCAGTCAGAAGCGTCATACTAGACACCCTGACTATGACTGAATTCATAGCAGGCAAACAAGAAGCAGAAAAAGACTGTACATACTCACAACTAAGCCTAGAAATGTATGAATTGAAAAAAAGCATATAACGATTCCGAATTTCTTTGAGACATATTTAGCATCAATAAAATTCAGAATAAATAAGTAATTAACATAAATAATTGCAGAGTTTGGATACACGAGTCACTACGATGATAAATTGTTTTTGCAATCCTTAATATCTTCCTATGATGAAATAGTGCTTTACAGTGAATATCTTCCTATAATGAAATAGTGCTATGTTGAATATCTTCCTTTAATGAAATAGTGCTGCTACAGTGAATATCTTCCTATGATGAAATAGTACTATGTTGAACATCTTCCTATGATGAGATAGCACTATGTTGAATATCTTCCTATGATGAAATAGCACTGTTGAATATCTTCCTATGATGAAATAGTGCTTTACAGTGAATATCTTCCTATAATGAAATAGTGCTATATTGAATATCTTTCTATGATGAAATAGTGCTATATTGAATATCTTCCTATGATGAAATAGTGCTTTACAGTGAATATCTTCCTATGATGAGATAGCACTATGTTGAATATCTTCCTATGATGAAATAGTACTATGTTGGACATTTTTCTATGATGAAATAGTGCTTTACAGTGAATATCTTCCTATAATGAAATAGTGCTTTACAGTGAATATCTTCCTATGATGAAATAGTGCTTTACAGTGAATATCTTTCTATGATGAAATAGTGCTTTACAGTGAATATCTTCCTGTGATGAAATAGTGCTATGTTGAATATCTTCCTATGATGAAATAGTGCTTTACAGTGAATATCTTCCTATGATGAAATAGTGCTATGTTAAACATCTCCCTAGGATGAAATAGTGCTATAATCAATGTTTTCCTCACTAAAGGTAAGACAAGCAACATTCTTTAATCACCTTGTAACAATGTTGTAACAATAGGAAAACCAATTGCAACAGAAGCAGAGAAAGACAGAAGAGGAATGGTCTTTGATGGAATAATAAGTTGTTGGTTGGGAAAGCTAACAGCATGTGATGTATTCTAGGGGCATAGGTTTGTGGAGCAAATTGGTCGCCAGCAAGATGATACAGAAAGATGAATTGGTTGCCAGCGTGATGATCAGGAAAGATGAATTGGTCGCCAGTGCTTGGACACAGAATGATGAATTGGTCATCAGTCTAGATTAGCTGCATGTGATGTGTTTTAGTACAACAAATTATTGGATTAGATTAAAAACTGTAGTTTAAGCTTAGTTAGTACTAGAGTTGAGATCAAGCTAATATCGAGCACCATCGCAAAGACTGTTTATATAACCAATATTGACATTGTTGTCAATACAGTTTTTTTTTAATAAGGTCTTTGAAACATAATAATAACTCGACTGGACACCTCTTGTTTTTTAATCACAAAGTGGGTCACTTGCAGGTAAAAATAACAACTATTATGGTATACAATTAATATTAATACTTATTTTATAAATAAAGAGATGCGGCAGCATAGTGGTTAGTACACTAGCTTCCTAGGTGTGTTGTCCGGGTTCAATTCCGCACAGCAGGAGCGGAATTTGTTCACCCCTAACAGCCTCATTTGGATACCATTAAAGCACTGGGAAGTTAAGGTGGCCGGCGTGATGTTGATCACTCGTGTGCCGATGGTCAATGAAAAATACAGACCTAACACAGTATTGCCCAATATACATACGATATGAAAAATGATCCGTGAATTATTTTTTTACTTATTTATAAACAAATACTATACAAATTAGGGGTGAAAAGTTAAAAATTTATTTTCATCCCTTTTTAAAAAAATACATGTTTGATTAATTTTTGAGTTGAAACATAAAGACATGACAAATATTATTAGTTATTCTGATATTATACTTGGAGATTAGATGTTAAGTTCAGCAGATTGTACTCTTGTATCTACATTATCTTGTCCAGATTATCTCAATCTTGTGACAGACCAGGGCAAGTAACAAGAGTAAAGAATAGTAACACTGTGACCTACAAGGCATGTCATAAGAGGCGACTGAGGTAGGGGCCTAGGAAGCTACCCTAGTAAATAAAAAACATCGCAGAAATCAAATGTGCTGGCCCTTGTAGGCGCATAACTAACACAACGTACAATTGCTCTTAGGCTCATATTACATACAAATAACAAAGAGTGGTTTAACAAGTGGTAGATATGGAGCGTTCGAAGAAGAAGGTAGTATACATGTAATATGCCTTAAGGAAACCCTGATATGAACTTTACTGAGAGAGGCAAGAAATATAAGACTCAATTCCAGAGATTGAGTGAGTTGCTCAAGATAGAGTGGTATGGAGAAATTACTTACAGATCCTATATAACGTTTAACAGTATGAGAGGAATATAACAATACCTGTTTTACCCATAATCAATTGGTTCAATTCCGTGGGCTGGCAGAAAAGCCACATGTTCTTCAGATTTACGGTTTTCACGACAACGAACCGAAGGGTTACGATGTCCATGACACCAAGCCGAAAAGCTGAAAGCTCAAGTGTTTCTGGATCGAAAAAAACAAACCAAACCCATAATCAAAGAAAACTGGCTGATGCCACAAATAAGAATGAGAAAATTGAAATATTTGGGACAAATAAAGAAATGAAGGGTTGGAGGAGGCATCCTGGCAAAGAGAAGAGGAAGACCACAGAGAAGATGGATTCAGGATGTAACTGAAGATTTGAGCATGACGGCAGAAGAGGTTGAATATCTGACCAATGAGAGAGATAAATTCAGAATGACTGCTAGGATGATAAAGCTCTGCTCAGGACTTTGCTATTGGATAATGATGACATGTATTATTCTTCATAAAGTTACCTAGCTCTGATGAAGTTTCTGCAAATGTCAAGGACAAGTGTTATTACATCTGCTACTCGCCCGAGTGGTTACCGGGCCTAAATTTGGGGTGTAAAGAATAGAACCACTGTTACCTGCCATGCATGTCGTAAGAGGCGACTAAGGAGGTTAGGCTGAAATCGGATGCACGTGTCCTAAACTTGTAGAAATCTATGCGTTTAGGGGCCTACCAAACCAATGTGCAACGTATACACGTTCTTGGCAAAGATCAAACATATCACAAAGAGCGATTAAAATTGGTCGTAAAGAACGAACGCAAAGAAGAAGAAGAAGAGACATCTGCTACTTAATCTGTGTTTGTTCTTACACGAATGCCATTAGGAAACAGGTCAACAAGAGATTCAGAGGGTGATTTGAAATCTATGTCCATGTCCCAACTGCAGGAACTTGAGTCAAACGTTGCTAGATTTGAACACAATACAGAGAGTAGACAATGTTTTATTAACCAACACAAGACTATAACTGTTAATCGCAGTGTTGACAAATATACTGAAGATGAGCTTGGGGCATGTTGGACCATCATTAAAAGACAAAGATGGAGGTGGATTGGGCATGTATGTTGTACACCAGTAGGGGCATTGACTAGGACTGCTCTAAGATGGACAGTGGATGTCTTTTCGATGGACAGTAGATGGGAATAGAAAACCAGGAAGTCCAATGGAAACATAGAGAAAAACTGTGAAAAGACAGTTAAAAGATTGAGGCCAGCCATCGGAAATGATGATTCAAGAAATGTCTGGTCAACCACTAGCAACAACTCATAAAAAAAGAGAAGATGGAGATATGTTGGGCATACTTTGAGAAGAAATGATTAAAGAATACCAAAACAGACATTAAGGCAAAGGGTTCAAGAAAGAGGGGACGCCCTAGGGAAACACTGAAACTAACTTTGCTGAGAGAGGCAAGAAATATCAGACTCAGTTCCATGGAAGAGATTGAGAGAGTTGCCCAGGACAGAGCAGAATGGAGAAATTACTTGCAGGTACAAGAGGAATATAAAAATATGGGAAATAATTAGTAGAATGTGGCTTAAAAGCCACAATGGAAAACTCTTGTGGAAGCCGTATGTGTCAAACAGGACACTGAGAGGATACAGATACAAAGAAAGTAAAATTTAATACTCCCCCATTTAGATGCAGATGACATGGGGTAACACACACAAAATTTCTCGAGAAAAGATCTACAACACATCTAATTCAAACTGGTGACACATGATCAGATAATTTTAACACATCTTCGAACTGCCTAACATAAAGAAGAAACAGACATCAAACTAGTACGCCCTGATTTATTTAATTTATCAACAATAAAACGTTAACATTACAGCTACTATGAGAGACTATGTACATTGCTTATAAGTTTTGTCAAACCATACTGCATTCTCATATATGATTATGATATATACGCATTTAAATAAATTATTAAAAGTTATTTAACACATACAAAATAATATGATTAACATGTGTATTTCAACAGAGCAAAAAAACATCCAGATTTCATGTCATATTCTGCCTGAAGATGATAAAAATATGTTCATTTTGTTTTATAAACAGATTCAGATACTTCACAAATGTTAACACAGACACAATATTCTAGTAACTCGGCCATCAATCTTGCAAAGCTGAGAATTTGTTTTCCAAGGTGAGGTTGATGCCTCTCCGGTGGTTTGGGTTGTCAATCAAGTCGGAAGAGGCAGTACTACTGTACGGATTGCTGTACATGTTGAAGAGAAAGAATACAATAACTCAACAAAAATATAAACAACATGTCACCAATACTGGGACAGCACTACTAAATTCTTCTTCAAATACTCTATGTCAACCACTTGTAAACCACTCTGTGTGATTTGTATGTGATCTGAGCATAAGAGTGATTGTATGTTGTGCCTGTTATGCACCTACAAGTAGACCAGCACATCCGCCTTCTGCAAAGCATTTTATTTACTAGGGTAGCTTCTCTAGGTCCCTACATCAGTCGCTTCTTATGACATGACTTGTAGGTCCCACTGGTACTATTCTTATCTTCCATTGTGAGCCCCAGCACCACACAGGCGCTATTAAATTCTAAGAATCTGCAATATATTTCTAGCCAAGTAAAAGAACTACCTGATAAACAAGGAGGAAAGTTGGGCGAGCTAAATAGACCTTAGAGTGTTGTTTATAAAATGTCTATCACTGTAACACTGTCCAATCAATGTGAAATGATATATTAGGGACACACACAAAAAAAAGCAAACTAGTACTTATTTCAATATCTTCTTACCTTGAACCTTTTCCTGGTCCTATTCCTCCTCCTAATGTTGGGAAATCTTCCTCACTGTGAACATTTGGAGCTTCTCTTTTCTTCCGAGAAGATTGTAAGCTTGTTGTGCTGGTTGCAGACAATGCTCCTTGTCTCTGAGCAGGAGGGATATATTTGGTGGGGGCTTTTGGTGTAGACTCTTGCTTAACTAGCTCGGTGTGTGAGGCAAGTGCTGGCACTTGCATACCAATGAGAAAAACAGTTTATATAACAATGAGGAAAAACAGTTCATATGACAATCAGGACACAATGAGAAGAAACAGTAGAATTTAATGAGATGAACTTCAAGTTAATAAGAATACAGTTGAAATTAATGAGATGAACTTCAAATTAATGGGAAGACACAGTAGAAATTAATTAGACGAACTTCAAATTAATGAGAAGATACAGTAGAAGTTAATGAGATGAAATTCAAATTAATGAGATGAACTTCAAATTAATGAGAAGACAGTATAAATTAATGAGATGAACTTCAAATTAATGAGAAGACAGTAGAAATTAATGAGATTTAGCCACTGCTTTGCTAATGTGTGAAGTTAGAAAGGGAGGAAATACAGGTATTAGATGGACACTTAACTCTGTCCTGGAAGATCTGAACTATGCAGATGAGATGTCTTTTAGGGGTCATCCATAGAAAAGTTGATGATACTTTGTACTAGGGACCACATGCTGTGGAAAATCCAAGTTTCGAGGCCAGTTTGGGCCAAAAATGTGCAGTATGCACACAGTTGGACAACAGGAAACCATAATCCTTTATTTGGGGATCTAAATTACAAGTAACTCTGAAATTAAATTTACTGTTCATGCAGTATATATACTAAAATTGGAACAATGCAGAGAAGATTAGCATGGCCCCTGCGCAAGGATGACACAAAAATTAGTGAATCGTCCCATTTAATTCTTTTTTAGAACCACGGTAGCGTAGTTGTTAGTGAGCTATCTTATTGGGTTTGTGATCCGGGTTCAATTCAACAGTGGGGCCTGGAATATTTTTCTTACTGTAACAGCTCTCAGGTCGACCCAGCCTCAATTGCGAACCAGAAAAATTATCAAGAAGTAAAGGGGGCCAGCATGATGTTGAACACATCACCAATCTTGCGCTGACAGTCACTGAAAAATACTGACCTAACACTGTATTACCCAATATATCTCAAGGTATGGAAATGGTTACTTTACTTACTTTACTTTTCTGGAATCGAAGTAAGAATCACCTAAATGGCGAGAGAAACTGGTGATACAGAAAGCAAGCCTTCACGCAAAGATAACTGCGTCTAAATCCATAGATGAGTTATTGTTTTTTATGAAGTCATTTAGCAAGGCAATATATTGATAAGCAACAAAAGACGGAGATTATTTAAAAAAAAGAAAGTTGGCAGCAGCCCTGTTCTATAATGACATGCTTAGAATAACTGTTATAATTTAAAAGTTGGCATCAGCTCGGTTCTATAACAACAGCGAGGCTTAGACTGACCACAGCTGTATAATAAAATACTCTGATTAATTCCGTGAAAGAGAATTTCCTTCCAAGAAATCTGAATTGTGAAACTTCTTCTTCGAACGCTCCACATCGACCCCTTGTTAACCACTTTTTGTGATTTGTAAGTGATCTAAGTCTAAGCGCAATTGTACGTTGTACCAGTTATGCACTTACAAATAGGTTAGCACATTAAATTTCTGCTATGCTTTTTATTTAATATGGTAGCTTACCTAGGCCCCTACCTCAGTCGCCTCTTATGACATGCTTTGTAGGCCGCAGTGTTACTATTCTTTGCTCCCCTTGCATGCCCACATGGGCGATGAAACAAATACATGTGTTATATATTTACCTGTTGGTGTTGAGCCAGTTGATTTATTCCATGGTCCAGATGTTCCATCTCTCCTATCTCTGCCGTCATCTTCATCATCACCATTATCATTACCATCAGCCCCATCTCTGTCTTGCTCTTCCTTACTATAAGAGATGATAGCAAACATGAGTGTTAGCCATTTTACTATACTTCTGTTGGATGGCATTACATGGGAAAGTTGAACTTTGTACCTTTGTATCAGGGTCAGTACAGTAGTGTTTGTACAATTTGCTCTAATCAGACAGTAGTGTTTATTCTATTTACTCTGGACCAGACTGTAGCATATGCACTATTTTTTCCAGTCAGACAGTAGCCTATGGACTATTTTCTCAAGGCAGACAGTAGTGTTTCTACTTTTTGCATCTTGTAGTCTAACAGTCATACAGAATGTCTCTACTTTATAGATCACATGCCCCACCTCTGCAGCTGACATGCTCAAATAATCAGTTACATCCTGAATCCATCTTTCCTTATGACTTTTCGACTTCTTTTTGCCAGGATGTCTCCTTCCATTTTGGTCTTCTCAACCCTTCAAGTTTTTGTTAATATGTCCAAAATACCTCAATTTTCTCATGATTAATTGTAGCATCAGCCAGTTTTCTTAGATTTTGAGTTCCTTCTGGATATATCTATTTATTCTCTGTACATGGAACACAGATTACTATTCCATAACATTTAAATTCAAAAGCATATATATGTTTCCACTACCTTGTTAAATATCTATGTTTCACACCCATACATTGCCACTGGGAATATGCATGCTCTTAGTATTATGATCTTTATTTTCATATCGGTTTCATTCCATACTGTTCTTAATTGTTTAAGTCAGGCTATGTTTGTTGTTCTTTTAAATTCCTTCATTCAATTTCTATATCTTAGTAGTGAACTTAAATATTCAAAACTGTTCCAATTTTCCCTCCCTTGATAACAATATCTGTTGTCATGTTTGTTTTATTAGATGTCATTATTTACTGGTAAAATCTTTTTCTTCTTTGAACGCACCATATCGAACACTTGTTAACCGCTGTGTGATCTGTATGTGATTTGAGCCTAAGAGTGATTGTACGTTGTGCCAGTTATGCGCCTACAAGTAGGCCAGCACATCTGATTTCCGCAATGCTTTTTATTTACTCTGTAGCTTCCTAGGCTCCTACCTCAGTCGCCTCTTATGACATGCCTTGTAGGTCGCAGTGTTACTATTCTTTGCTTCCCTTGCGGCCCCGGCACCACACTTGCGTCTAATTAAAATAAAATTTCCCGTAGCCTTTTCAGACGTTAGAGTATGAAGTCACTTCACTTAACATTTCTATACCCTAGTGTGCAGGAGGGCCAATTCTTTTCCTCATATGTGGAACGCCGAGTGTAGGATTGAACCCACAACCCTTTGCATCCGAGTCGATAGGCACAGCTATGTATTACGCTAAACCGTCCTACTTACTGGAGGTTACAGTCCTAAAATCTCAATCCTGTAAACATAATATACAAGATGAAATATCCACACTTACGAGAACTGAAGTGTTTGTATTCTGAGACCTGTGTAGTCAATTTTCTTCACCTCTTCAAAGTCTTTCCATTCCTCATCCTCCTGAGAATTACAAATTCACAAAAATTATGACTAAAATATATACATTTTTCTTACTATAAATCATTTGCATAATTCATATATGTTCATAATTAATTTTTTGTTAACAGAACTGATTTCTAGGCGGATGAATAGGCGCTCAGTCTCAGCAAATGCTCTACATATCAAGAGCACTTGATTTGTTTCCCACATCAAGTGATCAGACTTTTCTAGCGATCCAAGATCTTAATGTACCAAGATAAGAGTTTCTTGTCAAACTGGATATGGACAACAAATTGAAAGTCCTATGCGCAAGCTGAGTATGTAAACAAATTCTTAGGGAGTGTAAAATCTGCAAAAATAGGCTGGAAAGCCGCTACCCAAGAAAACATTATTAATAACAATTAAAACTAAATTCCTACAAGTTTTTACCCTCCTCAAAATGATATGGAGGACCTGCACCAATGCTAATGGCATGTTGCACTGCTGCTAAGATCTTCCTGTATAAGAATGAGATCGGAACACACATGCCTATTCACCAAAGAGGAATGATGATAGTCCTATCTATCAATAGATCATAAATATATATGCTGACGTTTCCTGTTACTCACTAACGCATAAGCAAAATGTGACATGATTTTTTTGTTTAAAAGCAGTATTTAATTCATACCAATCTACAATCATGAAACAAAATGAAGAGCATATCCAAAGAAATAAAATAGTGCATTATAAAATATGTGCTGGCCCGAAAGGCACAGATATCGCAGTTTTGTTGTAAACATAGTACAATGTACTTACGCTGAATTGACTCTCTGGTTATGCTTGTTTCTCATCTCTCCCCTAAAATAACTCTTCCTAGACATGTCATATTTGATTCCAAATTCCAGCAGTCATATCTGCCATCGCTCTGTCATCATCCAACATGTGAATGTAGGTGGACCTCAGTACGATCCCTTGTCCAGATCTGATAACCACACTAATGGTACTTCTGAAGTTAGTCTGTCAAATTCTCCGTTACTGTGAACTCCTACCTGCATGTGCATAACATAACATACGCAAGGTTGGAAGTTTCAAACAGGTGATCATCTACTTACGTAGCAGTCATCCACTTTGAACCTTTCAAAGCATGGGCTAAGAATCTGACAATATAATTTGTATTGTTAGCAAGGGTCGCCCGAGTGGTTATCAGGTTACGTGAAGGCTTGCTTTCAGCAGAAAGCAAGCCTTGCTCCGACTTCAGAGGTAATTTAATAATTTGAATCCACCCGAGTGGTTACCGGGACCTAAATTTGGGGTGTAAAGAATAGAACCACTGTTACCTGCCACGCATGTCGTAAGAGGTGACTAAGGAGGTTTGGCTGAAATCGGATGCACGTGTCCGCTAGGGAATGCTAACCCGAGTCAAATGCTGGCAGAAAGAAGATGCACCAGGCCACAAGTCACATAACATGGTGCAACGACCCCTCACAATGAGGATGGGTTAGCGGATTCTACAGTCGTCAATCTGCCTCGGAGATTTAGCCATGCAGTAGGAATGTAAGACCTAGCATCACGAAGGTGGCTAAAACTTACTGCAGGAAGAGGTCGGCACAAACAGGGAAGCAGAAATCATAGGAATTATATCCTACAGAACTGCCCCCAGTATGCAGACTTGAGAAGAAAGAGGTGGCCCACTTACACTAGCGTCCAAGACAAACTGTATGGTGTGGCTGATAATCTGAAGCATACAGCTGCCTTTATTAGAGAATCCGAAATCCCAATCTAGTGAGAAAGCAGAAGAAGAAGAATAATTTGAATTTAATAATGGAGTATACTACATCATAACCATGTATGAAAGAGAAATATCAAAACAGAAAATAAGGTCGTTTTGTTATGACTAAAGGCCTTTATCCAAAGGATACAAGATACAATAGAGAAAATTAATGGTACAGTTTGAAAACGACACTAAAGAAAATAAATGTGACTCAAAAAGAACTAATATAAAAACTGGACAGTTTAACTCCTTGTGGACCAAACGTCACACTAAGTGGCGTTTTTTATAGTAGAAACAAATGTCTGGGTCACTAAGAGTTTAAAAAAATATTTGTGACAATTAGAAAAGATGAACAATATTAAAGTATATCAAGCAAACATGTATTGTATTAAATTCAAGGGGTGACAAAGTACCATATAGATAAATGTAATCATTTTTTAAGATCATTTGTTGTTCGTTTTTATTCCCAGATTTATCCTAGTTGTTCGGTTTTATTCCCAGATTTATCCTGTTGTTCGTTTTTATTCCCAGATTTATCCCACTCATTTCGTTGTTCGTTTTTATTCCCAGATTTATCCTTAACTCATTTCGTTGTTCGTTTTTATTCCCAGATTTTCATCAGATAGGTTTATGTTTCCATATGTAATCATCCATTTGTAGTGTTCCTTGAAATTCGTCATTCTTGTTGTATTGTTTGCTTGATAAAGGCCTTTTGGTGAAACGTTGCTGTTTATCGTCACTGTTTATGTATTTTGTAAAACTGTAGTACTTTGTTTTTACGTGTTTACTCATTTTTAAGGAAATTAGTTCTGATACACATTTGAAAACATTTAATTGGCAGAGACCTTGATCTTTTAAGTAACTAGATGGTAAATGCTATTAAAGTGAGTTACCACAAGAAATATGAAATATATTACGTGGAGCGAGTTGTCCCGGACAGAGCGGTATGGAGAAATTATGTGTAGGTCGTATGTAACGTATAATAGTACAAGAGGAATATATACACATATATATGTTGGTAGAAACGATTACAAACTCTTCCATCAGTTTCATCTATATTGTATTACAATGTTTATAGATTCAACATTATCTATGCCCCTTTAGTCAGTCTTTCCCATACTTCCCCGAGAAAGTTTTATATAACACTCTTGTCTTGTTATCCCTTATACAGGTCACACCATCATGCATGTTCCTGGAGTTTTCTGCTTTAAGTTTATTGCCTTTTGCAAATAATAATTATTTTTAATTTATGAGAGTCCATGTTTTCTCTGTAAGTCATCCTTTGTGGTGCTTAATACTTTTCAAAACACATACTCTGAAATGATTCTGAGAAGTTGCTCAAAGTATTAGACTAATTATTATCAAGTTTCCTCAAGTTCCTAATATTTCATTCATGAGCAGAAATTTTATTTGAACTTATTCCTTGCAGTTTTGTAAGGTTTTATGATCAATAAATATAAGACAGTGTAGAAGTATTATTAAGTAAGATTTTATGTGATGTACATGCTTGATCATGCTATCTCTTATATATTGCTGTTATCCTGAAAGCCTTAATTTTTAGAATTCACATGAATGAAGTGCATTGGTTTAGTTTAATATTCTGCACTTCCTTTCCCAATTAAGCTATTTTGATTGGAAACACCTTCAATGTTGTTATGAATATGGGGTATATTTGGCTTTTATGAGCCTTAGACTAGAGTCCAGGAGCTGAGAGGAAAGAGAAAATTATGTCTCTAATGAGCAGTTACTTTCTTAGTTTCATTTTCTGGTTAAACTTCTTACTACTAAACTTCTTTAGTTAACTAATAACTTTATTAAATAGTAGGAACTCGGGCGTCGAGTCGCTCTACTAAATCAGTAAATGATGTACTTTTAATATATTATTGTAAATATTATGTAGTTGATTGACTAGTCTGACTAGTCAAGTTAGTTGACAACCAACCAAGTATTTACGATATGAAATTTATAAGACAGCTCAATGCATACCAACTTTATTATTACAAGCCACATCACAGTTACCTGTTGATGTGAGTGAGCACTTATAATGCCACCTGACATATTTTGTTTTTCCTTGTCTTTCTTCTTTTTGTCTTTCTTCGATGATGGCTTTCCTGGACCATCTTCGTCGCCCTGGGATCCTGATTTAGTTTTTGTTTTCTTTTTACCTTTATCTTTCTTTGCAAAAAAGTCATCAAGACTTGAGTCTGCCATTTTGACACAACTATAAGTGTACTCTTGATGCTTTCAGGTTTGAAGACAAAAATTCCAGACAACGGGACGAATTATTTTACAAAATCCTTTGCGTAGTACTCAAAGAGGGGATATAACTCTGAAACAGGAAGCCGGTGTCTAAGTTTTCACTAAAATCGGTAGCACGGAATTAACTGAAAACGAAAGTTTTTGATTGGGTTGGTATTGAGAACTAAACTGTTTTAAAATAGAAATTCATATAATTCTTCATTAAAAATGTTATACTGGTATACATAAAATAGATGAGACTGCAGTAAAACTATTTGATTGAGAAACACGTAATCACAAAGTACTGTAGTTTTACAAATTACAAAAACAATGACAAAATACAGCAACGTTTCGACCAACAAGGCCTTTATCAAGCAAACGAACAACAGGAGTGACAAATTTAAAAAACACATATGGACGACTACATACAAACGTTTCTAATGATTCAAACATTTATACTGGTATACATCATTGTTGCTCACATCATCATGAATAGTTCACAAAATTGAATATGATACAGAATATAATGGTGAGCAAAATCGAATGTTATAAGAAAGAGAAGATGGAGATATGTTGGACACACCTTGAGGAGAAATGATCATCAAATATCAAAGCAGGCATTGAAGTGGGATGCAAAGGTTCAAGAAAGAGAGGACGACCTAAGGAGACCCTGAAACAAACTATGCTGAGAGAGGCAAGAAACATCGGTCTCCGTTCCATGGAGGAGATTGGGCAAGTTGCCCAGG
The DNA here is from genome assembly GCA_020796225.1 of Arion vulgaris. NCBI lineage: Eukaryota > Metazoa > Mollusca > Gastropoda > Stylommatophora > Arionidae > Arion > Arion vulgaris. The sequence goes on along the minus strand of CM036772.1, from coordinate 5,289,990 downwards.
ATAGAGCGGTATGGAGAAATTGCTTGCAGGCCCTATGTAACGTATAACGGTACGAGAGGAATTATTATTATTTATAATCGAGAGTAAGAGAAATAGGGACACCCGGGAACAAACTTCAGCCATGCAAAGAATCTCTTACTTTTTAAACGTTAAACGTTTTTAAACTTTTCTCTGCAGTGTGAGGCACTTTCAGCTCAGACATGTCTTTTTTGTCCTACCAATACGTGTTGCCGCTTTATCTTGGTGTGGTCATATAGTCTAAACCAGAGCTGTCCAACGCGGTATCTTTGTGATACATCCTGGTATATCCACACATACCGTAACCTGTCATGCTTAATCTTCCGAAGCTGCGACTGAAAGTCAGATAGAACAATGGCCCAAGTAAACGGAAGCCCAGAGAGCCACTAGAAGGCAACAGTAACGACTTCAACCTCCATCATCAAACTGGAAGTAAATTCCTTAATGTTCCGCTTTGCTATGCAATGACCCTAGCCAGGAAACCCCAGCTTGGCTTCTTACCACGATGCACAGACGCATCGATATAAACAGAACACCATCTTCACTCTCCCATCTGCTATCGGCTTCTTAATTTCGAGTTCAACCTTCGTATTGTCCCAATCTCTACATTCTTTTCCAAGAGTAAGATAACGTTGCGGCAGCTGCTCATGCTACCATACATTGCGATCCATTCTTAATCTTTTGGTAGAGCCGCAACTGTGGTCATATAGATAATTAGTTCTCTCAGCTTTGGGCTAACCGAACATACACACTTTTAACATAAATACCAGTAGTCTCCTTGTAAATTGGATGTATATGATTAGCAGTAACCAGCATATATACTTAGGTCTGGGCGATTAGATTACATGAACGTAGTGACATAATATATACATCTCATCTTTACAATGAGAGTATCTCTAGTGCGATCAAGGACTGTACGCATTAATATTGTGGAACGTGTTATTCCAAACGCATTAAGTCGATGAATTAATTAAACGTCAATTTAGTGTCCTCACCCAGTGGTGTGTAGCAGAGAGACTGAAGAACTTCCCCCCTTATCCACCCTAAATTCCCCAACAATCAATGCCTTCGAAGCAAGACTGCCCGCTCCCTCATTGCCGTGAACCCTCGCATGTCCTGGACAATATATCATGTTAGTGTCTCGATGTTTAAAACCGTATAGCTTGAATACATTGTGACAACATGCAAGATACATGGGAAGAGAGATTGAGGTCGACAAAAGCAAAAGATTACAGACGGCTTATCATCATGGCGCGGGTGAAAAAATTATATGAACTTATAACTAGAGCAGAGTTGTGAAGAACACGATAAAATTTACACCTGTCGCCATGGCACTTGATGATGAGATATCCTAGTGAAGTTTCATTGGTTTCTGTACAGTTAGAGCTCTTCGTTGTAGAAACATTTTTCTTGATCTTTTTGTTATAACACGTCATACGCAACAGGAAGGTGAACGTGAAACAACTAGAGACAGAAAGATTTGTTCATATATTGACGGAAACTGCTAACGTTGTTGCCACTTAATCCATCAGGTAAAATAGTTTCAAACATATCTTTTTAGTTTAGCAGATTGTTGCAACATTGTTTAGGGTAATGTTACATTTATAGTATTATAATATAATCAAGTAAACAACGACTTAGTAAGGTAGTTAGTTCGCCTTGCCTTGTGCGTGACACACTGACACAGTTCAGTACAACTCTTCGTTGTTGACGTGGCAACTTCTACATGAAATTTGTTTCTCTATTTTAGTACCTAACCTTGTCTTTAACTACGTGTTACACTAGTATTTGCAGTGAATATGTAGTTGTGCACATTGTTTAACTCTCAGTCTTAGTATGCGGGCTCAACAACCAAGGTTTTATTAGCCCTTGGTTTCATATAGGATAGTTTTCAGATAATTTCTAGTTCGAGAGTTGGCAGCAGTTCAGCTGTGCGTTGTGCTAGCTACAAGAAGTTTTATTCAGAGTAATTTATTAGAGTAGGTTTATCAAGTTTATACAAACTAATACTTCATTAGTTTATAGTTTATTATCGACCTGTACTTTATTGTTATGTGTTATTGTATATTTACGTATTTATAATATATAATAAAAATATGGCCTTTTTCGTCTTTACAGACGGTCAATATAAATATAATATAATCAATAGTATAGATATTTATATAAACTGTTTAAAATAGCAAGGCAGTGGTGGCGTCATGGAAAAACACATATGGATATCATATCTGAGATATATACTTTTGAATATAAGTGTTACAGAAGAGTCCTTTGTATTGACTTATATCATGGACAGAGAAGAGAACAAATAGATCTATCCAGAAAGTTGAGAAAGAACTCAAAATCAATGAAAACTGGCTAATGCTACAAATGAGAAAATTGAGATATTTTGGACTTATAAGAAGACCATCATTGAAGCAGGCATACCGGCGAAGAGGAAGACTACGAAAAAGATGGACTCAGGATGTAACTTATGGTTTGAACTTGACGGCTGCAGAGGCCAGACATCTGGTCTAAGGAGAGAAAGAATCCGAACGACTGTTTGGGCGGCAAAGTTCTGCTAAGGACAAGCTATTTGATGATGAGACTCCAATTAACATAGGGTGACCACAACATAATTCATTTAAATCAACATAAACAAAACTGAAGTAATGATTAGAGAAGAAAGTCTATTATTTATTATCTTTTTCCTAAACATCAATTAAAACAAGTTAATGACATAGCTGGTTAGCAATTTTTTTCAGCAAAGTGGAAGAATAACTAATAATAGTAATACAATCCATCATAAATGAAATACATTGTTGTTGTTGTAATTGTGTTTAAAATGACAATTTCTTGTTAAATATCTGTATATTATTATTCATATTTTGTTGGATTCTTTGATATTTTACTTATATGTTCATACTTTATATATATATTGAGTTGCTGGAACTTTATATCTTATTTCTTCTGCTGTCACACTGTTACCAGGTTGTTGTTCAGTGTCATGGTTTTTGGCTTGGGTGATAGCTATTTTTGCTTCTTAACAGGATTCTGCTATGCCATCTGTCAGTCTTTTTCATGGTTTAACTCTCACCTTCTTTCCTGTTGTAGAAGACTGCATACAGTGGAGTTTGGTTGCATTTATTTTTATTAAGTTGCAGAACTACTGTATTATTTGTTTCTAATAAGGTTCTGTCCCAACTTTCTCTTTTATGCTGATGTTGGTGACTGTCTTTTCTGATGTTGGTAACATCATAGGAATCACATTTTACATATAGTTATTTTTGCGACTGCTTTGCTCCTTGTCCATGTTTGACTCTGGTAACACAGAGTAACTTGCAGGAACATGCTGTTGATCTTCTGTTGTTTAGCTGTCAGTGAAATGTTTGAGTGCTTTAACAATGGGACTAGCTGGTAGGTTACAGTATTTGCTTTTTGCGCTAGCAACTATCTTCTGGGAATATGCTTCTAAGTATTTGATTTCTTACGCTTGGTTGATTGTAGGGCTGTTGACATGGATTTTTAGTTTGTTTTGTACCTATGTTCATTATTTCGGTTTTAGTGTTATTGATTTTCATGTCATGATTTCTACAATTTTGGAACTTTGTATTAAAAAACTGTAGTTACTGCCAGTACTACCACTTTTTAGCGTGGTGTAGGACAGGGCTGACTGTACGCCTGTGGAATTTAATTTTCAGCATGGCTAGCTCAGTCACAGCGAAACCGTTCAGGTTAGAATTGATTCTTTATGCCCCAGACAAAAAAACTCCTTGGCCTTACCAGGGATTGAATCGGGTCTCCCAATTGGGAGCCCATGCTCTAATCCAATCGGGCAGACTCTCCACCGGATATATAATTATTGGTGTGAGACAGTGACTATGGATTAGTTGGTATTGTTGCTTGTTAATGACATAGATTTAATAGCAACCTAGTATCATACAAAGTATATGAGTTTCTGTTGATACCCATTATATAAGTAGTTTCTCTTGATACATTGGTTTTCATAGCCATACAATTCATGATAAATCAGTTAGCCTGACACCAACCCTGGATTAGCAGTGAAATTTTAATTCTTGAATGAAATTCATTTTTCAGACATGGACCAAGTACTACAGTTTATTGACCCTGCTAAAACATTTGCAAAGGACTCCATCAGACTTGTTAAGAAGTGCACTAAGCCAGACAGGAAAGGTGTGTAATATATATATATATGGGTGTGTGTAATATATAGATAGAGAAGAGGAGAAAACAAAGACATCCTACAGGACCTGTATATCGAGGAGCATTGGCTCATAAATAACATCATGTCCTAGAAGATGAAATATTTTTTCCACGTTAAACGTCACAGTGGCTGGGAGAGAATGGTAATGGAAGGCGTTGTTACAGGCAGGGACGACCAAAAGGAGATGGCAGCAGAACATCAAAGAAACCTTGAATACTATGCTGAAAGAGGTAGGAGAACTTGCAAGAGACAGAATTTTTCAGGCTGGTTGTGATGAAAGTGACGTTCAGCAAGGGACATGCTACTACTTGAATATATACTTCAATGAACAAATATGGAGCTGAAATTAGTAGATGGAATTTTTAAAAGGGGAACACAAGACAAACCTGGAGAGAAAGCTTATTGCAGAAAAACACAGACGAAAACTACATATGGGCACGTGCAAACATGAATTGCTTGGTTGCAGATGCTATTTATAATAAAATAGAGGGAGTTGTCCTCGGACTAAAAAAAAGAGGAGAAATTTGCTTTAGCCAAGTTCTCAACCAACTTCATGACTGAGGTAGAGACCCTCAATGTTGCTGTAAAAATGGCACAATAATTATGCATGAAAAAATAGTACCTTTGACATATCTGCTATCCCTGCGTTGAAAGCTGAAATGATCCTATTCAACCTTAAAGTAGTGGCCCTGTGACAGGTTACATCAGCACATTCTGGCTAAGTGAGTAGAAATCTAGAAGGAAGGCTAATCCTGTTCAAGAAAAATGCAGTTACCACATCCTCACTGTAAACTCAACAACATAACATATGCTTTTAATTCAAGGCTCTCGAAGAAGTAGAAGTATCTCACAATATGAATGGTATCATTACTGAGACAACATTTGATATATTTATTATACAATTGTAATGTTGGTATGCTGGTTGCATTTTATGACTTTTGAGTCTGTGGACTTGTTCTGTATGTATAGACTATGATGTCATGCATTATTCACAGCCAATTCCAGATAACTAGGCCAGACAACTGATCAGGGAATCACTGACCTAGATCAGAGAAAGAGGCTGGAAAATATATATGTTTGATAGAACACTTCAAGCTTTTTTGCAATTTTACTAAATTCTGAGTCTATGGTTATTTATTGGTGAAAAATGTTGATAATATTGATATTCCTTATTGTTAAACTTAACTTGTTGCATAATATAACTTCGATTTAGCATTTTGTATTAATTTTAAAATGAATTCGTCTATATACGCCAATACTGGAATGTGAGGTCACGTGGTGTAGTTGTGGTCTGATTTCCCATAATTCTTACCCGAGTCCGAAGGCCCATAAGTTTATATTTGGCTCTGCATTATTCCTTGCCAGGAGTTTAGGCTCTCATTCTCTTGTCTTTTTCTTTGGATTATTTTTGCTTCTTGTGATTCATATATATCATGAAATATACCAAAATTTTGACTGATTTTCTCCTTATCTCTGTGATTAGCTTCCTTCATGCGTTTACTCCATTCAGCACTTGAACATTTTAAATGTTAGTTCTAATATTCTTCTGACTTCAGTGACTTGCATTGAACTTCTTATGTCTTTCCTTTTTATTGTCCATGATTCTTTTATATAACAAATTGAGCTATATATAACAATGCACATTTCTCTTTTGCAATAGCAACATTATTGTGTTAGAGAGAGAGATATAGTTTTTCCAGTCTATGTTATCTTTATCTTCTTTTATCGTCACACTGTTACCAGGTTCTTGCCAAGTGTCTTAGTTTTATGTTTTTGTCTTGCGCTGCTCTAGTGACTTGGAGGATAGCTATCTTTTGACAGGATTCTGCTATGCCATCTAACATCTAATCATCTTTTTTCATGATCTTCCTCTTGCCATCTCCTGATGTTCTGTCATAGATTTTGTAAACAGTGGCTATATTTGTTGCATTCTTATTAAGTGGCCGAACCTTTTCATTCTTTGCTTCTTAATATAATTCAAGCAAGGTTCTGTCAACTTTCTTGCTGGTGTTGGTGACTATCTTTTCTGGTGTCGTGAACTTTTCATAGGAATCGTATTTCATATGTAATTTTTTTTTGGTACTGTGCTTTGCTCATTGTCCATGGTTGGCTCTGGTAACACAGAGTAGGCATGAAAATGCTGTTGATCATTTGGTTTTTAGCTGTCTGTGAGATGTTTGGATGTCTTAACAATGTGACTAGTTGATAGGTTACAGCATTTGCGTTTTGCATTATCTTCATAGCAACATGAAGTTGAAATGAGAATATGAAACCAGATCTATTTGCTTAATAATGTTGCCATATTGACTATTTTATCTCAGAGTTTCAAAAGATAGCAATGGCCACCGCAATTGGATTTGCTATAATGGGATTCATTGGATTCTTTGTGAAGTTGATCCACATTCCCATCAACAATATCATTGTGTAAGTTTGAGTCTGCATTGTAACATTATATTTGATAATTCTATAGGTTTCAGTACAACATAGTTCAGTCAACATATTAGTGTACAACATATTAGTTCAGTCACTATTAGTTAGTACAACATATTGTTCAGTACAACATATTAGTTCAGTACAACATATTCTTTAACGCCTGTGTCTCCAGCTAGCAGGGAGTAAAGAATAGCAACACTACGATCTGCAAGGTGTGTCGTAAGTGGTGACTGAGGTAGGGACCTAGGAAACTACCTAGTAAATAAAAGCCTCGCAGAAATCGGATGTGCTGGCCTACTTGTAGACGCATAACTGGCAAAGCGTTCAATCCCTCTTAGGCGCAGATCACATACAAATCACAAAGAGTGGTTGATATACTGGTTTCAAGAAGTTAGTTAACTAAATGACAGATGGATCAATGATTATGTTTATTTGGTCTATTTAGTGTTGGGGTTTTGTCTTTATATTAGTTCACTTCCATAGGTTTTGTAGTGCAGAAATTAAATGAGGTTTTAAAACAGGTCTGCACACAAACCTTGTCAAAAGAATAGAAATAAATCAAGGTTCATTGAGTTTGTAATGCAAAGATGAAGTTTAGAATATTTGGTGATAACAGATAAAATACACGGACGGAGAGATCTTGAAGGCAGAGGGAGAAGATATTGGCTGGTCTGACATCATGGTTCGACAAAAGATTGATGACAGAACTGGTTAATTGAACCAGGGAAGAGAGTTATGAAAAGACATGACCGCCAGCAGACATGCACTTGCTTGATGATCGATGAACTTATATACCCAAGTCTCTGTAATGGACCAAAACAAATGTTGGTATGGGTGTGGTTGGTCTAGATGTTCAAATGTAGTGCAATTTTGTACAAACAATATAGACGTTTCAAATATGAAGTGTGCACAACTTTATGTTGCTATCTTCATTAATTGCTGAGAAATAAAATATTCAGCATTACTTTCTAGGTGTCACTCGTACATGGTGTGAACACATTACTAAAGGGAAAATTCACAGAATTACATTAATCTTCGTTTCATGTCACATAGGAGAGAGTGGGTTGGGTGGTCAGACAATGGATAGAGCTGACATTCTGAATGCCCTCATAGAGTGTGACAACAAAGAGGACTTTCATTGCAACCAATCCACATCAGAAGCTTGGATTAAATATTGGAGTAGACAGAACAACAGTCTTATGAGTAGGCTATCAACATCAAACTTTTACAGTTGTGCGTTGGATTCTATTGGAGATAATACGAAGGAAGTTGCAGCACCTATGGAGATGTCCAGAGTGCAATGAAGATATTTCAAACTGAAAAATTTCTCATGCTTAGTTTTGAAGAAATATTTAAAAGTGATCAACAAGATTTGGGTTGATATCTAACTATTATATCATTTGTCTTTATTTTTGTTTTTCAGTGGTTCATAAAATATTGTTTCTGGAGAATGTCATGGCTGGTACTTTTGTCATCATCAGCAGAGTTGAGCATCTTCAAGTCTAGTTTACTCACTGCATATTTATTCCCATTGTTTTTGGTTTTTTCCCCCAATCATGTTCTAGCTGTTGTGCATTGTAAATAAAACTTGAATTGTAGAAAAATCACTTTGTTTTGTTGTTTTTTTTAAGCAACATTTTTCACAAATGTTTTTGCAATATTTCCAAATATATATGAGCAGTAAAACTATTTGATTGGCAAACACGTAATCACAAAGTACTGTAGTTTTACAAAAACAATGACAATATACAGCAACATTTCGACCAACAAGACCTTTATGAAGCAAACGAACAACAGGAGTGACGAATTTTAAAAAACCAATTACATATGGACGACTAGATACGGAGACATTTACATGTTTCTAATGAAAATCTGGGAATAAAAACGAATAACGAAATAAATGATAAAAACTAGAAGTAGAAAAGAAGAGAAACAATAAAACTTCAAGTAAATATATAGCTTGAATACATGCAACATATGCACATATAGGTTACAAGACATGAGAAGAGAAAGTACTAAGAAGCATAGGAATGTAATACATTCATAATAAGCCCACATGGTTGCAAGGTACCATACAACGAAATCAACCAATTCTCCAGAGAAAATCGACTGCGATCATCCGAGAAACATGATCGGATGGCTGTGACCTGGACATTGTGAGCTCCTAAATGACCAGTATCATTGAAATGGGTGGCTACAGGGGTCACAGAGCATTGGCGTATGTTGCGCAAGTGTTGGGCGAATCGGCCACTGAGTCTCTTGCCTGTCTAGCCGATATAAGCCTTATTACACCACTTACAGATAATGGCATAGATAAGATTATGGGACTATCCAGAAATTAGCATTGTCTCAGAAAAATTCAGCCATGAACAGAATGGCGCTGTCTGGATCTTCAAAATGCACGGCAAACGGCTTAGCCACAAAGACCCTCAGCAAAATGAGAGTTCGAGTTTAATGGAAAGGGCTGATCAAGATGGCTCAGAATTGATGTTGGTGTCACTGAGAACACATTTTAGTGGTAGTAGTGTGATTAATTACGATTAAACAGAATCAATATAAATAAACTCATTTTCGCTATGCTATTTTACATAGCAGATATAGTATTTGACAACAGTGCTGTCCAACATGGTGTCCGTGTAATGGATTCTTGGCTGTCTTATATCTCGTCGACTTTAGCGTTAATCAGAATTTCAAGAAAAAAAATTCTTTATACCTGTTTTTTTCTTCTGTAGAACCCTCATGAACACTGTTTTCCGTCTTGGCCAATTTCTTTCTCTCTTATTCATTCTACTCCCAACAGCACCCTTTGCTTTTTCACTGGTGGAAGTGTTGGCATGTCAACCCATCCCTTCTAAGAGATAACGCATCTGAGCCGGTTCATCTTTGGGAGACCGGCAACCACATTATTTTAACTACCAAATAGTAGACAGTTTCAGTTTAGAGTTCAAACAGTATGTACTTTATCAGTGATCTTCATTCTTCTAAAATGTTATTTTAACTTAATCTGTACTATATCTAGCTCTGGAAGATTGGCAACAATTATTCTCATCTGTCATTTAACAACATGACGAACCGAAATGAAACTAATTTTAAATTCTGAATATGTGGAAAGTATTGTTTAGTTGAATACCGAAAAAGGGGGAAGACTGCAGTAAAACTTGGTGCCCTTTAGTTGAATATAACGGTAAACCAGTGTGTTTATTGTACAATGATAGTGTAACCATTAGTAAAAGAAATAACACAATGAAGAGCAACATAACTTTACTAATCATACAAACTTTAAAAGTGAACATCCTGTGAATTCTAAATTTCTACTGCACATCAAAATTGCCTCAACTTGCAGTGAATGTATTGAGTCAAATTTCATATTAAAAAATTAGTATGTAAGTGGAACATTTTTGTGTGTAATTTCATATTTAGTAAGGATACGTTTGCAAATGTTATTAATTTTGCTATTAATATTTATTATTATTGAAGCATGTAAAAACAAAGTACTATAGTTTTACAAAATACAGAAACAGTGACGATAAACAGCAACGTTTCGACCAAAATGTCTTTATCAAGCAAACAATACAACAGGAGTAGAGTTTTTATTAGTATTGCAAACGCCACAATGTAAAAACATTTGCTGCTATATCTCATCTCGTACTCTTGCAGTATCGAGGGAAGTATAGAGTGCAGAAAAGGGCCTCAACATGTGCTTCGTATATAGAGGTGTTCAGGATCTGCTTTAAATTGAATCAGTCCAGCCATTGCCTTCTCGATTGAGTAAGTAGGTCATGGTCCAGCGCTTGCATATGCATTGCCTCCTTCTGTTTCAGTTTACTCAATTTTCACTGTCTGCTGTGTTATTCGATTTGAAGGCAATCATGTTATATGGCCCAACCATTTGACCTGTTATTTGTTATTACCTTCTTCCGTACGTCGCACTTTTATACTTCCTATTTTTGTCTTCGAACAGTAGCTAACTATTGCCTTCTAGTTACCGTTGGCCTCGAGCTAACCCAGCTAGCTTGCTAGCCCAGTAGCAGCCTAGCAGGTTGAGACTTTGTTGCTACAATGCAAACTAATTTCGAAAATTCACTTTCTATTATAAATCGCGGATTTATTCGCTGTCTGCAATACAGATTTCGACAGACAATTTCTGCATTTTTGTCAACCTACTGTTATGTATGGAGATATAACTCCGCTTCTATAAAGAAGTAAATGGTGGAGGGAGAAGAAGATAGCTTAATAATAGTTGGGCACGGCACTGGATAACGATGATTACGGTAACCGACGTCACGATAGCATTATTCTCGCATACGACGAGATTGCTTTGATAATAAACAATACAGTTGTCATTGACAACGAGCTGTTGGCTTCTGTCCGAGTATATATCATTTACAGATTAGAACTAAACACATGACTTGATTTTAGTGAAAATACATCATAAATGTGCACTGAAATGTATTTAACAATAGTTGTTAAGCAGCGATGTCATGTCTAAGCAACGGCAACAGAGTACAGTAGTATAATAAATAAGTAATATAAATTAAAGAAATAATATTTTTTCATGATATAAATGAATATTTTTTTAATACAAATACTGACTGATACTTCGTGTTGGAAGTCAACTATGATTGTTACATCATTATTGTCAGTTAAATACTCGATTTTAATTTCCTTTCAAAATGAATAATCACAATAATTTATATATGGGTATATTGTAGTTTCAAAATTGTAAACATATGTAATTTAGTTTGCTCATTATGTGTCAGGAATCCGCACCTCCGCCAGACAGACAGGAACATTTTGCTAAGGGTACAAGACATTTGATTCCACTAATCACATAGAGCGGGAGTGTTCAGTCAGGTTACGCTAATGAAGATGTCGGAGAGAAGATCCTAACATCAACCATGAATCTGTCCAGAATGCTTTGATAATCTTTGTTAATCATTAGTTCTAAAATATGCATTTCATAAACTCATGTCTCATATGAGTTTTGTCTTCTTCCTGTGGAATGCCAGTCTAGTAGAAAATGTATAATAGTTTGTAACATTCGTTTTTTCTGTTTTATTTAGCACATTTTAGAAAGTTCTTGATGTATTATTTGCTAATTAGATTAGATACAAACATTCTTTAAATAGGTTTTATACATAATGACTAGGAGCAAAGGCATAATTATAGATAATAAATTATAAATCAACCAAGAATTACGGATGACATTTTACATATCAGCTTGAGCTAGTAGTGTTACAAAGTGAAAGCAAAGTCTACATGAGCCCAGTGAATTCAGCAAACTGTTGGGTTAGATATACATAAAATTAGGAAACTCCTGTTCATACCAGAAATGAGGCTGAATAATGGGTCGGTAGAAGACATACAATCATATACATATTTATGGGACAAGAAACCATAACAATCATACAATTGCACAATAATTTCAACCATATCAGGCCCATACTACAACAGATGAAGAATGTTGAAATAAGAGTAGACTTCTACTACTTAGCAGTCACATCCAACCATGGTATATGAGTGTAAAGTATGGAACCTACACGGGAAGGATGAGAGGAAGCTCAGTAAAGTATACCTCAAAGAGCAATATAGAGACACATGCTATGAATCTCTATTGAAGACAAGATTAGAAATTAAGACATCAGATGCAAAGCTAGGCTAATGAATATAGTAAAATCACATTAATATGGAAATATCAATGAGAGTTTTGTCTGATACAGGCGTCTGATGATAGATAGACATGTAGACATTCTGGTGATTATGTTACAATAGAAGACCATACGACCACTCACTTGCTTCATATTTTTAAAAAAAGCTTTAAGAATGTGTGGTGGAACATAGCTTCTTCTTCAATGATCCAGCGGTGTTTGGGCTTTTGCCTTTCGTCCAATGCTATGTAGTGGTATCTGCATGTGTTTGAAAGTTGATGCTTTGTTCCGTAAAATGTGTTCATTTATCTGGACTTGGAGGAACAAGAATCATCCTAATACCAGCCAACGCTTGGATCCTGAAGAGGTGGCAGTGAACGGTTTCATGATGATATGTACACAGCTGGCATTCTGGAGTGTGTTCTGGTTGAAATCTGTTCATGTGATTATTAAATGTTATATTTTGGGTTGTGGGGGGGATTAGCATAAGGGTTTGCCTATCAACATGGACACAAGAGGCTTGTGGATTCAATCCCACATTCAATATTTCACATGTGAGGAAAGAAATTGGCCCTTCTACCTCCTCCACACCAGTGCCTAGACATGTGAAGTAACTTCATACCCTGCGGTCTGAAAAGGCTATGGGAAATTTTATTTTTGTAAATTTCATTATGTGTTTTGTTGTGCAATATAGCTAAGGAGGAGAGCACCTATAGACATTTTAACTTCCTCATATATAGTGATCTCTCCATTGAAGTGACGCTGAAGATTAAACTATATTTTTTAAATATTTGTAACCATGTACCATACCAGCTAGATTATAATGGAAGAGGTAGATTATGCTAGCTTAGAGGGAAAATGTTTATGGTTATCCATAAGCCTATATTCCTTAGTTAGTCTTTCCTCTTGGGCCTGTGGGCGCGATAGGGCAGAGGTCATAGCTCTCCATGTCTCGCGGTTCGTTGCTATTTGTTTTAAGTCTTTGATGTTTACTAGGCCCATCGTTGAGCCTTCTCTGGTGATGGTTCTACCCAGAGTCTCTCTTGGTCTTCCTCGTTTTCTTTTCCCTCTGGTGTCCATATGAGGGATTGGTAAGGGAGTCTTCTCTCATCCATTCTAAGTGTGTGGCCGATGTAGTTCCAGCGGCGCTTTCTTATAAAATTTGATACATTTTCTTGCTTGGTCTCTTGTCTTATTTGTGTATTGGGTCTGAAATCTGACCATTTGAGGTTCAGTATTCTTCTAAGACATTTATTCTCAAAGTTATCTAATTTTCTTTCTAGAGCTTTTGTTGCTTTCCAACTCTCGCATCCATAAGTTAATACTGGAATCACACAAGAGTTAAAGATCTTTAATTTTAAGTGCTTGCTGAGTGAATTGGACTTCCATATATTTGACAATTTGTTAAAAGCACTTGATGCCAATGCGATTCTGTGTGGAATTTCTGGCGCTGTATCCCCGTAGATGACATCATACTCCCTAGGTATGTAAAACTTTTGACTTTTCAAGAGTGTAGTTTTTAGTTGAATATTTTCTGGACTGCTGGTAAGGTCAACAATTTTGTTTTTGTGGTGTTTATTTGGAGACCAATTTGTCCTGAGATATTTTGGAGAAGGTTTGTTTTCATTTGAATATCTTGATGTGATGAACTCAAAAGGGCTATATCGTCGGCAAAATCAAGGTCTTCTAAAATTTTATCAACCCACTTGATGCCCATATTTGCGTTATTGGTGCATTTTGTATATTCCTAGTGCTGCCTATATCTTCTGATGTTATCACATTTCCTTGTCATTAGGTAAAATTATCCAGCATCTTCTCTCTTTATCACTTCTGCTTTTTGAAAAAAATTTTGATCCTGTCGTTTTGTTTTTACACTGTTCCAACCCTACTATTCTCACACCAACTTTAGTTTTTTCTTTCTAGCAGTAAATAGAATTCTTTAAAATCACATGTCTGTTGTTTTCTTTATATTTGCTTATTTAATATTCTGTGACACACCTAAATATATAAAATATATTTTTTGTCTTCATGTATTCATTAAACAGAGCTGTACACAAATCCTTGATATTTATAATGGCGTTTTTTGGATACACCCATATGGGATGTCAAAATTACATCAAAGAAGTTTCTGTAAACTCACAACTAGACCCTATCCGTTCCAAGACACAACTGGGATATTTAGCCCTTCCTCCTCTAAAAAACCAGAATCTTCCACCACGTTCTGTTGTCCCCATTGATCAGGTTTCACAATATGGCAAAGGCCCTGATGACTCATATGTGGAATACAAGCGTCTGCGTGCAAAACATGCTCGGAATCCACATGGTAATAAGATTACGTTTAAAAACAATTAAATTATATAGATAATTCTCACATTTTTAAGTAAACAATATATCATAACAAAAGTTTTACGGGCCCAAATTTGGGGTGTAAAGAATAGAACCACTGTTACCTGCCACGCATGTCGTAAAGGCGACTAAGGAGGTTTGACTGAAATCGGATGCACATGTCCTAAACGTGTAGAAGTCTATGCGTTTTGAGGCCTACCAAACCAATGTGCAACGTATACACGTTCTTGGCAAATATCAAACATATCACAAAGAGTGATTAAAATTGGTCGTAAAGAATGAACGCAAAGAAGAAAGATAAAAGTTTCTGACACATATATATAAAACAAACACATTATCTTCTTCTTCTTTGCGTTCGTTCTTACTACCAATTTTAATCACTCTTGTGATATGTTTGATATTTGCCAAGAACGTGTATCGTTGCACCTTGTTTTGGTAGGCCCTAAACATATAGACTTCTACATGTTTAGGACACGTGCATCCGATTTCAGCCAAACATCCTTAGTCGCCTCTTACGACATGCGTGGTAGGTAACAGTGGTTCTATTCTTTATATCCCAAATTTGGGCCCCGTAACCACTGGCGAAACACATTATTATTGTCAGCATCTACACTTTATCAAAATATGCCATCATCATCATCATTGGCCTCTGTGTCTCAGGACACAATAGGTTTTCGTTACGTAGTTTTTCCTCTTCTGAATCACAACTTCTGTTGTGGCTGTAATGGCCTATTCTAGAGTGGTAACACTTGTCACAGTTACTGCAGGTGAAACTGAAGCTGATACATAGAGTGGATTCTTTGGGCTCTCTTTTGCCTCCATATGTGATGGTGTTTTTCTTCTTTAATTTTTGAACAAAGAAAATTGGGAGCAATCGGCCAAGGACAGGCAAGCATGGTGAGCGACAGTGATGGATGGTCATTGTCACTCCCCATGCTTACCTGTCCTTGGTCGACTGCTCCCAATTTTCTTTGTCTATGCTGCTTGAAGTTAAATTGTGCTTGTAGGTGTCAATGAAGCAAAGTAATGTCAAATAAATAGGCCTTTTGGAATATGCTGAATGATTCAAACATTTCTACCTGCTATAGCCAGCCCAAGTTTTATTAAGTATATTCATTGATTCGCTTAGTATACACACATGTGTAAACTCCTTTAGGGTCATTGTTACCATCTTTATCTCTATTGTAATGCTGCTTGTAGTTACAGCAAATGCACCATTATTTGACAGTAAATGTCAATGCATTCCACTTGCCTCAAATAACTGAGCAACTGTACACCACTGCATCACCATCCTGTGTGTATTCATCCACCATCACTTTGACCTCTGTGTTTACTATAGCAGGAGCTTGTTCTGTGCACCTTTTGTCAAGTGTAATGTGGAGAAAAATAGTAACATTGGTATACACAGGCATTGGTACACATTCACTGCCAAGATTAATCTGTCTGTTCCCTTTAGGTGTAGTCATGGAATGGGTGTCAAATGTTAACCATTACCTTGAGGAGATAAGCATGTGCTCTGGATAGTTTGAATCTGCTATACGTGTTGAGAAATTCTAGAACGTGTCTCATAGTTTTGACAAGATGTGCCTGGTGCACCAAAGAGTTACATGCATTGCTCTGTTTTTTATTATTGCCAGTTTGTCTATTTGAATTGCACCAATTGACTTGGGTCCATAGTCCCTGCCAGCCTTTCTCATGATGAAGAAATCAACAACTTTCGAATAGGTAGTGCAGCTACTACATTCTGCAAACTATCAAAGAGATTGTGGGACAATACAAAATTAACATTGCAGACAAAGATTCAAACGTATCACGCATGTGTAAGTAGCTCTTTACTATATGGTCAGAAACATAGACAGCCTACTCAAGACACGAGTGAAGATCTTTTACCTTCAATGTCTCTACAAGATTATGGACATCAGGTGGTATGACAAAATAACTAACTCTGAAGTACTGCATCATGCAAACTTGCCGTCCATCATGGTCATGCTTAGCAGTAGAAGACTAAGATGGCTAGTTCATGTGGTAAGAATAGACAATAGCCGCTTACCACAGCACATGTTGTTCTGTGAACTTTCGAAAGGAAAGAGTCACCAAGCCAGACCACTGCTCAGATATAAAGATGTCTGCAAGTCCTCAATGAAGAACTTTTCTATCGGATCCAACAAATTAAAAAAACTAACTGATGATCAAGTTATGTAAAAAATAACATTATGCAAAGGTGCATAATCTTTTTAAAAGAGACACTTAGGGATGAGCTAAAAGTCAAGAGAGACAAGCGCAAACTCAGAAGTTGTCACAGTAAAACACTTGCCAACTGGCCATATGTAACAACAAAAGGTAATATATATATATATATATATATATATATATATATATATATATATATATATATATATATATATATATATATATATATATATTGTCAGGATGGCTAATGCATACTCAATGTTAGAGAAAGTCAGCCCCTTGGTACTAAATCACAAGTAGCCATATATGATTATAGCCAGTCAATGCTGAATGTTAATATTAAACTGTTGATTTCATACAGATTTATGTCAGATCTATACACGTCCAGCTACTACTGCCCAATGCATTGGATGGTGGACTAAAGATGAGCCTCTTCAAGTTAATCAACCTTGGGCATACGTGCCCAGAAAGCCAAAATTTCGTAGTGAAATGAGCAGGTAGGTTAGCTTTTGAAAATGTCTGAATGTTTATCAGAAGAAGGTAATTGATCTGTTGAGTTGCTGTGAGTTTTTATTTTGCGTTTACAGCCCGAAAAGAACGACATACTAAATATGCAAAGAGATTGATTAATCAACATCGAACTGGCATGTTGGATCGCTGGACGCTGCTGGATTTGCTGAGGCGGAGATTGGAGCACCTATGAACATGTCCGGAGTGCTATGATGATAGTCCTCATATAACTGATAACTGATATTTTGTGTTTCTTTTTATGAATACCCGCTATAAACTCAGGTAATATGCACTCAAATTTTTGTATGAAGTCTTGTTTTCCTAAAGCTGGCACCAAATGTCAGAATTTCCACAGCACATGATCATTAGTGCAAAGTGTTTTCAATTTCGCCATTGCAACTCCCTGATTTTGTGCTAGTAGTAGATGGATGAGAACGAACTAGATAGAACAATAAAGAAGTAAGAGGTTGATGACATTTTGAAGCAATACATCTAATGAAGGGTGTGCTTGCAGCTCTCTCCGTTCAATGTAAATCTCTAAAAACTTTCTCAGTGGGAAAGGAGTTAGACAGTTCAATGGTCTACAAGGTGTGTTCTGTGTATGGTTTTGTATCCAGCAGAGTTGGGATCTTCCAGTCTTTCTTAAGAAGAACGAAAAGTAAGCATTAGTAACCTGCTGATGACCAGTAGAACACACAAGCCAACCCCACCTCCCATCGGTGTAGACCAGGAAAGTTTGACCGTGAGGTTTGCCCGTGTTGTGTCGGGGACTGCAAGGGAAGCAAAGAATAACACCGCTGCGACCTACAAGGCATGTCGCAAAAGGCGACTGATGTAGGACCTAGGTACCAGAGTAAATAAAAGACATCACAGAAATTGGATGTGCTGGCCTACTTGTAGGCGCATAACTGGCACAATGTACAATCGCTCTTAGGCTCAAATCACATACAAATCACAGAGTGGTTAATAGGTGGTCGTTGTGGAGTGTTCAAAGAAGAAGACCATGAAGTCGAAGGCTAACAAGGTCATGGCTCGCCAAGGGGATGGACAGCTATTTTGTTTTGCTGTCCATGTGATTTTCAGCATTATTCTGTACAACCATATCTCTGTGGCTTCCAACAATCTATATTTACAGATATGTATTAAATTATTATAATAATATATAAATACAAATTATTTTTTAAATTTAATAATATATATGATGTCTGTTAAAAATATTGAACATAAAATGTGATGAACTCAGAAGAGGTAATGACATAAGAAATGTCTGGTCAACCGCTAGTAACAACTGTTATAAGAAAGAGAAGACGGAGATAGTTTAGTTTAGTCGTCGGATCACCATCACTGCAGGTCGAACAAATTAGTCCATAAGTGCTCTGATCTCTCCCTCAGTATGTCCATCAGCGTGTGGCGACTAACGACACTGGTTCTTTGTTGGTTTACAATTCTTCTTTGGCTGCCAGCATAGCATTCTTGTCGAGCTACACCACACTTAACTTTGAGTTCTTGCAGTCTGGTTAGTGTTTTAGATTCACCGCTATTATGTGAATCATGTACACGACCTCTCTCCCTTAAGGAATTTATAATATTAGCCTGGTCCATTGCTCGCCCGCTTTGTACAGCAGCCATACCTGCATGCCCTGGCACAAAAATAAAACTGATCTTTGTCAGCTTAGACCTCCCCAGCGACTGCATCCAATGTCTTCTAGCCCATCCTGTTTCAATCTTCCTGAGCATACTCATTGAGTCACTGAGAAAACATACATGGATAAAAGTCTGTGATTCCAGCCAAATCATCACTTTGGTAACCGCCATGATTTCCATAGTGAAACTGCTCGTAGTCACGGCAAAACCACCACTGTCTTCCTTCACAACATCTCCGACCTGAGCAGTGAAAGTCCACGAGCTCCGCACATTTCGAATCACCGAACCATCCGTATAAATGATTACATCATGCTCAGATGTGTTCTCAGAAATCAATGCCTGAACTGCTGCCTCCACAACAAGTGGGTTGTGTTGTCTGCATTCTTTATCAAGTTTGATGCATACAGAAAAAGATGTATCGATTCCTGTTAGCACTGGTATCCACTCTTCACCGGGATCAATGTCTTCAAGTGTACACACCTGTTCAATGCAGTCCTCGAGGTCAAACGAGTGTCAAACGAGGCAAGCATACCAACAGTAGTAAATGTTGGGAACAACCACCCTGGTGGGATGACGAGGTGGAGAAGGCATGGGTATACAAGCGGTGTGCTGTTAGGAGGTGGCAAACTGCCAGGAAAAATAGAACTACCCATCCTGATGACATCTTGCAGCTGAAACACGATATGAATAATAAGACGGAGATATGTTGAGTATAGTCTGAGAAGTGATCATAGAAATGGAAAGCAGGCATTGAAGTGGGAGACCAATGATTCAAGAAAGAAAGGGCATCATAGAAAACCCTGAAATGAATCTTACTGAAAGAGGATAGAAATATTGGACTCAATACCATAGAAGAGATTGTATAAATTGTCTAGGATAGAGTGGTATGGTGAAACTGCTTGCATGATCTTTGTAACATATAACAGTCTGAGATGAATATAATACAATGATGTATATGAGGTTTTAATGTCTTTATTCTTTTTTTTCCCCCAGATTTGTGGATGAAATGAAATTGACAAACCATGGTTTCACTCTATTTTGACCAGATTTAAATGCATCCTGAAATTCACAAAAACCAAACATGGAAAGTGGTTCATGTTTTATTTAAAAAAAAAAAGGTTTAGATTTCAAGCTAACTTCTGGCAACTATATTTTAAGTAATTCTGTTATTTTAATCTTTAATAAAAATGGTATCATATGTCTGAGTTAAGGTTTTGCTTTAGTTACCAAAGGCATACACACATTAGTTACCAAGTATCACAACAAACTTTGGTTACCAAGTGCACACAAACTTCGTTACTTTGGTTACCAAGTGCACACAAACTTTGTTACTTTGGTTACCAAGTACACACAAACATTGTTACTTTGGTTGCCAAGTGCACACACATTTTGTTAATTTGGTTACCAAGTGCACACACACTTTGTTACTTTGGTTACCAAGTGCACACAACTTTGTTACTTTGGTTACCAAGTGCACACAAACTTTGTTACTTTGGTTACCAAGTGCACACACACTTTGTTACTTTGGTTACCAAGTGCATACAAACTTTGTTACTTTGGTTACCAAGTGCAAACAATTTTGTTAATTTGGTTACCAAGTGCACACAACTTTGTTACTTTGGTTACCAAGTGCACACAAACTTTGTTACTTTGGTTACCAAGTGCACACAAACTTTGTTACTTTGGTTACCAAGTGCACACACACTTTGTTACTTTGGTTACCAAGTGCACACAAACTTTGTTACTTTGGTTACCAAGTGCACACACACTTTGTTACTTTGGTTACCAAGTGCACACAAGCTTTTGTTACTTCAGTTGCCAAATTTGTAGAGGCGGGTTACTGATACATTTTTCCGAACATAAAATCTTACTTAATTTTATAAGAATACTCGTATCTACTGGCTAAAAGACTAATATCGTTTGCATAATCCACATCTTCCAGTACTGAGGTAAAGTATTATTAACTGTGGGTTTACTTTTGTCTTGATTTCTTTCATTACAATTTTACCATGACTCATTGTGTTAAAAGAAAAGTATGTTGTTTGTAGTAAAATATGGTGTGGCTTAAACATGATTTGTTTCATTTGAATTTTGTCCATTCATTTGAAAGTCATATTTTACTTTTGTGTACACGGATTAACAATACAAACTCATAATGTTCATTATGGTTACTAAATATAGCAACGTTGAACACATGTGAAAACACTTACTTTACTTATTTTGTTCTGTTTCATTTTACTTCATATTTTAAATATTAACTTCTTCTGTGTATGCATCTACTAATTACAGAAAGTTTGCTATTTTAAGATAATACTTTGTAATGTGTTTTATTATCAATGAATCAATATTAAAAATTGTGAAACATGTTTGGTGTGTATTAATTTGCGAAGTTCCATTATATTTGTATGTAAGCTGTATATAGATTCTATAGATCATTTGTGATGTAAATTGAAAATACATCAAGGATTTTTTTGTTTTTATTAGCTGTTATTGGTTACTGAACTGAGGTCATTACACTTTGGACAGACCTGTAGGTGCTTAGTCTTCCTTAACATGTGTAGGAGGGTATGCATACTGATGATTCCTGTGGCTCGCTGGTTAAACAAACTCCTTACTCTGCTCCTCAGACATCCAGTTCTACTTGTACAACAGGTAACTCCTTAAATCGTTAAATCGATTCGACATCTAATTTAATCTCTTCATCCAACAGGCAGTCATGTTATATGCTGAATTTTTCTAAGCCATCCCGTCTTGTACTTCCTCTCAAGGAATCCGTGTACATCCTGCATTTTATAGGGGCCTGCTACCCTAACTTTTATTCTTCCTCGTCTCTTCTACAAGGTAGCAATTGTTGTCATTTGATTTAACTGTAAAAGACAGCACATTTCTAGTCAACAGGTTGTATTGAACATAAACCTCAGAAATACATGTTATGTAGCTAACTATTAAGGAAGCCTACAACTTTCAAAATAGAGAGCCAAGAGATAGCAGCAATAAATACATTCAAATTCCTTGGTAGGATAGTAGGCCCCTACAGTAATACCATATGGGAAAGCTGGGGAGAATATCAGCGCAAGATCTTAAGAATAAATAGTCGGAATGGTTTTTCCGATTCTAAACAGGACGGTGGCCATGAAAGTCGGAACCCGCTAAGGAGAGTGTAACAACTCACCTGTCGAATCAACCAGCCCTGAAAATGGATGGCGCTAGAGCGTCGAACCCCTATCGGGCCGTCTCGGAAATCGATAAACGAGGCCAAGACGAGTAGAAGAGCCGTCGGGGTGAGAGTGGAAGCCTGGGAAGCGATTCTAGGTGGACCCGCCCAGGATGCAGATCTTGGTCGTAGTAGCAAATATTCAAACGAGAACTTTGAAGACTGAAGTGGAGAAGGGTTCCATGTGAACATGGGCCAGTCGGTCCTAAGAGATAGGAAAACTCCGTTCTGACCCCTAGGCACTCTATATTGTATATTGAGATAAAACAGTCGAAAACTGACCAAGTGAACGCAAACGTCTGTCCGTGCAGGTTTTCGCTCAGTACTTTCTCAGGCGAAAATCACACATAGGTCACAAAGAGTTGTCAACGAGTGATTATTCTAGAGCACCCGTGGAAGTGGCTCTCCGGGCTATAATCACATGCCCACCGAGATCAATAAGTGATGTTTTTAAGTGCTCCAACCGCACTAGTAGTGGGAGAATACTACAGTGATGACCAATGAACCCTACCTGAGTAGGAGTCTCCGCAGCACTAAGCATAGCACTACATGCCTGGAGGTTTCTGGGTTTTATAGAAAGCTCAGATGCTTCCCCCATTGCACTATAGGAAAAAGTAAAAAATTTGCATAATTCATGAGGTTCGAAGAAGAAGAAGACTCTAAACATTTGAAGATTTTCCGACACAACACAAAAACCAAACTAAAGATATATGAGAAGCTGTGTAAGTTCTATGCATTTCTGTATTGACCACCTAAATGATTTGCCATCATTTTAAACAACCTTGCTGAGAAATTATTTTTTCATAATATTTTGGCCAAACAAAAATAGCAGATAAGAACTGCTCAACAGGTGCACGAAGACGAATTCACAAATTATTAAAAGGCAGAGACTGAGTTGAATGATAGAAATTGCATTCAGACTTGATCCAGCAGTACATGTAGAAACTTTGCGGGTTAAGGTGGGGGAAGAAGTGTTAGTAAAGTAAGGTTGGAATGTAAGATACTGGTAACAACTGTAAACCCAAACTTGTACCGGCAACCGACAATAACCAGCCGTAGGAGAGCACGATGTTGGGGTTAAGAGAATCAATACCAGGCATACAAAAAAAACAAAAAAAGGGGGCAGAAAGCAAACTGCGAAATGAGAGCGGTTACTGAAGAATTCGTAGCGACAGTGTACCCTGAGAGCGCGTGGACACATGTGTACACAGACGGGTAGGCAAAGAACGCGATTAGCGATGGAGGAGGCGGAATAGTGCTTAAACTCCCACGAAAAGTGAAGGTCACGAAGTCGATTGCCACAGGTAAGTACTCAAATACCTATCGAGCAGAGACAGAGACACTAAGAATAGCCGCTGAAATGCTCAGCCAGCACAGAGCTGAACGAGCTAAAACGACCCTCGGAGTATTAACAAATTCATTCAAACGCACAGTCATACAGTGGATCCCATCACACTGCAATATAAGCGGAAACGAAGAAGCGGACAAGCTGGCGACGGTAGGAGAGCGACTACAATAGACTGATTACGAAATCAGCCACGAGGAGGCCAAAATAACCATCGGTTGGTGGTATAGAGAAAAGTGGTAGAAAGAACACCCTCAACACAGCGTCAGAGATGGGTACTATGGTCTGTTCCGTAGCGAACAAGTTGTTATATTCCGCCTCCGTACCGGTCATAACAGACTCATGGCCCACATGTGTAATAAATTTTAAATCGGCACAACTAGCTTGTGCCACTGTGAAAGGCGGACATGGCAGTAGAGCACCTGCGCAGGCGAGAACGACTGGCCCGATAATACGAATTGAGAAGCTATCGGAGGAACGTATCCCTAAAAACAACAGCAGAATTCATGAGTAAATCTGGTACATCAGTCTGAGCGGTGATCGCGAGAGATACTGGTAACAGGTGACTGCATTTGTTGGAACAGTTCACCTTCCTCTGGTCCACATCTAACACACAACTCTCATATGTAGCTTATAGCAGCACCTCATTGATCAACGGCTTTGTCAGTCCGACAAAAGTAGTTGAGGGTTAGATATTTGCTGGTTACAAATTAATAGGACGACATTTTGTAGGATACACCTGTCTTATATGCCGTAGGCGCTTATAAACTGGGACGCATCATATTCACGTTCTCATCGCAAACCTCGAATATCACAAAGAGCGTTTAAATTAGTTGATAAGAACTATTGCAAAGAAGGAAACAAATTCATTGTGAGTTAGGAACTGCCTGATCAGCATTTTAAAGTTAACTAGACAGACAACGCGGAGAAAACCACGTGGTTTAACGGTTAAGACCCCGTTTAGCAACACAAATAAGTTTTGCAAGCAAGCGGATAAAGAGCATTGTGAAGTATGCAGAGCGTCATCGACATCCACTGTTCTTGGATATGTCTCATGTTGTCTTGCCAATGGATTTAGATCTCAGGCGAGAGAGTAAGCGAAACGCGCAACTCTTCTAATCTTTAAACCAATTAACTGAGCGAAAGCTGCTCTTTCCCACATTTCAATTACAAACATTCCCTGTCCACGAGCCTTCCATGACAGCATCGGGCTCATCAGTCATCTACGTACCATTTGACTAGTGAAACACGTACAAACAAAGTACTATAGTTTTACAAAATACAGAAACAGTGACGATAAACAGCAACGTTTCGACCAACAAGGCCTTTATCAAGCAAACGAACAAACAGGGGTGACAAATTAAAATGAAACACAAATGGACGACAAAATACCAACGTATCTAAGGAAAATCTGGAATAAAACGAATAACGAAATAAATGTAACACAAAAACACACATAAAAACTAGAAATAGAACGGAAAAGAAACAATGAAACATCTAGTAAATATATACTTGAATACATGCAACATATACCCATATAGATTACAAAGCATGGGAAGAGAAGTACTAAGAAGCATAAGAATGGAATATAACATGAATACATGCAACATATACCCATATAGATTACAAAGCATGGGAAGAGAAGTACTAAGAAGCATAAGAATGTAATACGTTGAGCCCGCGTGGTCCAAGGTACCATACAAAGAAATCAACCGATTTGTTTATAGAAAGATATATTGGGGAAACCGGCAGGAGACTCAGTGATCGATTCGCCCAACACTTGCGCGATATACGCCAATGCTCTGTGACCCCTGTAGCTACCCATTTCAATGATACTGGTCATTCAGGAGCTTGCGATGTCCAGGTCACAGCCATCCGATCATGTTCCTCTGATGATCGTAGTCGATTTGCTCTGGAGAATCGGTTGATTTCTTTGTATGGTACCTTGACCACGCGGGCTCAACGTATTACATTCTTATGCTTCTTAGTACTTTCTCTTCCCATGCTTTGTAATCTATATGGGTATATGTTGCATGTATTACATTCTTATGCTTCTTAGTACTTTCTCTTCCAATGCTTTGTAATCTATATGGGTATATGTTGCATGTATTACATTCTTATGCTTCTTAGTACTTTCTCTTCCCATGCTTTATAATCTATATGGGTATATGTTGCATGTATTCAAGTTATATATTTACTAGATGTTTCATTGTTTCTTTTCCGTTCTATTTCTAGTTTTTATGTGTGTTTTTGTGTTACATTTATTTCGTTATTCGTTTTTATTCCAGATTTTCCTTAGATACGTTGGTATTTTGTCGTCCATTTGTGTTTCATTTTAATTTGTCACTCCTGTTTGTTCGTTTGCTTGATAAAGGCCTTGTTGGTCGAAACGTTGCTGTTTATCGTCACTGTTTCTGTATTTTGTAAAACTATAGTACTTTGTTTGTACGTGTTTCACTATTTACCAAGTTTTACTGCAGTCTTCCCCTATTTCGATATTCGTTACCATTTGACTGATTCGCTCCAATTATTCTTTTCTATCTACTGGATGAGCGGAGTGGTCTTCATCACTCACGATGGACGACCAAAGCCCCCAGTATGTTACCGGCGACTACGGGATGAACAAACACCAATGGAATTTTGAACATCACAATAGAGGAGGCGGTAAAACTTGCATGCACGTGACTTTCATGGGGTTCATGCTGAGTGCAGCGTTGTGCAAAGAATGTTCAAATGAAGAATTTTAAAAAGAATTACGAAATATTTGTGTTTGATATGAGATATCTGACCTCGTTGTAAAAATAAAACCAGATTCAGGACCGTTCCCATGACTACATATGCATCATATCATTATTTATGACGCACAGAAAACAATAGATAGCCAGCAAACGAAACAAAGTCGATAGATATAGATAACAGCGATATCATAATATTTTTCATCGAAAAAACCATTACATTTCTTAATGTAACTCAATATTTTATATTATGAATGTAAGTGCCACATTGTGTCCACATAATAATTACATATTTTAACGCGGGTTTGAAGCTAAGCAAAAACAGCAGGATAGCATTAACCCGGAAGTAATTGCTTCTGCACCGGGGTCGCATTAAATATCTGGATTGTTTATTTGTGTTCCTACGTCTGCTCGAAATAAGCAACAGTCAGACTGACCAGACTCTATCATGTGTCTTGGAGGCTTCAAACATTTGGTACGTGAGTCAAATTTATCATGATCTGTACTTGTATCGCAATAATGTCTGTTGGAAAAACCGATGATTGTTATATGTGGAAACTGATAGTTCAATGAATGAGAATCAGAATATATTTTAGTGAGTAGATCAGGATTCAGTTATTTGTTATAATAATAATAATAATTGTACTCGGTGAATTCTGCGACACCGCTGGTGCTAAGCTAAGAAACTGTATCGGTCTTGCCGTTCCTTTAGATTTATCAAAATGCATGAAGAGTGGGGAACTGCTAAACGAGCAACAACGACCGTCCGTATCAATACTCCCAAAATACAATCAATATCTCAATTTGTGCTGAAAGGCGCAGATGGTGGTATAGACAAAGAGTTAGACTAGATTAGTCATTACTTATTACTATTTACTATACTATAGGCTCAGAGTGTAAATTACGATACAACATTGAACATAAAAAACGCACTCTTTTCTGATCGCGGCGAAGTAACAAGAAAAATAATTTTGGAGATTCTATTTCATTTTGTTCCTTGTCATATATCTAGACATGCACACATGTTTATAAGTCACCTTGATAAAAGCACCTTATGGGACATTCTCTAATTAAAGGTGACTATTGTCAAATGTGAGGATCTGGGCTTCAGGTAGCCCAACAATTTAATGCCTCTTTAAGTTACTACATTTATTCTTTTTTTCTTAGTTTTGGATTTGTGCTAACTATATGCCTCTTATATAACGCCAGAGTGGTTACCGGGCCCAAATTTGGGGCATAAAGAATAGAACCACTGTTACCTGCCATGCATGTCGTAAGAGGCGACTAAGGATGTTTGGTTGAAATCGGATGCGTGTGTCCTAAACGTGTAGAAGTCTATGCGTTTAGGGTCTACCAAACCAATGTGCAACGTATACACATTCTTGACAAAGATCAAACATATCACAAAAAGTGATTAAAATTGGTCGTAAAGAATGAATGCAAAGAAGAAGATATGCCTCTTATGCCTGCCTCTAGAGTCAGATGGCATTTCTGCACGTATAGTTTATTAGTTAATGGCAACCAAATTACTGCACTCATATAGACCATATAGAGCTCAATTTAAGTATATGTTTTCCAACTTTCTAAGTTAGGGGATTCCAAATCATCACAAGAGTTATTGTGAATGTGTTGTGATGCTGACACATTCAGAAAACTGAAAAGAACTGAATACCTTGGTCATATTCAGAAACATCAGTTCTTCATCTGCTTTTATTCTAGAATAATAATTTATAAACAATTCTTTGCTCTTTTGTGATTTGAGCAATCAGTGTAGGTAAGATAGGCTGCTAGTTTCCAGTGAAGCAGCGATGATTGTGACTATTGGCCCACCACATTCGATTTCGGCATGCACTTTGTTTAGGTTTGCGGTTAGCACATGACTGGTTCTGCATTGTCTATAGGACGACACCTTGGGTTAGGCTATACCTCAGGTTCAACAATCTCTAGAGGTTATGTTATGTTATGTTATGCGATCGACGTCACGGCACATTGGGCATTCCCATGCATGTTCTGTCCTCCGCTGCAGCAGCCATCCTAAAGTCCATTTGCTCACCGTACCCATAAAAGTTGATTACTATATCTTCTCTCTCTACCACGAAGACGACACTGTCTGGAATGTCCACACTTAAAGCCTAATTCTCGAACTCGTTCCAGTGTCTGAGACGTGCCCATGTCACACAATTGAGAGCGTACGCATTGATGATATCGGCTCTGTCCATACTTCTGCCCGTTTGAGTCGGGCATTGTTTGCAAGAAAGTCTGCACGCTCGTTACCCTGCACTCCAGCATGTCCAGATGTGTACAGCCAAGTCATCTCTAGAGGTGACCTGGACAATGTGCTGTTTTCTCAGGGAAAGTTTTCCAAGTAAGGAGGAGTCCTAGACAATAAATCATCAGATTTATGTGAAACTATTGATTCTGACTGATGGACTGATGTTTTGTCAGATATAACAGCTCTGATTTATCACAAGAGCACCAGCTAGGTCATATGATTTATAACTTCTAGAGAGTAGTGGTTCAGTAGGTACCATCATATTGCAACATTAAGGAAATAAAAAAATTATAGTCTTGCCACAGTATATGAAAAATTGCCACAAGAAGACTATCAGGTCAGCTGTGAGAAAGCTAAAACTGTAGTCAAAGGCCAATATAATGCAAATTGGATAAAAACCCACCACAAAAAGCAGGGAATGGATATTACTAACTGTCCAGAAGAGTCTAGTCTATTTGACAATATTTTACATTGTGTTAATAAAATAAGTGGTCATTACTATTATTTGGTATCACTTATCCAATATCAGTTTTCTTAGCATGCAGTACATTACAAATTCAATTTTTGAAAGCAAATTTTGTCACCTTTTACACATTTTATATCTATCCTCAAGCCAATAATGTGAGCATTTTGTGAGATTTATTTATTTGGTTCATGTCTGGATTGAAGGTTAGGAATACCTAACTTGCTGAAATCAAGTCTATGCTATGGACCAGGAGGTTGAAGAAGTATCCTTTCTTCCAGGTATTTATATTTGGTTACTGTTGATGAAAGATGTTTGTTTGTTTGTTCTTATCAAGTTGACCAGTTTGTTCATTTTAAAAGCTTTTTATTTGCTGTTGTATTTCACCGGCATAGTTATTTTTTGTTTACATTTTTAATAAAAGATTTTTTCCTAATTTTTGATCTGGAAGTGTCACAACGATACCAGTACAAGTGAACGTGAAAATGTGTAAAACTCAGAGCATGATTAATCTCGATTGAAAGCGCTCAGAGTTTGTTTAAAAGGGTTTTATTTTGGCGTTTAATGACGGCTCCCACCCTTTGGCTGTGATCAAGTGAGTCTAAGCCAAAAGGCAGAGTAATTAGTGCAACTTGAGTTAATTAAACATACTTCAGTCTATGGTTGAAAGTGGTGTGACACTTGCTGCAGCAATTTATGTTTGTTTTTGACTACTCAGTTATTTTATTTGAAATAGAATACATTTTTTGTTGTTTCTCTGGTTTACTTGACTATAGTGACACATTCACTAGCAACAGTTGGGGTGGGCAAGGGACAGAGTTCTCTAACACATATTTTTCTTTCAGTGAGAAGAGGTCTTCCCTTTGGTGGACTGAGTTAAAATGCAGATAAATTATTTATATTGTGTTATTTAATAGAGGAGGAACTTCGATAAGAGCATAGGCTCCCATTCGGGAGAACAGGGTTTACTCCAGGGTAAGGTAAAGGAGTATTTTTTGTCAGTGCATAAAAGAAAAATTCCGTACCTGAGCAGTTTTGCAGTAGGGACCTAATTGTTCTAGCCACGGACCATTAAATTCCTCATCCTCTTGTTCCCCCGCCTTACACTTCCCTAAAAACGGTATTACACAGGTAGTAAGTAAAACAGTTATTTACTATTGCTAATCTTGTCAGTGGAGGTAAATCAAATTTTCTTGACTGATATTGAGATTTACTTGATTCTATTCCCCCTCATTGCATTTTAATCAATAATATCTTCCTCATGTTACATTAGAACATTTATGGGTCTCTGTGGCGTAGAAATTAGGTGCTTATCTCTTGTGCCATAGGTACCAGGTTTGCTCTCTCATGGAGCCATCTGGATATTTTCCCAGAGATTCGTGATCTTAGTGTAGTTTAGATCGAGTCCTAGTCCTATGGGAGACAGATGATAAAACATAGGTCCTGTGTTCAATTTGAGCATGTAAAAGCATCCTTGGCAGTTCAAAATTGAGAAGAGCAGGCTGGAAAACCGCTGCCCTGGCAAAATTCATTAGAAAAGATACAAATTGCTACAAAAATATCTTCACCATCTTCAAAATTACACCAGGAACCTTCGCCAGTGCTACCGAGGTTGTGCACTGCAGCTGAGATCTTCCTATGTAAGAAAGAGATCGGAGCGAAGTGCAGTGATGATGGTCCTATCAATCAATCAATCAAAGACAGTTATGTAGTATTACCAATTGTGTCTGGGGAGATAAATCAAATATTTTTAACTATTATTGAGATTTTCTAGATTCTTTCCCCTTCATTGCCTTGCAAATAAATATCTTTCTCCTGTTACATTAAAACATCTTCATGAATTGTGTTTATCTTTTATTAAAAAAACAACTTAGTTATATGTTTCTAGATTATTGGGTCTCCAGTGATGCACAGTTTGTTAAAAAAAACCTCGAAGCTAGTGAACGTTAATTATAAATTACAAAACAAATGATAGGAGGCATGTGGTCATCAGGAAATAAAAAGATAATGAGAATTAACCAAGCAAATTACAATCCGATCTCCCAGGGTGAGACCCCATTCACTTGCAAGAGGTAGAATCATATACATACTTGGGCAGCAATGTAGATAAAGAGGGTGAACAGATAGAGATGCCAAAATAAGAATACAGAAGGCAAGAGGAGTTTTCATTGCACTGGGAAACGTATGGAAGTCTAAATAAATTAAATCTAGAATCAAAATTAGGATATTTAACTCTAATGTTAAAACAGTTCTACTGTATGGGTCAGAAACATGGAGAACTAAAATAATAACGCATAAATTGCAAACATTCATCAACTGGTGTCTGTGCAGGGACTGAGATGGTATGATAGGGTCACAAATGAGGAACTTATGGAGAAAACAAGACAGATTCCAGTGAACCAAGAGGCTAAAAAAAGATGATGGTACTGGATAGGACACACTTTGCGAAAACCTGAAGGGAATATAACAAGAAGGGTCCTTTTCTGGAAGCCGCAGGGACAGCGAAAGAAGGGGAGGCAGAGAAATACATGGAGATGGGATTTCTCTCTCTCTTGCAATCACCGCCCAGACCGATGTACCAGACTTCCCATAAATTCTATTCATGTGGAAATCTGATTCATGCAGCCCTAGCATTGGTGTGTTTTACGTCACATCTTCAGCACCATTTGGAGCCCTGGTGCTTATCCTTCGGCGATGTGTCCGGTTTCAGCCAGCGTTTACTCGGCTCGCTCTCCGTTCTGTAGCCATCTAGTGTTTTCTACGGTGTGAGGTATCTAGCCCCATGCCCAATCTCCTTAGTCGCCTCTTATGACATGCGTGGCAGGTAACTGGTTCTATTCTTTACACCACAGTTTGGGCCCCGGTAACCACTAGGGCGGGATGGGATTTGAAGGCAGAGATCAACAATGTAAAGAAGAGCTGGAGGGAGCTGCAGGAAATAGCTAGAGATAGGAAGACTTGGCATGAGTTGGTAGAGGGCCTATGCCTAAATCTTGGTTAAAAAGACAGAGAGAGAGAGAGAGAGACGGAGAGAGAGAGATGTGGTCATCGGAAAACACAGGCAAACAAACAAACAAAAAATAAAAAAATAAACAAACAGAAAAGAAAATACACAAAAAGCAACCTAATACAGAACTTATCCCGTCTAATGACACATCACTGTACTACCAAAACATGAGGCATTCAATTTTCTGACATATTATCTTCCTACAACGAACCTTCCCCACCCTTCTAGATACACGTCCACCCTTCTAGCAACACGTCACCTTACTACACAGAACATGACTCAACCCCAACAACACATCAGCTTTCTACACAGAACATGGTCCTTCCCAACCCAACGACACATCTTACCACACACAAACCTGCATTTTCTAACGACACACCACCTTACTACACAGAAACCCCCACCTCTCACTTCACATTTACTAACGACACATCACCTTACTACAGGAAATTAACCACGAAGTGTTTGCCAACAGCAAAACTCAATCTGTCTTTACTACCGGAATTTGCAACTATCAATTTATGGAAGTTAATATGTAAGGTGCATCTGGTCTATGAGAGAGAGAGAGAGAGAGATATTCCAAACTACTGTTAAAGTGGCAATGTTCTACCTAGGACAAGCTATTTAATATGAATATATAAAGAAACAAAGAATTCATTCTCCCCAAGGAGATACATTTTTTTTTCATGTTTGTTCACCCACACGCTCTGATATAAAAAAGGCTTGTCCTTAGGTTGAAAGGGCGTGTCTTGGCATAAAGAGGCTTAAATCCCCTACTTAACAAACACACTGTTGCAGAAGGCCCAAGTGAGATAGACTGGTCACCTTGCTCGGATGACTGATAAGCGCATGCCAAAACAATTGATATATGGCAAGCTTGAAGGGGCAGACGTTTAGTTGGGGGACAAAATTTTTTTTTAAAGACAGAGTGTCTCTAAAATACTTCGATATAGACATCCCGTTAGGTGAATCCATTGCGTAAGGTCGTCAAATGTTTTGCTGCAGGCCCTAGTGAAATAGACCGGTCACCTTGCTCGGTTACATGATAAGCGCATCCAAGGACAGTTGATGTATGGCGAGCTTGAAGGGGCAGACGTTCAGTTGGTGGACAGAAAAAACCTTTTAAAGACACTCTTAAAGTGGTGTCTCTAAAATACTTGGATATAGACATCCCTTTCTGTGAATCCCTTGCGTAAGGTCGTCAAATGTTTCGCTGTAATAACACAAGAGGAACTCGCATATCTGAAAATCGTTGAAACGCAGAGAAAGCGAGCTGCGCGAAAAGACAAAACACCCACATGTCTAACCTTGATCACGTATGCTCCACGTGGTAGGGGATTGTGTTCTAGGATTTAACTCTACAGTCACCTCCGCACGCACCAGACATGTGCAGCAACATACGTCTGAGGTTGTTGTCATCATCGCTTGCGATGGAAGGCTATTATTAACAAACGCACAAGGAGACAACGAAGTAGTTCCTATTGTCTTTCCCCAGATGGATAATGGAATTGGTTGTCCACTCTTGCCGTTAAGCGGTGGGAGCTTTAATTTGCGTTCCGGTGCCAGATGATTCGCCATTGTTGTGTTATATCCGTGTTTATTTAGTGTGGTTTTGATATTGTCTATCCATCTTTTTAATGGTCTTCCATTGGCTCTAGTAAGAAAAAAGTAAAGGAACCCTTTCATACCTCGTGGTATATAGGTCAATACAGTGTATTTTTCATTGACCGTCGGCACACAATGGATGATTGGTCAGCATCACGCTGGCCGCCTTTACTTTCCCAGAGCATGGCTGGTACCCAGTTGAGGCTGGGTCGACCTGAGAGCCGTCGTGGTCGGGAAAATTCCACGCGCATTGCGGGAGCTGAACCCAGATCACCAGCCTTGCGAAGCGAGTTCACTAACAACTACGCTACAGCGGCTCTCATTGGCTCTAGTACCTGATCTATTTCTATTGTATGCTGTTATTAGTGGTTGGTTATATTCCATTCTCATTAAATGTCCAAACCACTGCATTTGTTCTCTTTAAATGTATTCGGTGCATTACGTTATGCCCACTCTGCTTCCGATGTCCTCATTTCGTAGTATCTCTTTCCTGGTGACCCCCACTGCCGTCCTCAAACATTTCATTTCACATGTGGTGAACTTTCTGTGGTGTATTGCTGTCAGAGACCAAGTTTAGCACTGGTAACAAAGTATTGGTAGAAAAATACTTTTTATCATCAGTCTGAAGTAATCCCTTCACGTCCTACAATCATCCTGCTTATTACTGTGTTATCTCCCATATTTCACAATCCAACATTAACCAATATCATGACGAGTTTTGACATTTATAGATTCATGTACAAACACATACTTATAAAACCGCCAACGATTTTCCATTCGTAATGAGCATGATTTCTTCATGAAATTAGACTACCAGATGGCGCTAGCTATATATATTAAACAATCCACTAGATCAGCGTTTCCCAAACTTGGATCCGTGGACCCCAAGCAGGCCGCAAGGTACTCGCAGTGGGCCCTCAAGCGCTTGAAGAAATATTATGATCTTTAACATTTAAAACAGAAAAATACATTTTTTTTCCAGAGGTACTTGAGCTTTTCAGCTCTTCGGCTCGGTGCCATGGACATCGTAACCCTTCGGTTCGGTGCCACGAACACCGTAAATCTGGGGAATCTGTGGCTTTTTCTGCCATCCCGCGGAATTGAACCCGCACACACAGAGGGATAGTCACCGTAGTCCAACGCGCTACGAACACGCTGGGGAGACGGGCAAAAATACATTTGAAAGATATTTATAAAAGCAGTGATAAACTAGTTCCCTGTGAAATCAACGGTCTTGGACTGGGCGGAGTCTAAATGTTTGACATGACAAAATAAAAGAGCATTTGAAGTTTCCCGCAGTCTGATAAATTGGAGCCAGCTTGACTTCTGTTTGTGGTGTAATAGTAACTCCATCGCTAGAAGATTTTCATATATAAAAACTTTGGGGTGGGTCACAGCAGAAAAATGTATTTCAAAGTGGGTCCGCGGTAATGCAAAGTTTGAGAACCGCTGAAGTAGATAATGATATAAATATGCTCTGTACGTCAATATATTCTGATTCTAGGCTGCTGCATTATTTATATATCTATATATGAACAACAATATCATCATCAACATCATAACAAAGTTATTTATAACAACATTGTAAAATTGTTGAATAATTTCTAGTGAATTTATTTATACAGTATGATGGGAGGTAAGTACATATACTAACACAGGTTAAACATACATGAGATTTAAATTATTTATACAGTATGATGGGAGGTAAGTACATATACTAATACAGGTTAAACATACATGAGATTTAATACGCCCGGATGTTGCCGGGGTTTGCAAGGGAAGAAAAGAATACTAACAATGCCATCTACAAGGCATGTCGTAAGAGGCGATTTAGGTAGGTGCCTAGGGAAGCTACCCTAGTAAATAAAAAGCGGGGCAGAAATCGAATGTGCTGGTCTACTAAGTAACTGGCACAACGTACAATCGCTCTTAGGCTAAGATCACATACAGATCACAAAGAGTAGTTTAACAAGTGATCGATATGGAGCGTTCGAGGAAGAGGAAGAAGCTTAAATAAACCATTCTTGTTTTGTTTAAATGTATAACTTTATATTGTCTAATATTTTGTTTTAGTTACCGAATTACGTTATCGCTACTATTATGCCCGGCTATGTTAATGTTTTTTGTTATTGTTTTGTTTAAATGTATAACTTTATATTGTCTAATATTTTGTTTTAGTTACCGAATTACGTTATCGCTACTATTATGCCCGGCTATGTTAATGTTTTTTGTTATTGTTTTGTTTAAATGTATAACTTTATATAGTCTAATATTTTGTTTTAGTTACCGAATTACGTTATCGCTACTATTATGCCCGGCTATGTTAATGTTTTTTGTTATTGTTTTGTTTAAATGTATAACTTTATATAGTCTAATATTTTGTTTTAGTTACCGAATTACGTTATCGCTACTATTATGCCCGGCTATGTTAATGTTTTTTGTTATTGTTTTGTTTAAATGTATAACTTTATATAGTCTAATATTTTGTTTTAGTTACCGAATTACGTTATCGCTACTATTATGCCCGGCTATGTTAATGTTTTTTGTTATTGTTTTGTTTAAATGTATAACTTTATATTGTCTAATATTTTGTTTGAATACCGAATACGTTATCGCTACTATTATGCCCGGCTATGTTAATGTTTTTTGTTATTGTTTTGTTTAAATGTATAACTTTATATAGTCTAATATTTTGTTTTAGTTACCGAAGTACGTTATCGCTACTATTATGCTCGGCTGTGTTAATATTTTTTGTTATTGTTTTGTTTCGGATGCTATGAATTTAGGCGTAATCATGGTGCCCAAATATAGCGCCTCTGATTTTTGAGCGAAGATCTTCATTCCTTATCATAAGTGTCCCTCCCCATTCAAGCAAGTCTTACTCCGACTTGAGCGGTACTTGTAATTTAGATCCCCAAGTAAAGGATCATGGTTCCCAGTAGTTCAACCGTGTACGACGTGCACACCGAGAATTTGTGGTCTAAGATAGCATCGAACCCCGGGAATTTCCTACTGCACGGAGTCACTAGTGCAGCGTGTTAACAACTTTGCTTTCAGCGATCTCAAAGCTTGTAGTGTTCTCATTGTCTTGGCTATTGATGGTAATTTTGGGCTCACATTTTGCATGAGTTCCACTGTACTCTGTAAGGTCTATATAACATTTGTAGTGTTCTCATTTTCTTGGCTATTGATGGTCATTTTGGGCTGACATTTTGTATCCTCTTCTTCTGAGACTGCTCCATATCGACCACTTGTTAACCACTCTGTGTGATTTGTATGTGATCTGAGCCTAAGAATAATTTACATTGTGCCAGTTATACGCCTACAAGTATTACGGATGCGCATATCCGATTTCTGCGCTGCTTTTTATTTACTAGGGTAGCATCCCTAGGGCCTACATCAGTCGCCTCTTACGACATGCATTGTAGGTTGCAGTGGTACTATTCTTTGCTTCCTTGCGGGCCCCGGCACCACACAGGCGGACATTTTGTATGAGTTTCATTATACTCTGTAATGTCTATGTTGCAGACTCTTGATCTTCCATGCTTGCCCTGGTACGTAATCCGTTTTCTTATCTTAAGGTTAACTCTTAGTGGACCAGGTTAAAAACCATTTTTTTACAAGCCATTCGTTTTTAGAATAAAAAACGCACTTTAGTTTGGCTCCATGTAAAACGGCTTCCAACCCAAAGCCACATAGTATGACGTTTGGACTCTACACGGTGTACATTTTAGTTATTCACAGCAACGTCGTCGTCCAGCAAATCATCATTTTTGGCAAAAAACTAGGATGTTCATGTCCTAGATTTCGTTGTGTCTTGGGGGGGCGCAACGTGCACACATGATCAGCTCAGACCACACATATCACAGTGAGTGGTTAATGTGATTGATAAGAGCTAAAGAACGAAGGCAAAAAATAAATACAGAACAACAGAGCTGATACTCTGTGCAACACTTTCAGCACTTGGTATACTATTTCTGCCGACAAGGACTGGAGCAATATGGGAAAACCCGGTGTAATGAAGTCAATTCTTCGCCTTTAGATCCTTTTACGATCGCGAGAGAGATCCTTTTACGATCGCGAGAGAGAGAGAGAAGAGAGATCCTTTTACGATCGAGAGAGAGAGAGAGAGAGAGATCCTTTTACGATCGCGAGAGAGAGAGAAGAGAGAGATCCTTTTACGATCGAGAGGAGAGAGAGAGATCATTTTACGATCGAGAGAGAGAGAGATCCTTTTTACGATCGCGAGAGAGAGAGAAAGAGAGATCCTTTTACGATCGAGAGAGAGAGAGAGAGAGAAGAGAGATCCTTTTACGATCGAGAGAGAGAGAGAAAGAGAGATCCTTTTTAAAACTCTTAAACCTGCACTCTTTGATCTGTCTGGTTCTTTTCTTCGATCGCCCGCTATTAATTCAGGCGTAGCCATGGCGCCTGGTATGGCGATTCTTACAGATTTTTGCATGAAAACCTACTTACCATTTTATTATCGTTCCTCGCCATGCAGGCAGTCCTTCTCCGACTTCAGAGGTACTTGAAGTTTAGATCCTCAAGTGTGATCTGTGGTCAGGAAACCTGTAATCCTAACCACTTGCCGTAAGCTTACAGAAAGTTCCTGGTCCACGCCTCCTACCCTTGAAACTTTTACGCAAGTGACAACTAGGGAAGTTCTCTACCCAATTCCCCGCCGCTTTCTGCTTGTGGTGAGGTCGTTCGGGATTTGATTTTTTTCCGATCCAGAAGCACTTGAGCTTTTCAGCTCTTCGGCTCGGTGCCATGGACATCGTAACCCTTCGGTTCGGTGTCACGAACACCGTAAATCTGGGGAATCTGTGGCTTTTTCTGCCATCCCACGGAATTGAACCCGCACACACAGAGGGATAGTCACCCGTAGTCCAACGCTCTACGAACACGCTGGGCAGACGGGCGTCGTTCGGGATAAGGAACATTCTCAACCATTCTGAGACACGTGAACGTCATCCTCTTCCGAAAATTGTCGGCATTAGCCAATCTTGGGGATTGTACAATAAGACAAACATTGACATCTTAGGTCTTGCTTTTCTACCCACTGCGAGTTTGTTCCGGATTAGGAACATTCTCAGTCGTTTCAAGACGCTTGTCGGTCCTTGGCAATTTGCAGTTTTTAATCTGCATTTTCATTGACGCCGGGAAACACTGGGCTGGAGCTGAACATAAATAATCAAGAGGGCCGTTTCATTAGGTGCTATAGTCTGTCCATTAATTCGTGAGCACGTTTGAAATTGATTTTCTCGAAAACTACCTGTTGGATCTCAGTGATTTTTTGCATGCAGCCTTAGAATATCCATGACGCTAAAATAAAGCTAACCAGTAGTCCATAGATGCTACGGATTTTGCACATCGGCGAATTCCTTTGATCTTTTATGACAATTGCAAATACGGGGCTCAAATTTTAGATTTTACAGTATCCCTAGAATTTGTCCATGTCAATTCTATTCATAGGTGTATCTCCATATTAACTTGATAGGTCAAGTAATTAAGTGTGTTGCCCTTTATGTGCAATCGTGAACTTGGATACAATATGCAACAGTTAGTCCTCCCTTCGGTCACCATTAGACCCCAGGGTGTCTTAACTTCACCACAAATTGTATGATGGTAGACGCATTTGGATATGGAAATGTATACGTTGCTATTTCTCAGTCTGTAATCAAAATATGATTTGTATCATCCCGAATCTGACGATTCCATGAGGTTGATAATTGTTACTGGCTGGACAAATTGTAATCCATCTCGGTGCCAGTACTCGTCTTCCTCTCGGAGCACATGTTCAACACACTTCTTCCAGAACTGCATGTCTATCATTGAGAAGGACTCACGTGTCAGAACTTCAACATCACACATTTTAAACGTCCTGTTCTGTTCGGCAACTTGCCCTTTACTTTAGCCCAGACAAGCTCTATCGGATTGAGGTGAGCATGATATGGAGGTAGTCGCAAAGACGTGTGGCCGTATTCCGCAATGATTTTGTCAATATGAAACACCTTTGTCTTATTTGTCATCCTCACCAGGTGCAACAACTCGGGTTTCAAATATGTATCATCGAAGCTGACATTTTCCTTAGCAAGCCAAGTCCTAATTTGATCTTTTGTATTTGATGCAGTTGGTACTTTGTCTTCCGCTGATACTGCGTTGTGATAGGATGCATTATCCATTACCAAGCATCATGGTCTGTTTAGAATTGGAAGTAGATCTTTCTCCATCCAGTGCCTGAAAATATGTCCATTCATTTCTGTGTGGTAGTCCCTACCGTCGGTACTTTTGATTGGAAAATAAGTCCAGCGTCATGGACAAGACCTTCTTCACTACTTCCTGTACGTGTTAGTATAATACGCTGGCCTTTGCTGCTTGGTATTTTTCTTTTCTGTTCACCATCTACTGATTGCCATTCTTTAACATTGGTGTGGTGAGCATTGACCCAGGATTCGTCCAAATATACAATATCATAGCCTTGCCTCCGCCGCTCACGGATCTGCTTCAGGTATTTACTTCGGCAGCAATTAAATGTGGCTTTTCACAAATAATATTCCTGCCGCCTATAGTTTTTCTGAAGGTGAAGCCGGCGGCTCTACAATTTTCCATAGAGTACTTTTAGAAATGTCTATGCTGCAATCTGATTGCAGTTTTAATTTCAGTTTCCTGAGAGTAACAAGTTGATTTGTCGCAAACATTTTCAAGAGCTCCGTCTTATGACATCTATGTCAAAGTCGTCAATTGTTCTTTTCCTTCCTTGCTTGACATTAGTGCACTTTGTGTCCTGTTTAATCCATCGGGAAAAGGATTCTCTATTCAGACCAAGCGCCAGTTGCGTTCGTTTCTCAGGGTTATGAATATCGCAATATAGATGACCTCTCTTAGATTCCCTACGGAAGTGTTGGTATAGTAAAACTGTAACCTTCTGCATTGTTATAAATGTGCACTTCAGACTCATTATGAATGTGATATCAATGTCAGTTTTGATAAGCCAACAAATATGATACAATAGCTTCATACAAATAGCGAGATACGCCTATAACTATAAAACGGTATCCCAATTATAACGTCATATGCTTTCCGCTTTCAAAGTCGACTGGGTTAGGTGCACGGGATTTCGTGAAATTGTTGTATACTCACGATATTTCAATGTTACCATAATGTATTTTTAGAACAACGCGTCTGTGTACCGTAAATCTGTTACTATTGTGTACAATCCGGTGAGGTTGATTTTAATATAACCTGAAGAAGAAATATTTCAAACTACATCAAATTTTCTTGGAAAAAATATTTCTCTAGCGTCATGGATATTCTAAGGCTGCTTGCAAAAATCACTGAGATCCAACAGGTAGTTTTCGAGAAAATCAATTTCAAACGTGCTCACGAATTAATGGACAGACTATAACAACGCAACTTTAGGTTTTTCGCTCACCAACATAGCCCGCCATAGTTCTTCCGGGGATGGCAGTTTTTTCCTGCACAGGAACGCAACTTTACATTTTGCGTTCGTGCAACAGTACCGTTCCCGGTTGTTCCTGGTGGAGCAGTTTCGTTAAGCACAAGAACGCAACTTTAGGCTTTGAGCTCGGCTAACCTTAGCCAATCAATTCATCTGCGCTTGGCCTCCGATACAGAGTTTACTGCAACCTTCCTACGTGTTGCTGCGTTATGTCGTTCTCCACGATTCTTGCCGAGAGCTGGCAATTATGGTGCGATCTTTTACTCTAGGGGATGTGAATATACGCTTACAGACGACTCATACATTGTTACTTCTTACATTTGTTTTGCATTTATGCAACTTTTTCATTAGACATCGGCCAGGAGATGCGTGCAGATGCATTCACTCCAAGATTCTGCACTTATGAGACATGACTGCGCTTGTATTACTACCTATACCAGAGTAGCTATCTCACGATCCCCACCCACTTAACCAGACAAGAGCCGTTGTCTGTTTTTAGGGCCACCACGAGAAGGTGGGGTAGGATCTTAGTCAGTGCCAGTTCACTGACCCTGGCACGGCGTTGTGCCTTTATGTTATTGCACCTGCGGCCCGTCCGTGTGGTGCAGGGGCCTGCAAGGGAAGCAAAGGATAGTACCACTGCAACCTACAAGGCATGTCGTAAGAGGCGACTGATATAGGACCTAGGGAAGCTACCCTAGTAAATAAAAAGCATCGCAGAAATCGGATGTGTTGGCCTACATGTAGGCGCATAACAGGCACAACGTACAATCGCTCTGAGGCTCAGATCACATACAAACTACACAGAGTGGTTGACAAGTGGTCGATATGGAGCGTTCGAAGAAGAAGCACCTGCGGCCATATCTGTGTGGTATTACCTGCATTCTTTAATCTGTGTGGTATTACCTGCATTCTTTAAATTGTGTGATATTACATGCATTCTTTAATCTGTGTGGTATTACCTGTCAGAATGACACGTGGCAGAGCCCTTAGCGCAATCAACTACTTCAACACAGCTGTGAACTTTTTTCTTTTGATAATATAATGCTAACCACAATTATTGCTGGCGATAAATGGAGAATAAAATAGAGAAATATGCCAGCTACGCATGTTTTCCAGCCATAATCAATATAAGTAAAGAGCACTTGATAAAATGATCCAGTATTTTTAATACCGGAAATAAATTATGCGTTTGAATAGAACCCCATCATAAAATATGCATAACAAAGGTTCAGTAGAAGAGACTTGTTAGAAGACCATACATGAAGTCTTCTGTAGAGCTTATGCTGACGAGAAGCATTATGTATTATGTTGTATTACTATCTCAATACATTCTAATTGTCGTGCATTCTGAGTGATTCATTGAGTATGATCCGACAAGTGGAGGCAGGTTCGGTACTCAGGCAATGGACTCCTCCTTTCGATCGTTCTAGGCTAGTTTTTATCATTCTTATTGTGATATATAAACTGCCAAACAACAGAACGTAATGTACGTGCACCAACCTTCAGCACCTATTTGAGCACAGTTGCTTATCCTTCGGTGGGGTGTTTGATTTCAGCCAGCTATTGTGTGCGGTTCGCTCTCCGCTAGCCTTTGACTGTTCCCAGTCGTAACCCACAAGGCAGTGGGTTGCTATTTTCTTTCAGGGCAGCGACCCTTAGACGACCTGCCATCCCGGGCTTATGAACACCATCTGCCCAGCAAAACCAGTCGTTTTAATGAACACCTTGGGTTGCCGCCCGTTCAAGTTTGTTTGCGGTTTGCTCCACTAGCCTTTGATTGTCAGGCAATGGACTGAATCACTACAAGCGTCAACAATTTGCAGAATTACACTTATCTTCGTACCGAGGCAGATGGGTGTCGATGGTAATGAGAGAGCAGATAGGCTGACTGACTCTGCCACCATATTAGGGGGTCAGT
The DNA here is from genome assembly GCA_020796225.1 of Arion vulgaris. Taxonomy (NCBI): domain Eukaryota; kingdom Metazoa; phylum Mollusca; class Gastropoda; order Stylommatophora; family Arionidae; genus Arion; species Arion vulgaris. Next base: position 5,246,973 of record CM036772.1, on the reverse strand, counting down.
CAATGGATAGAGCTGTCATTCTGAACGCACTCATAGAGATTTGGTCTCAAAAAAGATTTTCATGTAAACCAATCCACGTCAACTACTAGATTGCAAGAGCTGGGACTGAAGCTTGGAGTTACCAGAAAAGAACAACATATATATCAGTAGGCTCATCAATCAAAATCGAACTGGTATGGTCAATCACTGGGCGCTGTTGGAGATATTACGAAGGAGATCGGAGTGCAATGAAGATATTCCAAACCGTAACTGAAACGATCTCAATAGAAAAGAAAAGGTCAAGATTTTCTCGCTTCGCACAGGACACAACAGACTGAGGTACCACCTGTTGAGTTATTTAACAGTGTTTGAACGATTGGACGGTGTGACTTTGACAAAGAAAAAAGGACATCGGACACTTCAGAAGCTAAAGATATGAAATCTGCTGTGTATGGCTGTGTTGCAGACTAAGGGGTGATCTGTTTAACAAACTAAAGATTTGAACTTTTGATTCCTTTGATTGAATAATAAATCGCTTGTAGTCTTCTCAGATATTAAGTTACCTTTCCCCTCACATTTCTAGACCAAAGCATGTAGCAGGGTCAATTCATTCCCTCACTTGTGAAACATCTGGTGCGGGAGATGATCCCACATCACTTCTTGTGCCCGATTCGACAACCTAACGCTCTTTCTAAACTTTGCTCTAATCCTTTATAATAACAACACCATCTGCTATCTTCACGTGCCGCCTACCGGCATCGATTATCTTCCCTCATTTAAAATGCACATTTATCACGTGTACGTTCAGTACCATTATTACAGTGGGGAAAAGTGTGTTTCTGTGTGTGTAGCTTTTTTAATGTCAACAAAATACCGCTGGTAGTACATTATACGTACAGTGTGTTCTCTCTAGAAGGGACATAACTCAGTTAATTAAAGCTCATCAGAAGTCCGTCTTTTCTGTTTAAGAAATTAAGCCGTCGCTACGTTCTAACGTTAATAATACTTTTTGTGTGAAGACATAACAGAACTTATATTAGCTTGTCATGGCACAGTTAAGGGAACTTGTCTAATGTGTTAACTGTTGCTGGTACAGTTTAGTGAAGATATAACAGTACTTGTGTGAGCTTGTCATGGCACAGTTAAGGGAACTTGTCTAATGTGTTAACTGTTGCTGGTACAGTTTAGTGAAGATATAACAGTACTTGTGTGAGCTTGTCATGGCACAGCTAAGGGAACTTGTCTAATGTGTTAACTGTTGCTGGTACAGTTTAGTGAAGATATAACAGTACTTGTGTGAGCTTGTCATGGCACAGTTAAGGGAACTTGTCTAATGTGTTAACTGTTGCTGGTACAATTTAGTGAAGACATAACAGAACTTATATTAGCTTGTCATGGCACAGTTAAGGGAACTTGTCTAATGTGTTAACTGTTGCTGGTACAATTTAGTGAAGATTTAACAGTACTTGTGTGAGCTTGTCATGGCACAGTTAAGGGGAAATTGTCTAATGTGTTAACTGTTGCTGGTACAATTTAGTGAAGATTTAACAGTACTTGTGTGAGCTTGTCATGGCACAGTTAAGGGAACTTGTCTAATGTGTTAACTGTTGCTGGTACAGTTTAGTGAAGATATAACAGTACTTGTGTGAGCTTGTCATGGCACAGTTAAGGGAACTTGTCTAATGTGTTAACTGTTGCTGGTACAGTTTAGTGAAGACATAACAGAACTTGTGGCTGTCATGGCACAGCTAAGGAACTTGTCTAATGTGTTAACTGTTGTGTAGTTTAGTGAAGATATAACATAACTTGTCTAATGTGTTAACTATTGCTGGTACAGTTTAGTGAAGATATAACAGTACTTGTGTGAGCTTGTCATAGCACAGTTAAGGGAACTTGTCTAATGTATTATCTGTTGCTGGTACAGTTTAGTGAAGATTTAACATTACTTGTCTAATGTGTTAACTGTTGCTGGTACAGTTTAGTGAAGATATAACAGTACTTGTCTAATGTGTTAACTGTTGCTGGTACAGTTTAGTGAAGATTTAACAGAACTTGTCTAATATGTTAACTGTTGCTGGTACAGTTTAGTGAAGATTTAACAATACTTGTCTAATGTGTTAACTGTTGCTGGTACAGTTTAGTGAAGATATAACAGTACTTGTCTAATGTGTTAACTGTTGCTGGTACAGTTTAGTGAAGATTTAACAGAACTTGTCTAATATGTTAACTGTTGCTGGTACAGTTTAGTGAAGATTTAACAGTACTTGTCTAATATCTTAACTGTTGCTGGTACAGTTTAGTGAAGATTTAACAGAACTTGTCTAATATGTTAGCTGTTGCTGGTACAGTTTAATGAAGATTTAACAGTACTTGTCTAATGTGTTAACTGTTGCTGGTACAGTTTAGTGAAGATATAACAGAACTCTTCTAATGTGTTAACTGTTGCTGGTACAGTTTAGTGAAGATATAACAGAACTCTTCTAATGTGTTAACTGTTGCCAGTACAGTTTAGTGAAGATATAATAGAACTTGTGTGATCTTCTTCTTTCTTTGCGTTCGTTCTTTACGACCAATTTTAATCACTCTTTGTGATATGTTTGATCTTTGCCAAGAACAGTATACGTTGCACATTGGTTTGGTAGGTCCCTAAACGCATAGACTTTACACGTTTAGGACATGTGCATCCGATTTCAGTCAAACTGCATTAGTCGCCTCTTATGACATGCGTGGCAGGTAACAGTGGTTCTATTCTTTATACCCCAAATTTGGCCCCGGTAACCACTTGGGCGACTTGTGTGATATTTATGTTAGCTTATCTTGCTACAGTTAAGGGAACTTGTCTAATGGTTGCATGTATTCAAACATCTTACATGCATTCAAACATCTTACATGCACTCAAACATCTTACATGCACTCAAACATTGTGCATGCACTCAAACATCTTACATGCACTCAAACATCTAACATGCACTCAAACATCTTACATGCATTCAAACATCTTACATGCACCCAAACATCTTACATGCACTCAAACATCTTACATGCATTCAAACATCTTACATGCACCCAAACATTGTGCATGCACTCAAACATCTTACATGCACCCAAACATTGTGCATGCACTCAAACATCTTACATGCACCCAAACATCTTACATGCACTCAAACATCTTACATGCACTCAAACATTGTGCATGCACTCAAACATCTTACATGCACTCAAACATCTTACATGCACCCAAACATTGTGCATGCACTCAAACATCTTACATGCACTCAAACATCTAACATGCACTCAAACATCTTACATGCATTCAAACATCTTACATGCACCCAAACATCTTACATGCACTCAAACATCTTACATGCATTCAAACATCTTACATGCACCCAAACATTGTGCATGCACTCAAACATCTTACATGCACTCAAACATCTAACATGCACTCAAACATCTTACATGCACTCAAACATCTTACATGCATTCAAACATCTTACATGCACCCAAACATTGTGCATGCACTCAAACATCTTACATGCACTCAAACATCTTACATGCATTCAAACATCTTACATGCACCCAAACATTGTGCATGCACTCAAACATCTTACATGCACTCTAACATCTTACATGCACTCTAACATCACTGCACCCAAACATCTTACATGCATTCAAACATCTTACATGCACTCTAACATCTTACATGTACTCTAACATCTTACATGCACTCTAACATCTTACATGCACTCTAATATCTTACATGCACTCTAACATCTTACATGCACTCAAGCATCTTACATGCACTCTAACATCTTACATGCACTCAAACATCTTACATCCACACAAACATCTTACATGCACTCAAACATCTTACATGCACTCAAGCATCTTACATGCACTCTAACATCTTACATGCACTCAAACATCTTACATCCACACAAACATCTTACATGCACTCAAACACCTTACATCCACACAAACATCTTACATGCACTCAAACATCTTACATGCACTCAAACATCTTACATCCACACAAACATCTTACATCCACACAAACATCTTACATGCACTCAAACATCTTACATCCACACAAACATCTTACATGCACTCAAACATCTTACATGCACTCAAACATCTTACATCCACACAAACATCTTACATGCACTCAAGCATCTTACATGCACTCTAACATCTTACATGCACTCAAACATCTTACATCCACACAAACATCTTACATGCACACAAACATCTTACATGCACTCAAACATCTTACATCCACACAAACATCTTACATCCACACAAACATCTTACATGCACTCTAACATCTTACATGCACTCAAACATCTTACATCCACACAAACATCTTACATCCACACAAACATCTTACATGCACTCAAACATCTTACATGCACTCAAACATCTTACATCCACACAAACATCTTACATGCACTCAAACATCTTACATCCACACAAGCATCTTACATCCACACAAACATCTTACATCCACACAACCATCTTACATCCACACACACATCTTACATCCACACAAACATCTTACATCCACACAAACATCTTACATCCACACAAACATCTTACATGCACTCTAACATCTTACATCCACACAAACATCTTACATCCACACAAACATCTTACATGCACTCTAACATCTTACATCCACACAAACATCTTACATCCACACAAACATCTTACATGCACTCAAACATCTTACATCCACACAAACATCTTACATCCACACAAACATCTTACATCCACACAAACATCTTACATGCACTCAAGCATCTTACATGCACTCAAACATCTTACATCCACACAAACATTTCAACATATAACTTGGAGCTCCATATTTTTTAAAGACTTTTAAAAATTGAAATTGCTTTGACAATTCTTATCATAAATTCTTATTTATTATCTCCTGTATAGATTTATTTATATATATATAATCAAAATAGGAATCAACTAGAGTTTCATGAAGTTAATGAACTAAATATTAGCAGTGCTAGAAATACTGTCTTAGAAAGTGTCATTATATTTCAACTTAGAAATTACTAGAACAGAAATAATTGTTTATATATGTGTGAGACACTTTGATTTGAAGTAGCTGCAGTTCAAGAATGGATTTACTGGAAGAGAAATGTTTAGTTGATAATGGTAAGTACATTTATTGTAGCTAAGTTGTTAGTGAACTCTTTTCTTAGGCTTGTGGTCCGGGTTCAATTGCACAGGGGGTATAACATTTTTTCTGACCTTACGGCTCTCATTTTGACCCAGCTTCAATTGGGTACCAGGAAAAGCACTGGGAAATAAGACAGCCGGCGTGATGTTGAGCACACCACCCATTGTGTGACAACGCTCAATTAAAATATGGGTCTAACACCATATTACCATTTCTACCACATGGTATAAAAAGGGTTCTGTTACCTTATATATATACACATATATATACTCTTTTTATATGTCCTCTGTCCTTTGCAGAACGCTGTTGTTACTACAGTTTGCCTGCAAAGTAAATTATCATGCTTCCTCTAATATGTTCAAGATTTCTTTAATGTCTTGTTGCTAACATCATCTTGGCCGTCCACTACTTAGTCTTCCAGGAACCATGCCCTCCATTACTGCTCTCTCCAAACCACTGTGATGTTTAATGTGAACAAAATATGTCAGTTTCTGGACGTGATATTGTTTTTGAGCCAATGTTTCTAAATATTCAAGTCTTCTGAATTGTATTCGTCTTGTTTCCCCCTTCTTTGTGCAGGACATTCTAAGAATTCTTCAGTAGCTTTTTGCTTCATAAAATTTGATTTTGTTCTTTAATATCTGTGTCTTTAATTATTGTGGGAGTATCAAGAAGAGACTGGTTTAGAAATGAAGACATCAGGAAAAATGTGGTACAACATCGGAACTGAGCTTCATCAAGGAATAACAAATTCAATGGTTTGGCCACATAAGCAGATTACCAACAGACAGACAGCCACATCAAACCAATTTGTCCATAAGTGCTCCGATCTCCTCCTCAATATGTCTCTCAGTGTGTGGCACTAACGACAGTGGTTCTAGTTTAGTTTAGCTATCAGATCATCATCACTGCACATCAAACCAATTTGTCCATAAGTGCTCCAATCTTCTTCAGTATGTTTCTCAGTGTGTGGCAACTAACGGCAGTGGCTCTAGTTTAGTTTAGTTTAGTCATCAGATCATCATCACTGCACATCAAACCAATTTGTCCATAAGTGCTCTGATCTCCTCCTCAGTATGTCTCTCAGCATGTGTCAACTAATAACAGTGATTCTAGTTTAGTTTAGTCGACGGATCATCATTACTGCACATCAAACCAATTAGTCTCTAAGTGCTCCAATCTCCTCCTCAGTATGTCTCTCAGCATATGGCAACTAACGGCACCGGTTCTTTGTTTGTTGACAATTCTTCTTTGGCTACCAGCATAGTGCTCTTGTCTAGCTACATCTAGTTCTTGTCCTTAACTGAGGACTAAGGTAATCAAATGTAGTTCAGATCACAATAAATACAAGGTACTGGGATAGATAAATCTAAGTTTGACTTGTGATAAACCTAACTTGGAATAATTATTCTGTGTACCACATGTTGTTGTATTCATCTGTTGCTAACATGTGGTGGATGCATGACTAATTATCATTTATATGAGAGCCATTTGATCATGAAATCATGTGATCTGTGCCAGGTGGTGCGATATTAGCATATAAAACTTTGTTCAATTTTTGGTTTATTGTTTTGATATTTGTCTGCCAGTTTCTGCACCCATCAGATTACTTCTTCTTCGAACACTCCATATCGACCACTTGTTAACCACTCTTTGTGATTTGTATATGATCTGAGCCTAAGAGAGTATGTTGTGCTAGTTATGCACCTACAAGTAAGCTAGCACATTCAATTTTGCAATGGTTTTATTTACTAGGTAGCTTCCCTAGGCCCCTACCTCAGTCGTCTCTTATGACGTGTCTTGTAGGTCGCAGTGGTACTATTCTTTGCTTCTCCTGTGGGCCCCATCACCACACAGGTGCCATCAGATTACAACTATGATATGTATACTTTGCTTGAAACATAGGTTAGAACACTTACTGGGTTTGAATATAATATTCATATTTTACTGACACATGTCATTGCTGTTCTTTTTGATCATGGAGGAAGTGCAAGCTGTGCACATTGAACCTCTGTACCAGCTAGTGGAGTATGTACATTCCACATCATAAATGAAATTTTTTTGGTGAATCTTTCCAGTCGAATGCTTTTCAGAGTTATATTTTAAATTCTAGATGGCTATGTGGTATAGATTAGTTTAATGCAAAGCATTCACATATTGATTCTGATACAAGAGTTGTGAGTTCAATCCCACACTCTGAATTCCCATGTTAGGAAAGGAATAGACCCACCTTTACCTCCACATTTACGTGCCTATAAATGTGATGCAACAGGACTTCATACAGATCCGATATCATCAATGTGTCAAATTCTTCTCATTATGTGGCTATGGGCAAGTTCAGACTACTGGAATGAGTTCGAGAATTAGGCATTAAGTTTGGACATGCCAGACAGTGTCTTCGTGGTAGAGAGAGAATATATAGTAATCAACTTCTCATGGGTGCGGTGAGCAAATGGACTTTGGGATGGCTGCTGCAGTGGAGGACAGAGCACGAATGGGAATGCCTAATGTGCCGTGACATCGATCGCATAACATAACATTACATAACATACCCTAAGGCATAGATTCCCAAACTTTTTCAGCCACCGCCCACTTTGCACAACATAAACTTTGTAATGCCCCCTCCATTATAACAGGTTGCCAACGTCCCACTCCACATATATATACATGCTCTATTTTCTCTTTGACATAGAAAATTCATATATATATTGTAATACATGGTCAATTTTCAAATGATTATATGCAGGAAATAGAAAATTGATGAAAAATGGATCGTTTAAGACAGGCATAAGATGAATTTAAATGCAGTATTCAAATTTTTAATGATTATTCAATCGCAAAATAACGAAAATAATTTATTTGAAAAAGTTATTATTAATTCCATCTTTAAGAGCCACCGATCCTAATCGCTGAACACCCCCAAGTTCTTCTGAACCACTAGCGCCTCCCCTAGAACGCTTCAGAGCCCACTGGGGTGGTACGCCACTTTGGGAAACACTGCTCTAAGGTCTTAAAAAGTTTGGGAAATTTTATTTTATTTTTAACTAGCTACGTGACTTCATATGGCGGTCGGTGAAAATGCCACAAGTTGAAAAGGTTTCTGAATTGGAAGATTGTTATGTGCTGTTTTCTGTTGAGTCTGTTGATGGGGTCCTGTTGGTGTTTGCTGTTGGTTTGTTGCTCCAAATTCCTTCTCCATGAATTCTAGGCTTCACTTTTCTTTCTTTCCTCGGGTTACAGGAAAAGACCCTTCTTGTTATATTCCCTTCATGTTTTCTCAAGGTGTGTCCTATTCTGCACCAGCATCTTTTTCACTTCCTGGTTCACCGGGTTCTGTTTTTTTCCATAACCCCCCCCCCCCCCCCCCCCCCCCCCCCCCCCCCCCAAAAAAAAAAAAAAAAAAAAAAAAAAAAAAAAAAAAAAAAAAAAAAAAAAAAAAAAAGTGGAGGACAGAGCACAATGGGAATCCTAATGCCGTGAACATCCATAACATAACATTACATAACATACCTAAGGATAGATTCCCAAACTTTCACCCACATTTGCACAACATAAACTTTGTAATGCCTCCGCATTATAACAGGTTGCCAACGTCATCATATATATATGTTATTTTCTTTGAATAGAAAATTCATATATATATTGTAATACATGGTCAATTTCAAATGATTATATGCATGAAATAGAAAATTGATGAAAAATGGATCGTTTAAGACAGGCATAAGATGAATTTAAATGCAGTATTCAATTTTTAATGATTATTCAACGAAAATAACGAATAATTATTTGAAAATTTATTAATTCCATCTTAGAGCCACGATCCTAATCGCCTGAACACCCAGTTCTTCTGAACCCACTAGCCTCCCCAGAACGCCGAGCCACTGGTTACTTAAACACGTCAAGGTCTAAGTTTGGGAAATTTTATTTATTTTTAACTACACGGACTTCATATGGCGGTCGGTGAAAATGCCACAAGTTGAAAAGGTTTGAATTGGAAGATTGTTATGTGTGTTTCGTTGAGTCTGTTGATGGGGTCCTGTTGGTGTTTGCTGTTGGTTTGTTGCTCCAAATTCCTTCTCCATGTAATTCTAGGTTCACTTCTTTTCTTCCGGTTACAGGAAGACCCTTCTGTTATATTCCTTCATGTTTTCTCAAGGTGTGTCCTATTTGCACCAGCATCTTTCACTTCTGGTTCACCGGGTTCTGTTTCCTTCCATGCTTTCATTTATTAGCTATTATTTCATCTCATTCTATATTCTGTACGCCGTTGATAATGTTTGCCATTTATTCATTAATCTAACAGTCTAGACTGGGCATATGAAATGATAGTTGCTTCCATTGTGTGTTATTCTATGCAGATAGAATTGTATATGCGTTCACTCAATCCCACACTACATTCCCATGTTAGAAAGGAATAACCCACCTTCCTCCACACATTGCCTATAAATGTGATGCAACAGGCACTCATACAGATCCGATATCATCAATCGTCGCTCTAATTATGTGGCATGGGCAAGTCTCAGACACTGGAATGAGTTCAAGAATTAGGCATTAAGTTTGGACATGCCAGACAGTGTCGTTTCGTAGAGAGAGAAATATAGTAATCAACTTCTCATGGGTCGGTGAGAAATGGACTTTGGGATGGCTGCGAGTGGAGGACAGAGCACGAATGGGAATGCCTAATGTGCCGTGACATCGATCGCATAACATAACATTACATAACATACCCTAAGGCATAGATTCCAAACTTTTTCAGCCCACCCACTTTGCACAATCATAAACTTTGTAATGCCCTCCCATTATAACAGGTTGCCAACGTCCACTCCCATATATATATGCTCTATTTTCTCTTTGACATAGAAAATTCATATATATATTGTAATACATGGTCAATTTTCAAATGATTATATGCAGGAAATAGAAAATTGATGAAAAAATGGATCGTTTAAGACAGGCATAAGATGAATTTAAATGCAGTATTCAAATTTTTAATGATTATTCAATCGCAAAATAACGAAAATAATTTATTTGAAAAAAGTTATTATTAATTCCATCTTTAAGGAGCCACCGATCCTAATCGTCTGAACACCCCAAGTTCTTCTGAACCCACTAGCGCCTCCCCTAGAACGCTTCAGAGCCCACTGGGGTGGTACCCCACTTGGGAAACACTGCTCTAAGGTCTTAAAAAGTTTGGGAAATTTTATTTTATTTTTAACTAGCTACGTGACTTCATATGGCGGTCGGTGAAAATGCCACAAGTTGAAAAGGTTTCTGAATTGGAAGATTGTTATGTGCTGTTTTCTGTTGAGTCTGTTGATGGGGTCCTGTTGGTGTTTGCTGTTGGTTTGTTGCTCCAAATTCCTTCTCCATGTAATTCTAGGCTTCACTTTTCTTTTTCTTTCCTCGCGGGTTACAGGAAAAGACCCTTCTTGTTATATTCCCTTCATGTTTTCTCAAGGTGTGTCCTATTCTGCACCAGCATCTTTTTCACTTCCTGGTTCACGGGTTCTGTTTATGTCTCTCCATAAGCTCTTCATTTATTAGCCTATTATTTCATCTCATTCTCTATATTCTGTACAGACACAAGTTGATGAATGTTTGCCATTTATTCATTAATCTAACAGTCTAGACTGGGCATATGAAAATGTATAGTTGTTTCCATTGTGTGTTATTCTATGCAGATAGAATTGTATATGCCGGTTTCTCGCACTCAATCCCACACTCGACATTCCACATGTTAGGAAAGGAATAGACCCACCTTCCTCCTACACATTACGGCCTATAAATGTGATGCAACAGGCACTTCATACAGATCCGATATCATCAATGCGGTACGCTCTCAATTATGTGGCATGGGCAAGTCTCAGACACTGGAATGAGTTCAAAAATTAGGCATTAAGTTTGGACATGCCAGACAGTGTCGTCTTCGTGGTAGAGAGAGAATATATAGTAATCAACTTCTCATGGGTGCGGTGAGCAAATGGACTTTGGGATGGCTGCTGCAGTGGAGGACAGAGCACGAATGGGAATGCCTAATGTGCCGTGACATCGATCGCATAACATAACATTACATAACATACCCTAAGGCATAGATTCCCAAACCTTTTCAGCCCACCGCCCACTTTGCACAACATAAACTTTGTAATGCCCCCCTCCGCATTATAACAGGTTGCCAACGTCCCACTCCCACATATATATATGCTCTATTTTCTCTTTGACATAGAAAATTCATATATATATTGTAATACATGGTCAATTTTCAAATGATTATATGCAGGAAATAGAAAATTGATGAAAAAATGGATCGTTTAAGACAGGCATAAGATGAATTTAAATGCAGTATTCAAATTTTTAATGATTATTCAATCGCAAAATAACGAAAATAATTTATTTGAAAAAAGTTATTATTAATTCCATCTTTAAGGAGCCACCGATCCCTAATCATCTGAACACCCCAAGTTCTTCTGAACCCACTAGCCCTCCCTAGACGCTTCAGAGCCCACTGGGGTGGTACCCACTTTGGGAAACACTGCTCTAAGGTCTTAAAAAGTTTGGGAAATTTTATTTTATTTTTAACTAGCTACGTGACTTCATATGGCGGTCGGTGAAAATGCCACAAGTTGAAAAGGTTTCTGAATTGGAAGATTGTTATGTGCTGTTTTCTGTTGAGTCTGTTGATGGGGTCCTGTTGGTGTTTGCTGTTGGTTTGTTGCTCCAAATTCCTTCTCCATGTAATTCTAGGCTTCACTTTTCTTTTTCTTTCCTCGCGGGTTACAGGAAAAGACCCTTCTTGTTATATTCCCTTCATGTTTTCTCAAGGTGTGTCCTATTCTGCACCAGCATCTTTTTTTCACTTCCTGGTTCACCGGGTTCTGTTTCGTTCTCTCCATAAGCTCTTCATTTATTAGCCTATTATTTCATCTCATTCTCTATATTCTGTACAGACACAAGTTGATGAATGTTTGCCATTTATTCATTAATCTAACAGTCTAGACTGGGCATATGAAAATGTATAGTTGCTTCCATTGTGTGTTATTCTATGCAGATAGAATTGTATATGCCGGTTTCTCGCACTCAATCCCACACTCGACATTCCACATGTTAGGAAAGGAATAGACCCACCTTCCTCCTACACATTACGGCCTATAAATGTGATGCAACAGGCACTTCATACAGATCCGATATCATCAATGCGGTACGCTCTCAATTATGTGGCATGGGCAAGTCTCAGACACTGGAATGAGTTCAAAAATTAGGCATTAAGTTTGGACATGCCAGACAGTGTCGTCTTCGTGGTAGAGAGAGAATATATAGTAATCAACTTCTCATGGGTGCGGTGAGCAAATGGACTTTGGGATGGCTGCTGCAGTGGAGGACAGAGCACGAATGGGAATGCCTAATGTGCCGTGACATCGATCGCATAACATAACATTACATAACATACCCTAAGGCATAGATTCCCAAACCTTTTCAGCCCACCGCCCACTTTGCACAACATAAACTTTGTAATGCCCCCCTCCGCATTATAACAGGTTGCCAACGTCCCACTCCCACATATATATATGCTCTATTTTCTCTTTGACATAGAAAATTCATATATATATTGTAATACATGGTCAATTTTCAAATGATTATATGCAGGAAATAGAAAATTGATGAAAAAATGGATCGTTTAAGACAGGCATAAGATGAATTTAAATGCAGTATTCAAATTTTTAATGATTATTCAATCGCAAAATAACGAAAATAATTTATTTGAAAAAAGTTATTATTAATTCCATCTTTAAGGAGCCACCGATCCTAATCGTCTGAACACCCCAAGTTCTTCTGAACCCACTAGCGCCCCCCTAGAAGCGCTTCAGAGCCCACTGGGGTGGTACACGCCACTTTGGAAACACTGCTCTAAGGTCTTAAAAAGTTTGGGAAATTTTATTTTATTTTTAACTAGCTACGTGACTTCATATGGCGGTCGGTGAAAATGCCACAAGTTGAAAAGGTTTCTGAATTGGAAGATTGTTATGTGCTGTTTTCTGTTGAGTCTGTTGATGGGGTCCTGTTGGTGTTTGCTGTTGGTTTGTTGCTCCAAATTCCTTCTCCATGTAATTCTAGGCTTCACTTTTCTTTTTCTTTCCTCGCGGGTTACAGGAAAAGACCCTTCTTGTTATATTCCCTTCATGTTTTCTCAAGGTGTGTCCTATTCTGCACCAGCATCTTTTTTTCACTTCCTGGTTCACCGGGTTCTGTTTCGTTCTCTCCATAAGCTCTTCATTTATTAGCCTATTATTTCATCTCATTCTCTATATTCTGTACAGACACAAGTTGATGAATGTTTGCCATTTATTCATTAATCTAACAGTCTAGACTGGGCATATGAAAATGTATAGTTGCTTCCATTGTGTGTTATTCTATGCAGATAGAATTGTATATGCCGTTTCTCGCATCAATCCCACACTCGACATTCCACATGTTAGGAAAGGAATAGACCCACCTTCCTCCTACACATTACGGCCTATAAATGTGATGCAACAGGCACTTCATACAGATCCGATATCATCAATGCGGTACGCTCTCAATTATGTGGCATGGGCAAGTCTCAGACACTGGAATGAGTTCAAAAATTAGGCATTAAGTTTGGACATGCCAGACAGTGTCGTCTTCATGGTAGAGAGAGAATATATAGTAATCAACTTCTCATGGGTGCGGTGAGCAAATGGACTTTGGGATGGCTGCTGCAGTGGAGGACAGAGCACGAATGGGAATGCCTAATGTGCCGTGACATCGATCGCATAACATAACATTACATAACATACCCTAAGGCATAGATTCCCAAACTTTTTCAGCCCACGCCCACTTTGCACACATAAACTTTGTAATGCCCCCTCCGCATTATAACAGGTTGCCAACGTCTCCACTCACATATATATATGCTCTATTTTCTCTTTGACATAGAAAATTCATATATATATTGTAATACATGTCAATTTTCAAATGATTATATGCAGGAAATAGAAAATTGATGAAAAAATGGATCGTTTAAGACAGGCATAAGATGAATTTAAATGCAGTATTCAAATTTTTAATGATTATTCAATCGCAAAATAACGAAAATAATTTATTTGAAAAAAGTTATTATTAATTCCATCTTTAAGGAGCCACCGATCCTAATCGTCTGAACACCCCAAGTTCTTCTGAACCCACTAGCGCCCTCCCCTAGAACGCTTCAGAGCCCACTGGGTGGTACGCCACTTTGGGAAACACTGCTCTAAGGTCTTAAAAAGTTTGGGAAATTTTATTTTATTTTTAACTAGCTACGTGACTTCATATGGCGGTCGGTGAAAATGCCACAAGTTGAAAAGGTTTCTGAATTGGAAGATTGTTATGTGCTGTTTTCTGTTGAGTCTGTTGATGGGGTCCTGTTGGTGTTTGCTGTTGGTTTGTTGCTCCAAATTCCTTCTCCATGTAATTCTAGGCTTCACTTTTCTTTTTCTTTCCTCGCGGGTTACAGGAAAAGACCCTTCTTGTTATATTCCCTTCATGTTTTCTCAAGGTGTGTCCTATTCTGCACCAGCATCTTTTTTTCACTTCCTGGTTCACCGGGTTCTGTTTCGTTCTCTCCATAAGCTCTTCATTTATTAGCCTATTATTTCATCTCATTCTCTATATTCTGTACAGACACAAGTTGATGAATGTTTGCCATTTATTCATTAATCTAACAGTCTAGACTGGGCATATGAAAATGTATAGTTGTTTCCATTGTGTGTTATTCTATGCAGATAGAATTGTATATGCCGGTTTCTCGCACTCAATCCCACACTCGACATTCCACATGTTAGGAAAGGAATAGACCCACCTTCCTCCTACACATTACGGCCTATAAATGTGATGCAACAGGCACTTCATACAGATCCGATATCATCAATGCGGTACGCTCTCAATTATGTGGCATGGGCAAGTCTCAGACACTGGAATGAGTTCAAAAATTAGGCATTAAGTTTGGACATGCCAGACAGTGTCGTCTTCGTGGTAGAGAGAGAATATATAGTAATCAACTTCTCATGGGTGCGGTGAGCAAATGGACTTTGGGATGGCTGCTGCAGTGGAGGACAGAGCACGAATGGGAATGCCTAATGTGCCGTGACATCGATCGCATAACATAACATTACATAACATACCCTAAGGCATAGATTCCCAAACCTTTTCAGCCCACCGCCCACTTTGCACAACATAAACTTTGTAATGCCCCCTCCGCATTATAACAGGTTGCC
Organism: Arion vulgaris; assembly: GCA_020796225.1. NCBI lineage: Eukaryota > Metazoa > Mollusca > Gastropoda > Stylommatophora > Arionidae > Arion > Arion vulgaris. The sequence goes on along the minus strand of CM036772.1, from coordinate 5,231,535 downwards.
AACGTCCACTCCCACATATATATATGCTCTATTTTCTCTTGACATAGAAAATTCATATATATATTGTAATACATAGTCAATTTTCAAATGATTATATGCAGGAAATAGAAAATTGATGAAAAAATGGATCGTTTAAGACAGGCATAAGATGAATTTAAATGCAGTATTCAAATTTTTAATGATTATTCAATCGCAAAATAACGAAAATAATTTATTTGAAAAAAGTTATTATTAATTCCATCTTTAAGGAGCCACGATCCTAATCATCTGAACACCCCCAAGTTCTTCTGAACCACTAGCGCCTCCCTAGAACGCTCAGAGCCCACTGGGGGTGGTACCGCCCACTTTGGGAAACACTGCTCTAAGGTCTTAAAAGTTTGGAAATTTTATTTTATTTTTAACTAGCTACGTGACTTCATATGGCGGTCGGTGAAAATGCCACAAGTTGAAAAGGTTTCTGAATTGGAAGATTGTTATGTGCTGTTTTCTGTTGAGTCTGTTGATGGGGTCCTGTTGGTGTTTGCTGTTGGTTTGTTGCTCCAAATTCCTTCTCCATGTAATTCTAGGCTTCACTTTTCTTTTTCTTTCTCGGGTTACAGGAAAAGACCCTTCTTGTTATATTCCCTTCATGTTTTCTCAAGGTGTGTCCTATTCTGCACCAGCATCTTTTTTCACTTCCTGGTTCACGGGTTCTGTTGTTCTCTCCATAAGCTCTTCATTTATTAGCCTATTATTTCATCTCATTCTCTATATTCTGTACAGACACAAGTTGATGAATGTTTGCCATTTATTCATTAATCTAACAGTCTAGACTGGGCATATGAAAATGTATAGTTGCTTCCATTGTGTGTTATTCTATGCAGATAGAATTGTATATGCCGGTTTCTCGCACTCAATCCCACACTCGACATTCCACATGTTAGGAAAGGAATAGACCCACCTTCCTCCTACACATTACGGCCTATAAATGTGATGCAACAGGCACTTCATACAGATCCGATATCATCAATGCGTCGCTCTCAATTATGTGGCATGGGCAAGTCTCAGACACTGGAATGAGTTCAAAAATTAGGCATTAAGTTTGGACATGCCAGACAGTGTCGTCTTCGTGGTAGAGAGAGAATATATAGTAATCAACTTCTCATGGGTGCGGTGAGCAAATGGACTTTGGGATGGCTGCTGCAGTGGAGGACAGAGCACGAATGGGAATGCCTAATGTGCCGTGACATCGATCGCATAACATAACATTACATAACATACCCTAAGGCATAGATTCCCAAACTTTTTCAGCCCACCGCCCACTTTGCACAACATAAACTTTGTAATGCCCCCCTCCGCATTATAACAGGTTGCCAACGTCCCACTCCCACATATATATATGCTCTATTTTCTCTTTGACATAGAAAATTCATATATATATTGTAATACATGAGTCAATTTTCAAATGATTATATGCAGGAAATAGAAAATTGATGAAAAAATGGATCGTTTAAGACAGGCATAAGATGAATTTAAATGCAGTATTCAAATTTTTAATGATTATTCAATCGCAAAATAACGAAAATAATTTATTTGAAAAAAGTTATTATTAATTCCATCTTTAAGGAGCCACCGATCCCTAATCGTCTGAACACCCCCAAGTTCTTCTGAACCCACTAGCGCCTCCCCTAGAACGCTTCAGAGCCCACTGGGGTGGTACATCCACTTTGGGAAACACTGCTCTAAGGTCTTAAAAAGTTTGGGAAATTTTATTTTATTTTTAACTAGCTACGTGACTTCATATGGCGGTCGGTGAAAATGCCACAAGTTGAAAAGGTTTCTGAATTGGAAGATTGTTATGTGCTGTTTTCTGTTGAGTCTGTTGATGGGGTCCTGTTGGTGTTTGCTGTTGGTTTGTTGCTCCAAATTCCTTCTCCATGTAATTCTAGGCTTCACTTTTCTTTTTCTTTCTCGGGTTACAGGAAAAGACCCTTCTTGTTATATTCCCTTCATGTTTTCTCAAGGTGTGTCCTATTCTGCACCAGCATCTTTTTTTCACTTCCTGGTTCACCGGGTTCTGTTTCGTTCTCTCCATAAGCTCTTCATTTATTAGCCTATTATTTCATCTCATTCTCTATATTCTGTACAGACACAAGTTGATGAATGTTTGCCATTTATTCATTAATCTAACAGTCTAGACTGGGCATATGAAAATGTATAGTTGCTTCCATTGTGTGTTATTCTATGCAGATAGAATTGTATATGCCGGTTTCTCGGCCCCGTCTTTACTTTAGGGTAGAAGAAAACGTGAAGTTTATGAAGTTTTAGTAAGTTTAATGCATATGGTACTGTATTTTTATTTACAGGGAAGTAATCCTTAACAAGAAGGCAGTCTATGAGCCTACAAAAGGTCAACGGTTTCGTCAGATTGTCTGCTCCAGAGGATGGGCAATTGGTATCCTTCTGTTTATGGGATCTGTTATGATATCCATTGCCGTCATTGCAGCCTTTGCAAGACCATCTTCAGATTCATCACCAACTCAATGTTCTTCCTCTGCACAAGAAAAACCTTCAACCTCAAAGACAGATACAGCTATAGCTACCCAGAAAGAACCACAGACCTATATTGCTACAAATGGTGAACCATTTCCATGGAAAAATTTGAGACTGCCTAGAACAGTCATCCCAGAATCATATGGCATATTTTTCACGAAATTTAACAGAGTCCAACTTTATTGGAAACATACACATGTCTTTGAAAGTTGTACAAGACACAGACTTTATCGTGTTTCACTCAAAGGATCTGAATATATCAAACGTGAAAGTATTTGTGTCGGTAAGCAACAGTTCAGGTATCCCTAGCTTCACTCAAGAAGTCACAGTTCTTAAAGAGTTGCAGTATCCCAGAAATGAGCAGTACTATCTGGGATTAGCTACCCACCTGCAAGAGTCCACTTTTGTGCAGGTTCAGGTAGATTTTAGAGGTTCTTTGGAAGGTCTTACCAACATGAGAGGGTTCTACAAAAGTTCTTATACCATCAATGGGGAAGAAAGGTAGAAAGTTTGTTTTACATAATTGAATAAATAAATATATATTACTCTTGTACCTTTATACATAACATAGGGCCTGCAAGTAATTTCTCCATACTGCTCTGTCCTGGACAGCATGCTTAATCTCTTCATTGGACTTCATGAAATAACTGAGTCGGTGAAAAACACTATTTATGAAGCGCACACAAAAGCCCGTTGTGGAAATTTCTTCTTATCCTGATGCTGTGAGACGCAACAGGATTAGAGAAAATAAACAGACAAACAAACATCATATCTATCTGTCTGTCTGTCTGTCTGTCTGTCTGTCTGCCTGTCAGTCTGCCTGTTCATCTGTCTGCCTGCCTGTCTGTTTGTCTGCCTTTCTGTCTGTGCTTATGATATCTGTTGTGTAGGACCACTATCCTGTACCCTTACATAGACCAGGAATAAGTCAAACAGCTTTATGCCAGTGTCAGCAGGCCGTACAGACACCAGAATCTGTCCTGCAAGACTCCTCTCCCTCCTGTGGGAGTTGATAAGCAACATGTGGCCACACCCAGTCAACCTAAAAACTAAGCTTTGGGGAAACCTGACAGACTTGAAGTTGATTGCCCAGTTTGTGGTTAACAATAAACTAAGCGCATTACCAGAGATCATGGAAGAGGAAGTACCCTGTTAATTCTTATATCCTTTGTTTGATAAAGGCTTTTGGTAAAATGCACCAGTATCTTGTAAAACTACCTTCTTTGTGTTCACTTAGTTCTCCTACTGTACATACATTTACTAAGACCGAGTAGAAGCATTGCAAGCTAGGCATTGTTTTGGTATCCACAGAGAAAGAGGAGAAAGGCCTAGAAATACCTGGAGAAAAGAGCTGGAGACTGATATTAAAAGGATAGGCAAGATGTGGAAAGAATTGGAAGAGATGTCAGGAGAGAAGAAGGGCTGGAAGAAGTTTGTTGATGACCTGTACTCTTTTGGGAGTTGAAAGGTGAAGCGCCTGTGTGTTGCCGGGACCCTCAATGGAAGCAGAGAATAGTAACACTTGACCTACCAAGCGTGTTGTAAGAGGCGACTGAGGTAGGACTAGGAAGCTATTTTAGTAAATAAAAGCGTGCAAAAATAATCAGATGTGCTGGTCTACTTGTAGGCGCATAACTGGCACAACGTACAATTGCTCTTAGGCTTAGATCACATACATATCACAAAGACTGGTTAACAAGTGGTCAATATGGAGCGTTCAAAGAAGATGAAGAAAGGTGAAGAAGAAAGATGTATATTTACTGCAGTTTTGCCTTGCATTTAACTGCAGTTTAACCTGCAGTAATAATATTGAAATATATGTTAATTGATTCTTGTTGAAACTATCACAGGTTTATTGCTAGCACTCATTTTGAAGCCAGTGCTGCAAGAAATGCTTTCCCTTGCTTTGATGAGCCTGACCTGAAAGTTACAGTCACCATGTCCATGGTTCGAGACCCAAAGTACATCACACTCTTCAACACTCCACTTAAGAGGACTGCTCCACATCACGGAAACCTGCTGGTGGATGAGTATGAGGAAACTGTGAAGATGAGCACATATCTGGTAGCTTTTGTTATCTGTGATTTCAAAAACATTTCAGCTAAAACTAAAGATGGCAAGATGGTGAGATTTGTAATAAGTTTATTCTTTTGTTTTATTTAATGTCCTGGCTTAATCAGGTAAGATAGAAGTACACAGGAAGTAGTAGGTCATGGCAAAATGGGAGTACTGTCAAGTAGGTCAGCAGATAAAAGAATGGTTGGAAACTCCGTAGCACCTCCGAGGGTCCCTGATGTCATTTAGAAGATGGTGAAAATATTCTGTAGCAATTTTATTTATTAATCTTTCTAAGAATTTTGCCCGCCTGCTTTCCAGCCTGCTCTTCTTGATTTTGATCTGCCCAGGGTTCTTTTATGTGCTCAAATTGAACACGGGACCTATGTTTTATCATCCGTCTCCAATAGGACTAGGAACTTGATCTCACCTACATTGAGATCAGGAATCTCTGGAAAAATATTCAGATGGCTTCATGAGGAAGCGAACCAAGTACCTTTGGAACAAGAGTCGAGCACCTAACCTCTACGGCACAAGAGACCCTCTCTGTGAAAATAGAAAATAGAAAGATTATAATAAATGTTTAGAGTTATGGGAGGTCATGAAAACAATAGTAGTCTACTGTTTGGATTGAGATATCGAAAAAGGGTGGAGACTGCAGTAAAACCTGGAAAAATAGCTAAACACGTAAAAAAAAGTACTATAGTTTTACAAAATACAGAAACAGTGACGATAAACAGCAACGTTTCGACCAAAAGGCCTTTATCAAGTAAACAATACAAGAATGACGAATTTTGAGGAACACTACAAATGGACGATTACATGTAGAAACATTCAAACCTATCATTGAGATTGAGATATCTAATTGTTTGCTTGTTTTGCATGAGATTAACACATAATTTTGTCAAAGTACTCAACTTGTTCTCATGCATCAGTCTGTTTTTGGTTACAGCAAGTAAGTTTGACCTTCCAGAATTGTACGATACTTCTTCTTTGAACGCTCCATATCTACCAGTTGTTAAACCACTCTTTGTGATTTGTATGTGATCTGAGCCTAAGAGCGATTGTACGTTGTGCCAGTTATGCGCCTACAAGTAGGCCAGCACAAACTGATTTCTGCAAGGCTTTTTATTTACTAGGGTAGCTTCCCTAGGCCCCTGCCTCAGTTGCCTCTTATGATATGCCTTGTAGGTCACAGTGTTACTATTCTTTGCTCCCTTGTGAGTCCCGGCAACACACAGGTATATGATACTAGAGAGAGATAACTACTGAAATGTTATACTGCAGATGGAAGTAAGAATCATAAAAGTTAAAGATGATTATAGGGATTCCTTCTTGGGTATGTCAACTTTAAAGATCTATATGTCATAAGGAATGTGCCTTTTCAATGACTTTTCAGGTTCGTGTTTTTGCCTCCGAGGACAAAATTAACATGGGCAAGGTTGCACTAGATGCTACTGTAGCTCTTCTGGAGTATTACAGTACTTTCTTTGGAACACCCTATCCTTTGCCAAAACAAGGTTTGTCAACCATCTTTGTTTATTTATCTATTAAATATTTAGTGCTCTTGCAATGTTAACATCATGTGCCATTGTACCTGTATTTACTGCAAGGATGTTCTTATATCAGCGATACCCAGTCTTTATACAGAACAACAGCAATACAACAGTACCTAAACAACAGTGATACCTAGCCTTGTTCCAAACTGGTACAACATAAACGAACAACACTCCTAAGACCTGCTTCAACAAACGAACACACCTAAAAGTATCTCCACTCACATGAATCAGTACACTCTAATTACCAACAACACAAAAGAACTAACGCCAACGTCACGAATTCAAGAAGTAATTACAAAGCATCTATTTAACTTTACATAATCATTGTTCATAAACCAAATGCAGCATAATACAATAATAATGAATCACATCTCCCATAAATCAAACTTATTGAAAATAGTTCAAATTTAACAGTTAATCATATTACCTTAAGCTAAATCCCCTGGTCCGTATTCCTTGTCCTTCGTAGCAGAGGAGCCTCACATCGACAAATACCAGACTTGAAAGATATCATACATCACACAGATGCAACCATAGTAGTAATGACGTTGTCAATCAACAGACCGTGACTCACAACGATTCTTCCAGTATTGTAAACTATAATACCTCACACAGATGTAAACGTCGTACCAACTACGTTGTCAAATCAAGAGACAAAGGCTCACGACGATTCTTCCAGTATTGTAACATATAATACCTCACACAGATGCAAGCACAGTGCCAACTACGTTGTCAAATCAAGAGACAAGGCTCACGACGATTCTTCCATATAATACCTCACACAGATGCAAGCACAGTGTCAACTACGTTGTCAAATCAAGAGACAAAGGCTCGACGATTCTTCCAGTATTGTAAAATATAATACCTCACACAGATGCAAGCACAGTGCTAACTACGTTGTCAAATCAAGATACAAGGACTCACGACGATTCTTCCAGTATTGTAAAATATAATACCTCGCACAGATGCAAGCACAGTGCCAACTACGTTGTCAAACCAAGAGACAAAGGCTCACAACGATTCTTCCAGTATTGTAAAATATAATACCTCACACAGATGTAAGCACAGTACCAACTACGTTGTCAAATCAAGAGACAAGGACTCACGACGATTCTTCCGGACTCACGATGATTCTTCCAGTATTGTAAAATATAATACCTCACACAGATGTAAGCACAGTACCAACTACGCTGTCAAATCAAAGACAGGGACTCACGACGAATTTTCAGGCATGTAGAAATTAATATCATCAACTAGATGCAAAACACAGTCAAACCAAGAGACAAAGGCTCACAACGATTCTTCCAGTATTGTAAAATATAATACCTCACACAGATGTAAGCACAGTACCAACTATGCTGTCAAATCAAAGACAGGGACTCACGACGAATTTTCAGGCATGTAGAAATTAATATCATCAACTAGATGCAAAACACAGTCCCCACTCGTTCTACCATACCGGACTCTATCTACTCTCTGACTGTCGTTCAAAAAAAATTCCAATCCCCTGAGTTTGTTCACCTATCCTTGTGACAACTCATGAGCTGTCATCAACTGTCAATCACAACAAAATCGACACAAGGGGAATAAAACAAAAAGGGAACAAACAACTACAATATAAGCAAGCATTTATCCCCCTCATCCCCAGGAACAGTAATACTGTTACACCATGCTTAAATGTTGATGAGCAAGTTCTTGCACAATATTGTCACTGTATATCATGCTTGTGTTTGTCTGTGGATGACTACTAGTAACAACTGTTATAAGAAAGAGAAGATGAACATATGTTGGGCATACTTTGAGAAGAAATGTCTGGTCAATCACTAGTAGCAACTGTTATAAGAAAGAGAAGATGGAGATATGTTGGGCATACTTTGAGAAGAAATATCTGGTCAATCACTAGTAACAACTGTTATAAGAAAGAGAAGATGGAGATATGTTGGGCATACTTTGAGAAGAAATGTCTGGTCAATCACTAGTAGCAACTGTTATAAGAAAGAGAAGATGGAGATATGTTGGGCATACTTTGAGAAGAAATGTCTGGTCAATCACTAGTAACAACTGTTATAAGAAAGAGAAGATGGAGATATGTTGGGCATACTTGAGAAGAAATGTCTGGTCAATCACTAGTAGCAACTGTTATAAGAAAGAGAAGATGAAGATATGTTGGGCATACTTTGAGAAGAAATGTCTAGTCAATCACTAGTAGCAACTGTTATAAGAAAGAGAAGATGGAGATATGTTGGGCATACTTTGAGAAGAAATGATCTAGTCAATCACTAGTAACAACTGTTATAAGAAAAGAGAAGATGAAGAAATGTTGGGCATACTTGAGAAGAAATGTCTGGTCAATCATTAGTTAAACTGTTATAAGAAAAGAAGATGAAGATATGTTGGGCATACTTAGAGAAGGAAATAATAAAGAAACCAAATCTAAGTATGAAGGGAACAAATGGTTAGAAAGAATGGACACCCTAGGGAAACTCTGAAATGAACTTTACTGAGAGAGGCAAGAAATATCGGACTCAATTCCATCAATGAGATTAAATGAGTTACCCAGGATATAAGCAGTATAGAGAAATTGTTTGCAGGTCTCTATGTAACGTATAATGCTACGAGAGGAATATAATAATAATAATTCTCAGATATCTTACATGAAAGGGACTTAACAGTAAATCATACTTCATTCATGAAAGCAAAACATTGAATGCAGATATTAAAATAGATAATTTACAAACATAAAAAACAAAACAAATTCAAATCTTTTGAAACAAAGTGCAGTTCAAAAATTCTTATAATGTCCTAGACAGAGAAGAGAAAAAATATAGATATCCCACAAGACCTGAATATTGGCGTATAAACAACTAGCAGTTTTACCCGTTCTTCGCATGGAGAATTTAGTTTTTCAAATTAATAACCCAGTCCTCTCAAAATCGGATGCTTTCCCATTAATAATACTTTTTCTCTCCATGCTTGGTGGGAAAACTGTGTCGGTTGACCACATAAAATTAAACTGTCACCCATTCCAATTGCAAGTAAAACCTGATACAATAGAATTCCCATGAAAGTGGACAAATAACAATTGGCAAATTTAATTTCTTCATTTTATTAACATATCGATGTGTTTTAAAAACAAGAACAAAAAAAAAAGAAAAATAAAAGAAAGAAATTGGCCAAGCGTGAGATGTGTTTAAAAAACAAAAACATTTGGCCCGAACATGAATCGAGAGCACGGTCTACTGCATGGTTGACGAGAATGTAATCAAATACGCTACATGCTCCTATATGCAAATGTGTTAAAAATACGTTATAATAGTATTAAATTCATAGCATCAAATAAGTTTGACTGTTGTAATCACATGAATGGAAAGTCACGTGACCGGATCATGAAAACATGAATAGGCATATTCTGCGATTTCTATCTATACATGATGACCATTTGCGTTAAGTTGGAATATGGTTGTAGAAATGAACAAATAGTCCATTTTATAATTTTTACATCTTCCCATGTATGAATGCTACCCTCTTGACAAATTTCAAGTCGGTAGGATGTCCAGATATCTTCAAACAATTGGGACAGACATACAATTCCATTCATCTCTGTCTTATATATGTATAGATATATCATGTCGAGGAAACTGAAATATTTTGATCACATGAAACATCACAGTAGTTTGGTAAGAACAATTACTGTTCTTAGAGCGCATGGTTCCTGGAAGACAAGTCAGAGGTACGACCAAGACAACGTTGACAATAGGACATTAAAAAAACATTGAGCATGACGTTGGAGAAGGCGGAAGAACTTGCTAGAAAGCAAGAGTTTTTCTGACAGACTGTGATGAGAACATCATTCTGCAGAGTACATGTTGCATAGGGGTCTCTGTGGCTGAGTGGTTAAGCCCTTTGCCTTGTGAGTCGAAGGCCGTGGGTTCGAATCCGGACCGCGCCATTCTGTTCAAGAGTGCAGTTTTTCCAGAGACCCTAGGATTGTTGCTGGAGCTACAGAGTTCATGCTTTGTGCAATACTCTCGGCAGATGGCGTGCATTTCTGCAGAGAGGGTCCAAGCCGTATGGGGTAAAACCCGGTGCAATGAAGTCAATCCTTCAGCTTTTAAACCCTTTTAAACATGTTGCATGAAGAGAATTTGATATTTTTAATACATTTTAATTTGTTGATTTTGCTTTATTTGTCTATTCTAGTTTGTTGGCATTATTTTTCCATTCTATTTTGGCTTTATTTGTCCATTCTAAACTGTTAGTTCCATTAATACTTTAACTTGTTTAGCAAGTTAGTACAAAAAATAAAGAGAAAAAGAACATATTTTTGTAATGTATGGTAAATTGGGAAATTCAGTCCTAAGCTCATATTATTCTCTGATCAACGTTACGTGATGGGTGATGTGATCATCATCACTCCTGTTACTTTTATATCTCAGCATTTCTCTGGTATCCAGTTGAGGCTAGGTCAACATGAAAGTCTCTTGCAGTCAGATCAAGAGTTGATGTTGACTTGTCTATCTTAGGAGGAAGAATAGTGAAAATTAGTAGCGTGATGACAACCCATTTGACTGTCACTGGGGTAAGCCAAGTAACTTTGTCTAATAGGTTCAAGGCTATATGAGTTAGTGACACCTGTATTATATACATATAGGTCTGTCTACATGGTGTATTCTATTTCATGCTCTGCCTCCAGCAGAGTTGACATTGACTTGTCTATCTTAGGAGGAAGAATAGTGAAACTTAGTAGCGTGATGATGACCCATTTGGCTGTCACTGGGGTAAGTCAAGGAACTTTGTCTAATAGGTTCAAGGTTATCAGGGCCCTGACTTGCCTAGGGGAATGGACTACCTTAGGTCAGGTTATTTATGTTGGGCCTGTTCTATGTAAGGAGGAGTAAAACTCGCGGAAATAGTATGCGGAAGCTAGATGTGCTGGCCTGCAGTTCTGTATGCATATAACTGGCACAACACACTAAAGCACAAATCACACACAGACCGCAAAGAGTGGTTTAACAAGTGGTTAATGTAGATCTAACGAAGAAGAACAAGAAGAAACATAAAAATATATTTTATGATATTTAAGAACTTTTAATTTTCAAAGAGTATGTTCATTTGAAGTCGCCTCAGAATTGACTTATTTGTAAAATGTGACCAAAATATTGTAAATATATTGATTGATTGATAGGACCATCATCATTACATTTCAATGAGTAGCCCTGTGTGCTCCGATCTCTTTTTCATGCATGAAGATCTCATCAGCAATATTGTAAAGTATCTTGTTATTGACAGATTTGATTGCAATTCCCAATTTTGCTGCTGGAGCTATGGAAAATTGGGGCCTTATCACGTTCAGAGAGAGAAGCTTACTATATGATCCAGAGTTGTCCACAGCGTCTGCTAAAGTGTATATTGTTAGCACCGTGGCCCATGAGCTGGCACATCAGGTTGGGTTATTGCTTTTTATTTCTTGCTTTAGAATGTAATCTATGAAATTTAGTTGTGAATTACTATTTTTTATTTTTGTTCTAACATCAATAATGTATTCTTCATGTTACAACGGTTTATGATAATGAGCAAAGTTGATAACACTCTACTCTAGTGACCATAAAAAAAGTAAAGGAACCCTTTCATACCTCGTGGTATATAGGTCAATACAGTGTTAGGCCTGTATTTTCATTGACCGTCGGCACACGATGGGTGATGTGGTTAGCATCACGCCGGCCGCCTTTACTTTCCCAGAGCATGTCTGGTACCCAGTTGAGGCTGGGTCGACCTGAGAGCCGTCGTGGTCAGGAAAAATTCCTCGCACATTGCGGGAGCTGAACCCAGACCACCAGCCTTGCGGAGCGAGTTCACTAACAACTATGCTACAGCGGCTCTCTCTAGTGACCATGTGCAGCAGAAACTCCAAGGTTTGAGGCCAGTTTGGTAAAAAAAATGTTGGTGTGCACACAAGACTACAGGAGGTTCTCTTTCTGTACTTGGGGTTCTAAATTACAAGTATCTCTGAAGTCAAAGTATGGTTCCTTTGAATGATGAAGGATACTGGTGATAAGGAAAGCAAGCCTTTACACAAAACTCAGTCATAGATGCTATATTAGCCATCATGACTACTTCTGAATTCATAGCGGACAACAAAATTCGTTTTCCGAAATAAGCTGTTCCAATATATGTGATGAGCAATAATGGAGACAGTACTCATCCTTGACTTTACTTTTGTCTATTGTCTATCCCCAGGTGGAAGATGGAATTGGTTGTCTACTCTTGCCGTTAAGCGTAGGGGTGGGAGCTTTAATTTGCGTTATAGGGCCAGATGAGTCGCCCTTGTTGTGTTATATCCGTGTTTACTTTTGTTTTAATGCTAAAGCTATTAGAGACCCAGTTGCTTGTTCTCTCTCTGATCACTGGCTCTTATCATTAAGTCTTTTGCATAGATAGATCAGGTGCTTGTTAACTCTGAACAGTGCTAAAGTTTTCCATAGCTGTTGTCTATCTATCCGGTTGAAAGCTTTTTCTTTGTTTACAAATGCAATATGTAGTTCTTGTTCGTATTCTGTTGTCCTCTCTATTACCTGTCTCTATTACCTGTCTCTATTACCTGTCTCTATTACCTGTCTCTATTACCTAGCTTTTAGGAAATGGAAAAACACACTATGCATGAATTCACCACCAATGACATTGCGAAAATGAGTACTACAGTGCTAAATTGAACCAATACTTATGTATGACAGCGAATCATGGGCAATGAACAAGCAGTCAATAAGATCACTGGAAGCCACAGAGATGTGGTTTTACAGAAGAATGCTGAAAATTCCATTGACAGCGAAGAAAACAAATGAGGTTTTAAATCAGGCCTGCACACAAAGAAATCTTATCAAAAGAATAAGAGTCCGGCAATCAAGGTTCTTCTGGCATATAATGCGAAGAGAGGGTTTAGAACATTTGGTGACAACAGGTAAATTTCAGGGAGGGAGACATCGTGGAAGACAGAGGGAGAAGATGTTGGATGGTCTGACATCTTGGTTTGACAAAAGATTGACGTCAGAACTGATTACCTGAACGAAGGAGAGAGAGTTGTGGAGAGACATGATCGCCTACATTGGCAGGCATGACACTTGACTGATTACCTACCTGAGTGCAAATATTGCATTGGTAAAACTTCTGTTCTTTCTGAAGCCCATTTGTGTTTCATTTATTTGTGGCTCTATGATTGGTCATAGTCTCCTTTCTAACATTTTGCAGAATATTTTATCTGCTTGGCTCAGGAATTAAATTTCTTTGTTCTTTGTGTAGTGTTTTTTTAATACATTTCCTTGCCCATAGAGACATGATTTTATCACTCAGTCTTCAGTCTGTCTAACATAATAATGATGAAGGACTAACTATTTAATGAATCAAATAATGGAGAATGAGAACAAACTAGCTGTTTGATTTCTGCAGCCGCAAAGATATAGCTTCTCATAAAAAGCTCAGAGTATCTCACGGAGTATGATTTTTGGGTTTGAATGATTGATTGATAGAACCATCATCATTGCACTTTGGTGAGTAATGCCATGTTTGCTCCGATCTTATTCTTTTGCGTTCACCCACTATGAATTCAGATGTAGCCATGGTGTCTGGTGTAGCGCTTCTGACTGATTTTTGCATGATACCGTTTTATTGGTTTCCTCGCCATACAGGCAGACCTTCTCCGATTTCAGAGGTTGCTCTGATCTCTTTCTTAGTATCATGTCATTTACGTGTACATTTTTATTTTTGGTTGTTTATTTAAAAAAATCTTTTACTTATTTTCTAATCATCCATAATTTTTCCAATGGTGAAATGTGTAAAAACAAAGTACTGTAGTTTTACAAAGCACAAAAACAATATGCAGAGACGTTTCGACCAACATGCCTTTATCAAGCAAAGGATACAACATTATATGATAAATTATACAATAACTGTTCCAAAATGTTTATGTGTTTGCTTTGTCTTCCTGAGACAACTGAAATACTTCTGCAAATTGATATCACAAAAACTTGAATCTTGTCTTCTAGTAACTTGCTCACTCTGTCCATGTGTGTTTGTCCCAAAGAGTAATTAAGATTATATTTATGACTTAATTATTTCAAAACAAAATTTATGTCCTAGTGTATCAATAAATATCTGTCTTGTGTTGTGAAATATAGTTTTAGCCATTCTTAGTCTATTGCTAATTTTCATATTTCTAATCATGTGTTTTTAACATTTATTTAGCAATATTTTTTTCACATAATGTGACATTTTTTTGGAATCATTCTTTTGTGTGTGTTGCTGTTTCACATTTTCTAACTTTGTTTATTGTTTATTCCTTTCACCCCCCATTCCCCTCTTTCCCACCTCTCAACCATTAAATGTAACAGTGGTTTGGAAATCTGGTGACGATGAAGTGGTGGGATGATCTCTGGTTAAATGAAGGATTTGCCAGTTATGTCGAGAGTAATATTGGAACTGATTTTATAGACAAGAGTTTTCATAAGGTAAGTCTCTAGTTTCTGGGGAATGTTAATGTTAGAGGGCGAGGGTCATTAAGCTACATTGTATCCTATCATATGGGATAAAACTAGTATATCTCAAGAGTGAAGAAAGAAATGGAAATAGAGAAATGAAGCATTATGTCATGCAGAGGAATTATTTATTGGTTACCGAACTGACATCACAGCACTCCAGGCAGACCAATAGGCTCTCAGCCTCCTCCAATAGATGTCAAAGGGTATTATGATGATGGTTCCTGAGGTTTTCTGGTTAAACACTCCTCTCTCTGCCCCTCAAGCATCCAGTTCTGCTTGTAATTCCAGTAGCCAATTGTAGATACTTAAGAGCATGTCGAGCTGTCTTCATTCAAAACCGTCTTTGTCCAGTCCGCTTCTTATGTCCACTTCTCTTTTTCTCCTCTACCTCTTCTTCTATCAGCAAATTTTCTTTCTTGATCTGGAGGACCATATGACATTGCATAAACTCCATAGCACCCGCTTCAGCTCATTGGAAATATTACAGATTACAAAACAATAACAAGCATTAACATGGCAGTCAAACGACAACTGATAAACTGCATATTTATTCCAACTCTCTGCTATCAGTGCCAAACATGGCCCTGACTAAGACACAAGAAAGAAAGATTACGACATGTGAAATGAGATGTCTACGAAAAGCTGTCAACGTTACAAGGAGAGATAGCATGAGAAACGAGAATATCAGAAGCATTGTTGGTACTATACCATGCATACAATACATCGAGAAGCAAACATTCAAGTGGTTCGGCCATCTAATGAGAATGGAACCACATTTACTGCCATCACATGCCTACAATAATCGACACTCGGGCGCAGAGCACAAGGCAGGCCAAGAACACAATGGATATATAACATCTGAGTCCCTGCGAAAGCATGGACTGACAACGTCAAACGCAACATGCCTGGAACAAGATAGAAAACTAACTCTCCCCACGACGCTTCACGGCAAATGTGGTTAAGATAAGGCAAAACAATATAAACATTTAAAGAAATAGAAATACAAGGATCAACATTAGACTAATACAACACTCTCTAATCTGTTAAAGAATGGATAAATGTATAAGTAAACTTACAGGCCTACTTCAATGTCATTATCACATCATATGACAAGGAAAGAATATATGAAAACCCTGCAGTCACAGAATCAGAGGTGCAGATATTGGTCAGGAAGAATTTCATAATAAAAAGAGATTGGGTACTAGAGCTAAGGGAAGACCAAGAAAAGATGGATAGACAATATCAAGACCACACTACATAAATACGGATACAACACAAGGGCTACTCATCTAGCTCTAGAACGCAAATTAAAGCTCCCATCCCTACGCTTAACGGCAAGTGGACAGCCAACTACATCTTCCACCTGGGAATAGACAAAAATTGAAATTGAGAGGGTGATATTGTTATTTGCACACATGGGTTAGTTGTTTGTCATTTGTGCAATAATCTCGCATGCACTTTTACAGCGCATTGTAACAGGAGAATTTTTAGGGAGAGAGTCGGACTTTGTCTGTGACTACAAGTAGTATGGCGTATGGAAGTTATGGCTGTGACCACTGCAATGGCATGGCTGGAGATACCGAGCACCACACATTGTTGCATTATCAGTGACTCAAAGAGTATGCGTAAAAAGGCCCAGGCCATTGTGTGTGTGCTTAGAGATTGCCTGGAGTGTGTGTTAAGTTTGGAACTGCAGAAAGTCACCTTCATATTTGTGTATTCAGACTGGCAGATTCCTCGAGTGTTATCGGATTCTGCTTAGGGCTGGCCACCTTATCCAGTAATAAATTTTGGCTACAAATTCCAGTTAACCATGAACTATAGTGCGTTTCAAAACGTTCGGTCAACGACTGACCTCAAATATCTCCATATTCATTGCATGGATGAACGTGATTTTTGCATGTGGTGTTGTATTTCCGATGTCCCAACGATTTTCTAAAATTCAATGTTGCAGGTAGTGTACTTTTCTTGCAACGGCGAATTCCTTTGATCTTTTCAAACCTAGTAATTATTTGGTGCTGGAAGAAAATAATTTACCGTAAATTTAAAAAATCACATATTTTCGGCATAGGCGTGTATACAATTCGAATTTTGGAGGGTAAGATAACTCATATTATATAAATCATATAAAGTGTTTACTCACTTATCCTGAGTCCGATGAGTCTAACATATTGATGACTATTCTTGGCTGTACGAACGACAGTCCATCTTTGTCCCAGTAGTCATTTTCCTCCTTTAAGACATGGTCTTCGCATTTACACCAATAATCTCTGTCTATCTTCGACAGGGCGGCATATGTTAGTTCTTTCATATTGCTTAGCTTGAAAGTTTTATTTTCAGCTGCTACCAGTCCTTTAACTTTGGCCCAAATGAGTTCAATTGGGTTTAAGTGGGAATGATAAGGTGGTAGTCTCAAACACACATGACCATGCTGTTGAATCAACTTGTCTGTTTGGAATACCCTGGTCTTCTGTGATGTTTTAACAATAGATAGTAATTCAGGCTTCAAAACCCCTCGTTAAATGGAATGTTCTCCTTTCTGAGCCAAAGTTTTATAGCATCTTTTGTACTCGAAGATGTCAGGATTTTGTCTTCTTCTGACACAGTGTTGTGGTATGATGCGTTGTCCATTATCACACAGGATGGTCTGTCTAAGGACGGAAGAAGAGTATGTTCAATCCAATCTCTAAATATGTTACCGTTCATCTCGGTGTAGTAGGGGGTCCATATTGTAGTGATGATTGTGGTATTTAATGATGGTATACTTGGACGATAATATAGACAAACACTGTCTTTTAGACTTCATATATATTTATTTTTGTGATGTTCATCATGAGTAGACACACGTTCGTCCATCTGTCTCTATGTTTACTAATTTACTCTCACCGTCACTCCCTAACTCGCAAAAACGTCATTGTCTCGTAGTTATGTGTTGCACTTCTACTTATAGAGTGCAACACATAGTCTCAACTATATAATATCTAATTATACTACACTATCTATCTGACTAACTGTCCATTCCTCCGCTGCCACCTGGGGGGACTATGACACCCCCTGGAGACCTCGCCGTCACCACAGCGAAATCTAAAACAACGACAGGTAGTGTCCAATAGGGTTATTAGAGTTGTCCGAGCTGAAAGGGAACAAGTCACCTCACGTGTTAACGTGGCTCAACAACTAACTACAACAGCCAACCATGGTCGAAAAGAAAAAGAAAATCCTGACGGGATCTCAGGAAGACCCAGTTGAATGAGCTAAATGGGAACTAGTCACCACACGTCGTTGAACATGACTCATCAACTGGTCATAGGTGACCATGGTCAACTTCAAAGTAAACCCTCTGTGCTACTGTGCTGAAACAAATTATTAATGAAAAACATCAGCAGTATATATGGGATAATTAGAATGTAGGCGAAATCCAACAACATATCGCCCCAGGCAGTGGCAACAACTGGTGAGGTGACTGTACAACGACATCCTATCCTCACATGTCGTAGGATGAACAAGGGCCGTCTCACACTAACTATCATGTCACTATGTCACCCTTGCTTGTCAGAGTCTTGTAATCTGAAACTCAGAAAAAAAACAAGTTACAAACTGAACATGTCATGAAAAACATATCTATATACTGTTTAAATTATCACAGTATATGACCTCCATGAGGTAATATTAACCAAACTCAAACAAAAGGGAAAAGTGAATTCCCAGGGCCCAACATTGCTCATCATTTATCATGGAAAGCAATGAAATTCACAATAATGACATCCTCAATGATAATGTCCAAATCACCAACATTATCGAACCTCCACGAGGTAATATTAACCAACTCCCAATCCCAGGGAATTGAACAATCTCTCAAAATATTCAACATATTGCATAAAAAAAAAACATACATAATGTTCATCCAACAACATTATAAGACCTCCACGAGGTATTATTAACCATCTCCCAATCCCAGAGAATGAATGAGCTGCAAATATTAAACTCCATTATAAACGTCCATTATTCAAAGTTGCTCCACTATCTCCAAACCTTCTCCTGTTAAAATTTACCATCTTCTTATTAACATAATTAACACATCAAAGTGTAGGATTACGTACACGACGCAAGTCCACACCAAATCCATAAATTAACAAATCATAACTCCAGGATCGAAACACTCGGATGCATCATATAACCTTCAGGAGGCAATTAAATCACCCCAAAGGAATAAAGTAACAATTCCAAATGTGTCAAATATATTGCATTCTACACAGCGCAACCTCGATGAGGTATTAATTTCCACAATATTCCACTTATTGTAGTCAACATTGCAGAAACTGAAGTCGATGAGACTTCAGTGTCCACTCAACAACTCAAATAGTATCAACCACCTAATATTTGAGTTCCAATTTATATATACCAAAGGAGTAAACCTTATCGGAGTAAATTACATTCAAAACATTTTACATCTAGGAGTCATCATTGCAGAAACTCAAGCAAATGAAAGTAATTGTCCACTCAATAACCCAAAAATTGAATCGGACATATACAATATTTTAGTTACAATTTATATATCCAAAAAATGGATTAAATTATCACCATACAGCCAGGGAATCAAAGGAATACCCCAATGAAGGTCTCATCTGTCTCGACCTCATATAACCACAACAATGGAGGTCTCATCTGTCTCGACCTCATATAACCACAACAATGGAGGTCTCATCTGTCTCGACCTCATATAACCACAACAATGGAGGTCTCATCTGTCTCGACCTCATATAACCACAACAATGGAGGTCTCATCTGTCTCGACCTCATATAACCACAACAATGGAGGTCTCATCTGTCTCGACCTCATATAACCACAACAATGGAGGTCTCATCTGTCTCGACCTCATATAACCACAACAATGGAGGTCTCATCTGTCTTGACCTCATATAACCACAACAATGAAGGTCTCATCTGTCTCGACCTCATATAACCACAACAATGGAGGTCTCATCTGTCTCGACCTCATATAACCACAACAATGGAGGTCTCATCTGTCTCGACCTCATATAACCACAACAATGGAGGTCTCATCTGTCTCGACCTCATATAACCACAACAATGGAGGTCTCATCTGTCTCGACCTCATATAACCACAACAATGGAGGTCTCATCTGTCTCGACCTCATATAACCACAACAATGGAGGTCTCATCTGTCTCGACCTCATATAACCACAACAATGGAGGTCTCATCTGTCTTGACCTCATATAACCACAACAATGAAGGTCTCATCTGTCTCGACCTCATATAACCACAACAATGGAGGTCTCATCTGTCTCGACCTCATATAACCACAACAATGGAGGTCTCATCTGTCTCGACCTCATATAACCACAACAATGAAGGTCTCATCTGTCTCGACCTCATATAACCACAACAATGGAGGTCTCATCTGTCTCGACCTCATATAACCACAACAATGGAGGTCTCATCTGTCTCGACCTCATATAACCACAACAATGGAGGTAACACAACCGTCTTCCACACCCAGGGACTTAACCAAAAGCATTTAATTTCTTGATCTGGTAAAACATCATTCTCGACAGCAAGCCTGGTATGTCTAGGTCTCGAGTTCCCGTGGGTTTGTACAACCCACATAAATCATAGTTATCCTCATCAAGATCACACATCCCTCCACGGCCCATCCCTGGGAGCAATGTCACTGGTATCACCTGTACCATCCCCACGATATATACCCTGAAGGATATTGTCAAGGACAACATAGACCCCCAACAATAAATAGAACAAGCCAGGACTAAACCCTAGCCCGTAAAATGAAAGAATCAACTCTTTCAAACAATGCTGTGGTAAACACAGGGCACTAGCACTTATAAATAGTATCAAGAATCCAATTACCACAGTATTCCATTGCAACCACTTGGTCATAGAATGGACACAATACCTCCCCAAAACGACGAATATCGAAATAGGGGAAGACTGCAGTAAAACTTGGTAAATAGTGAAACACGTACAAACAAAAGTACTATAGTTTTACAAAATACATAAACAGTGACGATAAACAGAAACGTTTCGACCAACAAGGCCTTTATCAAGCAAACGAACAAACAGGAGTGACAAATTAAAATGAAATGAAATGGACGACCAAATACCAACGTATCTAAGGAAAATCTGGAATAAAAACGAATAACGAAATAAATGTAACACAAAAACACATAAAAACTAGAAATAGAAAAGAAACAATGAAACATCTAGTAAATATATAACTTGAATACATGCAACATATACCCATATAGATTATAAAGCATGGGAAGAGAAAGTACTAAGAAGCATAAGAATGTAATACATGCAACATATACTCATAGAGATTACAAAGCATGGGAAGAGAAAGTACTAAGAAGCATAAGAATGTAATACGTTGAGCCCGCGTGGTCGCAAGGTACCATACAAAGAAATCAACCGATTCTCCAGAGCAAATCGACTACGATCATCAGAGGAACATGATCGGATGGCTGTGACCTGGACATCGCAAGCTCCTGAATGGCCAGTATCATTGAAATGGGTAGCTACAGGGTCACAGAGCATTGGCGTATATCGCGCAAGTGTTGGGCGAATCGGTCACTGAGTCTCCTGCCGGTTTCCCAATATAGGCCTTGTTGCACCGCTTGCAGATAATGGCATAGATAATATTACGGGACTCGCACGTGAAACTGTCTTCAACAACGAACGTGGCTTTTGGAAAAGACACCGTGCGGGTCTGTATTACATAAGCACAAGTGTTGCAGCGCCGACGGCCACACTGGATGGTGCCAAAATGACTCTGGATGTTAGGCTTGAGGCGACTGTGAACCAACATATCCTTAAGGCTTCTGTCCCGTCTGTACGCCACCAAAGGATAGTGTTGGAAGATTGAACGTGTATCAGGATCAGACTGAAGAATGGAGAGATGACGGAATAAGACTTTCTTCACAAGGGAACTATGAAGGTGGAAAGTTAAGACAAGTTTCACCCTGTCAGAATTGGAAGTTCTATGCTGGTTAGAGAGAGCCTCCTGGCCAGAAATTTGCTGAACGCGCCGCATAGCAGAAGCAAGCACCTTATCCGGTATAAGCGCTTCGAAAGAAATCCAGCATCTCGTAGCTCTATCGAGAAATCGTCGTCCTCGCTACAGAGGCGACGAAGGCGCAAGAGTTGAGAGAATGGTAAGAATCACGACAAGCCTGGGAATGGGAAGAGGTATAAAGAAGAAAACTATGTGCATCAGTAGGCTTGTAGTATACTGATGTAGTGATGGTGGATATGCTGATAGTGATAGTGATGTCAAGAAAGTTGACACAAGAGGTAGAGATGTGAGATGTAAACCGAATAGCCGGATTGAAGTCTTTCATTAATGTCTTCATTAATTTCATTAATGTCTTCAATCCGGCTATTCGGTTTACATCTCTACCTCTTGTGTCAACTTTCTTGACATCACTATCATTATCAGCATATCCACCATCACTACATCAGTATACTACAAGCCTGCTGATGCACATAGTTTTCTTCTTTATACTCTTCCCATTCCAGCTGTCGTGATTCTTTACCATTCTCTCTAACTTGCGCCTTCTGCTCAGCGAGGACGACGATTTCCTCGATAGAACTCACGAGATGCTGGATTTCTTTCGTAAGCGCTTATACCCGGATAGGTGCTTGCTTCGCTATGCGGCGCGTTAGCAAATTCTCGCCAGAGCTCTTCAACCAGCATAGAACTTCAATTCTGACAGGTGAAACTGTGTTAACTTTCACCTCATGAGTTCCTTGTGAAGAAAGTCTTATTCCGTCATCTCTCCATTCTTCAGTCTGATCTGATACACTTCAATCTTCAACACTATCCTTTGGTGGACAGCTGTGGACAGAAGCCTTAACCTTTGGTCCCCAGCACGTCAAAAAAAAAATTACCTCATAAAAAACACTAAAAGGGGAATAACTCCTCAAAAACGCAACATGTCTTTCTAAAAATTAATAATAATAAAACTATTGCTTGTAGAACATTCAAATAATGAGCAACAATACTGTGAACTGGATAAAGTTTCACAAGAAATTATACCCATAAAGATGTAATTCTGCAGATAAACCTTAATTTCGGCAGCAGTTACTGCGTCCCACTTTGAATCAATTTTCCCAGCTCTTTTCTGACGTTGATCAGCGTACAAATTCAAAATACTGCTCCTCAAAAATTAAGCTGAAATAATCGAATGGTTCTGCACCCTCCTCTAGTGTATGAGAAGGCCCACTCTCTTCCATAAATGGCTCCACAACTAATGGGGAAGTGGTATCACTCCAACCATCCCTGTCAACAACGGGCACAGGGTCGGTCTCCTCGATGTCGGAAGAAAAATCCTCAAAATCTAATTGAACATCGTGGTCGACAGGTTCAGCTTCGTCGTCACTGGACAATTCAACATCACTCTCAGAATCACAAGATCTAATGTAATCCCTATCTCACCTAGCTGCATGAAATGTCCCTCAAACTCAAAGTCCTCACTTTAACTATCGGTATTGAAATTAGAAGCCATTTCCCAAAAAAATTTCGAACTACGAAGCACAATTTATAAAATTCACAAAGAAATACTAGCTCCGATCAGTTTTCGGCGTCAAATAAGGAAAATTTCCCTCGGTTCGTCCTACTTATAGGTCACAGTTCAAGCTATATAAAATTTGGACTTCTCGTTTTATTTAGCGAATTCTTCCGAAACAATATAAAAAAACCCGTATATTTCGTATACGGCGCCCTACGGTAAACCCGTATATTTCCGTATATGGCGGCCAAAGGGTTAAGGATATGTTGGTTCACAGTCGCCTCAAGCCTAACATCCAGAGTCATTTTGGCACCATCCAGTGTGGCCGTCGGCGCTGCAACACTTGTGCTTATGTAATACAGACCCGCACGGTGTCTTTTCCAAAAGCCACGTTCGTTGTTGAAGACAGTTTCACGTGCGAGTCCCGTAATATTATCTATGCCATTATCTGCAAGCGGTGCAACAAGGCCTATATTGGGAAACCGGCAGGAGACTCAGTGACCGATTCGCCCAACACTTGCGCGATATACGCCAATGCTCTGTGACCCCTGTAGCTACCCATTTCAATGATACTGGCCATTCAGGAGCTTGCGATGTCCAGGTCACAGCCATCCGATCATGTTCCTCTGATGATCGTAGTCGATTTGCTCTGGAGAATCGGTTGATTTCTTTGTATGGTACCTTGCGACCACGCGGCTCAACGTATTACATTCTTATGCTTCTTAGTACTTTCTCTTCCCATGCTTTGTAATCTCTATGAGTATATGTTGCATGTATTACATTCTTATGCTTCTTAGTACTTTCTCTTCCCATGCTTTGTAATCTCTATGAGTATATGTTGCATGTATTACATTCTTATGCTTCTTAGTACTTTCTCTTCCCATGCTTTATAATCTATATGGGTATATGTTGCATGTATTCAAGTTATATATTTACTAGATGTTTCATTGTTTCTTTTCTATTTCTAGTTTTTAAGTGTGTTTTTGTGTTACATTTATTTCGTTATTCGTTTTTATTCCAGATTTTCCTTAGATACGTTGGTATTTGGTCGTCCATTTCTGTTTCATTTTAATTTGTCACTCCTGTTTGTTCGTTTGCTTGATAAAGGCCTTGTTGGTCGAAACGTTGCTGTTTATCGTCACTGTTTATGTATTTTGTAAAACTATAGTACTTTGTTTGTACGTGTTTCACTATCCCCAAAACGACGCATTGTTTATGTTATCAAGTAACTTCCGTTCAAATTGCACATCTTTTTGCACATCAGAACCAGATTGTACTGGATCTGATGTTGACCAAGTTTTAATATTAAAACTAGCATTGCAGTTCATATTTAGCTCATAATCTGAGTTTCGGGATTTGGCATCTGTCCTATACATTTTCGAACTTATTGGTAGTGAGGTGCATTTATTTTCACCACCACTGTCTACTGAGGGGTTAACACTAGCAGTATGCACGTAGGCACACTCGCTGGATCCTGAAATTTTTATATCGTCATTGTTGAACTCATCCTCTGGGATCTCAATTACTCGTGTTGTCGATTTTGACGTGTCCTTGGATGGAGACACCGTCAGTCGACTCGATTCTTGTACAGGCGGATCCCTAACCTGTTCCTGTTGTAAATGATCATTATGGTCTAATCTAAAGATAGACTTAGGCCACTTTGCTTTTCTCTGCACTCTTTCGGACTGACTGCTACGGGCAGCATCCTTGAATTGAAAAATACGCCCCTTACTATTGTGGCCCACCAACGCTTGTTTACAATTTTTCGAATTAACCTGTACTCTTTTATAAATTTCTCGCCGTATTACTTTTGTTTGAACATTGTTAGTATCCTTAAAACCTGATGTATTAATCTTGTAACCTGTACGAGCTGCCTTCGCGCTCATAGATTCAATGATATGTGTCCCATGAGGATAAAGTATACGATTTACATTGCGTTTTAATCTTGAGTGGTGAACATGAACAATATCCACATGTTCTATTGGTCGTTCATTGTCGTGGATGACCTTTCCAGAAGGCGGCGATAAACTGCTTTGCGCAACTCTCAATTCCTCACCGGAACCACTATTGACTTTCTTAATGTCAGTCACTTCATGTTCATGTATATTATCCTCAAATGCACACTGATTATCCTCTTTTATATCCTGCGCTACAATTGTCCCACAGATGAAGGACTCATTCACCATCTGGATTTCCTGAAATTTTACTTCCGCTATCAAGGGAGGGTCTGTTAAGACATATGGCTCATCATCGGACCAATCGACAACGGATTCGACTGTATTGCTAATTCGAGAAGCAACCTCTTCTACACAAGAAAACTGTAATAAGAAGTTCGGTTCTTCACATGCCACATCGTCGGAAGATATCAAAGCAATAGGCTTAATATCGGAGCAATCCATAACAGATCCCATTGTATCGCTATCTTGCGAATCAACTACCTCTATCCGTGAAAAATGCAACAATAAATTCGGCTCTGCAATTGAACCATTGACGCTTGAAACTAATTTGTGATTTTCCTCTACTCAGGGAAAATCTAATAAAAAATTTGGTATAGTACATAAATCATCAACATCGGAAAAAGTCGTATCAACAATTTGTTTTTCCTGGTACACGTCATACGAAGCCTGGAAGAAATTCAGTTGTTCGTTCAATATGCTATCAAACAAATCATTACAAGTATCCCTCGGCTCCACCAGGCAACTGCCTATCGATATAGAGGGACTAATGGGAGAGAAATGCCGCTCCTCTCTCGCCTCATATCCAACCACATCATATGTGGCAACGGCGGCTTTCATAGGTCCTACCCCCGGACACCCTGGGTTGTGCTCTCCTTCTGATGTCCTGGCTGTGGAAAGAAGAACACAATGTCCCCCAAATTCTCCCTCTCAATGCGACTATCATAACCCCTTAATCGATTCTGACGAAAATTCTTCTTCCATGGATGAGGTGTGGTGGGGAGGGGTCTGGGAGGGTCTCGGCAGCGTATCTCAGAGTGACGTTTCGCCACCTTCGATTCCAGAACGCCCATACGACTTTGTATTCCAGAAATTGCATGGGTGTCTGACGCGGGGATGGGATTGGATTCCCATCGCAAAGCATCATCTCTGCAATGCAGGAAAGTGGTGGATGGGGTTCCCGCCACCTTGGCCAACAACATCCCAGAACACAACCTGTTACTCAGGGACGCAACAAAATGATCCCTAAGATTGTTGGCATCTAGGGGGATTGAACCTTCCCGAGCTTGGGCCGCCGTGACCTTTTCAAACAGCCACGCTAGGCGATGGGAGAAGTCCGGGCAGGACTCACCAACTCGCTGGGAAGTGCCAAAGAAAGCGGACAGGAGAGCATGGGCCGACCTATTGTCTCCATACACACCCATAAGACCAGTTAGTAAGGTTTCTGGGTCCTGCGTCGTCATCATTTGAATATCTAGTTCACATCGAACTGCGTCGGACACAGGATCGAAAAGAGCATCGATCTTGTCCTGGCCCTCAAGACCATAGTACTTCCAATAGAGGCGGATGTCCCTCGCGAACTCGACCACTGAAGGACCGTCGCACGATCCAAATATGCGCATGTGCCGAACGGGGGGTTGTGGAAAATTCCACGGAGCTGACGGTAATGCCGAGACCTCTGGGTAAGCACCCCTAATCTGAACCTGAGGTTCAGACAGGGCAGCAGCAGGGCGTAATGGCTCCGGAGGCGCAATTTCCACCACAGCATCCTCACACATTTTTCCCCTCTCGTGTTCCTATGAGCCATCATAAATATTACGCAATGGCGATCAGAACATATAGCATACCATTGTGATATTTCAAAATATATAGTATACAAATTTTAACGACAAAGAGTATAGTGGTTAGAAATATATGCCCTGAAAAATAATTAGCAAACCAGATGGTAAAAAAACCCTGTACAAACAGGAATGGCTGTACACACTAAAATTGTGATTAGCATATCGAGCAAGCATAGTGTATCAAAATGATGTAGAAATAAGTACTCACACTATTAAAAACATGAGCACAGGTGTTCCACGCAGATAGGCATGTATACAGCACATCATCCCGAGATAGCATCCTCAACCGTCCAATAGTTTTGTATAATCCAATAGTGAACTTGCTTTACGTAATTATTGCATACCAGGCCAGGTTAAGACAGTCAAGCATGGGGGATCCAAGGTTGATTGAAGAACTGTTAGCGCCGAACTTGAAATGCAGGATCCTGACCGGGGCAGCACACCACACCGGTCGCCCAAATGTAACGAATGACAAGCAAAGGGCTGGCTCTAGGTCTCTAACTTGATTGAAGAAATGGTCATTTGAAATACAATCCTGACCAGGAATGCGAAAAAAAACATAGCCATCTATATGCCAGTCAGAAAGGCGAAAAGAGGATCTTGTGAAACCAATATCATCCACATCATTATACGAGGACAATCATCATTAGAAAAACGAGCATATCGTGGAAGTTGTAGCAGGTGTAGATGAAATATATAAAAACATACAATCAACACCAGACTCACATTGCTTCTGGTCCACGAACGTACCTAGCGGGCAGGTCTTGTTTCATTTTTCTGACACCATTTGTAGTAGGGGGTCCATATTGTAGTGATGATTGTGATATTTAATGATGGTATACTTGGACGATAATATAGACAAACACTGTCTTTCAGACTTCATATATATTTATTTTTGTGATGTTCATCATGAGTAGACACACGTTCGTCCATCTGTCTCTATGTTTACTAATTTACTCTCACCGTCACTCCCTAACTACACAAAAACGTCATTGTCTCGTAGTTATGTGTTGCACTTCTACTTAGAGAGTGCAACACATAGTCTCAACTATATAATATCTAATTATACTACACTATCTATCTGACTAACTGTCCATTCCTCCGCTGCCACCTGGGGAGGGGACTATGACATCGGTATGATAGTCCCTGTTGTCCGTATAATTGGAAGTGAAAAT
Source organism: Arion vulgaris (assembly GCA_020796225.1). Classification (NCBI taxonomy): domain Eukaryota; kingdom Metazoa; phylum Mollusca; class Gastropoda; order Stylommatophora; family Arionidae; genus Arion; species Arion vulgaris. The sequence continues at coordinate 5,203,341 of CM036772.1, read as the reverse complement.
AAGCTCAGCATCTTTAACCAGCCCATTTTGTCTGCTGCCTGCATGTGCCATTATCAGACGTTGTCCTTTCCACTAGGTACATATCGTTTAATTGTTCCATCGGATAACTGCCACTCCTTTTCATTAGTGTGGTGAGCATTGATCCAGGTTTCATCCACATACACAATATCGTAACCTTGATTACGCATTTCCCGTACTTCACGTAAATATTTACTTCTCAGACGTACTAAATGCGGCTTCTCGCAGATGACATTTCTCCCATTAGCGTACTTCCTAAAAGTAAAGCCGATGCTTCTAACAGTTCTCCATAACGTTGATTTCGATACATCAATGTCATTGTGTATTCTTAACCTAATCTTCAGCTTTCTTAGTGTCACAGTTTCTTTGGAATCGAACATTCTGCAAATTTCTCTTCTAATCACATCCCTGTCTAAATTGTCTACTACTTTCTTTCTGCCTTGAGTCAATGTATTTACTGACAGTTCCATTAACATTGAGTAATTTATGTAGATATCTTTTACTTAAGCCCAAAGCATGCATAGTTCTCTGTTCAGGATTTGATATACTCCGATACAGTTTTCCACGATTAGATTCTCTGATAAAATATTTATTCATTTTCACAGCCACTGTATGCAGTGTAAGAAACTTGATTTTCATACCCATTGTATAACAAATCTAGAATACTAAACGTTTTGTAATACACCTATGCTCTGAAAACACAAACGGTAAATTGTAGCTAAACACACCGGAAGGATCATTATACATTTTTTAAAAGTGCAATAAAGCGATTAAAATCGGGAAAACCACGTGAAAAACGTGCAAGCCGTGGAACTTGCAACATCTCACAAATATGAAGGGGTAATACTTCTCATTATATGGTTGGCTAAGGAGATGGTCACTTTTATATACTTTACATAAAGAAAATTTAAAACCATATGTATGTTATTGAGTAAAAAAATAGCAACCTCGGGACATTACGATCATTAGATCATATGCAAAGTTACAACAATTACGGTCAAGCGGTTGCAGAGATATTACATTTTCCCCGCGGAAAATCATTTTGAAACGCACTATAGCATGAGTTTGTTGAGTGTCTATGCCCCAACTGGGGCTCGAAAGTCAACAGGGGAGTGAGACTTGCAGATATCATGGGAAATGAATGAACAGGGAGACCTGTGAGCATGGCTGCACTTAGCAAGCTGTAGAGCAATAGACAGGGCAGATACCATGAATGCCATTAAGGAGAGAGATTGGACAGGGGATTCTGGTAGTGACGTGGAATAAAACGTGGTTGGGCTGCAAGGGTTGAATGTTATAACAGGGAATAGACAATGTTTAATTAGTTAATGCAAAACTGAAATTGTAGTCACAGTATGCGGACAGTTAAGTTATTCTGAACATGAGATTGGAGCACATTTGGGCATGTTCCTTGTGCAGTGAAGATGACCTGATGACTGACTGAATCTCTAACTGACTGACTTACTGTCTTACTGACTGATTGTCTTACTGTCTTACTAACTAACTAATTAACTAACTGACTGACTGACTGATTAACTTACTAACTAATTAACTGACTGACTAATTAACTAACTGACTGACTGACTGACTACCTGGACTGACTGATGACTGGCTGACTGACTGACTGACTGACTGATTAATTAACTAACTGACTAACTGACTGACTGACTTATTGATTTACTTACTGACTAACTGATTGACTAACTGACTGACTAAGGGCCTGATTAAGTGACTAACTGACTGACTGACTAACTGACTGACTAAGGGACTGATTAAGTGACTGACTGACTAACTGACTGACTGACTGAGTGACTGGCTGACTGACTGACTGATTAATTTACTTCCTGACTGACTGACTGATTAATTTACTTACTGACTGACTAAATGACTGACTAACTGACTGAGTGACTGACTGACTAACTGACTGACTGACTAAGTAACTGATTAAGTGACTAACTGACTGACTGACTGAGTGAATGGCTGATTGATTGACTAACTGACTGAATGACTGACTGGCTGCATGACTTACTAACTGACTGATTGACTAATTAACTTACTTATTGACTAATTAACTTACTGACTCACTGACTTATTAACTGACTCACTGACTGATTAACTAACTGACTGACTGAGTGACTGACTGTCTGACTGACTTACTAACTGACTAATTGATTGACTAATTAACTTATTGACTGACTAACTGACTGACTGACTATCTAACTAATTAACTAACTGATTGACAGAGTGACTGACTGGCTTATGAATCTTCTCTTAATAATGTCAAATATTTCAGAGATTCTCAACTGTGATTGAGTATTTAAATGCCATGGCTGATGACAGTTTAATGTCTTCACATCCGATCGCTGTGTCTGTCAATGATCCAGTTGAAGTCGATGCTCTATTTGATCACATTTCTTATGATAAGGTGAGAGCTTGCTTCTACTTTGTGTTTGAGAAAAATATATGACATTTCTTCAGTTTCAGTTTTGAATATCTTCATTGCACTTCGGACATGTCCATAGGTGCTCCAATCTCCTTCGCAATATCTCCAACAGCGTCCAGCGACTGACCGTACCAGTTCTATTTTGATTGATGAGCCGATTCGTATACCTGTTGTACCGTTCTTTTCTTACTACACCAATCTTCAAACCCAGTTCTCGCAATCTAGTAGTTGACGTAGATTGATTTAGATGAAGGTCTTCTCTGCGACCACGCTCTATGAGGGCGTTCACGATGTCAGCTCTGTCCATTGGCTGGCCCTCTGATATAGCGGCAGAGCCAGCCAGTCTGTCTGCTCTCTCATTGCCAACGACACCTATGTGCCCCGGAACAAAGACAAGACTAATTCTGCAAATTGTTGACATTTCTTATGATAAGTTGAGAACTTGCTTCTACCGTGTGTTTCATTGTGTTTAAAAATGTATAAAAGAGGGGCCATGTGTGATTTTGGTTTGACATGGGGGACAAGACAATGGAAGTACTGGCGGTGACTAAGTCACACTTCTGGCTGGAGTAACAAAACTACACTAATGCATGCTTTCTGAGTGATTCATTGAGTATGATTGGAAAGGTAGAGGGCTGGTTCGGTGCACAGGCAATGACTTAGTCAGTGCAAATGTCAAGAGTTTGTAGAATTGCATTTATCTTTGTTCCCAGGGCTCATGGTTGTTGATAGCATTGAGAAGGCAGACAGATGTACTTGTTGTTGTGATTGCTTGTGTTGATGTACTTGTTGTGATTGCTTGTGTTGATGTACTTGTTGTTGTGATTGCTTGTGTTGTTGTAATTGTTGTTGTGATTGCTTGTGTTGATGTACTTGTTGTAATTGTTGTGATTGCTTGTGTTGATGTACTTGTTGTGATTGCTTGTGTTGATGTACTTGTTGTGATTGCTTGTGTTGATGTACTTGTTGTTGTAATTGTTGTTGTGATTGCTTGTGTTGATGTACTTGTTCTTGTGATTGCTTGTGTTGATGTACTTGTTCTTGTGATTGCTTGTGTTGATGTACTTGTTGTGATTGCTTGTGTTGATGTACTTGTTGTTGTGATTGCTTGTGTTGATGTACTTGTTGCTGTGATTGCTTGTGTTGATTTACTTGTTGTTGTGATTGTTGTTGTGATTGCTTGTGTTGATGTACTTGTTCTGTGATTGCTTGTTGATGTACTTGTTGTGATTGCTTGTGTTAATGTGTTGATGTACTTGTTGTGATTGCTTGTGTATGACTTGTTGTTGATTGTTGTTTGATGTACTGTGGATTGTGATTGCTTGTGTTGATGTACTTGTTGTTGTGATTGCTTGTGTTGATGTACTTGTTGTTGTGATTGCTTGTGTTGATGTACTTGTTGTAGTGATTGCTTGTGTTGCTGTACTTGTTGTTGTGATTGCTTGTTTGATGTACTTTTGTTGTGATTGCTTGTGTTGATATACTTGTTGTGATTGCTTGTGTTGATGTACTTGTTGTGATTTTTTGTATTGATGTATTGATGTAATTGTTGTTGTGATTGCTTGTGTTGATGTACTTGTTGTGATTGCTTGTGTTGATGTACTTGTTGTGACTGCTTGTGTTAATGTGTTGATGTACTTGTTGTGATTGCTTGTGTTGATGTACTTGTTGTTGTGATTGCTTGTGTTGATGTACTAGTTTTGTATTGCTTGTGTTGATGTACTTGTTGTTGTGATTGCTTGTGTTGATGTACTTGTTGTTGTGATTGCTTGTGTTGATGTACTTGTTGCTGTGATTGCTTGTGTTGATTTACTTGTTGTTGTGATTGTTGTTGTGATTGCTTGTGTTGATGTACTTGTTCTTGTGATTGATTGTGTTGATGTACTTGTTGTTGTGATTGCTTGTGTTAATGTGTTGATGTACTTGTTGTGATTGATTGCTTGTGTTGATGTACTTGTTGTTGTGATTGCTTGTGTTGATGTACTAGTTGTTGTGATTGCTTGTGTTGATGTACTTGTTGTGATTGCTTGTGTTGATGTACTTGTTGTTGTGATTGCTTGTATTGATGTACTTGTTGTAGTGATTGCTTGTGTTGATGTACTTGTTGTTGTGATTGCTTGTTTTGATGTAATTTTTGTTGTGATTGCTTGTGTTGATATACTTGTTGTGACTGCTTGTGTTGATGTACTTTTGTTGTGATTGTTGTGTTGATGTAATTTGTGGATTGCTTGTTGATGTACTTGTGTTGATGTACTTTTTGATGTGTGATGTACTTGTTGTTGGGATTCTTGTGTTGATGTACTAGTTGTTGTGATTGCTTGTGTTGATGTAATTGTTGTTGTGATTGTTTGTGTTCATGTACTTTGTTGTGATTGTTTGTGTTGATGTACTTGTTGTTGTGATTGTTTGTGTAAATGTAATTGTTGTTGTGATTGCTTGTGTTGATGTACTTGTTGTGATTGCTTGTGTTGATGTGCTGATGTACTTGTTGTTGTGATTGCTTGTGTTGATGTACTTTTGTTGTGATTGTTGTGTTGATGTACTTGTTGTGATTGCTTGTGTTGATGTACTTGTTGTTGTGATTGCTTGTGTTGATGTACTTATTGTTGTGATTGCTTGTGTTGATTGTATAAATTGTTGTTGTGATTGCTTGTGTTGATGCACTTGTTGTGATTGCTTGTGTTGATGTACTTGTTATTGTGATTGCTTGTGTTGATGCACTTTTTGTTGTGATTGCTTGTGTTGATGTGTTGATGTACTCTTTTGTTATTGCTTGTGTTGATGTACTAGTTGTTGTGATTGCTTGTGTTGATGTACTTAGTGTTGTATTGCTTGTGTTGATGTACTTGTTGTTGTGATTGCTTGTGATTCTGTTGTTGATTCTTGTTATTGTGATTGTTTGTGTTGATGTACTTTTTGTGATTGCTTGTGTTGATGTACTTGTTGTTGTGATTGCTTGTTTTGATGTACTTGTTGTTGTGATTGCTTGTGTTGATGTACTTGTTGTTATGATTGCTTGTGTTGATGTACTTGTTGCTGTGATTGTTTGTGTTGATGTACTTGTTGTGATTGCTTGTGATTGCTTGTGTTGATGTACTTGTTGTTGTGATTGCTTGTGTTGATGTACTTGTTGTAGTGATTGCTTGTGTTGATGTACTTGTTGTAGTTATTGCTTGTGTTGATGCACTTGTTGTAGTGATTGCTTGTGTTGATGCACTTGTTGTAGTGATTGCTTGTGTTGATGTGTTGATGTACTTGTTGTTGTGATTGCTTGTGTTACTTGCGGTGACAGAACAGGAACAATAGATATCTCTTGTGGAAGCATTATGTTGTCAACCAGAAAACAAAGAAGATATATAGAAGAAAAGCGTCTGGGAAAGGGTCATCTAATTATTACTGCAACATTGAAGAAATAAAAGAAGATGAACTGAATCTGATAAGATATTCTGTAACAACTGGCAACTTCCATATTATACAGGGTGTTCAAGATAATTGCAGCCCATAAATGGAGCTAATCTGGCATATATGTATGGATATGGGAAGGTTCAGTTATGACGTAGTATAGGTCAAGGTTGTGTGACGGTGTGAATTGTAGTGCGGAAGGGCGATGAACAAATGTGACGTAGGACGAGCTAGTCAGAACCGGTTTAAATAGTAAATAAACACAACTCAATGTTGTACCTGGCAACTTTCGAATTGTCAATGGGGCTGCAATTATCTTGAACACCCTGTAATATCTCATATAACAACATGTCTTGTCTTTCAGGGAAATGCAGTCATATACATGCTGAAGAATTTTTTGACCGAGGAACCTTTCAGGAAAGGTCTGAGCAATTATTTGCAGAAACACAAATTTGGGAATGCTGAGACACATAATTTGTGGGAAGCTTTTCAAGAGGTTGAAGACCTTTTTTTTGGTCATACATCATTGTGTTCATTACTAGTATCACTACCATCAGCATCACTACCAACAGTATCACTACCTTCATTATCATTATCATCAGCATCACTACCATCAGTATCATTATTAACATTATATTTAAATCAGTATAATAAGAAGCAATGACGCCTGTGCGGTGCCGAGACCCGGAAGGGAGGCAATGAATAGTACCACTGCGACCTACAAGGCATGTTGTAAGAGGCAACTAATGTAGGACCTATGGAAGCTATCTTAGTAAATAAAAAGCATAGCAGAAATTATTGTGCTGGCCTACTTGTAGGTGCATAACGGGCATAATGTACAATCGCTCTTAGGCTCAGATCCCATACAAATCACACAGTGGTTAACAAGTGGTCAATATGGAGCATTTGCAGAAGAAGAAGAAGCAATGAAAGAGCGGACAGGCTTGCCTCAACAGCATCGATTGTCAGGAGTTTAGGGGGATAAGTGAGATATTCTTTGTCCTCTTCACCACTACTGCCTGTTGGATGAGGCCACTAAAATCAATATTGAATTCATGCAGCGATTTAAGAAGTTTGGAGTTACCCATTGTACAAGTAGAACTAGATGACTGAGTGGCACAAGGAGAAGTGTGTTTAACCAGTGAGCCACTGGAACCATCAGTATTCATAACTTTCTTTGCGGGTTCTACTGAAGTACTTGTCTAGTGACACTCAATGGTGTCTCCTTCTGACCTGAGTCATCATGGATTCCTGCCCTGTTCTCATCCACAGATCTGTGTTTGCAACTCTTTCATACCATCTAAGTCTGAAAATACCCCGCAGACATCTATTGACAAAGGTCTGAATCTCATTTGTATTTAACTTGATGAATGGTGACTCCACGTTTCCAGCCATACAAGACAGATTTCACATTTGAGCTGAATATCCTGAGCTTTGTTTTAGGGGAGATGGCACCAGATTTCATAACTCTGTGTAGGAGGACAACGGTTTGTTGGACTTTCCTAATCCTGGCGTTAATGTCCTCATAATGGTAATAATATGGAAGAAAACTACAAATTTGCAGCTTGTAGAGATACTACAATTTCACATTTGATTGACGGGTATGATCCAGAACGAGAATGGATCATTGAAGGAGTGGATGAATGGAATAAAACAACATCTTACAGACACATGCAGATACTACAATATCACATTTTTAATCAACAAATGTTTCTGCAGATTTTCAGACTGAGATAATAAGACAGAATGTCAAACACAGATCTGTGGATAAGAACAGTACAGGAACGGGCCAGGAGGAGAAAATGGTGACAAGTCAGGTATACCCTACAGAAGACACAACTGAGTGTCATCAGACAACCACTTGAGTGGAAGCCGCAGGAAATAAAAAAGCCCCCTAAACAGACCTGGAGGCTGTGAATCTCCTTGAGGAACTGAAGGATGCTGGACTATCGTGGAAAGCCATAAAGAAAGTAGTAAGAGACCAGGAAAGTGGAGAACAACTGTTGAGGTCCTATGCTCCACAAGGAGTGGATAGGAAAAAGAAGAATATCACATTGAGTTGAAGAATAAAGCCAAAGCTGTGCTGTATTATATGTGTATCATTGAGTTGAAGAATAAAGCAAAGCTGTGCTGTATTAGGATATGTATCACATTGAGTTGAAGAATAAAGCCAAAGCTGTGCTGTATTATTGGATGAGTGTATCACATTGAGTTGAAGAATAAAGCCAAAGCTGTGCTGTATTATTGGATGAGTATATCACATTGAGTTGAAGAATAAAGCCAAAGCTGTGCTGTATTATTGATGAGTATATCATTGAGTTGAAGAATAAAGCAAGCTGTGCTGAATGAGATATGTATCACATTGAGTTGAAGAATAAAGCCAAAGCTGTGCTGTATTATTGGATGAGTGGATGAAAAAGTATACACTTGAGTTGAAAATAAAGCCAAAGTGTGCTGATATTGGATAGTGTATCACATTGAGTTGAAGAATAAAGCCAAAGCTGTGCTGTATATTGGATAGTGTATCACATTGAGTTGAAGAATAAAGCCAAAGCTGTGCTGTATTATTGGATGAGTGGATGAAAGAAGTATATCACATTGAGTTGAAGAATAAAGCCAAAGCTGTGCTGTATTATTGGATGAGTGTATCACATTGAGTTGAAGAATAAAGCCAAAGCTGTGCTGTATTATTGATGAGTATATCACATTGAGTTGAAGAAAAAGCCAAGCTGTCCAAATTTGAATAAAGCCAAAGCTGTGCTGTATTATTGGATGAGTATATCACATTGAGTTGAAGAATAAAGCCAAAGCTGTGCCAAATTTGAATAAAGACAAAGCTGTGCTGTATTATTGGATGAGTATATCACATTGAGTTGAAGAATAAAGCCAGCTGTCCAAATTTGAATAAGCCAAGCTGTGCTGTATTATTGATAGTGTATCACATTGAGTTGAAGAATAAAGCCAAAGCTGTGCTGTATTATTGGATGAGTGTATCACATTGAGTTGAAGAATAAAGCCAAAGCTGTGCTGTATTATTGGATGAGTGTATCACATTGAGTTGAAGAATAAAGCCAAAGCTGTGCTGTATTATTGATAGTGTATCACATTGAGTTGAAGAATAAAGCCAAAGCTGTGCTGTATTATTGGATGAGTGTATCACATTGAGTTGAAGAATAAAGCCAAAGCTGTGCTGTATTATTGGATGAGTGTATCACATTGAGTTGAAGAATAAAGCCAAAGCTGTGCTGTATTATTGGATGAGTGTATCACATTGAGTTGAAGAATAAAGCCAAAGCTGTGCTGTATTATTGGATGAGTGTATCACATTGAGTTGAAGAATAAAGCCAAAGCTGTGCTGTATTATTGGATGAGTGGATGAAAGAAAACAAAGTAACAACTAGATGTATATAAGATATCACCAACAAAGGAAAGGGTCTAAACTCTATTGAATCATTGAAAAAGTGGAAGATGTGGTTATTGTTATTATATTGTCTTGACTTACTTGACTTATTCCTCTCCGCTCCATGTGGAGCATAGGGCCTCAACAATTGTTCTCCACTTTCCCTGGTCTCTGGCTGTACTCTTTATGGTCTCCAAGGACAGGAGGGCACCCTTCAATTCCTCAAGTAGACTCCGTCTCCAGGTCTGTTTAGGACATCCTCTTTTCATTTTTCTTGCGGGTTCCACTCAAGTGCTTGTCTAGTGACACTCGACTATGTCTTCCGTAGGGTATGCCCAACCCATCGCCAACCTTTACTCCTCTTAACCAGTATTGTGTAACAACAATATTAGCTATAATGATGTGCATGTTAGTGCTGTGATAATGACAACAATATTAGCTATAATGATGTAGATGTTAGTGCTGTAATAATGACAGTAATTGTAATAAAATATCAACATGTCACTTCATTACTTGATAGTAATTAATCTCTGTATTGTGATCACCCTGTAGGTCAGCAACCTTCCTTCTCACCTGACTGTATCAAAGATCATGGACACTTGGACCAAGCAGATGGGACTACCTGTTGTGACTGTAACTAGACACGAAGGAAAACTTCATCTATCTCAGAAAAGATTTCTTCTAAGTGAATCTTCACCCGGAACTGGTACCACAAAGACATACCCACAGTCTCCATTTGGGTATGAACCTTTTAGTTGATTTTATATTTCAAATTGATAGCAGTGATAGAAAACAGGCAGACTTGCTGGTTCTGCAACCATGTGGGGAAGGTGACATTCTGAACACCCTCATAGAGTTGCTGCAAATCGATACCAATCCATGTCAACTGCTAGATTGCAAGAGCTTGCATTAAAGATTGAAGTGGTCAGAAAAGAACAGCACAACATATGAGTAGGTCCATCAATCAACGTTGAACTGGTATGGGTAGTTACTGGTCGCTGTTGGAGATATTCTGAAAGAGATCAGAGCATCTATGGACATGTCTGGAGTGCAATGAAGATAGATCATACTGAAACTGTTATTCTTCGCAGGTTATGTGCCAGATTTTCACCAGAAACATCTGTAAACCAATTTTTCTCTAGAATTTAGTTTAGTTTTAGTTGAGTTTAAAATATTTATCAATTTTTTGTATTAATATGAATGTTGAAAACTTAAACAAACTTGGTTGTTAAAAACAAAATATTCAATAATATTTTTATTTTCTGCATCGTTGAGGGAATTATTTATTTAGAAAGACATTGGTATAGTAACAATACTGCAGGTTAAAAAAACAAACATTTAATGTGGGTTGCAAGCTGTTTGTGCCGATGTACTTGTTGTAGTGATTGTTTGGGAGATGAACAACTTCAAGAGACATGTGTAGCACTATAGCAAGGGGCAGGCTTTGAGAACCAATCTAAGGTGTTTGCTTCTTGAACTGTTGTCATAAATCTGAAAATGCATATCTTGATGTTTACTTTCTAGAACTGTTGAGTCAAAAATCTGAAAATGCATATCTTGATGTTTACTACCTCTAACTGTTGAGTCATAAATCTGAAAATGCATATCTTGATGTTTACTTCCTGGAACTTAGTTAGTTAGTCTTTCCTCTTGGGCCTGTGGGCGGCATAGGGCAGAGGTCATAGCTCTCCATGTCTCTCGGTTCGTTGCTATTTGTTTTAAGTCTTTGATGTTTACTAGGCCCATCGTTGAGCCTTCTCTGGTGATGGTTCTACGCAGAGTCTCTCTTGGTCTTCCTCGTTTTCTTTTTCCCTCTGGTGTCCATATGAGGGATTGGTAAGGGAGTCTTCTCTCATCCATTCTAAGTGTGTGGCCGATGTAGTTCCAGCGGCGCTTTCTTCCTGGAACTGTTGAGTCATAAATCTGAAAATGCATATCTTGATGTTTACTTCCTGGAACTGTTGAGTCATAAATCTGAAAATGCATATCTTGATGTTTACTTCCTGGAACTGTTGAGTCATAAATCTGAAAATGCATATTTTGATGTTTACTTTCTGGAACTGTTGAGTCATAAATCTGAAAATGCATATCTTGATGTTTACTTCCTGGAACTGTTGAGTCAAAAATCTGAAAATGCATATCTTGATGTTTACTTCCTGGAACTGTTGAGTCATAAATCTGAAAATGAATATCTTGATGTTTACTTCCTGGAACTGTTGAGTCATAAATCTGAAAATGCATATCTTGATGTTTACTTCCTGGAACTGTTGAGTCAAAAATCTGAAAATGCATATCTTGATGTTTACTTCCTGGAACTGTTGAGTCATAAATCTGAAAATGCATATCTTGATGTTCACTTCCTGGAACTGTTGAGTCATAAATCTGAAAATGCATATCTTGATGTTCACTTCCTGGAACTGTTGAGTCATAAATCTGAAAATGCATATCTTGATGTTCACTTCCTGGAACTGTTGAGTCATAAATCTGAAAATGCATATCTTGATGTTCACTTCCTGGAACTGTTGAGTCATAAATCTGAAAATGAATATCTTGATGTTCACTTCCTGGTAATGTTGAGTCCGAAGTCACAAAACTGAAAATGGACATCCTGATTTCTGAGAACTGATAAATGTTCTGCTTCCGGAGTTTTTGTGTAAGTGCTCTGTTGTTGACACATTTAGCATGTTGGAAGGGGCTGAGCACCTGTTTAGGTTTTTTACAAATCTACCCAGTTTTAGATTTGTTTTTTTTAAATTTCAAATTTTGATGTATTTGATTTCAGATATAAATGGATTATTCCTTTCACGTACAAAACGTCATCGGATCCAAATAAGCAAACACTAGTGTGGTTATCAGATGAGCATGACCATGTTGAACTTAATGATAGTTCAATGAAATGGCTTAAAGCAAACGTGGATACACAAGGGTTTTATCGAGTAAACTATGACAAAGATGGCTGGCAGGAGATCATCCGACAGCTTTCTGTGGATCATACAGTTTTCACAGTCGCAGATAGAATGGGACTTATAGAAGATGTATTTTCTCTTGCAAGGTCAGTTTTCTTTGAGATTTTACCAAGAAATCATTTATGAAGAAAATTGTGTATTTAATATATGAACATTTATATAAAAAATATACAAATTTATATTGAAACATTTCTATGCTCCCAATTTTTGGCGTACGCAGTGGGACTACAGGAAATCCATATCCTTTTTTTTTAGATTATCTAAATTAAAAAACCTCTGAAGTTGAGTTCGATTTGCCTAAATCGTAAATTACTAGTGATCTACTTATTACAATTTTTCTTACTAGTAACCTACTAAGTTTATGTTTTCTTACTAGTGACCTATTTAGTTTATGTTTTCTTACTAGAAACCTACTTATTTGAAATTTTCTACTAGAAACCTACTTATTTGAAATTTTCTTACTAGAACCTACTTAGTTTGAAATTCTCTTACTAGAAACCTACTTATTTGAAATTTCTTACTAGAAACCTACTTATTTGAAATTTCTTACTGAAACCTACTTATTTGAAATTTTCTTACTAGAAACCTACTTATTTGAAATTCTCTTACTAGTAACCTACTTATTTGAAATTCTCTTACTAGAAACCTACTTATTTGAAATTTTCTTACTAGAAACCTACTTATTTGAAATTCTCTTACTAGAAACCTACTTATTTGAAATTTTCTTACTAGAAACCTACTTATTTGAAATTCTCTTACTAGAAACCTACTTATTTGAAATTCTCTTACTAGAAACCTACTTATTTGAAATTCTCTTACTAGTAACCTACTTATTTGAAATTCTCTTACTAGAAACCTACTTATTTGAAATTCTCTTACTAGAAACCTACTTATTTGATATTCTCTTACTAGAAACCTACTTATTTGAAATTCTCTTACTAGTAACCTACTTATTTGAAATTCTCTTACTAGAAACCTACTTATTTGAAATTTTCTTACTAGAAACCTACTTATTTGAAATTTTCTTACTAGAAACCTACTTATTTGAAATTTTCTTACTAGAAACCTACTTATTTGAAATTCTCTTACTAGAAACCTACTTATTTGAAATTCTCTTACTAGTAACCTACTTATTTGAAATTCTCTTACTAGTAACCTACTTAATTACATTTACTTTCTACTAACCTACTAATCATCTAGCCCTATAACGCAAATTAAAGCTCCCATCCCTACGCTAACGGCAAGAGTGGACAGCCAACTACATCTTCCACCTGGGAATAGACAATAGACTAACCTACTAAGTTTAAGCTTTCTTACTATTGACTTACTTAGTTTAAATTTTCTTACTACTGACCTATTTAATTTACATTTTCTTACTAGTGACCTACTTAGTTTACATTTTCTTACTACTGACCTACTTAGTTTACATTTTCTTACTACTGACCTATTTAATTTACATTTTCTTACTAGTGACCTACTTAGTTTACATTTTCTTACTACTGACCTACTTAGTTTACATTTTCTTACTACTGACCTACTTAGTTTACATTTTCTTACTACTGAGTTTAAATTTGAAAATAAATATTCTAGAAACATTTGCAATATTTTATTAATTGATTTGTCAACTAATTGTCTATGTTTCTGTATATATCACAGGGTTGGTCTAACTGATTACAGAACAGCGCTGGACTTGACCAAATATCTGGTCAATGAAACTGATTATTTTGTCTGGTCGGTAGCACTTTCACATATTAGCTTTCTAAGGCAGCGGATGTATTTAGAAGAAGAGTATGATCAGTTGAATAATTACACACTGACACTAGCCAAAGCTCATATTGATGTTGTGAACTGGGATAAACAAGAGAATCCAGTTGATGAGTAAGATGTGTAGATATATTTCTGTGTAAGAGTTGTTTCAACATAATATTATCTTTGACTTGAACCATCATCAAATAGCTTGTCTTGAGCAGAGCTTTGCAGATTTAACAGTCCTTTAGAATTTCTCTCTCTTGTAGTCCTGATGTACTGCTTCTGCACCCGTCATGCTAAAATCATCAGTTACATCCTGAATCTATCTTTTCCGTAGTCTTCCTCTTTGCCTCTTTCCATAATGTTCTCCAATCCTTCTTGTCTTTTTATATGTCCAAAATACTTCAATTTTCTCTCATTCTTATCTGTAGCATCAGGCAGTTTTTAAATATTTTAAGTTCTTTCTTGATATGTCTATTTGTTCATTTCTCTGTCCATGGTATATTGAGGACTCTTCTGTAACACTTATATTCAAAAGCATATATATACTTGTCTACAGGCTTGTTAAATGTCCATGTTTCACACCTATATTACGTTGCCACTGGGACTTTGCATGCTCTTTGTATACTTTACTGGAATGAAAATGAAAATTGTGGCTTATCCTTTACAGGACGTTGCCATCAACCCCAGTAAATGAGACAATTTTCTAGGCACTACTTATACATTCAGTAGTTTTACAATGATTTCTGAATAGTGAGGTCTATTTTTACCGTTCATAAAAGTCCACAAGAACAAATTTTCTTCCAAACTGCCCACCGCAGAGTTTCATCCAGATACTCTTAGGATGTGATCAAGCTCACTACTGCATAAGCTACAGATGCCCACTTTTTTACTGGAATAACTGGCAAAAATCAGCTGATAAATAAGCTGTGTATGCACATATTTACGTATGTGTAATTTTATCTAAATATTATCTTTGAAATCAACAGCATACTCTCTACTACCCTACGCCAATTTTTAGCTGGACTTATAACCCATAACTGTGGTCCTCCATGTTGGTTTGGTTAAAAAAAAGTAGACTGCAAAGTAACCTCTCTGTGACGCTTGTCTAAGAAATTTGTATGGAGTAGCTGAGTTGCTCAAACTTCAACTACCCCCTCTCGACTTCGTTGATAGAGTCAAGAGGAATGGTACGTGTGGTATCAGTTTGGTTGCAGGAGCTGCCAGTAGGGCATCACATAATGCCTGCCCACCTTAGGGCTCCAATCCGGATTTTCTCTTTGGGTTTACTCCGTAGCCTTTGCCTCTCCGAGGCTCCACAAGGCAGCGTAGCTATTTGCTCATAGCTGGGAATCTCTTGGATATAAGGGTTAATCCACTTGTTGGCCCCATATCACAAATCTAGGGGCCAAACCTCCTCCAAGATTGTTTGACGGATTTACTCCGGATCAGACACTTGAAAAAAAAATATTTTTCCTAGGCAAGCCAGGACCCCATTAGCCTTGGACCTCGCGGTCAAAGTCTCCTGGCATACACCACTGGGAGGTGGAGTTGACTTCTGTGCTCTGAGGATCATCGACATACTCCTACTTTTCACCACTCCAATAGAAACTAGACAATCCCAACCATGCTGAATGTATAGCCACTCAGACACACCTTGAAGACCTCCATAAACATAGCACACCTTGTAGACCTCCATAAACAGAACACACCTTGTAGACCTCCATAAACAGAACACACCTTGTAGACCTCCATAAACAGCATAACCCAGTTGATAAATAAGTTGTGTTCAGATATTATGTTAGTACAAGTTCTTCAATGTTTTATCTTAGTACAAGTTCTTCTATGTTCTCACTAGTAATGTTTACCTCCTCAGATTTATGCAGACTCTAATGATTGGAACAGGGATCAGCCTGGATTACCAGAAAGTGTTGGACAAAGCTCTACAGATATTTCAGCAATGGAAGAATGACTCACCCCTCACGTAAGTATTGGAGACAAAACTCTCAGATATTTCAACAATGGAAGAATGGCTCACCCCTCATGTAAGTATTGGGGACAAAGCTCTCAGATATTTCAGCAATGGAAGAATGACTCACCCCTCACGTAAGTATTGGGGACAAAGCTCTACAGATATTTCCTCAATGGAAGAATAACTCACCCCTCACGTAAGTATTGGGGACAAAGCTCTCAGATATTTCCTCAATGGAAGAATGACTCACCCCTCACGTAAGTATTGGAGACAAAACTCTCAGATATTTCAACAATAGAAGAATGACTCACCCCTCACGTAAGTATTGGGGACAAAGCTCTCAGATATTTCCTCAATGGAAGAATGACTCACCCCTCATGTAAGTATTGGAGACAAAGCTCTCAGATATTTCAACAATAGAAGAATGACTCACCCCTCACGTAAGTATTGGGGACAAAGCTCTTACAGATATTTCAACAATGGAAGAATGACTCACTCCTCACGTAAGTATTGTGAACAAAACTCTTGGATATTTCAGCAATGGAAGAATGACTCACCCCTCGTGTAAGTATTGGGGACAAAACTCTACAGATATTTAGATATTTCAGCAATGGAAGAATGACTCACCCCTCACGTAAGTATTGGGAACAAAGCTCTACAGATATTTAAACAATGGAAGAATGACTCACCCCTCATGTAAGTATTGGAGACAAAGCTCTCAGATACTTCAGCAATGGAAGAATGACTCATCCCTCGTGTAAGTATTGGGAACAAAGCTCTACAGATATTTCAGCAATGGAAGAATGACTCATCTCTCACGTAAGTATTTAGGACAAAGCTCTCAGATATTTCAACAATGGAAGAATGACTCACCCCTCACGTAAGTATTGGGGACAAAGCTCTCAGGTATTTCTTCAATTTAAGTTTAATAAGAAACAACCAGATTAAGTCAGATTTGATTTAAGTATGCAAACAGAATCACAGTGGAAGCTCAGAATAATTATCCATGTTTGTGTTTCATTGACTACAAGATAGTTTTCAACAGAACACAATTGTGAACTACTTTTATATTTTGATAAATTAACTTTTGGAAAAGAGATATAATTATTGATTATTTTACTTTTTCCTTTTGAATTTCAGAATCAGCAATGGTCTACGATCTACAGTCTACTCACAAGGTGTGAGATATGGCACCAAAACTGACTGGGACCTGGTGTTTCATCGGTATACCAAAGAAGTAGTGCCATCAGAACGGCACAGTTTGTTGAGAGCTCTGTCCCATACCCGTGATGCCAGACTTTTGCAATTGTAAGACAATTTAATGAAAAATATTTGGTCATGTTAGAAAGTATTTAAGAAAGGAAAGATATTGTTACTGTGATTCAGTGCTGTCCAACGTGGGGCCCGCAGGTGCCAGTTTCATATATTCATGCTGTCCTATTTTACTCCACTGGTTTTAATGTTATTCAGTTGACCACAAAGTGACCTCTCCATGACACATGCCTGCACAATTATTATGGAGTAGCTGAGTAGCCCAAGTGTCAACTAACCCCTTTCGACTTCGCTGATGGAGTCCAGAGGAGTGCAAACATGACAGTATCAGTTTTGGAGAAATATATTAAAGGTATATGTCTGGTCAACCACTAGTGACAACTGTTATAAGAAAGAGAAGATGGAGATATGTTGGGCACACCTTGAGGAGAAATGATCAAAGAATATCAAAGCAGGCATTGAAGTGGGATGCAAAGGGTTCAAGAAAGAGAGGTCGACCTAAGGAGACCCTGAGCGAACTTTGCTGAGAGAGGCAGGAAATATCGGTCTCAGTTCCATGGAGGAGATTGAGCGAGTTGCCCAGGATAGAGCGGTATGGAGAAATTACTTGCAGGCCCTATGTAACGTATAACGGTACTAGAGGAATTATTATTATTATTATAATACAGAAAATCTGGTAGGAGATAACTAAAGATAGGAAAACTTGGCATGAGTTAGTTGAGGGCCTATTGCCCCAATCAGAGTTTAAAAGTAACAAGAGAGAAACAATGAATCCTATCTGTCTAAGACAGTCAAGGACATTATATACCATCACGTTAAAGGAGTCAAGCTTACATACCAATTCTGAGGAAGCATAAATGGTATGATGCATTTTTAACAACTTTTTAGTGTAGGCTTTCCCACTTGGAGCCACCGTGTGATGAGCAGGACATTGACCACCATGATAAACTGCTGAACTATCTTTCAATAACTTTTGATCTTAGTCTACTTTTCTTCCAATCCAATATTTCTAAAACTTCCTTCGTTAACCCTGTGTACTACATTTTGACGCCTGTCTGCCCAGCGTGTTCGTAGCGCGTTGGACTACGGGTGACTATCCCTCTGTGTGTGTGGGTTCAATTCCTCGGGATGGCAGAAAAGCCACAGATTCCCCAGATTTACGGTGTTCGTGGCACCTAACCGAAGGGTTACGATGTCCATGGCACCGAGCCGAAGAGCTGAAAAGCTCAAGTGCTTCTGGATCGGAAAAAAGAACTACATTTTGATACATATTACCAAGTATTTTGTTGAAATGGTGCTCATTTTAAATAAAATACAGAACAAACAAATTAGTAGTTACTTCTGAATATGTTAATTTATTCTGGCGAAACACATAATAACAAAGTACTGTAGTTTTACAACATACAAAAACAATGACAATACACAGCAACGTTTCGACCAAAAAGGCCTTTATTAAGCAAATGATACAACAAAAGTGATGAATGTCACAGAACACTACATATAGACTTTGACAAAGATATTACAACGGTTAAAATGAATGAAAATATGTGACTAAAAACGAATAATGAAATAAATACAGAAAAAACTAGAAGTGGAAAAAGAAGAGTGACCTCTCCGTGACACATGCCTGCACAATTATTATTATCTCCTCTTTTTCCACTTCTAGTTTTTCTGTATTTATTTCGTTATTTGTTTTTAGTTACATATTTTCATTCATTTTTAACCGTTATGATATCTTTGTCAAAGTCTGTATGTAGTGTTCTGTGACATTCATCACTTTTGTTGTACTGTTTGCTTGATAAAGACCTTTTGGTCAAAATGTTGCTGTGTATTGTCATTGTTTAAAAAAAAACTACAGTACTGTGTTATAAGTGTTTCTCCATTCCACATAGCTTTACTGCAGTCTCCATCTTTATTGATATTAACTTATTCTCAATGTCATAGGTTGATGAAATATGGATTTGATGATTCAAAAGTCAAGTCACAAGACAGCGATGGTGTCCTGAGATCTGTTGGTGGATCGTACACTGGACAGCTATTTGCCTGGAGATATCTCAGAGAAAATTATGATATGATTTTGGACAGGTTAGTCTGATCATTTTGATGTTGATCTCGGCTTTATTCGTTTGGATCTTATTGCAATACTAGTTGGTCTTGTCATTTTAGTTTGATATTTTACTCAAATGTATTAGCTTGGCTCTATTGTCTTTCCCCAGGTGGATGATGGAATTGGTTGTCCACTCTTGCCATTAAACGTAGCTGGGGGGGAGCTTTAATTTGTGTTCCTCAGTCAGCTGAGTCGCCCTTGTTGTGTTATAACCATGTTTATTTAGTGCGGTCTTGATATTGTCTATCCATTATTTTCTTGGTCTTCCCTTGGCTCTAGTACCTGATCTCTTTTTATTGTATGCTGTTATTGGTGGTTGGCTGTATTTCATTCTCATTAAATTTCTGAACCACTACGTGGCTATATTTATAAATATAAATAATTATAAAAATGATCAGTTATAGGACAACTATCATCATAGCACTCCGGACATGTCCATAGGTGCTCCGATCTCCGCCACAACACATCCAGCAGCGTCCAATGACACAACACACCAACTCGATGTTGGTTAATCAATCTTTTTGAATATTTGGTATCTTGTTATTTTCAGGCTGCACCAATATCGACACCATATAAAAATGATTTGAATCTACAATCAAACTTACCATTAATGCTTTCAGTAAAGACAAACGATGCACTTTGAAAAGAGTTTTTTTAATTTATATGTTTCTTTAGTCCGCTATGTATTTAGATGTAGTAATGGTGCCTAATATGGCACCTTTGACTGATTTTTATGTGAAGGCTTGCTTTCCTTATTGCCAGTGTCCCTCGCAATTCTGGCTTCAGAGGTACATGTAATTTAGAAACCTAAGTAAAGGATCAGGGTTTCCTGCAGTTCAATCATTTACCGTGTGCACGCAGAGAATTTTTTGTCTGAGCTGGCCTAGAATCCCAGAATTTTCACAACAAATGGTCATTAGCACTGCGTGTTATCAATATCGTTATCGTTGACCACGTTGAACCAACCTAAATTGGGTATCAGAGAAACAAAGGGAATTAAATGTGGCCTTTATGATGTTGACCACATCCCTCATCATTTCTACTTCTTCTTGAACGCTTCATATTGATCACTTGTTAAACCACTCTTTGTGATTTGTATGTGATCTAAGCCTAAGAGCGATTGTATGTTGTGCCAGTTATGCACCTACAAGTAGGCCAGCACATTCGATTTACGCTTTTTAAAAAATAGGGTAGCTTCCCTAGGGCTCCTACCTCTGTCGCCTCTTACAACATGCCTTGTAGGTCACAGTTTTACTATTCTATTCTCCCGTTGCAGGCCCCGGTAACACACAGGTGACTCATCACTTGCTATTAATCAAACACAATCAAGGTCTAACACTGTATTCTCCAGTGAATCTCAAAGTATGAAAATAAGTTCTTTACTTTACTGATATATATCTCAACACTTGATTAGTTTCTGTTTGTTGATAAGAAATCCACTAATTTGAGAACCTCTTCTCTTACAGGTTTGGGAGTAGTTCTTTCATCATGTCCAACATCATAAATGGCGTAGTAGCTGGCTTTAATACTCAGTTTGATAATGATGAGGTAAGTTAAACATTACATTGTATAATACTTGATTTCTGCGCTATCTTGGAATAACATTTGATTGTAGTCTATCTTTCAAACATCATGTGGAACAAACAATTCAGTGCTGCAGGCGTGGTCTTGCAGCTCTCAAGGTTATGATAGCTGCACACATTGAGCAAAGACTACTTGCCCTTCTGTTTCATCAATTGGTTTTGTCCGTGTTAAATTACGAACTTGGCATACTCACGATATCAAAATGATAATGTGAACGACTCAAACGTATTCAGAATGAATGCATGTGTATAATCCTTGGCTGCACTAGAGATGCTCTCATTGTAAAGATGAGATATATGCTTGGCCTTCTCTCACTACATTCCCGTCATGCAATAGCCTAAACCAAGGCATATATGCAGGTGACTGTGGATATTAGACATGCGTTGCACAAGAACACTAATGACATTAGAGCACAAGAATCAGACGTGGAATTTCTTGGATGGCTCAAGTCAAGAGAACTATTTGCCAGGGGACTACAGTTGCGGCCCTACCAAAAGGGGAAGAATGTATCCCAATAGATGTTAGCATGGCCAACTACCACAGCGTTATCATTACTCTTGGAAGAGAATGTAGAGATTGGGGCAACATGAAGGCTGAACTCGCAGTTAAGTAGCTGATAGAAGATATTGCAAGTGATGATGGTGTTGTTATTTAAACCGATGTGTCTGTGCATCGTGGTGAGAAGCCAGGCTGGTGTTTCTTGGCTAGTGTGCATGGTAGGGTTGCTGCAGAGCAAAATGGAGAATACAGGACAGCTATTTCCAGTGTGAGAATGGTGGTTGAGGCCATGCTGCTGCCCTCTATTGGATGTATGGGACTTTGTTTACTGGGGCCGTTGTTGTTTCTGACTCTCAGTCGATGTTTTGAAAGATCCAGAATGGCAGGTTACGGTATGAGTGGATGTCATCTATAGAGGTTTTTAACCTACAGAGACTCACATGGATCTGTTGTCCTGGTCATGCGATTGTTCACAGCAACGAGAGAGCAGACATGCTTGCATCAAAGGCATAGAATGTTGGAGAGTTTAAGATGGATAGGGGGATGTTCTTTTGTCTCTTGGTGACCTACTGTTGGATGAGGACACTAAAATATATGTTGAATCAATCCAACGATTTAGGCAGTTTGGAATTACATGCTGTACAAGTAGTGCTGGTTGCTTGAGGGACAGAGAGAGAAATGTGTTTAACCAGCAAGCCACAGAAACCATCAGCTTGCTTACCCTTTGAAATCTGTTGGGGAAGACGGAGCACCTATTGGTCTGTCTGGAGTGCTGTGACATCAGTTCAGTAACCAATAACCAATTCATTGTGTCCACAATGTGTGTACAGTTACCTTTGATGTAGAGATGGTACCTGATCTTGATCAACTTTCTCAATTAATATTCTCAGATTGTGACGTTCTTCAAGAATAAAAATCTAGGTACAGCCAAGCTAACACTAGAACAGTCTATGGAGTATGTACAAAGTCATATCAGTTGGACCAAGAACTACTTGGCAACAGTGAAAACCTGGATACAGGAAGTATCTAAGCTATAAATAGTGTTGAAATCAAATTTTTTTTATTTCCACATTCCACTTGCTTATTTGTAGATTTGTAAGCTATTTATTGATGTTGTTTATTTTCTAAAAGAAAGTCTTCTTTATTTTTCTTTAGTCAGTCATAATAGTACTGCTATTCTTCTTCTTCAGCTTTTTGAGGTTTGTTGCTGCAGATATTATGAAAATTATCAAGTTCTATGTTTACTATAGACCTACATATCAAGGAGCATAAATAGCATCATATCCTGGAAAATGAAATATTTTGACCACATTAAACGATACAGGTGTTTTGAGAGAACGGTAATGGAAGGCATGGTTCCTGGAGTATAAGGCAGGGGGCGACCAAGACAAAGTTGGCAGCAGGACATCAAAGAGACATTGAAAATGACGCTGGAGGAGTCAGGAGAACTTGCTAGAGGCAGAGAGTTTTTCAAGCGGGCTGTGATGAAAGTGATGTTCCACAAGGGACATGCTACTTAATGATGATGTTTGCTATGTTTTTTTTAAATAGTTCTGAAATGTGTATCTAAAGACGAAGGATTGAATTCATTGCACCAGGTTTCCCTATTTGACTTTGTTCATCTCTGGAGAAATGACACCACCACCTGCCGAGAGTGTTGCACAAAGCATGCAATCTGTAGCTCCTGCAACAAGCCTTGGGATTCCTGGAATATATCTGAAATATTATTAACTTAAGTTATCTTAAAGATGTGAATTTATATAAGAATTGAACATATCTCATAGGAACTAAACTTGTAATTAGAAGACAAGATTAAAGTATTTAAAGATGTGAATTTATATAAGAATTGAACATATCTCATAGGAACTAAACTTGTAATTAGAAGACAAGATTAAAGTATTTAAAGATGTGAATTTATATAAGAATTGAACATATCTCATAGGAACTAAACTTGTAATTAGAAGACAAGATTAAAGTATTTAAAGATGTGAATTTATATAAGAATTAGCATATCTCATAGGAACTAAACTTGTAATTAGAGACAAGATTAAAGTATTAAAGATGTGATTTATAGAAGAATTATCACTCTGCCAGCGTGTATGGGCATTGACAGGGGACTATCCTCGTGTCGGTTCAATTCCGGATGACAGAAAAGCCACAGATTCCCAGATTTCGGTGTTCGTGGCACCGAACGAAGGGTTAGATGTCCATGGCACCGAGCGAAGAGCTAAAAGCTCAAGTGCTTTGGATCAAAAAATTAAAAATAGAAGAATTGAACATATCTCATAGGAACTAAACTTGTAATTAGAAGACAAGATTGAAGTATTTAAAGATGTGAATTTATAGAAGTATTGAACATATCTCATAGGAACTAAACTTGTAATTAGAAGACAAGATTAAAGTATGTAAAGATGTGAATTTATGAAGTATTTAAAGATGTGAATTTATGAAGTATTTAAAGATGTGAATTTATGAAGTATTTAAAGATGTGAATTTATGAAGTATTTAAAAATGAGAATTTATAGAAAATGTATTTCATATAAAAGGCAAACAATTAAATAAGTTCTAAAAAAATTAAGAAATGTGAAGTGTATTGTTGAAAGATTGAAGAGACTGGCAAATCCCATGTTTGTATACACATAAATCCCATGTTTGTATCATAAATCCATGTTTGTTGCATAAATAATATGTTTGTATACATATAACGAGACGTTATGTTCAATGGAAAAAACACAGTACCAGAGGATAGTTCATATGTACGGTTCCAACTTCACTGCAAAGGGTCACCCCATAATTGATCCGTTCCTGTGCCAACGAAAATCAAGCAAAATGGTAACAATGTCTCCTGTGTCGTGAACTAATTCCAGAATGAAACAGCCACAAAAAGCAACCAGCACCGCATAAATGCATATGGCCATCGCTAAAGTGTCAACACAAAACTGTTCATCACTTGAATTGTAATTCATGTCAAAGGGAACATAAATCACGACAAAATCCAGCTTTCTGCACACGCAAAACACTGCATACAGCAGATTGAGTTGGTTCGTCATTACTGCTGTCCGCCATTTTCTGAATACCCACAATCACAACAAACGCACAGCTGACACAGCAAAAAGCATTCCATGTGACATTCATAGCTCACAGCGTTGCTCAAGCACTAACTCAGTAGCTCAGCAAACGAAACCGGAAAATACCCGACCAAACATAATGGAAATACGGTAGCAAAGTCGTGTTCAGAATCAAACAGTTCTGACTCTGAATGGCCCTCCCACATTCCGCCATTGCTGGCCAGATTTTTTTAGTACTAGAGGAAATGGTTAAGAACGTGTTGGCAAGAGAAAGAGAACACTATAAATGGGAAGGAAACATTAAGAGATAAACAATGAACAACCAGTATATATCAACATATTAAAATACAAAACACATTTAGAAAGGGTATAATTTTTATTCAGTGGGGAGATGGTACATGATCTTATCTAGACAAGAGACAGAACATATCTGAGATACACTACAGCCAACTTTCAATGTGAAGATGGTACATGATCTTATCTAGACAAGAGACAGAACATATCTGAGATACACTACAGCCAACTTTCAATGTGAAGATGGTACATGATCTTATCTAGACAAGAGACAGAACATATCATGATGATATCAACTATCTAGACAAACAAACATTTGAGATAATGTTTTCGAGTGAAGATGGTACATGATCTTATCTAGACAAGAGACAGAACATATCTGAGATACACTACAGCCAACTTTTGATGTGAAGATGGTACATGATCTTATCTAGACAAGAGACAGAACATATCTGAGATACACTACAGCCAACTTTCAATGTGAAGATGGTACATGATCTTATCTAGACAAGAGACAGAACATATCTGAGATACACTACAGCCAACTTTCAATGTGAAGATGGTACATGATCTTATCTAGACAAGAGACAGAACATATCTGAGATACACTACAGCCAACTTTCGATGTGAAGATGGTACATGATCTTATCTAGACAAGAGACAGAACATATCTGAGATACACTACAGCCAATTTTCGATGTGAAGATGGTACATGATCTTATCTAGACAAGAGACAGAACATATCTGAGATACACTACAGCCAACTTTTGATGTGAAGATGGTACATGATCTTATCTAGACAAGAGACAGAACATATCTGAGATACACTACAGCCAACTTTCAATGTGAAGATGGTACATGATCTTATCTAGACAAGAGACAGAACATATCTGAGATACACTACAGCCAACTTTCAATGTGAAGATGGTACATGATCTTATCTAGACAAGAGACAGAACATATCTGAGATACACTACAGCCAACTTTCGATGTGAAGATGGTACATGATCTTATCTAGACAAGAGACGGGACATATCTGAGATACACTACAGCCAACTTTCGATGTGAAGATGGTACATGATCTTATCTAGACAAGAGACAGAACATATCTGAGATACACTACAGCCAACTTTCGATGTGAAGATGGTACATGATCTTATCTAGACAGAGACAGACATATCTGAGATACACTACAGCCAACTTTCAATGTGAAGATGGTACATGATCTTATCTAGACAAGAGACAGAACATATCTGAGATACACTACAGCCAACTTTCAATGTGAAGATGGTACATAATTTTGTAAGTTTCTCAATGTCTGGCTCACTGTTTATTAAAATTTAACATTAAAAAACCAGTATGTCAAACATTGTCTCCTTTCTTGTCTCTAATCCTGTTTTGTCTCACAACATCAGGATAAGAAGAGGTCAAAGGTTGTGAAATATCTGACAAGAGAAGTCTAATATATCTTAGACTTGTAGATTATTTGTGAATCTGTGTTGTGAGTTTTACAGTATATGTAATAATATATTATTATTTTGTGACATGTATAATTTTTTATATTAATATTTACTACTGTTACTACACCTTCTTTCTCCTGAGTATAGGACTGCATCTGTAACTTTTCACCAAATTGTAATCTAAACTTTAAAAAATCAAATCTGACCAAGATGCTCAACAGAAAACTCTAGTTGTTTAACTTTATTTAAAACTTCTATTTCTTGTAGCTTAGTTTACCTCCCACACTCTACTCCAAGTTATTAAACTTCTATTTCTTAGTTTACTACACTACTCGTTAATTATCTTGTAGCTTAGTTTACCTCCCACACTCTACTCCAAGTTAAGTGCATGTTTGGTTATGTTATTCCTTGCTTATTATAATTGTTATTATTGTGTTGGTTAAGGTACTTTCTGTTGCACAACTTGAGTAAATAAATGATGTCAAAACTGAGTATGGTTGATCACTTTTATTGTCTTCTATCATTTATGTTTGTCACATTATTCATCTAATTTTCTATCATTTATGTTTGTCACATTATTCATCTAATCTTCTATCATTTATGTTTGTCACATTATTCATCTAATCTTCTATCATTTATGTGTGTCACATTATTCATCTAATCTTCTATCATTTATGCGTGTCACATTATTCATCTAATCTTCAATCATTTATGTTTGTCACATTATTCATCTAATTTTCTATCATTTATGTTTGTCACATTATCCATCTAATTTTCTATCATTTATGTTTGTCACATTATCTATCTAATCTTCTATCATTTGTGTTTGTCACATTATCCATCTAATTTTCTATAATTTATGTTTGTCACATTATCCATCTAATTTTCTATCATTTATGTGTGTCACATTATTCATCTAATCTTCTATCATTTATGTTTGTCACATTATTCATCTAATCTTCTATCATTTATCTTTGTCACATTATCCATCTAATCTTCTATCATTTATGTGTGTCACATTATTCATCTAATCTTCTATCATTTATGTGTGTCACATTATTCATCTAGTCTTCTATCATTTATCTTTGTCACATTATCCATCTAATCTTCTATCATTTATCTTTGTCACATTATTCATCTAATCTTCTATCATTTATGTTTGTCACATTATCCATCTAATCTTCTATCATTTATCTTTGTCACATTATCCATCTAATCTTCTATCATTTATCTTTGTCACATTATCCATCTAATCTTCAATCATTTATGTTTGTCACATTATTCATCTAATCTTCTATCATTTATCTTTGTCACATTATCCATCTAATCTTCTATCATTTATCTTTGTCACATTATTCATCTAATCTTCTATCATTTATGTTTGTCACATTATCCATCTAATCTTCTATCATTTATCTTTGTCACATTATCCATCTAATCTTCTATCATTTATCTTTGTCACATTATCCATCTAATCTTCTATCATTTATCTTTGTCACATTATCCATCTAATCTTCTATCATTTATCTTTGTCACATTATTCATTTAATCTTCTATCATTTATCTTTGTCACATTATCCATCTAATCTTCAATCATTTATGTGTGTCACATTATCCATCTAATCTTCAATCATTTATGTGTGTCACATTATCCATCTAATCTTCTATCATTTATGTGTGTCACATTATTCATCTAATCTTCTATCATTTATGTGTGTCACATTATCCATCTAATCTTCTATCATTTATGTGTGTCTCCCTCCACATTAGTCTACCTGATCGTTGTTAGAGGGTTTGTGTGTCTTGATGATCATTCAGGATATGTCAGTGTGCCAGACAGGCCTAACAAGTCGAATAGACTGAGAGTTAAAGACCAGATCACGATGTAAGCAGATGGATCCAATAAGGTGATGTGAAACCATCAGTGACTGGTAATATTCTGTCTGCAACAGCCCATCCCAGCTGTGGACAAGAACAGTCCTCTTCCGTTGCCCTAGGAGGACATCTTTCCTTGTCTTCTACTTCTATGACACTTCCTCATATACTTCTTCTTGTTGTTCTCAATCATGTTTTGTCTTGCAGCATCATGATAAGAAGAGATTTCAGAACAGGCATTTGTGTGGACTTCATAACATGTCTTTGTAGCATCTTTATCTCTGAGGTCCACCTTTTGCGTGCGACATTTTCTTTGTATCCACTGTTTGAGTCATTGCTTTGTATCCACTGTATCGAGAACATTGCTTTGTATCCACTGTATCGAAAACATTGCTTTGTATCCACTGTATCGGATAACATTGCTTTGTACCCACTGTATCGATAACATTGCTTTGATCCACTGTATCGGGTACATTGCTTTGTATCCACTGTATCGGAGTAACATTGCTTTGTATCCACTGTATTGGAGTAACATTGCTTTGTATCCACTGTATCGGAGTAACATTGCTTTGTATCCACTGTATCGGAGTAACATTGCTTTGTATCCACTGTATCGTCGGAGTAACATTGCTTTGTATCCACTGTATCGGAGTAACATTGCTTTGTATCCACTGTATCGGAGTAACATTGCTTTGTATCCACTGTATCGGAGTAACATTGCTTTGTATCCACTGTATCGGAGTAACATTGCTTTGTATCCACTGTATCGGAGTAACATTGCTTTGTATCCACTGTATCAGAGTAACATTTCTCTTTGAGATGCACTGTCTGTTGGTAATCTGCTTACATGGCCGAATCATTTAATTTGTTGTTTCTTGATGAAGTTCAGTCCTGATGTTGTACCCATATTTTTCTGATGTCTTCATTTATAAACCGGTATCTTCTAGTCTCTCCCATCATTCTGCGTAGACACTTCATCTCTGTCGTGACTAGTTTTCTTCTATCATTTGATGTCAGCAAATATATATATATATGAGGATTAAACTATAGTTCCAGAGAGCATACACTGCACATAATGTAGAGTATAGTTCCAGAGTCATGGTGTATCATATCCAGCACTAGCATCTTTTCTTCACTTCTTGGTTTAGTGGGATCTGTCTTGTTCTGTCTATAAGATCCTCATTTGTGACCCTTTCATACCATCTCAGTCCTTCTATTTATAGTTGCTTGGTTTACTGGCATCTGTCTTGTTCAAGAATAGATTTTACGACATGGTACAATGGTTTACCATTCTCTCAAATCTTGCGCCTTCGTCGCCTCTGTAGCAAGGACGATGATTTTCTCGATAAAGCTCACGAGATGCTTGATTTCTTTCGTAAGCGCTTATACCCGGATAAGGTGCTTGCATCTGCTATGCCGCGCGTTCAGCAAATTTCTCGCCAGGAGGCTCTCTCTAACCAGCATAGAACTTCCAATTCTGACAGGGTGAAACTTGTCTTAACTTTCCATCCTCATAGTTCCCTTGTGAAGAAAGTCTTATTCTGTCATCTCTCCATTCTTCAGTCTGATCCTGAGACACGTTCAATCTTCCAACACTATCCTTTGGTGGCGTACAGACGGGACAGAAGTCTTAAGGATATGTTGGTTCACAGTCGCCTGAAGCCTAATATCCAGAGTCATTTTGGCACCATCCAGTGTGGCCGTCGGCGCTGCAACACGTGTGCTTATGTAATACAGACCCGCACTGTGTCTTTTCCAAAAGCCACGTTCGTTAATGAAGACAGTTTCACGTGCGAGTCCTGTAATATTATCTATGCCATTATCTGCAAGCGGTGCAACAAGGCCTATATTGGAGAAACCGGCAAGAGACTCAGTGACCGATTCGCCCAACACTTGCGCGATATACGCCAATGCTCTGTGACCCTGTAGCTACCCATTTCAATGATACTGGCCATTCAGGAGCTTGCGATGTCCAGGTCACAGCCATCCGATCATGTTCCTCTGATGATCGTAGTCGATTTGCTCTGGAGAACCGTTTTATTTCGTTATATGGTACCTTGCGACCTCTTGGACTCAACGCATTACATTCCTATGCTTCTTAGTACTTTCTCATCTCATGCCTTGTAATCTATATGTGTATTTGCTTCATATATATAATTTATATTTTCACTTGATTGTATATTGCTTCTCTTCTTTTCCACTTCTAGTTTTGTGTTGCACTCATTTCGTTATTCGTTTTTATTCCCAGTTCATTAGATACATTTGCATGTTTCCGTTATCGTCCATTTGTAAGTGTTCTCGGGTCAAAGGCTCATGAGGTTATGGTGGTAACATGAGCCAGGGTTAGCGAGGGGCGCGCTAACCAAGACCCTGCCCCAACCTCCACGCGGTGACCCTGGAAACAGACTCTGGTTCCGGTCTGGCTAAGGGGGCAGGGATCGGGGATATAGAACTACTGGTAGTGGTAGCAGTGCAAGTACGGAAATGCAATACAGATACATACTAACAAAATGCACAAATCTCCTGACCGATGTCCAACAAGATATTGCTCAAGTCCCTGAACGCAAAGAAACAGCAACGAAACGTCTCTGACATGGATGAGAGGTGCATCCAGTGACCAAACGTATGCCCACGTAGGGCGAAGCTCGAAGCCCTGAGGAGGGGGCAAACATTGCCGGCCCGTCGGCAAGAATAAATAAAACAGGACCGTAACGAATAAAAGTCTACCCTCGTGTCGGTACGAGAGAAGATTGCGGCTGACCCCGCATCGGTGGCCTAGTGCAGATAAATGTACTGGGCAAGGTTTGCCGAGCGCAAAAGAACAAGTTGCGTTTTAGTGCATAACGAAACTACCCGCTCTGGGAAAACCGTGCAAGGTACTGTGCGATTAAAAGTAACATCCCCGGAAGAACTGAGGTTGGAGATACCTAAGGGAACTGCCAGCATTGGGGCAACCGGGCAAGGTTCGATTGCAGTCGTAACTAACATCCCTGGAATAACTGGAGCGGGTGATGGTGGCGGGCGCAAAATCCTCAGTTGCGTTGATAGCGCCGACTGAAACGACGCTCTGCATTGTTTGTACTAGGTCCCATGCCGGTGCCTTTCGAGGTTAATTGCAAATTGCCACGTACCAACGCGCGTCTAGAAAAGGCTGAGAATGTTCCTTCTCCGGATCAAACTCAAAATGTACGGTAAAGCAAGACCGACAATGTACGGATCAGACAGGAAGTCCGGGTCCTGAACATTGGCGAAGGCCGATACTTTACACGGTGTTTTATACGAGTAAGACGCTGTCCGAGGACAAGCTGACAAGCCGAGAAATATTTCTCAGTCAGAACGGGTAAAGCAGCGTAACTCACTGTCTTGGCGTAGATCACAAAGCCCAAATATACGGCAAAGTTGATCGAAAAGGCTTAGATCCGAAAGGATCGTACCTAGGGAAAGTTCACCCTAGTAAATCAAAAGCTGGCTGAAACGGACGGGCGGGCCTAGTCACCATGGGCGCACAATCGTCCCGACGTAGATCACTCGTTCTTGCCAGTGGACCAATTATACATCACAATAAGAATGATCAAATTGGCCGTGAAGAACGATCGCAGAAGAAGAAGAAGAAAGAAGTAAGTGTTCTCTATAATTCGTCACTCCTGTTGTGTCGTTTGCTTGATAAAGGCCTTGTGGTCGAAACGTTGCTGTTTATCGTCACTGTTTCTGTATTTTGTAAAACTATAGTACTTTGTTTGTACGTGTTTCTGTATTGCTCACAGTATCGTTGACACAATTTATGTTATAATGTATTAATTAGAGCTGAGCTTGATGTGATGAAACTACTTTTTCGATGTTTAGTGACAATTTTGTCATCAATAATTTTAAATCACCGCATTCCTCTATTGACAATATGTTTCGTTTCTTTGTAAATAGTCTGGTGACCATGATAAATCCTCTTTCAGCTAAATATGGTGATGGGAATACAATAAACAACTTCTTACTGCAACCCATTAGGGTTGATATAATATTGAAATTTAACTTTGTAGACACAATTCTATATATCCATTATTCAATTTTCCATTTCATCTCTTCATGTGTTGATAATTCTATCAACTCTTCCTCCAGATATAATTCTGTTATTTGTACATTTTCTATTTCTTCTTTCTCTGCGTGCTCACAAGACTGGGATTTCGGATTCTCTAATCAAGGCATCTATCAACCACGCCATACAGTTTTCTTGGACGCTGGTGTAAGTGGGCCACCTCTTTTTTTTATCAGGTCTGCATACTGGGGGCAGTTCTGTAGGACGTGCTCTGTCGTCATATTCGTCAAACCACAGGGATATAGGTCGTTTGTGCCTATCTTGAATCTAGTTCTGTTCTCATTCTGTTGGGACCCGTCCGGAGGCGAAGTATGATAATATGGTCTCGTCTGGGCAGTTCGTAATATCCATCATGCTTATGTTTTGTGTATTATTTTTCCCACTTTGTTGTGTAGTTCCCTCTGGCGATGTTTTTGCTTCTTCCTAGCTGACCAGGTTGTCATCTTGAGGCATCCCTGCTCCCTCTTTAGCCAGTCTGTCAGCATCTCCATTCCACTTGAGCTTGCAGTATGAAGGCATCCACTGGATTACTACATTCTCGGAATCATGGGCCAACTGGGCTACGGTTGACCTGAGATCACTTAGTTCTGTGTTCCTTTCAGATTTCACTGCCGAGATAGCACACCAAAAGCACAATTTTTCCATGTATTTGTTTCATATGTTGTAGTGCCATTTTTGCAGATGCATTGAGGGCATCCAGCTCTGGGAGCCTGTATGACCAGGGAGGAGAGGTACTAACTCGTTGTAGTGTCTTGATTGAGCCAGTGCCAATATTGTCTGGTGGGCAAGCTCTTTGGAGTTTGCCATGAAGCTACTCTTTTTCAATCTGCCACTTCCGTAGCTGTTTATTTGGGGGTGCATTGGGTGGTTAATCAGTCTCTTGCATTTTTCTCCTCGTTGAAGTACTTTCATGTTCCATCTGTCTTCCAATGGTTGAAGTCCTATGGCCGTTTCCAGTATTTCTATGGGGGTAGACTTATGGTTTCAGTGATGATCCGTGCCTGACTTAACACTCGGCTTAGCTTTATGAAGTGTGTCTTGGAGATTATGACCCAAACTGCTATGCCATACTTAACGTACTTGTCAAACTCTCCCAGAGTAAATCCTTTTCGGAATGCTACAACCGGCACCCCTGTTGGTGCCTGCTAATTTGTTCACTACCCCCAGTCTCTTCTTTTCTTTTTCTCTAGATTTGTTTATCTGTGTTTTCCACGCCCGCCTGCCGTCCATCATGATTCCCATATACGTTGGACATTCGTCTATTGAGAGTAGGTGGTCATTGAACTTGAGTTTAAGCATTTGTTTCTTCTTGGATAGGCTGAAGACTGAAGAATTTTCATTTATAAAGGGCAGTCAAGACCTGGTCTATTTTTCTAGCTTTTAAATTACATCTTGCATCCTTGAGGTGGCTACTGCTATTGATTCTTCTCGTGTCTACAGTGCCAGATCATCAGCGTATATTGCACCAAGCACTCTGTTGGAGATGTCTTCCATAATCATTTTTAAAAACTAGAAGTAGCGGGGAGACAGGACCCTCCTTGGGGAACAACTTTTTCGATGATTGCCTTCCTGCTATGTTTTTCCTGGTCTTATACTTCGGCTGTTCTATTTACCAGATAGTGACATATCCAGATATACATGCGATTTTTGATTCCGAGTTTGAGCAGTTTGATTTGCAGTTCCTCCAGATCCTGTCGAAATCCTTCTCCATGTCAACCCATACTGTTAGTGTATGTTTCTTTTCTTGAAATCCACTTTCAATCTCCTGTGTAATGTAAGTTACTTGGTCTTCTGTTGATCCATGCTGACTGAATCCACTCTGCTATAGTAGTATCAATTGATTTTGCTCCAGTTGCCACAAGAGTCTTCTATTGAGAAGCATATCCATCACTTTTCCAATACACATAGAAAGGTTAATTGGTCTACTATTGCTTGGATCGAATCTGTCATTTCCTTGTTTTAGCTTGGGCACTGTGATAGCTTCTTTCCATTCACTAGGTATTTCTGCAACTTTCCAGCTCGCATTCAAAACTTTCAGCAGCTTTTTTCTTTACTTTCTTGCCTAGGTTAATGAGCATCTCATTTGTGATGCCATCCTTTCCTGGTCACTTCTTAAGGTTAAGACCCTGGAGTGCTTCTTCAACACGCCTCTGTCCATGTTGAGACGTCTTGTCTCTTCAGCTCTGCCTTGTGGCTTTCTTAACTGCTCTCCTATATTTAGCCGAGGCTGCCTCGAGTGCTATGCTCTGCTCAGTTTCTGATCTTTCTCTGGCCTGACTCAGTTTCTCTTCAACACTTTGGACCTCTTCTGACCAATAAGATTTGTAGTCTCTTCTTGCACCTCTAGGAATTGATTCTCTTGCTGTCCTCAAAATGGATATGTTAAGTAGGTATGTCATGTTCCATATCTTTTTTGGTGTGTATTTATGGGGTCACAGTAGATGTCGCCGAGCCTTGCAAACAGTGCCCAGTCAACACTTTTGTAGTTCCACTGGGTCATTATTTTTGGACTTGGGTGAAATATCTAATCTTCAAGGAGAGTTTGACCGGTGTGTGGTCACTGTCTCCTAGCTGTTCCATGAAGGTTCGATTCAAGTTGTGGGCAATGTCACCGGTGGCAAAGACGAGGTCTGTGGGATATATTTTTCTGTCTTCTGGAGTAGAAGGTTGGTGGGTCATCGAGTACATTCCTGAGCTGCAGGTTGTTATCTATTTCCACTGTTCTACCCCCTCCTTTTTTTTACATTTGTGTCTTGGTATCCCCACCTTTCTGAGTGACTGTTAAAATCTCTCACTACTAGAGAATTTGTATTGGTCAGTGTCATGGTTTCCAGCATAAGGGCTCTGTTAGTTTGAATCTGTTAGATGTCTACAAAGATGCCAATTCCTATGATTTATGCTTCCCATTTGTGCTGACTTCTATCTGTTTCATGGTGTATTTGTTGCTCACGCGTATGAGCCCTCCTCCGTGTGGCCTTATCTGTATAACTGATAACCTCGGACAAAGAATCTGTGTGGGGAGTTTGATGTGTGTTTACTGAATACATGCAAGGTCTATTTTTCACTGCTAAGCCTGTTTTTTGGTGTAAATGTCCTCGGCGTTCCAGCGGATTATGTTGAATCTCCTGAGTCTGTTGAATTTTGATCTGCAAGATTTTCCTGCTGCTCATTTGCACGGCGCACGGCGACTACATTTGGGACGGTTTTTTCAAATATGAAATCAACTGGCTGTAGCGTCCAACCATTGCCATAGCATAATCGGCAGCAGACAAGATATTATTCAGCGGAATTCTTTTTCTTAAAAATGTTCTTTCAACACGTCAAATATAGATTTTTCTTTATTGTCCGTTTCGAATGTTCTTGCAAATAATAGTTCTTGACAAATGTTTTCATCTTTTATCAATCGAACGTGCGCCAGAGGTAAAGACTCATTTGTTGGTAAAGAAGACGCATCAAGTTATAAAAAAAGTTCCAAAAGTAGTCGTCAAAACATCATTTCGACGATTCATCTCTACACTGTGTTATTTCTCAATGAGACTTGAAAATAATTTCAGACCGTGGCGTATGAAGTACAGAACGCAGAACCTCACTCACCGCTGGAAGTATCAATTCTTCGAGAATGGTGTGCGGTTTTTCAGATTTAGCAATAAGTAAGAAAATGTTGCATGAAGAGGTAACCCATCATTGTATTGTTTTGCTGCCGCCGAAACCATACCAGCCAAAGTTGGACATCTCGAATGTTGATATCTAACCTTGAAAATAAGATACATGTTCATCTTTTCTGCCAGGATGCATTTTGCTCACATGTTCTTCTAATCGCGATGGTTTCATAGTTTTATGTGAAAACATCTTGTGGAAAATTCAGACACATTGATAATGTCTTGTTTGTGGGTGATTGAATAAAAAATATTTCAAATACTCGACATCATAGTGTCTGGATTTCTTCTTTGATTCCGACATAACCTGGTACAATATCCATAGATTCTGTCTATTGCACTATTAATTTTTGCGTGTGGGCAGGACTGCGTGACTTTGAATTTTCAGCTTAGGGGGGCGGCGGATGGTCCCCAACGCCCCCCACAATTTACTTTTCAACCCAGCGCCCCCCTTGAAACTTCTAAGCGCCTCCCGGTGGGTGGTACCGCCTCGCTGGGAACCTATGCCGTGGATGATCTTCGTCTTCATAGATTAGACTTTGGTTGTCTGCAAAAAGTAATTAGTTGATTTGGTTATTTATTTGATCGTAGTGATCATTGTCTATGTCAATAAGGTCTTTTCCGCACTGTGTCTCTTTCACTATTCTGTCGATATAATATGTTGAAGAGAAGAGGTGAGAGCACACAACCCTGTCTTACTCCTGATTTTGTTTCGAATGAGTCTGTCATTCCGTCTGTTGTTCTTATCACACTGTGGCTATTTGTGTATATTGCTCTGATATTGTCTAGCAGTTGTCCCTTGATCCCATAGTTTTCTAATGTTTTCCATAGAATACTTCTATCTATTCTGTCAAATTCCTTTTCTTGATCGATGAATAATAAGTGTAACTCTTTATTATATTCAATTGCTTTTTCACTCAGTTATCTTAGAGCGAATAGAGCGTCTGTGCATCCCACTCTCTTCTAAATCCAAACTGTGAGGGTATATTTTGAGTCAGCGATGTGTCTTATGCGCTGTTCTAATATTTCTTGGTATATTTTACCAGTGTGGCTTAATAGTGAAGTGCCTCTGTATGTTTCGCATTCTCTTTATTGCCTTTATTTTTCCATAATGGGACTATTAATGATTTTTGTCAGTCACCAGGAACTTTTCTTTCTGTCCATTGGTATTGTAACACCCAGAAATGGGAGAAGATTATAATAGATATTGTAACACAGAGAAATGAGAGAAGATTAGAATAGATATTGTAACACACAGAAATGAGAGAAGATTAGAATATATATTGTAACACAGAAATGAGAGAAGAATATAATATATATTGTAACACACAAAAATGAGAGAAGAATATAATAGATATTGTAACACACAGAAATGAGAGAAGAATATAATAGGTACTGTAACACACAGAAATGAGAGAAGATTAGAATAGATATTGTAACACAGAGAAATGAGAGAAGATTAGAATAGATAATGTAACACACAGAAATGAGAGATAGAAAATTTTAATGGAAAATGAATATGTAAACACAGTAGAATTAGAATGAATGAGAAAAAAAAGAATAAATTAGATATGTGACAAACATTGTAATAAAGAAAATCACACTGACTGACCAACCACCCAATGTTTTAATATTCATTAATTAATCAAGTTGTATAAATTAAAAGCTCTCTAGCCCAGATAATAATATTATTATTAATAATAAACAAATATTTGCATTATTTAAGAGACATAAGACACTTCTATAAGACACTTTTAAAGAGACCGGTTGACAAATGAAGACATCAGGAAAAAGTGGGCACAACATCAGTACTAGACTTCATCAAGAAACAACAAATTAAATGGTTCGGCCACGTAAGCAGATTACCATCAGACAGTGCACCTCAAAGAGCAATGCTGCTCCGATACAATGGGTACAAAGCAAAAGGCCGGCCACGCAAAAGATGGACCTCAGAGATAACAGAGGCGACGAAAGAGACTATCTACGAAGCGCATACTAGGGCCCGTTTTAGAAATCTCTTCCTGACCTGACGCTGTGAGGCATACAGGATTCGAGAAAGAAAGAAAGAAAGAATAAGACACTTTGAATTAGATGACAGAGATCATGAAATCAGAGATGACCAAGACCTACTCCTCCTCTAAGTTGTATCCTTGGCTACATGTTGCATGACAGTCTTCTTGATAAGTCAGCAAGGAACAAAGAAGGTAGATAAAGATAGTCTCAAAATTATAATGCTGAAAAGTGTTGGATGTTTGACTTGAAAGGTAAAGATATCCCTTAAGTAGCCTCAGAGACGGTGGAGAAGCAGATATGTGCTTCTGAATATACACGTTACAGAAGAGTCTTTCGTGTACCATGGACAGAGAAGAGAAAAAAGAGATTTATCCAGAAAGAACTCAAAATCAAAGAGAACTTGATGATGATACAAGCAAAAATGAGAAAATTGAAGTAATTTGGACATATAAAAAGACACAAAGGATTGGAAAAGCCAATATAGAAGGATGCATCTCTGCAAGAGGAAAACCATGGAAAAGGTGACGAGGATGTAACTGATGATTTGAGAATGACGGCTGTGGAGGTAGGACATCTGGCCTATGAGAGAAATAAATTCTGAAGGACTGTTAGAATGACAAAGTTCTGTTCAGGACAAACTATTTGATGACGCGCATCAGAGCGTTAATTGTGTTACACTGTAACAAAGACATTTCTCACGGCGAACAGAGAAGACGACAGTAAAATAGGGTGTAAAGGCGAATGATTGACCTCATTGCACCAGGTTTCTCCCTTATGGCTCTGTCCTTGTCAACGTAAATGCAGGCCATCCGCCGAGAGTGTTTCTCATAGTACTAACTCCGCAACTCCAGAAACAATCCTAGGAATCTCATGAAACAATTGCACATGTGACTTGGTCCTGATTCGAACCCACAGCTTTTAGAACATCAGGTAAACATCTTAACCACTTGACCATAGAGACTCCACAAGAAGAAGAATATCAAACAAATCATATAAATAATAAAATGTAGTTAAAAAGTCACAACACAGATGTCAACAAATCTTATAGTTATGTCACAACACAGATGTCAACAAATCTTATAGTTATGCACAACACAGATGTCAACAAATCAAACAAACAAGATGTCAACACAGTCTTATAGTTATGACACACCACAGATGTCAACACGTCTTATAGTTATGACACAACACAGATGTCAACAAGTTTATATTATGACACAACACAGATGTCAACAAGTCTTATATTTATGACACAACACAGATGTCAACAAGTCTTATAGTTATGACACAACACAGATGTCAACAAGTCTTATAGTTATGACACAACACAGATGCAACAGTCTTATAGTTATGACACAACACAGATGTCAACAAGTCTTATATTTATTACACAACACAGATGTCAACAAGTCTTATAGTTGTGACACAACACAGATGTCAACAAGTCTTATAGTTGTGACTACAACACAGATTCTAAAAGTCTTATAGTTATTCACACACAGATGTCAATAAGTCTTATAGTTATACACAACAAGATGTCAACAAGTCTTATAGTTATGTCACAACACAGATGTCAACAAGTCTTATAGTTATGACACAACATAGATGTCAACAAGTCTTATAGTTGTGACACAACACAGATGTCAACAAGTCTTATAGTTATGATACATTAGTCATCTAGTTCTAAATATCTGTAAACTTTCACCTATTGATTGGCTTTGCATTATAATTTTGATATACAAAATACAAGAGATTGATAAAGATTATGTTTTCATTCACACTCAATAAATTAAAGCCTAGTCATGGTATTTAATATGTCACCTCTGACTGATTTTTGTGTGAAGGCTTGCTTACCTTATCACTAGGTACCTCGTCTCACCACTCAGGCGAGTCTTACTCCGACTTCAGATGTAATTGTAATTTAGATTTCCAAGTAAAGGATCAGTTTCTTGTAGTTCAAGCTAAACCAAAATATAAACATAAAACTGTTGGCCAAGCTGACCGTGAACCCCAGAATTTCCATGGAACTTGGCATGTGGGTTATCAACTATGCTATCGACGACCTCAATAAGAGATATCACAAGCAAATGCTATATCTAAATTAAAAGTTGATCTTAATATCTCTCTCAAACATATTCTATCCGTTGTTTAGATCAAATCTATTCACACAAAAAACCGATCAGCTGCTGGTGAGAAATCTGACAAATGTTGTCTCTAGTCATGGTGTGTGCATGTTAACAGATTTTGTTGTGTCCATCTCTTAGTATGTTGCTCTACTTAGGGTGAAATATGTAAATGTAACGTAAGCTAGTTTTACAAAGTACAGAAGCAAGACACAACAACACTGACCAAAACATCTTTACCAAGTTAAAAGCAAAAAACACTATACATACACATTTGACTAAATACAAGACAATGGTTCTATGCGACATTACCAAGTAGCAGATATAATAACAGACTAAATACAAGACAATGGTTCTATGCGACATTACCAAGTAGCAGATATAATAACAGACTAAATATAAGACGATGGTTCTATGACAGACTTTATAGACATTGTGAAACAATCCTAAAAACCCTACAATGAAAATATGTGAAAAACCCCAAAATATAAAAAAAAATAAAATAATAAAACAAATATATATATATATATTCCCCTCTATTGTAATGAGTTACACAAGTTTCATACGGCAATTTCTCCGTACTGCTCTATCCTGGACAACTTATTCAATATCTTCTAGGAAAATGTATAAGATATTTCTCATCTCTCTAAGTAAAGTTTGTTTCTGGGTATCCACAGGGTGCCCTTTCATTCTTGAACCATTTGCCTGTAACATCAAGGCCTGCTTTTTTATTCTTTGATAATGTTTTCTCAGAGTATGCCCAACAGATCTCCATCTTCTTTTTTTTAAAAAGAATACAAGTTGTTGCTAGTGGCGGCTGACTAGATCTTACTTGGATATCATCACCTCTCCTGAATTTGTCCCATTTTATGTTATTACTTCCCAGGCATATATATATATATATACACGAGTGTATATATAGAGAGAGCGATATAAAATAATGTACCCCTCTCGTACTGTTATACATTACATAGAACCTGTAAACAAGTCCTCTATATCCCTCTATCCTATACATTGAGTCAATGGGTCAAAGAGTTTGCAAGGTACCATTTCTTCTTTTTCTTTTCCTTAGATACCATATAAAGATATAAAATAATTTTCAAGAGCAAATCAACTCCAATTATCAGAGGAATATGATTGGATGGATGTAACCTGAATGTTGAAAGCTTCAAACAGTCATTGTCATTGCAGTGAGAGACTACAGGGCTCACAGAGCATTCATGATATCACACAAATGTTGTTCTAAACTCACGCATGTTACGATGATTGTGCACAACAATCATCCCAGATTTACCTTTCACAAACGATGACATTCAAAGTATAACTGAAAGATGCAACTCTGATCAGATTGGAATTAGTGACTACAGTTCCATGAAACAGCACATAAACAGCACATGAACATGGAGAAATCATTTCTTGCTTATTCCATTATTCATATATCTATAGATATAGATTTCCTTTACGTATTCCATTATTTATATATATAGATATATATAAATTGTTTATTTACTAATCCCCTTCTTGATATATATATATTTACTAGCAGATGCACCCGTTCTTGGCACGGGGAATTTAGTTTAAATCTAGTTGTAAAGTCCCAAAAAGTGCGAGATTGATCATATTAAAGAAACATAACTGTCCCCTCAAAATAGGTTGCTTTCCCATTAATAACAATATGTTTTCTCACCATGTTTGGTGGGAAAACTTTGCCGGTTGACCACATATGAGTAAAATGTCCCTCATTCCGATTGCCAGTAAAACCTGATAAAATAGAATTCCCGTGAAAGTAGACAAATAACAACTGAATTTATTCAGATTATAAACTGATCAAATAGTGACCAGATGTGTTAATAAAAGTAAAATTTAAAAAAATTGTTGTCCTTCCCGTGAATGGGTCTCTCCCATGGCAGATATCATCTAATCCATTCGGCCATTGCCAGACATACTGAAATACCAATAAATAGCATCAAATATTAGCGTAACATATGACCGGCATGTGAAAACATGGATAGAACTTTTCAGTTGTTAACTTGTCATGGCCATTTCGTTAAGTTAGAATTTAGATATAGAATGTCCGTAAGATATCCAGATATCTTGAAACAATGGGAACAGATATACATACAATTACTTTCAAGTGATTCTTCAAGAGAAATAGATTGAATTAACTTATTACTTTCTTGATATATATATATTTCATTTACTAATTTTTTTCTGAGATATACATTTCAAATCTCTGATGAAGTTACACTGTAACTATTCAAGATATTAGAAACATTTTTCTGAGATATATATTTGAAATATTGGGTGAAGTTACATCGTAACTATTCAAGATATTAGAAACATTTTTCTGAGATATATATTTGAAATATTGGATGAAGTTACACTGTAACTATTCAAGATATTAGAAACATTTTTCTGAGATATGTATTTGAAATATTGGATGAAGTTACACTGTAACTATTCAAGATATTAGAAACATTTTTCTGAGATATATATTTGAAATATTGGATGAAGTTACACTGTAACTATTCAAGATATTAGAAACATTTTTCTGAGATATGTATTTGAAATATTGGATGAAGTTACACTGTAACTATTCAAGATATTAGAAACATTTTTCTGAGATATATATTTCAAATATTGGACGAAGTTACACTGTAACTATTCAAGATATCAGAAACATTTTTCTAGTTCTAATGTCTGAATATTAAAATGTTATGATGGCTTCTAACTTGGTTTTACAATTTAAAAATATGGAATATATGCAACATAGATAGCTTGCTCTAATCTAAAAGTGGGGACATAGGATGTGGAAATAAAAGTATTTGCTTTAATTTTTTTTTAATGTGTGTAACCATCCTTTGATTGCTGCCATGTTGTTCTTGTCCCAGATGATCTTGTTTTGCACTTTCTCCTGGTATTCTGTTAGCACTGACGCGATTAAACCCAGATCATTTTGCTTGAAAAAAGACATAACCTGAAAATAGAAATTGAAAAAGCTGATTAAGATCAAGTATCATCTCTATATTGAAGGTTGACTAGTATATCTTCTTTTTTGCTATTATTCTGCCGTGTGAGGTCACGAGTAGTCACGGCATCTATTCTGCCGTGTGAGGTCACGAATAGTCGCGGCATCTATTATGCCATGTGAGGTCACGAGTAGTTGCGGCAACTATTCTGCCGTGTGAGGTCACGAGTAGTCACGGCATCTATTATGCCATGTGAAGTCACGAGTAGTCACGGTATCTATTCTGCCGTGTGAAGTCACGAGTAGGTACGGCATCTATTATGCCATGTGAAGTCACGAGTAGTCACGGTATCTATTCTGCCGTGTGAGGTCACGAGTAGACACGGCATCTATTCTGCCGTCTGAGGTCACGAGTAGTCACGGCATCTATTATGCCATGTAAGGTCACGAGTAGTTGCGGTATCTATTATGCCATGTGAGGTCACGAGTAGTTGCGGCATCTATTCTGCCATGTGAGGTCACGAGTAGTTG
Source organism: Arion vulgaris (assembly GCA_020796225.1). Classification (NCBI taxonomy): domain Eukaryota; kingdom Metazoa; phylum Mollusca; class Gastropoda; order Stylommatophora; family Arionidae; genus Arion; species Arion vulgaris. Next base: position 5,159,855 of record CM036772.1, on the reverse strand, counting down.
CGGCATCTATTCTGCCATGTGAGGTCACGAGTAGTCACGGCATCTATTATGCCATGTGAAGTCACGAATAGTTGCGGCATCTATTCTGCCATGTGAGGTCACGAGTAGCGATCAACCTGTCATCTATTATGCCATGTGAAGTCACGAGTAGTCACAGCATCTATTCTGCCATGTAAAGTCACGAGTAGTCACGGCATCTATTATGCCATGTGAGGTCACGAGTAGTCACGGCATCTATTCTGCCGTGTGAAGTCACGAGTAGTCACGGCATCTATTATGCCATGTGAAGTCACGAGTAATCACGGCATCTATTCTGCCGTGTGAAGTCACGAATAGTTGCGGCATCTATTCAGCTGTTTGAAGTCACGAGTAGTCGTGGTATCTATTCTGCTGTGTGAAGTCACGAAGCGTCGCGGCATATATTCTGCCGTGTGAAGTCACGAGTAGTGCGGCATCTATTTGCCAGTGAAGTCACGAGTAGTTGCGGCATCTATTCTGCCATGTGAGGTCACGAGTAGTACGGCATCTATTCTGCCGTTGAAGTCACGAGTAGTCCGGCATCTATTATGCCTGTGAGGTCAGAGTAGTACGGCATCTATTCTGCCATGTGAAGTCACGAGTAGTTGCGGCATCTATTCTGCCATGTGAGGTCACGAGTAGTCACGGCATCTATTCTGCCGTTTGAAGTCACGAGTAGTCACGGCATCTATTATGCCATGTGAGGTCACGAGTAGTCACGGCATCTATTCTGCCGTGTGAAGTCACGAGTAGTGCGGCATCTATTCTGCCATGTGAAGTCACGAGTAGTTGCGGCATCTATTATGCCATGTGAAGTCACGAGTAGTCACGGCATCTATTATGCCATGTGAGGTCACGAGTAGTCACGGCATCTATTATGCCTGTGAGTCACGAGTAGTCACGGCATCTATTCTGCCGTGTGAAGTCACGAATAGTTGTGGCATCTATTCTGCTGTTTGAAGTCACGAGTAGTCGTGGTATCTATTCTGCTGTGTGAAGTCACGAATAGTCGCGGCATCTATTCTGCTGTGTGAAGTCACGAGTAGTCGCGGCATATATTCTGCCGTGTGAAGTCACGATTAGTCGCGGCATCTATTCTGCCGTGTGAAGTCACGAGTAGTCGCGGCATCTATTCTGCTGTGTGAAGACAGAGTAGTCGCGCATCTATTCTGCTGTGTGAAGACACGAGTAGTCGCGGCATATATTCTGCCGTGTGATGTCACGAGTAGATGCGGCATCTATTCTGTTATCTCTGACTGATTCTTGCCTTGCTTTTCTTAGCAGCAGTGTCCCTCGTCATTTTGACGAACCTTGCTCCGACTTCAGAAGTACTTTTAGTTTAGATCTTCAGGTCAAGGATTATAATCTTACATAGACCAACTCGGCACCGTGTGCACACGAAATAATCTTACATAGACCAACTCGGCACCGTGTGACACCTGAAAATAGTCTTACGTAGATCAACTCGCACCGTGCACACGAAAATAGTCTTACGTAGACCAACTAGGCACCGTGTGCACACCGAAAATAGTCTTACGTAGATCAACTCGGCACCGTGTGCAACCGAAAATAGTCTTACGTAGACAACTGGCAATGTGGCACCGAAAATAATCTTGCATAGACCAACTCGGCAATGGGTCACGAAATAATCTTACATAGACCAACTCGGCAATGGGTGCACACCGAAAATAATCTTACATAGACCAACTCGGCACCGTGTGCACACCGAAAATAGTCTTACGTAGATCAACTCGGCACCGTGTGCACACGAAAATAGTCTTGTAGACCAACTAGGACGTGTACACGAAAATAGTCTTACGTAGATCAACTCGGCACCGTGTGACACTGAAAATAGTCTTCATAGACCAACTGCAATGTGCACACCGAAAATAATCTCATAGACCAACTCGGCAATGGTGCACACCGAAATAATCTTACATAGACCAACTCGGCAATGGGTGCACACGAAAATAATCTTACATAGACCACTCGGCAATGTTGCACACGAAAATAGTCTATATAGACCAACTCGGCAATGGTTGACACGAAAATAATCTTACATAGACCAACTCTGCACCGTGTGCACACCGAAAATAGTCCTACGTAGACCAACTCGGCACCGTGTGCACACCGAAAATAGTCTTACATAGACCAACTCGGCACCGTGTGCACACCGAAAATAGTCTTACGTAGACCAACTCGGCACCGTGTGCACGAAAATAATCTCGAGACCAACTCGGCAATGTGTGCCATGTGAGGTCACGAGTAGTTGCGGCATCTATTATGCCATGTGAGGTCACGAGTAGTTGCGGCATCTATTCTGCCGTGTGAAGTCACGAGTAGTTGCGGCATCTATTATGCCATGTGAGGTCACGAGTAGTCACGGCATCTATTATGCCGTGTGAAGTCACGAGTAGTTGCGGCATCTATTATGCCATGTGAAGTCACGAGTAGTCACGACATCTATTCTGCCGTGTGAGGTCACGAGTAGTTGCGGCATCTATTATGCTATGTGAAGTCACGAGTAGTCACGGCATCTATTATGCCATGTGAGGTCACGAGTAGTCACGGTATCTATTCTGCCGTAGAAGTCACGAGTAGTCACGATCTATTCTGCCGTGTGAAGTCACGAGTAGTTGTGGTATCTATTATGCCATGTGAAGTCACGAGTAGTCACGGCATCTATTATGCCATGTGAAGTCACGAATAGTTGCGGCATCTATTCTGCCGTGTGAAGTCACGAGTAGTCACGGCATCTATTATGCCATGTGAAGTCACGAGTAGTCACGGCATCTATTCTGCCGTGTGAGGTCACGAGTAGTTGCGGCATCTATTATGCCATGTGAGGTCACGAGTAGTTGCGGCATCTATTATGCCATGTGAAGTCACGAGTAGTTGTGGCATCCATTCTGCCATGTGAAGTCACGAGTAGTTGCGGCATCTATTCTGCCATGTGAAGTCACGAGTAGTCACGGCATCTATTATGCCATGTGAGGTCACGAGTAGTCACGGCATCTATTCTGCCGTGTGAAGTCACGAATAGTTGTGGCATCTATTCTGCTGTTTGAAGTCACGAGTAGTCGTGGTATCTATTCTGCTGTGTGAAGTCACGAATAGTCGCGGCATCTATTCTGCTGTGTGAAGTCACGAGTAGTCGCGGCATATATTCTGCCGTGTGAAGTCACGATTAGTCGCGGCATCTATTCTGCCGTGTGAAGTCACGAGTAGTCGCGGCATCTATTCTGCTGTGTGAAGACACGAGTAGTCGCGGCATCTATTCTGCTGTGTGAAGACACGAGTAGTCGCGGCATATATTCTGCCGTGTGATGTCACGAGTAGATGCGGCATCTATTCTGTTATCTCTGACTGATTCTTGCCTTGCTTTTCTTAGCAGCAGTGTCCCTCGTCATTTTGATGAACCTTGCTCCGACTTCAGAAGTACTTTTAGTTTAGATCTTCAGGTCAAGGATTATAATCTTACATAGACCAACTCGGCACCGTGTGCACACGAAATAATCTTACATAGACCAACTCGGCACCGTTACACGAAATAGTCTTACGTAGATCAACTCGGCACCGTGTGCACACCGAAAATAGTCTTACGTAGACCAACTAGGCACCGTGTGCACACCGAAAATAGTCTTACGTAGATCAACTCGGCACCGTGGCAACTCGAAAATAGTCTTACATAGACCAACGCAATGTGCACACCGAAAATAATCTTACATAGACCAACTCGGCAATGGGTGCACACCGAAAATAATCTTACATAGACCAACTCGGCAATGGGTGCACACCGAAAATAATCTTACATAGACCAACTCGGCAATGTGTGCACACCGAAAATAGTCTTATATAGACCAACTCGGCAATGGGTGCACACCGAAAATAATCTTACATAGACCAACTCTGCACCGTGTGCACACCGAAAATAGTCCTACGTAGACCAACTCGGCACCGTGTGCACACCGAAAATAGTCTTACGTAGACCAACTCGGCACCGTGTGCACACCGAAAATAGTCCTACGTAGACCAACTCGGCACCGTGTGCACACCGAAAATAATCTTACGTAGACCAACTCGGCAATGTGTGCTGAGGTCACGAGTAGTTCGCATCTATTATGCCATGGAGGTCACAGTAGTTGCGGCATCTATTCTGCCGTGTAAGTCACAGATTGCGGCATCTATTATGCCATGTAGGTCAGAGTAGTCACGGCATCTATTATGCCGTGAAGTCACGAGAGTTGCGGCATCTATTTGCCATGTAAGTCACAGTAGTCAGACATCTATTCTGCCGTGTGAGGTCACGAGTAGTTGCGGCATCTATTATGCTATGTGAAGTACGAGTAGTCACGGCATCTATTAGCCATGTAGGTCACGAGTAGTCACGTATCTATTCTGCCGTAGAAGTCACAGTAGTCACGGCATCTATTCTGCCGTGTGAAGTCACGAGTAGTTGTGGTATCTATTATGCCATGTGAAGTCACGTAGTCACGGCATCTATTAGCCTGTGAAGTCACGAATAGTTGCGGATCTATTCTGCCGTGAAGTCACAGTAGTCACGGCATCTATTATGCCATGTGAAGTCACAGTGTCACGGCATCTATTCTGCCGTGTGAGGTCACGAGTAGTTGCGGCATCTATTATGCCATGTGAGGTCACGAGTAGTTGCGGCATCTATTATGCCATGTGAAGTCACGAGTAGTTGTGGCATCCATTCTGCCATGTGAAGTCACGAGTAGTTGCGCATCTATTCTGCCATGTGAAGTCACGAGAGTCACGGCATCTATTATGCCATGTGAGGTCACGAGTATCACGGTATCTATTCTGCCGTAGAAGTCACGTAGTTGTGGTATCTATCATGCCATGTGAAGTCACGAGTAGTCACGGCATCTATTATGCCATGTGAAGTCACGAATAGTTGCGGCATCTATTCTGCCGTGTGAAGTCACGAGTAGTCACGGCATCTATTATGCCATGTGAAGTCACGAGTAGTCACGGCATCTATTCTGCCGTGTGAGGTCACGAGTAGTTGCGGCATCTATTATGCCATGTGAAGTCACGAGTAGTTGCGGCATCTATTATGCCATGTGAAGTCACGAGTAGTTGTGGCATCCATTCTGCCGTTGAAGTCACGAGTAGTCACGGCATCTATTCTGCCGTGTGAGGTCACGAGTAGTTGCGGCATCTATTATGCCATGTGAAGTCACGAGTAGTCACAGCATCTATTCTGCCATGTAAAGTCACGAGTAGTTGCGGCATCTATTCTGCCGTGTGAAGTCACGAGTAGTTGCGGTATCTATTATGCCATGTGAAGTCACGAGTAGTCACGGCATCTATTATGCCATGTGAAGTCACGAATAGTTGCGGCATCTATTCTGCCGTGTGAAGTCACGAGTAGTCACGGCATCTATTATGCCATGTGAAGTCACGATTAGTCACGGCATCTATTCTGCCGTGTGAAGTCACGAGTAGTCACGGCATCTATTCTGCCGTGTGAAGTCACGAATAGTTGCGGCATCTATTCTGTGTTTGAAGTCACGAGTAGTCGTGGTATCTATTTGCCGTGTAAGTCACGAGTAGTCACGGCATCTATTCTGCCGTGTGAAGTCACGAATAGTCGTGGTATCTATTATGCCATGTGAAGTCACGAGTAGTCACGGCATCTATTCTGCCGTGTGAAGTCACGAGTAGATGCGGCATCTATTCTGCCGTGTGAAGTCACGAATAGTCGTGGTATCTATTCTGCTGTGTGAAGTCACGAGTAGTCGCGGCATATATTCTGACGTGTGAAGTCACGAGTAGTCGCGGCATATATTCTGCCGTGTGAAGTCACGAGTAGTCGCGGGATCTATTCTGCTGTGTGAAGACACGAGTAGTCGCGGCATCTATTCTGCCGTGTGAAGTCACGAGTAGTTGCGGCATCTATTCTGCCATGTGAAGTCACGAGTAGTCACGGCATCTATTATGCCATGTGAGGTCACGAGTAGTCACGGTATCTATTCTGCCGTGAGAAGTCACGAGTAGTTGTGGTATCTATCATGCCATGTGAAGTCACGAGTAGTCACGGCATCTATTATGCCATGTGAAGTCACGAATAGTTGCGGCATCTATTCTGCCGTGTGAAGTCACGAGTAGTCACGGCATCTATTATGCCGTGTGAGGTCACGAGTAGTTGCGGCATCTATTATGCCATGTGAAGTCACGAGTAGTCACAGCATCTATTCTGCCATGTAAAGTCACGAGTAGTTGCGGCATCTATTCTGCCGTGTGAAGTCACGAGTAGTTGCGGTATCTATTATGCCATGTGAAGTCACGAGTAGTCACGGCATCTATTATGCCATGTGAAGTCACGAATAGTTGCGGCATCTATTCTGCCGTGTGAAGTCACGAGTAGTCACGGCATCTATTATGCCATGTGAAGTCACGAGTAGTCACGGCATCTATTCTGCCGTGTGAAGTCACGAGTAGTCACGGCATCTATTCTGCCGTGTGAAGTCACGAATAGTTGCGGCATCTATTCTGCCGTGTGAAGTCACGAGTAGTCACGGCATCTATTATGCCATGTGAAGTCACGAGTAGTCACGGCATCTATTCTGCCGTGTGAAGTCACGAGTAGTCACGGCATCTATTCTGCCGTGTGAAGTCACGAATAGTTGCGGCATCTATTCTGCTGTTTGAAGTCACGAGTAGTCGTGGTATCTATTTGCCGTGTGAAGTCAGGTAGTCACGGCATCTATTCTGCCGTGTGAAGTCACGAATAGTCGTGGTATCTATTATGCCATGTGAAGTCACGAGTAGTCACGGCATCTATTCTGCCGTGTGAAGTCACGAGTAGATGCGGCATCTATTCTGCCGTGTGAAGTCACGAATAGTCGTGGTATCTATTCTGCTGTGTGAAGTCACGAGTAGTCGCGGCATATATTCTGACGTGTGAAGTCACGAGTAGTCGCGGCATATATTCTGCCGTGTGAAGTCACGAGTAGTCGCGGGATCTATTCTGCTGTGTGAAGACACGAGTAGTCGCGGCATCTATTCTGCCGTGTGAGGTCACGAGTAGTTGCGGCATCTATTCTGTTATCTCTGACTGATTCTGCCTTGCTTTCTTAGCACAGTGTCCTCGTCATTTGATGAACCTTACCGACTTAGAAGTACTTTTAATTTAGATCTTCAGGTCAAGGTTATAATCTACATAGACCAACTCGGCACTGTGTGCACACCGAAAATAGTCTTACATAGACCAACTCGGCAATGGGTGCACACCGAAAATAATCTTACATAGACCAACTCTGCACCGTGTGCACACCGAAAATAGTCCTACGTAGACCAACTCGGCACCGTGTGCACACCGAAAATAGTCTTATGTAGACCAACTCGGCAATGTGTGCACACCGAAAATAGTCTTACATAGACCAACTTGGCAATGTGTGCACACCGAAAATAATCTTACATAGACCAACTTGGCAATGTGTGCACACCGAAAATAATCTTACATAGACCAACTCTGCACCGTGTGCACACCGACATTAGTCTTACGTAGACCAACTCTGCACCGTGTGCACACTGACATTAGTCTTACATAGACCAACTCGGCACCGTGTGCACACCGAAAATATTTGGCAACGTTGATCTATAACCACGGAAAGTTCACGGCACTCACGATCACAGAGTATTCTCAACTTCACAATCACAGAACATTAACAAATTCACTACAACAAAACATTCACTTCACTACCACAGACCATTCACAACTTCACTATCAAAGACCATTGACAACTTCACTATCGCACAGTCAAGCCCCCGGATTCCAGGTATTCTACAACAAGAAACATCGTGGACATGCTATCGTTGTACACAATAACATGCATGCGTCTGAAGTAGATGTATCAAGATGGAATTGCGACGATCTGCAAATACATACTGTTTGAATACAGGCATCAATACCTCTTGCTATTGTCAATGTCTATGCATGCAATGGAAGGTAGATGCTCTGCTTTGTCATGTCTATGCATGCAATGGAAGGTAGATGCCAAGTGGCAAGATTTATTCGATCAAGATGAAAATAACATCATTTTTTGCGTCGATCTCAATGCAAGAGGAAAGCAGTGGGGTAACAACATTACCAACAGACAGGAAATTGACTTGGAGGATACATTGGTCAAGGCAGATTTAGTATGTCTTAACACAGTACAAGCAACCAGGCTGGCTAAACGACCAGGCGATTCAGATGGGGCAATAGACCTGGCATTGGTGTCATCCACTCTTGCACCATTTTGTAGATGGCATGTCTTAGGATACCATGGCAGTGATCACTGCCCATGCGTTGTCCTGATCGAGAGGCGACGATCGGGCAGAAGTAAGATTACGTCGAAAGCTTTCACGTATGACAAGACTGCACAAGACACGATTGGTAAAATTAGACATGCCAAGGCTCAAGTACATCAACACAGACAGACGAATAAGGTATAGCCACTGTGGTGGAATAAGGATGTGGAAACCACATGGCTCACCAAGAGAAGAGCTGTAAATGTATGGCAAAAGGCACGACGGGCAGCCACAGTCCTGCCAGAGCATATATTGTCCCTAAAGTTAGACATGGACGAGAAGATGACACTTTTCAAGACCTGTACTAACCAAGCAAAGACAGCCAAGTGGGAGGAATTGTGTGCTGAAATGCACTCCAATAGCTTCCTCCAGAAATGTTGGCGGTTTCACCAGTCTATGAACGGTACAACACATAAACGTAGCATATCAGATTTTCCAGATCATGATCTGGTGTGGCGGAAAACTGACAACAATAAAGGGATAGCATTTCTCGAACCTTATATTAAATAGACTAATAGAAATGATAGAGAAGAAAGACTCCGTATAATTTTGCTGTTGTCTGACCGATGTGATGCCACGGAGTGGAATGATGAGCTTGAATTTACGAGCGAGGAAATACTTGCAGTGCTCAAGAGATCACAGAACACAGCCCCGGGTCCCAATGGTATCCAATACAGTGATATAAGCAAGATATCAGACACTGACATGAATGAGCTCAGTAAAGACTTCAACATCAGCTTAAAAAGTGGCGAGATCAGGGAGGAATGACTTCATAGCTACTTAATACCACTGGCAAAATCCAACAAAAATCACAAACACATAAGCGGTTTTAGAATAATTGCAATGCAGAACACAGTGGGCAAGGTTCTGGAAAAGTTAATGGCATGCAGACTTGAGAGGGACTTGGAGGGACCCCGCATGTTTCCTTTCACCCTTAGCAGATACAGGCAGAATAAAGAAACGTGGTGTAATGAGTCGATCTTTGCATATGACGTCTTTGAAGGTTTTCAGGCTGGGTTGGAGACATGCGAGGTTGTACTTGATCTCGAGGATGCTTATAACAAAGTTCCAATCATGTACCTTATACAAATGCTCACTCTACTCAACATCGATATGCTGCTCATAAGATGGATTGCAAGGACCTTGTTCGAGAGGAAAGTGGCACACAAGTGTGGTAATTGGTACTCTGTGCCAACAACAATTTCACCAGGCCTACCACAAGGTTCCCACTATTTCCAGGACTATTCAATGTATTCACCATAATGATTACACAACAGCAACTATCTGGCAGGGGAAGAACAATGTCATTTGCAGACGACATCATGGTATACAGACAGCAAAGAAACACGGAAAATTGCTAATAAGCTACAGGAGGAGCTGGACCGCATCATGACCTGGTGCGATGTCTCTGGTGCAATGATAAATCACACCAAAGCTGTGCTATCATGGTCTCTCCTAAACAAGCACATTGTAAAGTCTGAAATACCAAATGTTAATATAGACGGTCACACAATCATTCGACAGGCCTTTATGAGCTATCTGGGTATAAAGTTTGATCGCAATCTATGCTTTAGGGACCACATCGACCAAGTTATTGCTAAGGCTCAAAACGCACTATACGTTCTGAAAATCATGGCCGCTGCTAACATTGAGCAACGCCTTCTTGTGCTTCTGTAACACGGCCTCATTCTGTCATGTATAGAATATGCATGTACTATCTTAACGATTAGTCCTACGCAGATAGTGAGACTGGAAAGAATTCAGAATGAGGCTATGCGCATCAATCTGGGATGCACCAAAGATACAACAGTAGTGTCAATGATATTCCTTCTTGACCTCCACACTATTGCTCACAGAATTGAGACTTTGAGGGTTCGATCTTATCATAAAATCAACGCAAACAAAGACCATCCCTCCATGAAGAACTCGGTAAGGAGAAAGGTTGTAGACTCAAGAGAGGCAGATCAATGCTGAGTCAGGCAGAAGGTACCCTTAGGAGCATATGTGAACCTTCCGGAATAGACCTAGGAGAGGAATGGATTGCTGTGTCACCCTAATTTCAGACTGCTTTTACAGTCATTACATCCATTAAGAAAAACTGTGAACAAAATCCATCACTAATCAACGCGGAGGTTGAGGCTCTCTTGAATGACCACGTGAATGAAACAGATGCAGTAATCTACACCGATGGTTCAGTTATTCGCCAACAACGCTGTGCATGGGATTTTTCTGCACGCTCAGGATGAAAAATAGTAGGAGAGGCCAGTGGGGCCTACGCAACAACCACAAGTAGTTTGACAATGGAGGTACGTGCGGTTACAGAGGCGGTAACGTTGCTGGCATCTCATGATTTCGCTCGTGTTTTTATACTCAGTGACTCCATGAGTATGATTCGTAAAGTTGAAGCAGGAATGGTGAGACGGAACTGGGGGGACGTACTGGTACAGACAGGGATCAAAGAAATCACCTTCATTTTTTTGTCCCTGGACACGCATGAGTCAGGGGTAATGAACGAGCTGACAGATTTGCTGACATGGCCACAGTATCCGAGGGGGCTGCAATGGACCGAAATGACATTCTTAACGAACTGAGAGAGTCTTTTCGAACAGAAGAGTTTCAGGGTTGCGAGTCCCACTCGCTGACCAGATTGAGTGAGAGAGATGGGTGTCAAGGTTGGTGCAGCCCGTAAAGAACGGCATACCAAATATACAAAGAGACTGATTAATCAACATCGAACTGGCATGTTTGGCCGCTGGATGCTGCTGGATTTGCTGAGGTGGAGATTGGAGCACTTATGGATATGTCCGGATTGCTATGATGACAGTCCTCTGATAACTGATAACTGATTAAATCATTAAAATGATTATCACACATATTTAAATGATTAGACTATGCCAGATCTAACTTACCTCCTTTAAATAAAATTGAGAAAGCATGGGTTCTAATATGGCATTCAGGATATTAGTCATGGCGAACGTAGCCCCGTACCTGTGATAGTAGGACAAGTTCAGTTAGTTAATGTTTTGTCAATTATATAAAAAAAAGTTAATTACTGACGTTTGTGTATTACGATTGCTAGATTGATAAATTGCTAGATTGATAAATTGCTAGATTGATAAATTGCTAGATTGATAAATTGCTAGATTGATAAATTGCTAGATTGATAAATTGCTAGATTGATAAATTGCTAGATTGATAAATTGCTAGATTGATAAATTGCTAGATTGATAAATTGCTAGATTGCCATTCATGTGTTGCCGGGGCTCTTATGAGGAGCAAAGAATAGTAACAGTGTGACCTACAAGGCATGTCTTTAGAGGCGGCTGAGTTAGGGGCCTAGGGAAGGTACCCTAGTAAATAAAAAGCGTCCAAAAAATCGGATGTGCTGGTCTTCTTGTTGGAGCATTACTGTCACAACGTAAATCGCACATAGACTTAGATCACATACAAATCACAAAGAGTTGTTAACAAGTGATCGATATGGAGCGTTCGAAGAAGAAGAAGATAGATTACTAGACTGTTAGATTGCTAGATTGATAGAACCATTATCATATCTTAACTCTCACGGTGTGTCAAGCCATCTGGCAAACCATCCTGACAGTACCAATTTTATGACAAGCAACTTCCGAGCCAAAACACAAAATAAAACAAAATATTCACAAGTTC